>CM075943.1:59096528-59775643 GCA_038030265.1 Corythucha ciliata
GTTTCACTGAGCTTCCGAGAGAAAAACGCTAGCGGTTGGCAGATACCGTCGGTTTGTTGATGAAGAGCAGAGCCAATGGCAGTATCTGAAGCGTCGACGAAAAGGGTCAAGGGTGAGTCAGGCTTGGGGTGGACGAGAAGGGTAGCGTCAGCGAGATCTTGCAGACAATGGTCGTAGGCCTCAATCAACTGATCAGTCCATTGGATGGGAGATGTTTCGCTTTTGCTAGTTTTTAAGGCGTCATGAAGCGTGACTTGGGCCCAGGCCGCGCGGCGAATGAAGCGGCGGTAGAAATTTATGGTTCCGAGTGTAAACGACGCAAGGATTGAAAGGTTGTAGGTCGAGGAGCTTCGGTGAGGGCACGAACACGTTGAGGAAGTGGTGATGTGCCAGACGGTGTGCCTCGGAAACCTAAGAAGTCTACTTCTGTTACGCCGAAAACACATTTGTTCACGTTGAGATGGAGTCCGTAGCTCCTGAAACGCTGGAAAACGAGAGTGAGATGTTCCAGATGTTCTGCGGGAGATTTGGAAGTGATAAGCGCATCGTCGAGGTAAACGAAGATGAAGGGAAGGTCGCGAAGTATTTCATCCATGAATCGCTGAAATGATTGACCGGCGTTGCGTAAACAAAAACACATCATCGGAAACTCAAAAAGGCCGAAAGGTGTGATGACAGCGGTTTTTTCGATGTCGGAAGGTGCGACTGGTATTTGGTTGTATGCTCGAAGGAGATCTAGCTTCGAGTAAATTGTAGTTCCGTGAAGATTGGACGTGAAATCGTGAAGATGAGGGAGAGGGTAGAGGTCAGGTTTGGTGACAGCGTTTAGGCGTCGGAAATCACCACAAGGTCGCCAGGTGCCGTCTTTTTTAGGAACGAGGTGGAGCGGACTAGACCAACAAGATTTAGAGGGACGACAGATGCCGAGGTCTAGCATTGTTTGGAATTCTGCTTTGGCAGCTTTCAACTTGTCGGAGTGAAGACGTCGAAAGCGGGAACGATCAGGTGGTCCAGTGGTTTCGATTGCGTGCTGGGTATTGTGTGGTAGAGATGGGCATGGAAAAGAGGGAGGTTGAACGATCTCGGGGAATTGCGTGAGCAACGCGGCAAACTTGTTCGTCGTGTCACAGAGGTTCAGGCGTGCTGGGTTATTCGACGGTGCAGTTGAAGGATGAACACCAGCGACAGAAAGTTGAGGAGTGCCATCCAACAGACGATGACGACGGAGGTCGATGAGAAGATCGAAGTGTGCCAAGAAGTCGGCACCGATAATGGGGTATGTTACCTCTGTGAGGACGAAGGGCCATCGAAACGAACGGTGAAGACCGAAATCGAGTGAGAGAAAGCGGGAACCATACGTAGGGATCGCAGAACCATCGGCAGTAGACAAGGTGAACTTCTGTGGGCCAATAGTTTTGTCGCGGCGCGTGCAGGGAATGACGCTTACGTCGGCGCCTTAGTCGATGAGGAAACGAACTTAGGTTGTTTTGTCGGTGACAAATAGGCGGCGTGTGGAGTTACGGCGATCGCTTGCCGCCACCTGCGATCGGAACATTAGTTTTTTGAACAAAAGGAACAGGGGGAACGACAGAAACCTGTTTTTTTGGGTGAAGTGTGTAGTTCTGGTTTGGGACAAGGTGATCTGTAGCGACGGCGTATCAGCAAGGGGTTGAACGTTGTTCGATGTCGGTAAGGCGTTGAGTGAGCCGTTGGATCGCGTCGAGAAGGGTGGAAAAAGAAGGTGTGGAAGTTGTGGGTTCGGAAGGGGAAGGTGTTGACTCTGGAGGAAGGAAGTGATGTCGTCCACGGTCAGCAGCTTCGAAAACTTTGTCGGCTAATTAGCATAAGTTGCAATTAGTTAAGCATAAGTTGAGAGCATAAGTTGAAAAGGGTGACGCCGATTTTCGCCATATTGGTGGTCCCTCGGCCTTAATATTTAAGATATAGATAACAGAGGAGCAGTCGTGATAAAGTAGTCCTCAGCACAAATCCCTATGCGTTCCGGGACTACCAATGTGGCGTATGTTGGCTTCACCCCGCTAACTTGATTTTACATCTATCGCTCCCTCCTCTCTCTTCATACCTCCACGGTGGACACGATTCTTTGTTGCAAGATTGAATCAAGTGTGAGTCGTAACATGAATCTACGCAGCCCGGACTCTGAGTCGCAACAATGAATCGACTCAAAGAGTCTCAGTGTGTACTAGGCTTGATAGCGTTTTCCATTTGCTTAAAATTCCGCATTGAAGCCGAGCATTACCACTCGTCTTCTCTGAATTATATCATAATATGGTAACGGAGAAGACGGGTAAAATGCTCGGCTCCTGAGTGGAATTTATGCAAATGGAAAACGCCATAAATGTTTTTGGTGGGAGTGGAAAAATCGAATTACCGAAATGAAGCAACACATTCGAGAGTCCATCACTAAGTGGACAGACTATAAAATTATTCCCGGTGCGTTATTTTTGTGAGAGCAAAGGGGAAATTGATTTTTTTTCGATAGCGAAATCCAAGGAACTTGTTTTATAAGTGAGCCATGCACGCCAAAATGGTTCTCGAATGATGCAACTCCGCGAAGCAATTGAAAATCCATGAAATTGATTATTGAGTGAGCCAGACTCACCAAAATCCGCTAAATTGTTCTTTTACGTAACATAAAGATGGATAAACAGACGCCAGAGGATGGATACGCGCCAAAAAAAAAGTTAATTCTAACGATTCGCGCTGTGAAAATAGCTAAGCTGACAATTTTCTGGCGGTTTTCACTGTATAAATGGGCGGTCTGACTCGTATCAGGAAATGGCTAAACTGACATTACGCTCCGTGAACATGGCCAAAACTAACTGCGCGCCTTAAAAAACGCAAAAATGACGATTCGCGCATTGAAAATGTCGAAGCATCTAATGTCCTGGCCTGATAATAGTAAAATCGACCACTCTCGCGCCGAAAATGGCCAACCTGAACATTCGCTCAACATGGTTCAATACTGACTATTTGCGCTTCACCTCAACGCACGAACGAATTTCATTAGTGTGCCGTGTCACAGCTCGCCGCAGCCTTATAGTGTAATGGGCAATGGCTGGATTCGAACCCAGGCCCGCTGAGTTGCGAAGCGAGCATTGTATCCATTACACCATCGAGGCGCGCCTCAATTTACCTTAATTTTAGCCGAAAATAAGAACTTTTTCAAAGATGTGTGCGCCAATTCGCCCTCTTTCTCGATTTTACCCACAAACTTGCTATATAAATGTATAAAAACAGTCAATTGTCACTTTTTCGCAATATTCACCGAGATGTTGGTTTGAGAAACCACGAACTGGTGCCTTCTCTCAATTTTACCTGCGTGAATCAGCTCCATTTCTCAATTTTAACCGTGAATTGGCATTTTTCCTCAATTTTAGCCGCAAATGAGCGATTTTTCTTAATTTTACATTAAACGCGCAATTTATTTTGTCAATTTTAGCCGTGAAAAGAGCACTGTAAACCGTGAGTTAGCGCATTTTCTTAATTTCGGCTCGGACTTTGGATCGCGAAACCGCAAATTGGCGTGTTTTCTCAATTTCAACCGCGAACAATGAGCAGATTTATTTCTCAAGTTCAACGTGAATCAGCGCTATTTCTCAATTCTAGCCGTGAATGGGTGTTTTCGCTCAGTACTAGCCGGAAAATGTCCTTTTCATGGATTTCTTCCGCGAACGAGCACTTTTTCTCAAGACGTGCGCCCCCCCCCCCCCCGAAAACTCTGAATCCGTGTGCCTGGCCGGCTGCCCACCCTTTGATCATGGACTGTCTACGCCCCTGTCTCAACGGACTATTCATGCCCGAAAACCGGCTAAAATTACCATTAGCGCGCTAAATATTACCAGTGAACGCGAGGAAGACGAGAGTGTCGCGCAGAAAGATGGGATAGGCCACGTAGTCGAGTTAGCGGACGTCTCGAAGGGGTTGAGTTGGTAGATGAAACGCAGGTTTTAGACGGTCGATCGAAACAAAAGTTTTCTTACCGTGTATGTCCAGTGTGAAATATTTGTCGTTTCTTTCGAGGACAGGGTAAGGTCCATCATAAGGTTGTTGAAGCGGTTTTCTGATGGAATCGACGCGAACGAAAACTTGCTCAGCCGAAGAGAGGTGAGGGTGAAAACGAACGTTTTTTGTGAGGAGTTGTGGATTTCGGTGGCTGGCCGGACATGACGAAAAAACTCTTGAAGTCGCTGAAGGAATTGTGACGGATTGACGGTGGACGGGTCAGGTGGTTCGAAGAATTTACCGGGTAATCGTAGTGTAGAGCCAAAATGAAGTTCTGCAGCTGAATGGCCAGATTGGTTTGGCACGTTTCGCAAACCGAGCAGAACGATTGGTAGAAGTGAACACCAATCGGTAGAGTTATGGCATTTGAGAGCGTTTTTAAGAGAGCGGTGCCATCTTTCAAGTTTACCATTGGACTGCGGATGGTACGCTGTCGTACGAAAATGACGAATCCCGAGGCGGTAGTCGAGAATTCGAAAAAGATTGGACTCGAATTGTCGACCTCTGTCGGTGATGATCTTAGCGGGAACGCCGTAACGGGCGATCCATTCCTTGAAAAGAGCGTCAGCCACTGTTTCGGTGGAGATTGATTGAATGGGTATGGCTTCGGGCCAGGAAGAAAAACGGTCGATCAAGGTGAGAATGTAGTGCATACCGTGTGATGGGGGAAGTGGACCAATGATGTCCAAGTGGGTGCATTGAAAACGTGCGTCGACGGGAGGGAAAACACCGAGAGGACCACGGGTATGACGTCCAATTTTGGATTTCTGACATTGAAGGCAGTTTCTTGCCCAAGATCTGGAGTCTCGCTCAATTCCGGGCCAAACAAATCGTTCACGAATTAGTTGTGATGTACGCTTCGGAGATGGATGTGCGCTGTTGTGAATTAGAGCGAACGCTTGACGACGAAGGGATAAGGGAATAAAAACGCGGTGTCTATCGTCGCAAAATAACGAAATGTTGAGGCCAGGTATGCATTCTCGACGAAGATTGAGTGACGAATTGAGGCAGAGCTTTTTTAGCTCGTCTTCTGCTTCTTGAATTTTAGCGACGACTGTGAAATCGAAAATATGGATGGAGTCGACTCGGGAAAGGTAATCTGCTACGACGTTTTCACTTCCTTTGATGTGTCGAATATCGGTCGTGAACTGCGCTACAAAATCTAAGTGACGAAATTGACGAGGGGACGCCTTTTCTGGTTTTTGCTTGAAAGCGAAAATGAGGGGCTTGTGGTCTGTGAAAATTGTGAGTTGTTGACCCTCGACGAAGTCCCGAAAGTGCTTGACTGAAGCGTAAATTGCTAGAAGCTCTTTGTCATAGGCACTGTACCGTCGTTCGGTTTCACTGAGCTTCCGAGAGAAAAACGCTAGCGGTTGGCAGATACCGTCGGTTTGTTGATGAAGAGCAGAGCCAATGGCAGTATCTGAAGCGTCGACGAAAAGGGTCAAGGGTGAGTCAGGCTTGGGGTGGACGAGAAGGGTAGCGTCAGCGAGATCTTGCAGACAATGGTCGTAGGCCTCAATCAACTGATCAGTCCATTGGATGGGAGATGTTTCGCTTTTGCTAGTTTTTAAGGCGTCATGAAGCGTGACTTGGGCCCAGGCCGCGCGGCGAATGAAGCGGCGGTAGAAATTTATGGTTCCGAGTGTAAACGACGCAAGGATTGAAAGGTTGTAGGTCGAGGAGCTTCGGTGAGGGCACGAACACGTTGAGGAAGTGGTGATGTGCCAGACGGTGTGCCTCGGAAACCTAAGAAGTCTACTTCTGTTACGCCGAAAACACATTTGTTCACGTTGAGATGGAGTCCGTAGCTCCTGAAACGCTGGAAAACGAGAGTGAGATGTTCCAGATGTTCTGCGGGAGATTTGGAAGTGATAAGCGCATCGTCGAGGTAAACGAAGATGAAGGGAAGGTCGCGAAGTATTTCATCCATGAATCGCTGAAATGATTGACCGGCGTTGCGTAAACAAAAACACATCATCGGAAACTCAAAAAGGCCGAAAGGTGTGATGACAGCGGTTTTTTCGATGTCGGAAGGTGCGACTGGTATTTGGTTGTATGCTCGAAGGAGATCTAGCTTCGAGTAAATTGTAGTTCCGTGAAGATTGGACGTGAAATCGTGAAGATGAGGGAGAGGGTAGAGGTCAGGTTTGGTGACAGCGTTTAGGCGTCGGAAATCACCACAAGGTCGCCAGGTGCCGTCTTTTTTAGGAACGAGGTGGAGCGGACTAGACCAACAAGATTTAGAGGGACGACAGATGCCGAGGTCTAGCATTGTTTGGAATTCTGCTTTGGCAGCTTTCAACTTGTCGGAGTGAAGACGTCGAAAGCGGGAACGATCAGGTGGTCCAGTGGTTTCGATTGCGTGCTGGGTATTGTGTGGTAGAGATGGGCATGGAAAAGAGGGAGGTTGAACGATCTCGGGGAATTGCGTGAGCAACGCGGCAAACTTGTTCGTCGTGTCACAGAGGTTCAGGCGTGCTGGGTTATTCGACGGTGCAGTTGAAGGATGAACACCAGCGACAGAAAGTTGAGGAGTGCCATCCAACAGACGATGACGACGGAGGTCGATGAGAAGATCGAAGTGTGCCAAGAAGTCGGCACCGATAATGGGGTATGTTACCTCTGTGAGGACGAAGGGCCATCGAAACGAACGGTGAAGACCGAAATCGAGTGAGAGAAAGCGGGAACCATACGTAGGGATCGCAGAACCATCGGCAGTAGACAAGGTGAACTTCTGTGGGCCAATAGTTTTGTCGCGGCGCGTGCAGGGAATGACGCTTACGTCGGCGCCTTAGTCGATGAGGAAACGAACTTAGGTTGTTTTGTCGGTGACAAATAGGCGGCGTGTGGAGTTACGGCGATCGCTTGCCGCCACCTGCGATCGGAACATTAGTTTTTTGAACAAAAGGAACAGGGGGAACGACAGAAACCTGTTTTTTTGGGTGAAGTGTGTAGTTCTGGTTTGGGACAAGGTGATCTGTAGCGACGGCGTATCAGCAAGGGGGTTGAACGTTGTTCGATGTCGGTAAGGCGTTGAGTGAGCCGTTGGATCGCGTCGAGAAGGGTGGAAAAAGAAGGTGTGGAAGTTGTGGGTTCGGAAGGGGAAGGTGTTGACTCTGGAGGAAGGAAGTGATGTCGTCCACGGTCAGCAGCTTCGAAAACTTTGTCGGCTAATTAGCATAAGTTGCAATTAGTTAAGCATAAGTTGAGAGCATAAGTTGAAAAGGGTGACGCCGATTTTCGCCATATTGGTGGTCCCTCGGCCTTAATATTTAAGATATAGATAACAGAGGAGCAGTCGTGATAAAGTAGTCCTCAGCACAAATCCTTATGCGTTCCGGGACTACCAATGTGGCGTATGTTGGCTTCACCCCGCTAACTTGATTTTACATCTGTCGCTCCCTCCTCTCTCTTCATACCTCCACGGTGGACACGATTCTTTGTTGCAAGATTGAATCAAGTGTGAGTCGTAACATGAATCTACGCAGCCCGGACTCTGAGTGGCAACAATGAATCGACTCAAAGAGTCTCAGTGTGTACTAGGCTTGATAGCGTTTTCCATTTGCTTAAAATTCCGCATTGAAGCCGAGCATTACCACTCGTCTTCTCTGAATTATATCATAATATGGTAACGGAGAAGACGGGTAAAATGCTCGGCTCCTGAGTGGAATTTATGCAAATGGAAAACGCCATAAATGTTTTTGGTGGGAGTGGAAAAATCGAATTACCGAAATGAAGCAACACATTCGAGAGTCCATCACTAAGTGGACAGACTATAAAATTATTCCCGGTGCGTTATTTTTGTGAGAGCAAAGGGGAAGTTTATTCCACTAAATTCAAGGGCGGGCGAGAGCCCATCCCTAGTAAGTGGACAGACTATAGAGAACGAGATTGAGCCCCCCTCCACACTCACACACACAACTCCCCTGGTGTGACATTTATATTTATGATTCACTAGGCCTAACTAACAGGGAGACTTAACAGGATAAGCACGTTTTGGGGTGTACTCCACTCATTAGTTTGATCCTTTCTGTGTGTCGAGCTTTTTCATCGATACTGTAAACAATGTAATTTACGTTCGCGTTGATTAAACCCTTTCTACCTTCCGGATATTTCCCTAATTATTTATTTATTGGTTATTTATTTTCAGTTCTCGTCGAGCACGATATAACTATGTATTTTAATCAGTTTAATTGCACTCCGAGTCTTTTTTCAAGAGAGGCAGTTCCAAACCATCTCTATGCATATACGTGTATTTTAGTATGGAACAGAGAAAGGTACAAAAGTTTGCAGAAGGCTTCTTTCCAAGGGCAAACAGCCAGGGCAAAGCAACGCTCTTTTCACCAACCAGTGTACTGGCATCAGTGTCCTGCGTTGTTGAAGAAGGGCGGGGAGAGGTCAAAAATAAGAGTCGTGGTATGGGTTAAAGGGGACCTTTTCAAATATTTACACGCAAGAACACCGGAACCTGCGAGGAAGTGATGGGGGGGGAGGGAGGCCGAACCACCCCACCCGTTTCAGCGTCCACATCCTGTCACGCAGAAATAGGGTTAGAAGGGCCCTATTGATGTAGTGCTTTTCTCCGGGTACCTTGAACCCCCACCCCTCCTCCGTAAACAGCACCCCTTCGTTGAGTACCTTCATTTTTTTTTTTTTTTAACCCTTTCTCATAGAGCCCTGTCCCACTCGCTCCGATCCGATTAGTTCCCCCTCACCCGATCATCATAAGCACAAGAGGCACGACGCCCTCTCCTACCTCGCTTCTTTCACTTTTCTCTCTGCTCGATTTAACGAAATGCAAATAAACATCAGTTCCAAGAAAATCCCTAGGGCTCATTTTTATTTATTTTTACGGAAGAAATATGCGCCGTTCTTTCGAGCAAAAAAAACAAAAGTAGTGCGAAAAAAATTCACGAAAAAGTAGTGCAACAAAAGATCGAATCATCACATTTAAAACATTTTTTCTTCTTTTTCTCGGGTGTCTATCCTGAAAACTCGATTTACTGAATTGAAGATCCAAACTATTTCTCAATAGCGACGGGTGAAGAGGAAGGAGGGGGGGAGATTGGTGGGTTTAAACTAGTTTCAAACCTTCGGTAAATTGCTAATACTTAAACTGATGACGTTCAACTTTGTCTCCTTTACTTCCTTAAGCCCTCGCCTCCTCCCTTCAGCAGCCATTTACAGCCGAGCGATTAACTTTACCATTGATCCAAACTTATAAATTCAAACTCAAGTTTTAACCAGCACCTCACCCCTCCTCCGCACCGCATCGTCACTACACCCTATAACTCTCCAGTCCGATTAACTCGTGAAAATAAGTCCTAAAAATAGAGGGATGATAAAACATAGTTAGGTGATTGTGGTAAAGAGGAGAAGGGGGCTTGAGAGAAAGGAATGAGGCCCTCCAGGTTTTTCAGGCCTTCTTAATCTTTTCGACCCTTTTCAAAACCTTCCTAATTCCCTCTCACCCCCACCCCTCCCGATCGCACCACAGCAGCCACTATTTTACCGAACAACCTACAGTTCAACTTACCGCAGTCTCTCACACAAATGAAACGGAAAAGTTAATTAACTTCGTTCCCGAGGCTAACTTTATCAATCTATCGGGAGTCGAATCCGTTGCCAAACTGAAACCCCACCCCCACCGCCTCTATTCTTCTACTCCGTCCCTATCGGCTGTTTTACGGGAAAGCGATGGAGTAAGAGAGTGGGCAAGGGAATGAGGTAGAAAGCAGCTAACTGTCTTTGTTAAACTATGGAATAGGGCGAAGTGTCTAAAAGGGTGAAAGAGAGTGGTGGGGGCAGGAACTGGAGAAATGAGGAGGTTTTTGCGGGTGTGGACGAGAGGGAGTGGTTCCCTGACTTTCATTGGCTTCTAAGTTCTGTATTTACAACTTGAGTGGGTGATAGACGAAGGATGATAGGACTTAGGAAGGAGGTGGTTGTTGGGTGAGGAGGGGGGATGGGGGTTGTAGGCCAAATCCCGAGGAATTAACTAGTTTTCGAAAGGATGGTGAAATGTTGGAGATGAGTGGGGAGGAGAGGGTACGTCCGATTTACAATCAGTTGAGCTTCTAGGGTAGGCTAGTGTTGAGAGAGGGAGTGATTTATGTCAGACAAGAAATTTCGATGAGGGATGCCAAAAATAAACTATTTCTTAGTGATGTTGAGTACTAGTTCCAGAGCGTAACGTGAACGCGTTTAGGAATTCAGAAGATGCAACTATTGACATTTATCAAACCGAGTTATTAAACACAGCCCCACATAAATGAATCTCGCACGAAATTCCGGACTATTCGAGATATTTGCTGCCTTGTCCAGAATTGACAGGTTTTGTCTGATCGGCGGCAACCCGGTGTTAAAACGGCCACTACTAGAACTTTGGCAACCCCAGTGAGAGGTTGAATAGTTTAAGGCTAATGAGGACGAAAAGTGAGCAAGAGAGAGGGAAGATGACCAAATCAATTTAACCTTACACGGCTGCAAAAATTGACTGATTTTGTTTTTGAAAAAGGATTTTTACTCGTTGATGGCACAGAATTTGCGGAAATAACCCGGAAATTTCAAATTCAAAACTCTTTTTTTTTCTTCTTTTTTTTTAGAAAAACGCCTTGTAGCATGAAGCAGCGTAAAATCTTGAATACTAAATGCATTTTGTTTTTTATTTTTCTCCAAAAATTTCGCCCTAAAGTGAGAAATGGTGAGTGGACACAGATTTTGTGAGTTCACATTTTGCTAGACGATTACGTTCCTGGTCTAAATTTTTGGGAGTTGGGCCCGTTATCCCAACAAAAACTGTCAATCTAGCTCAGCGCTGAGTAAGTGTTTAAAATCCAACAAAACACGTCCCATCGCGATACAAATTACCGTTGCAAAACTCCAGTAAGCACTTAATTCTACACTTCAGCGTTTAAACACGAGCCCCGAGTTTTGCAACGCAACCATTGTCAAAAAAATACTTCGCTATCTAAAAGGCACGGTGACTAAGGGCCGGTGCACACTAGGAGAAAAAAGACGCCGACGCTCGAGTCGGCGTCTTTTTTCTCGGGGAAGAGACGACGCTCGAGTCGGCGTCTTTTTTCTCGGGGAAGAGACGACTCTCGCGTACGCGTCCAATTTGAAAGGCCCCATAGAGTTCTATGTGTTTTTATTGAACGATTCGGACGCTGACGCGCGCGTCGGCGTCTTTTTTCTCCTAGTGTGCGCGGGGACTAACGGAATTGTCGACAAGACTGTCGACGAGGGATTCTAGAGAGCTACAGTGACGCTGATCACGGTGGAGACGGAATTACTGGCCGCTCGACTTCTTGAGTAGTTTGTCTATACGCTGAAGGTTCAGTTTCTTTGTCAAGCCAGAGGCATGCAACAGAGTAGCCATTTCAACAAACCGAAGCTGAAATAGTCGCAGCGAGCGAAGCAGCTAGAGTAGAGAAGAGAGAACCTATAATCAGACAGGTAAAATCACAGACGCCATGTTCGCTCTTATCAATTATCAGTCTTGTAAAATCCACCTTTTGTTGATGTTTTGTGGATGTCAAGGTGACTAAACTTTACTATAGGTGCCGCAGATTTCCCCCTGCCCATCTGACGGGAGGAGTGGGGACTGACGTCACCAGCAGTCCTTTGCTCCCTATTGCTCACCCTAGAGCAGCAAAACAAGTTAATTTTGAGATTAACGGTTACGAATGCTCAAAAATCACAGCCCAATAACAATTAATAATGTACTGGGTCCAGCGCAAAGGCACTTGGGACTGCTCGTGACGTAGATGAAGGACAGTAATGGCCGAAGATCTGGGGCACCTATAGAAAGTTTAGTCACCTTGTGTGGATGTCAACAAACCACCCCCAACCATTCTTATTAAACTGATAAGAACGAACATGGCGCCGTATGCGTCTACTCGTCTTTAAAGGTTCCTTAGCTAGCGAAGTCGTTTGGCTTAAGCGACTACTAGGAGCCATCACTCGAATGGAAGCGATTCCTACACTCTTCGTTGATAATGCCCGCGGTTCGACTATCGAACAATCCGGAGTTCCACAAACGAACAAAGCATATCAAGACGAGACATTTCTTTGTGAGGGACCTTTTTACAAACGGCGAAATTCAAGTAACTCGAATTTCAACTGAATTTCAATTAGCCGATATTATGACCAAGCCTCTTCACAAACTCCGTAAGAATGTTGAGAAAAGTATTTTCATTTTTTTTTTTTTTTTTTTTAAACCCTTTCTACCTTCCGGATATTTCCCTAATTATTTATTTATTGGTTATTTATTTTCAGTTCTCGTCGAGCACGATATAACTATGTATTTTAATCAGTTTAATTGCACTCCGTGTCTTTTTTTAAGAGAGGCAGTTCCAAACCATCTCTATGCATATACGTGTATTTTAGTATGGAACAGAGAAAGGTACAAAAGTTTGCAGAAGGCTTCTTTCCAAGGGCAAACAGCCAGGGCAAAGCAACGCTCTTTTCACCAACCAGTGTACTGGCATCAGTGTCCTGCGTTGTTGAAGAAGGGCGGGGAGAGGTCAAAAATAAGAGTCGTGGTATGGGTTAAAGGGGACCTTTTCAAATATTTACACGCAAGAACACCGGAACCTGCGAGGAAGTGATGGGGGGGGAGGGAGGCCGAACCACCCCACCCGTTTCAGCGTCCACATCCTGTCACGCAGAAATAGGGTTAGAAGGGCCCTATTGATGTAGTGCTTTTCTCCGGGTACCTTGAACCCCCACCCCTCCTCCGTAAACAGCACCCCTTCGTTGAGTACCTTCATTTTTTTTTTTTTTTTAACCCTTTCTCATAGAGCCCTGTCCCACTCGCTCCGATCCGATTAGTTCCCCCTCACCCGATCATCATAAGCACAAGAGGCACGACGCCCTCTCCTACCTCGCTTCTTTCACTTTTCTCTCTGCTCGATTTAACGAAATGCAAATAAACATCAGTTCCAAGAAAATCCCTAGGGCTCATTTTTATTTATTTTTACGGAAGAAATATGCGCCGTTCTTTCGAGCAAAAAAAACAAAAGTAGTGCGAAAAAAATTCACGAAAAAGTAGTGCAACAAAAGATCGAATCATCACATTTAAAACATTTTTTCTTCTTTTTCTCGGATGTCTATCCTGAAAACTCGATTTACTGAATTGATGATCCAAACTATTTCTCAATAGCGACGGGTGAAGAGGAAGGAGGGGGGGAGATTGGTGGGTTTAAACTAGTTTCAAACCTTCGGTAAATTGCTAATACTTAAACTGATGACGTTCAACTTTGTCTCCTTTACTTCCTTAAGCCCTCGCCTCCTCCCTTCAGCAGCCATTTACAGCCGAGCGATTAACTTTACCATTGATCCAAACTTATAAATTCAAACTCAAGTTTTAACCAGCACCTCTCCCCTCCTCCACACCGCATCGTCACTACACCCTATAACTCTCCAGTCCGATTAACTCGTGAAAATAAGTCCTAAAAATAGAGGGATGATAAAACATAGTTAGGTGATTGTGGTAAAGAGGAGAAGGGGGCTTGAGAGAAAGGAATGAGGCCCTCCAGGTTTTTCAGGCCTTCTTAATCTTTTCGACCCTTTTCAAAACCTTCCTAATTCCCTCTCACCCCCACCCCTCCCCGATCGCACCACAGCAGCCACTATTTTACCGAACAACCTACAGTTCAACTTACCGCAGTCTCTCACACAAATGAAACGGAAAAGTTAATTAACTTCGTTCCCGAGGCTAACTTTATCAATCTATCGGGAGTCGAATCCGTTGCCAAACTGAAACCCCACCCCCACCGCCTCTATTCTTCTACTCCGTCCCTATCGGCTGTTTTACGGGAAAGCGATGGAGTAAGAGAGTGGGCAAGGGAATGAGGTAGAAAGCAGCTAACTGTCTTTGTTAAACTATGGAATAGGGCGAAGTGTCTAAAAGGGTGAAAGAGAGTGGTGGGGGCAGGAACTGGAGAAATGAGGAGGTTTTTGCGGGTGTGGACGAGAGGGAGTGGTTCCCTGACTTTCATTGGCTTCTAAGTTCTGTATTTACAACTTGAGTGGGTGATAGACGAAGGATGATAGGACTTAGGAAGGAGGTGGTTGTTGGGTGAGGAGGGGGGATGGGGGTTGTAGGCCAAATCCCGAGGAATTAACTAGTTTTCGAAAGGATGGTGAAATGTTGGAGATGAGTGGGGAGGAGAGGGTACGTCCGATTTACAATCAGTTGAGCTTCTAGGGTAGGCTAGTGTTGAGAGAGGGAGTGATTTATGTCAGACAAGAAATTTCGATGAGGGATGCCAAAAATAAACTATTTCTTAGTGATGTTGAGTACTAGTTCCAGAGCGTAACGTGAACGCGTTTAGGAATTCAGAAGATGCAACTATTGACATTTATCAAACCGAGTTATTAAACACAGCCCCACATAAATGAATCTCGCACGAAATTTCCGGACTATTCGAGATATTTGCTGCCTTGTCCAGAATTGACAGGTTTTGTCTGATCGGCGGCAACCCGGTGTTAAAAACGGCCACTACTAGAACTTTGGCAACCCCAGTGAGAGGTTGAATAGTTTAAGGCTAATGAGGACGAAAAGTGAGCAAGAGAGAGGGAAGATGACCAAATCAATTTAACCTTACACGGCTGCAAAAATTGACTGATTTTGTTTTTGAAAAAGGATTTTTACTCGTTGATGGCACAGAATTTGCGGAAATAACCCGGAAATTTCAAATTCAAAACTCTTTTTTTTTCTTCTTCTTTTTTTTTAGAAAAACGCCTTGTAGCATGAAGCAGCGTAAAATCTTGAATACTAAATGCATTTTGTTTTTTATTTTTCTCCAAAAATTTCGCCCTAAAGTGAGAAATGGTGAGTGGACACAGATTTTGTGAGTTCACATTTTGCTAGACGATTACGTTCCTGGTCTAAATTTTGGGAGTTGGGCCCGTTATCCCAACAAAAACTGTCAATCTAGCTCAGCGCTGAGTAAGTGTTTCAAATCCAACAAAACACGTCCCATCGCGATACAAATTACCGTTGCAAAACTCCAGTAAGCACTTAATTCTACACTTCAGCGTTTAAACACGAGCCCCGAGTTTTGCGACGCAACCATTGTCAAAAAAATACTTCGCTATCTAAAAGGCACGGTGACTAAGGGCCGGCGCACACTAGGAGAAAAAAGACGCCGACGCTCGAGTCGGCGTCTTTTTTCTCGGGGAAGAGACGACGCTCGAGTCGGCGTCTTTTTTCTCGGGGAAGAGACGACTCTCGCGTACGCGTCCAATTTGAAAGGCCCCATAGAGTTCTATGTGTTTTTATTGAACGATTCGGACGCGCGCGTCGGCGTCTTTTTTCTCCTAGTGTGCGCGGGGACTAACGGAATTGTCGACAAGACTGTCGACGAGGGATTCTAGAGAGCTACAGTGACGCTGATCACGGTGGAGACGGAATTACTGGCCGCTCGACTTCTTGAGTAGTTTGTCTATACGCTGAAGGTTCAGTTTCTTTGTCAAGCCAGAGGCATGCAACAGAGTAGCCATTTCAACAAACCGAAGCTGAAATAGTCGCAGCGAGCGAAGCAGCTAGAGTAGAGAAGAGAGAACCTATAATCAGACAGGTAAAATCACAGACGCCATGTTCGCTCTTATCAATTATCAGTCTTGTAAAATCCACCTTTTGTTGATGTTTTGTGGATGTCAAGGTGACTAAACTTTACTATAGGTGCCGCAGATTTCCCCCTGCCCATCTGACGGGAGGAGTGGGGACTGACGTCACCAGCAGTCCTTTGCTCCCTATTGCTCACCCTAGAGCAGCAAAACAAGTTAATTTTGAGATTAACGGTTACGAATGCTCAAAAATCACAGCCCAATAACAATTAATAATGTACTGGGTCCAGCGCAAAGGCACTTGGGACTGCTCGTGACGTAGATGAAGGACAGTAATGGCCGAAGATCTGGGGCACCTATAGAAAGTTTAGTCACCTTGTGTGGATGTCAACAAACCACCCCCAACCATTCTTATTAAACTGATAAGAACGAACATGGCGCCGTATGCGTCTACTCGTCTTTAAAGGTTCCTTAGCTAGCGAAGTCGTTTGGCTTAAGCGACTACTAGGAGCCATCACTCGAATGGAAGCGATTCCTACACTCTTCGTTGATAATGCCCGCGGTTCGACTATCGAACAATCCGGAGTTCCACAAACGAACAAAGCATATCAAGACGAGACATTTCTTTGTGAGGGACCTTTTTACAAACGGCGAAATTCAAGTAACTCGAATTTCAACTGAATTTCAATTAGCCGATATTATGACCAAGCCTCTTCACAAACTCCGTAAGAATGTTGAGAAAAGTATTTTCATTTTTTTTAATGACACATGTTTTTTTTATTGGTCTACCCCCCCCCCCTTTAGAGTTTTTTGAAGAACAAAATAAAATATAAATTTGACTAATAACTGTTTAGAGTCAATCCGAAGTCCAGGAAACGTAAAGGACCTCACCACCCCCCACCCATTAATGACAACATCACTAGGGATGGGTGGGTCCTTTTTCCAGAGTTCTGCTACACCTCACTGAAATCTTTTCAGCGCCACTAGCCCTGGGGGCCACGCCAAATAGCCTCGGAAAACTGGTGCTCCTTAAACTGATACCCTTCGCCGTAGAGATGGGCTTCTTTTTTTGTCGTAAGAAACTTCACAGACCAGTGGCGACGGCCAGCCCATGATCAAGGGGTGGGCAGCCAGCTAGGCACGGATCCACAGTGGTAGGGCAGGGGGGGGGGTGCGCACGTCTAGAGAAAAGTTCTCTTTCTCGGATGAAATCTAGAAAAGGACAGGGCAGCGGGAGGCACGATCAGTGAACCCTCGAGAGACAATGGAGAGAAACGAGTTTTCGCCGTCGGTGATACCGCTAGACCTGTCGTGATTGCGGCTTCGACGAACATCGCCCCTTTCGACCTCAGCCGTCTAACTGAGTGGCCTCGTTGGGTCAAACTCCTTCATTTTAATTTCACGGCCCATGGGGTCCAAGATCCGGAAATGCGTCGAGCCCATTTCTCTACAGTGTGTGGTTCAGAGCTGTAGAGCTGCAGCCTCTTGTATCCGAACGAGGTTGATGAGGTTCCTTACCAGAATATCATAGAAACACTTACGCCTCATTTCAGACCTCAGGTCAACGAATGCGCCGCTTACCACCGTTTCCAACAGTGCACGCAGAAGAGCGGTCAAACAGTGAATGAATTAGTCGCCGAACTCAGTCCGTTGGCCGCCGACTGTGGGTTTGGACTTCTCCTAGAGAAGTTAATCGCTTTTCAAATGGTCTGCGGTTTACGTGACACCTCTGTGCAATACCGCCTTTTTCAGCGAGTCGATCTAACACTTCAACAAGCTATAGAAATCGCTTCAAATGCCGAAACTGCTACTCGACACGTTATGGAGGTAAAGAAGGAGTACCCTTCGGCTGAGTTGGTTGCATCTGTCTCACCACAGTCCGCTCAGCACCGCCTCGTTTTACCTACAACGCCTCCACAAGGCTCAACAAGCCCCACTTGTTACAGATGCGCGGGGGATCACCTAGCCAGCAGTTGTGGTATGGAGCGCGACTCCCTCCACGGTACAAACTGCTCGAGAGCCGGCCACGTTGCAAAAGTTTGTCGGCAACTGCCAGGTGATAAAACAGCAAATTCTAGCTGTCCTCACTACCAAAGACGCAACAAGAAACCATCGGTTCCTTCATCCACCGACAGAAGCTCAGAACTTTCACCAAGCTCCACGCTTCGTGTCAGCGCCGATATCGTCCCTACAAGCCAGGAATCCATGACGCCAATCCCGAGAGTCTCGAGCCAAGACCTGTACACGGTTTCTGGCTTAACAGCACGTTTTGAAAGAGACCTTGAGCTTCGCCCACCATTCTTGGTGACGCCTACAATTGAAGGCGTACCTGTCGAAATGGAGGTGGACTGCGGAGCCGCCGTCAGCATTATAAAAGATACGATTTTCAAAGAACTGTGGCCAAGGGCTAACGACCTCCACTCTGTGTCACTCGAATTAAAAGGCTACGCCGAGGGAGCGGCCCTGACCGTCATCGGTGCGAAAGACGTTAGCGTTAAGTATAAAGGGAAGACTACCATTTTGCCCCTTATCGTAGCAGCAGGATGCCGTGAAATTCCCCTTCTCGGGCGTAACTGGTTCGAAGCACTTGGACTCACAATACAGGGCTTACATGCTGTCAAGGCCCAAAGTTTGCCGACTCCTACCAATAAGTTCACACCCCGCCCTGCAAGGTGACGACCGCCCTTTAGGCGAATACACGCCCCCCCCCCCCATACACCTCGATCTGGACAAATCCGTCACAGCCCGCTATTTACGGCACAGAGTGGTGCCATTTGCTCTCCAGGCACGGGTGGAGGACGAACTCGTGCGCCTCGAAGCTGCGGGGGTCATCAAATCCTGTTCGATTTTCCAAGTGGGCTACACCTGTCGTTATTGTACCCAAAAGAGACGGATCGCTCCGCGTGACGCAGGCCTTGACTTGGTTCTCTACTTCTCGACTCAGCCCTGGCCACCAGACGTACGATCGGGCAACGAATTTAGAGCGCACAATTCCGTGATGCGACGCGTAAATAGCTGCGAGAACACGCTGGCGCAGTTTGGCCGGGACTACAACTCTCTCGCCGCGAAGCAGACAGTCACGTTGGACCGAGAGGTTGTTTGAGCGCGAATGGCACGGCTTAAGCTCTGCCGGAATTTTGGAAGGCCGCCCGTTTCTGACATGCTTCATGACTTGCTGGAGAATGGTGTCGACCGCAGACGAATGGTGTCTTCGGACGTCACAGGGCCATTTTGTAATTCCAGCAGGTGAATTCCGACAGGATCGGGTTCTAAATCGCATTCCTGGAGAGGTAAAGGCAGACGTGAGCAAGCGTCGGCGTTTCCATGCAGTTTGCCCTTGCGGTATTCGATTTTATAATCGTATGAAGCCAGGATAATGGCCCAGCGAAGCATTCAGGGTGAAAGTTGCTCGGGGACAGGCGAACCTGGTTTGAAGATTCCCAGCAGGGGCTTATGATCCGTTATAAAGGTAACTCCAGAGCGCCCCTATATAAATTGGTGGAATTTACGAGCTCCGAAAATAAGGGCTGCAGCCTCACGATCTACTTGAGCGTAGCGCCATTCCGTAGGCGAGAGAGTCCGGGAGGCAAAAGCCAGGGGTCGCTCCTCTCCCTCCGGGGAGATTTGGGACAGCACGGTACCGAGCCCGTACGCCGAGGCATCGCAAGCCACTGTGAGAGGATACTGGCCATTATAATGGGCAAGGACGAGACCTGGTGTACAAATGAGGTCCTTTACTTGATGAAGGGCTTTTTCATGGTTTTCGTCCCAACTCCACGGTGTTGCAGCATCGAGGAGGCTCATAAATGGTCGCATCCAGCAGAATGGGGCTCATAAATGCAGCAAAGCGGCTCGAAAATGGTCGCTTTTCCTTGAAGAAAGTGGTCGTAAAAATTGATGAGGCCAAGGAGTGACTGTAGCTCTGCCCGACAAGTAGGAGGGGGGGGGGGCGTCACGAACCGCCGATGTCTTTGTTGGCAGCGGGTGGGTACCATGGGCGTCAATCCTGTGTCCCCAAAATTCCACGCTTGGCCTGTTAACGGCACATTTCGACAACTTTAGCTTCAGATCCGCATCGTGAAGTTTGTTTAGGACGCGAAGGAGGCGGCTGTCGTGTTCCTCCTGAGTCGAACCGCTTATCACCACGTCGTCGATATGGACCGTGACGCCTTCCACATCTTTTAACAGCCCGTCAATCAGGCGTTGAAAAATTCCGGGCGCTGCGCTGATCCCGAACGGAACCCTGTGCATAGAAAATAACCCACGGTGTTTGTTGATCGTTACCACTTGAGCCGACTCGTCGTCGACTTTAAGCTGGGTGAAAGCTTGGTCAAGATCCAGCTTTGAATACACCGTTCCGCCGGCCACTCGGTTGAGGGCCTCTCGCAGGGTAGGCAATGGGTAGCAGCCTGATTTGAGGGCCAAATTGACTGATTCGAGGTGCACGAGTTCGTCCACCACCCGTGCCTGGAGAGCGAATGGCACCACTCTGTGCCGTAAATAGCGGGCTGTGACGGATTTGTCCAGATCGAGGTGTATGGGGGGGGGGGCGTGTATTCGCCTAAAGGGCGGTCGTCACCTTGCAGGGCGGGGTGTGAACTTATTGGTAACTTATTGGTAGGAGTCGGCAAACTTTGGGCCTTGACAGCATGTAAGCCCTGTATTGTGAGTCCAAGTGCTTCGAACCAGTTACGCCCGAGAAGGGGAATTTCACGGCATCCTGCTGCTACGATAAGGGGCAAAATGGTAGTCTTCCCTTTATACTTAACGCTAACGTCTTTCGCACCGATGACGGTCAGGGCCGCTCCCTCGGTTCGTCGAAGCCGCAATCACGACAGGTCTAGCGGTATCACCGACGGCGAAAACTCGTTTCTCTCCATTGTCCTCGAAGGTTCACTGATCGTGCCTCCCCCTGCCATGTCCTTTTCTAGATTTCATCCGCGAAAGAGAACTTTTCTCTGGACGTGCGCACCCCCCCCTGCCCTACCACTGTGGATCCGTGCCTAGCTGGCTGCCCACCCATTGATCACGGGCTGGCGACGCCCCTGGTTTTTATACACATATATGGCAAGTTTGCGGGTGAAATTGAGAAAGAGCGTGACCTAGCACATACCCTCTGAGGAAATTGAGGAAAATACCCATTTCAAGGATTCAAGGGTCAAAATAATTGAAATTCGCTCTCCCGCTGATTATGTAAACGTTTTCACCGCTAAAATTTGAAGGGAGAAAAAATTGCTCAAAGCAGAATTAGGAACCGCACTAATTTACGGCTTAGGTATTGCACTAATTTGCATATTTAGGTATTGCACTAATTTACGGCTAAAATTCAGGGATTCAGGGAAAACGAATTGGCAAAATTGTCACCGCTTGTTGTTGATTGGTGGAATTCTCGTGGCTAAAATTGAGAAATAGCGTTCATCCACATGTTAAATTGAGGAAAAACTTTTTTTTTTGTTTTTTTTGCGCGGCTGAAATTGACAGAACGCACCAATTTGCGGTTAGGCGATGCACAGTGCTGGCCATAATTGAAATAGTAAATCAAAAATGCGTTATATTTCACGGCTAATGATGAAGAAAATGGGCTAGTTCGAGTTAGAGTTGAGAAAAAGCACTCAGTTTCAGCTAAAATTAAGGAAAACGTCAATTCGAGGCTAAAAACAGTACTCATTCACGAGTAAAATCGGGGGAAAAAAACTCTGTGCAACTACTCTTGAGAAAAACTGGATCCACGACTGTGAGCCAGCTTCGCTGGCGAAAATATCAGATGCACCATCGCCTTTTTGCTGGCTTATAACAGGATCTGGGGGTTAGAATCGCGTCAATTCACGGTCATCGGAGCCTAAATTTGCAGAGAAACTGCCACTATCCGTCAAAAAATTAATTTCTGCTGGAAAACTGTCGTTTGTAGCCTTATATTTCGGATTATACGTCGAAAACCGGAAACTCCCCCCCCCCTCCCGTAAAATGATACTTTTGGAGCTAAACTTTAAATTTTTAGACCTGAGACGATAAGCTGGCACTTCCTCTCCCACCATAAGTCTGGATGGCACAGCGGGGTAAACACGATTTGAGCTAGCCAAAACACACGAAATTTGGGCGTCGAACCTGCGAAAATGGGATTTTAGAGTGAAAAATCGGTTTCCGTCTTAAGCCGACCCTCGAAATCGGTTTGTCAGCAACAAACATCAGCGAATTCTTGATTTTTGGTGAAACCGATAGTAAGCGAAAATGTGTTGTTTTTTTGTTTTTTTTTTTTAGTGAGAGGAATACAAGATAGCCAGATCAGAGATTTTTTGGGCGTGGGCAGCTGCCCCACGAAATTTGCGCTTTTGATTCTAGAGGAGGGCAACTGCCCACCCCTGCCCCCCGCTGGCTACGCCCATGTCTCAGACAATCCCGCGAATTTGGTTTTTTTTTTCCTTTTTCCAAGGAAGAGGGAGACCGTCAAGGTACATACCACGAATTCGGTTTCTAATAAGGCTCGACATTTACCGTTTAAAATTGTCTTTTACCGTTTAAAGTGTCATTTTATGGTTCAAAATGAGTCATTGCACAGTGATCTTGGTATATGATGGGCCCACCCCGGAAAACTTTAATTATTCCGGGATCCATAGCCCAAAAAAATTGGTATATGAGTAAGCCGACACCATACGGTTATTGGGCGAGTCAATCCCTCGAAATTGGGTTTGATTGGGTCAAAAACCCCGTGAAATTTTGTTTTTGAAAGGAGCCAGACCCGTGAAATTGATTTCTTCAACTGTCAAATCCACGAAAATTTGGGTTTAAAGTGGTGAAATCGCAAATTCACCCAATAAAATGAGTAACTTTGACCCCCCCCCCCCCTCAAAATTGCACTTCTCGTCTCACTTGTTCATTTGACATGGTAAACATAGGGAAAACGCCTCAAAACTTTTCTTTCGACCCAAATGAACGGGCCAAGCCATCAAAATCAAAATCAACTTATCTCATCATTTTGACGAAGTTACTTAACCCAGTTTTTCAAGTGTTAATTCAGCAGGCAAACTATCATTAAAAAGAAAATTAAAGAATAAAATATAATTATTATTTTTTCGTTAAACAAAAACTAATTAAAAGAAACGTTAAAGGGGTGGTCATTAATTTTTCTTCTACTTATTTTTTTTTTCTTTTCAAGCAAAGCCAGTATAATTACCGCCATCAAAACACTTTTTTTTTTTTTGAGCGTGCCCTAGGGGAGGACTAAATCTTAGAAGTAAGTTTTACACAGAAAGAGCCAAGATGAAGGGATCGGGTGGGACGGAGTTATAGAGGGGGAAGGGGAGTCTTCTAGTTGAGAAAACTTAGAAGAGAGAAGGCCTGTATGAGAAAGCGAGTTGGAGGAGAAAAAGAGGGTAACGAAGTGAGTGCGAGGGAGGGTGAGAAAAGGGAGTCTTTTCTAAACTGTTGTAAATTTCTGTGCCTCCCAAGAGTTAATTAACACGACTGTGGCTGTAGGATATGAAAGGCTGGTTTGGCTGGAGGGGGGGAGGGATGGTGAACTGTGTGTTGGGCGAGTGAGGGTTGAGGGGACGGTGTAAACCTCGACTCTTCATCGTTTTGCGGACATCTAACCATTTATAATCAGTTAATTATTCCGTTGTGTCTGGGCGAAAGAACTGCGGTGTTTTTTTTTTTAAATCTCTCTTCACAGTTTTAAATCATTGCCGTCGCGCGACACTTGTTCCGTCTTCCTCCCCCACCCTTTCCAGCAGATTGACTTTTGTTCTCCATCAAGGAGCTTTACAGCTATACATTTTCTTTCGTGGAAAGGAGAAAAATATCTTTAAGAGTGTATTAAAGGCGAGCTTTATTTCGCCTGTTGCCGGGGGGGGGGGGACCCACTGACTTGCCAAAACGGTGAATCAAGTCCTTTTATAATATAAATATAAGTAAATAAATCGATTTTCATCCTCAACAACCCACTGCCTTTTTTCTCGGTGAATAATTTTCAATGTAGTATGTCCATTATGACAATTTGATTTTAACCGAAGGTGACCTGCCTCACTCAATCAATTACTGGGGGTTGTGTGATTGAAGGGGGATGCATTGAAAACCCCCCGGGTAAAACTTATTTTAGTGACTCTTTCAACTTCCTCTGACACCCCGCCCCTGCCCCGCCATTTCCTTTTCTCATCATCACCAGACTATTTCCCTCTTTTTCCACGTTACAGTATATTAAGAGCCAGAATGGAATGTAATTAATCACAATGAATGGGAGAACGCCACCCTTAAACCCCCACCCCACCACTAAATCACTCTACCACAACCTTCACCTATTTCCCTTTTGTGCTTCACCCCCCTCCACCCCACGGCGCCAACATCGTAGTTCCACCACTCCATTTTCAAATAGAAGAGGAATATATAGCTTCCCCTAGCTGTATTAGTTCCAGAAAATCACTTAAATGTTGCATCGATTAAAGGTTTTGAAATTTCAAGAGAACGGAGCGAATGACAAAACAGTTAAGATTTCAATTATCGAATGTCTCAAAAGAGGATGAATAAGATGGCGTACGTAATAAAGAAACAGAAGAATGAACACACACAAAATGTAGAAAATGAAGGAGATGTCTTTTGATGTCAAGCTGGAATCGACACTTGAACAAAAACAGTGAGGAGTTTCCACGAACAGACATGCCCCCCCCCCGCCGCCGCTGCCGCTTGCCATCCCAGCGCTGTCTTGTTTGATTCCCCTGACATTTCAATTCCCACTTTTTTTTTAGTGAAATCGAGACACTTCCTTTGTGTAACTTTTTCGTTGGAATCCTCAGTGAAAAGGCTTGTGAATGTTAAGTTTGAGTAAAGCGAACACGTCCAATGCTGAAAGGTGGAAAAGGTATACGAGCCACGGTAATAATACTGATCATTGTCAATCAAATTTTGTGTAAAACACAGAAATTACAGAGGTTTGGGGGGGGGGGATACACTAAGATTGCTATGAACCTATAAAAAAAAATGGGGGGAACGCCTTTTATGAGAAAAAGTTAAATTAATAAAAGTTCTTTGTTAAAAACAACTAAACGTAGCACCAGGGCGATTCCCCTTCCGACCCCTTATTAGCGCTTTTTCCAGCCCCTCCCCCACAACTATTCCTTTTTGTAATAAAAATAATTGCAGTCTCGAAGCAATTTAAAAGAAGAGAGAAATAATCAAGCCGCCCCTTTTATTTCTTTCAGTACCTATTATAAATAAAATTGAAAAAAAAAAAAGAGAAAACTGAAGAGAAGGGGAAGCGTCTGTTGGAACGTCATCGATCATGATTTAGAAACTTGGCGAAGCGGAAATAATTAAGTTTTAATTGAAGCAGGTGTGTACTAATGAATTGATGAGGCACTGTAAGGGGAAATGGTTTAATAATACCCACCCCTCCTCTAACGTCATCACCACCACCGTTCGCCTTCCTCAAAACCATTCTGACAGTCACAGGGGAATTCGAGTGGTTTCTGGGCTGCTGGGGGGTGGGGGGGGTGAATTTTTTGTTTAACTCCTTTCCTCTATACCTCTAATAAAGGCCAATCCTATAAGCTTATTGCCGTGATTTATTTCCGCAAGGTTTTGGAATTGTATATAGGTACTCGTTTATTGGATTCAAGTAATAATCGAGCAATAATCAATCGGATTTCATGACACGGAACACGCTTAAATTGAAACGTATTTTCGATCAAGCGAGCGTGTGAGGCCACACACGTCCAATAGCGCTGTAATTCAATTTTAGCCGCGAAGTTGCTTTCAAAAATAACGAATTAGCGCTTTCCCCCCCCAATTTTAGCCGCAACTCAGTGCTGTTTATCAATTTTAGCCACGAAGAGCGGTTTTTCACGATCTTATAGCCATGAAAAAACCCCTTTTTCTCCATTTTAGCCTGGGAATTAAAGACAGCTTTACAAGCTAGCTATAAAAAGCTGAGCTGTGGGCTTCAACCAATCAGAGCGCTCCGAATCCACAGCGCGGAGCGCCAGGGGCGAAGCGTGATATTTTGATGCCCGGTGCCGGTGGTCATGGTAGATGCCCCCCCCCTCGCCGCACTACATAAAAACAAAAAGAAAACGCGAGTATCTGGCTACTCGCCACAATCGGAAATCATCCCAGGGCTCAGGGTAGGGGAAAACGTTAGGGTTCTCGGGGAAAGTTTCTCCCAAAAATCGTATTCGATTTAGCAGGGAAGGACCATGCGACCTATTTTAACTTCAGATAGGTTCTCAACCCGTATACGCATTTTCCGGAATAATCAGACCGTGGTGTCAGATTGTGTGTATTTTCAATGAACAGAATTCGCGGAACATGGCATCTACTTAAAATACCAATTTCGCGCGTTATTTGACTCAATAAACAACAATTTTACGGGCTTGTCTTTTCAACAGTTCCAAGGGTGAAAACGGCTGTTCCCCGAGCGACATTGACAGATTGTACGATGACATTTACAGTTTCAAGGACAAAGTTGACAGTTATGACTTACTAGGACGAAATTGACAGTTTCAAGGGCAAAATTGATAGTTTGTAGGACAAAATGCTACAGGCTCAATGTCAAATTTTTCACTGGAATAATCAGTTTCCAGGACACTACGAAGAAATAAAATTGACGGTACTGTAGGAGAGAATTGGTAGATTGACAATTTTGAACGTCGAAATTGACCGTTTCAAGGGTAAAATCGGCTGTTTCCAGGACGAAATTGTAACAATTTATACGACGAAATTGGAAGCTTCCAGGACGAAATTTACAGTTTCTCAAACGAAATAAACAGTTTATAGAACAAAATTGACAGTTTCCAGGACGGAATTGACAGTTTCTCGAACGAAATAGACTGTTTCCGAGAAAAATTGACAGTTTTGAACGACAATATTTACAGTTTTGAAAGATGAAATTGACATTTCCCGCGTGAAATTGACAGTTTCAAGGACGATTTTGGCAGCTCAGAGGTAGAAATTGGCAGTTTTGGACGACGAAATTGACAGTTCCAAGGACAACATTTACACAGTTGTGAATTACGAAATGACTTCCAGGACGAAATTGAAAGTTTCAAGGATGAACTTGACAGTTTAAAAGACGAAATTTACGGGTCATGAGACAAAATTGAAATATTCACGACGAAATTAACAATTCCACGGAGCTTTCGGTCGAATTCATTGTAGTTTTTAGCCTTCTCCCACCAACTGACAGTCGTTTTCACTGCTATAGATAGCTCATGGGGTGTTCTAGTCTGCAATGGACAATTTTGTGTGGTCTGGTTTTGGTGCTTCTTCAAGCCGCGATTCATTTCACGGAGCGCACCTGGCAACTATGGGCGGTTGAAGAGATCTGGAGTATTTTCTACCGGTGGTACACAAACGGGCGCTATATTTATCACTACTGTGCACGGTTCTTTAACATAATTCATGTTAAAAGTAAATAAAAGCATCAGCCAACTGATGCCCCATATCAAGTAATGCCCGGGGCGGGCCGCCCCACCGCTCCGGTATACGCTACGCCACTGCGCAGCGCTCCGATTGGTTGAAGCCCACAGCTCAGCTTTTTAAAGCTTGCATGTGAAGGCGGCTTAACGTAATTTTTTTTTTTTACCGTGAATTAACGTATTTTCGAAATTTCGGGCTCAAATCGGTGGCAAATGAGTGCCTTTTATCAATTTTCACGATATAGCCACGAATAACCTTGTTTTCACTAATTTTGCCTAGAATTAGTGCTTTATTTTCACAAATATTGGCCGCTTGTCTTGCTAAAAAAGAGAAGGTAATAGCGATTTTCCCCGAAAGGTGCTCCGTTAGCCGCGAATTAGCCCTTTTTCTTAATTACGGGCCTGGAATTTGCGTCTAGAAAACCGTGAATCAGCACTTTTGCTCAATTTTAGCTGCGAATCAACGCTTTTTATGACTTTTTAGCAGCGGAATTGTCATCAAAACAGCACATTTGCGTGATTTTGACCGTTGTCACAGTAATTAGGTGTATTTAGCTCTTTTTTCTCAATTCTAGCTGCGGATTTGGCTCCATAAGCCACAAATTATGAGTTTTCTCAATTTCAGCAGTGCGAAGTCATTTTCAGAATAGAAAACTATCTCTTTTTCTCAGTTTATGCCTCTCAATACCACAAGTTTACATCCCCCCCGCGGTCCAACAAAATTTTAGTTATAAAAAAAAAGCTAGGTCCGCGAGATTTGGCCATTATTTTCACAAGCGAAACTCCGAAATTTGGCTTTTTTCAAAGAGCCAAAAGGCCACGAAATTGGTTTTCCGAAGAGCTAAACCGTGAAATGTAAGCCAGATCCTCGAATGCGCTTTTTTATCGAGCTAAAACCACTGAAATAGCCTTTTTCACGGGCCACAGAACAATGAAATTGGAGTTCTAGCCAGCAAAATCCACGAAGTTGGATTTTTAATTGTGCCAGACTCACGGAACCGCCAAATTTGTTTTATGATTAGCGAAAACCAGTAAGACAGACTTTCAAAAATTGTTTACTATTGAGGAAAATTCGCTAATTTGGTTATTTTAGTGAGCCAGAAGCGCGAAAGTGAAATTTAGCACGCAAAATCCACGAATAAGTTGGTTTTTATTCGGTCAGACTAGCAAAAATCTATTTTGAGTAGGCAAAATTCCGCGGAATTGGGATTTTAATAAACCAGGCCCCGAAAATGATTGTTCATAGTGCGCAGGAAGAGTTGTTTTTTTTTGTAGTGGCGCGCAAAAATGGTTCTTCAGCGAGCAAATCCTGACGGCTGCAGTGGCCAGAAGCAGTCGGACCACTACAGGCCCCACAATTTGTGTTCCGCTGTAACTTGTTGACGGATGCAGCACTTTTTTTTTTTTAAACAACACCCAATGGTAGGGGGGTTGCCCCCCCCGGCACGGAATCCTAGGTGAATTATTGTGCCCCCCTCCCTCTGGGTCTGTAGATCTAGTCCGTGGTTACCCCAATGCGGTGAAGATGGTAACGGAACTGGCAGAATCCAATGATAAGGCCTACCACCGTCCTAATGGTCGCTCCGGCTAAGTCGGAGCAGTTTGCTTGTAAGCCTTCTGCACGGTCTTTCCCATGCGCTTACTCTGCTGATGTCCCTCCAGTCTCTGCGAGCGTATAGCCGCGTGGGGCACTAACCCAATTGCCTATCACCTTCCTGAAGGTCGATGGCGGGACGCCGAGCGCCGGGGCTCCGGACTAGTAAAGGGAAGTCGCTACTCGAGCCCTCCTTGGCCAAGGAGTCCACCTGATCTTTCCCGTGTCCTTGAGTCCCGGTACACATTCAAGGCTTACCTTATTGTCATGGGCCAGTAGACAAAGGCTCTGGCGGCAGTCCCATAGGAGCCGCATAATAGCAGCCTGGCTATCCGTGAGAACACGTATTTGGGCATTCTGCTCTTCCCTACGTATTTTTCAGCAGCACAGGCCTTGACTGCGTAGACTTCGGCTTGTAAGACCGAGGTGCGTGTATACCCCCCAGAGGTGTGAACAGCCTCCATTCAGGTTACACCCCCGCACCAGTCCCGTTATTCGTTTTAGAACCGTCTGTAAACCACAACCGCTCCTTGTGATTCCTTTTCACCGCCTACCCCTCACCGTACATAAGGCGGCAGAGAAGGGACAGCGTTCGTTGAGTGTTCCGGGCATGACATCCGGTATCATGCACAGCACTGGATCCCGAACCGTGTTCAGGATCCTGGTGTGAATCCTCCTGGAATTAAGGTTCCCACCCCTCCATAGACCACCCAATTTATGCCTTAGGGCCGACATTGCCGCCGCAGTAGACGTGGAGTGCATAGCCCCAATGACCATCAGGCACGCCAGTTTCTGAACACAGTGAGGGTATTTTTGGCCCCCATTTGTTCCGTCTTGTGCCACCATACCACTGAGCAATATGTCAGTGCGGGTCTGACTGTTGCCGTATACAGCCATACGGCCATTTATGTGGCCTCAGTCCGCTGCGGGGCAGGGACTACCCATTGCTACGTCCCTGACGGTCGTATCGACGGACAGCGCCGCCATCCCTCCCGAGGGAAGATTCTCCCGCCTCCAAAGAATTTATTTTTTGTGTTAAACAAGGCTCCATAAACGATCCGACGAGAAGCTAGGAAAAGTGACGTCCACCGCCGGCAGAGCCCCGCATGCCGGGTTAAGCCTATGGATACTCCAGGGGGTCGGCCGGTATACCCAGGGAGTTCATTTAAGGCGCACTTTACCCTCTGCGCCACGCAGGCCTTAGGCACGGACCGCACACCGTAGACTTGAGGGATACAAAGGGATGGGGGAAAGGTTAATACGAGCCATTTAAGGACTGGGAACGCTCGGATATAGCTAGAGAGGTTCTGGTAGGCCACACTATCTTTCGTCCCGCGGTCTCAGGACGCCTCCTTACCCTTATGATTGGTTTACGGGTCCGTATTTATTCCGGACCACGCCCTCAGCCTGGGCTGGGCGGCTCGCGCCGTCCACGCTGAGGCATCCCTCAACCACCACGCCCCCCATAGGGCGCGCCCGATAGGGGATCAAGACCCCGTGAGGAACCCAGTCAGCTAACCCGGAACAAGTCCGACACGGGGATGCAGCACTTGGGCTCATACTTGAGCACTAGCTAGTAATTTTAAGTATTCAAATTGTTAGTAGAAGCGCTTAAACTACGAGGGTTAGAGAATTAAAGCATGCATAAAGCTGTAGCCGTAGAAGCCTACACTGTCTGTCTGTCTGTCTGCCTGTTTTTGTTGTTTCAGGGGCGAAATTGACAATACTATGAAGAAATTGACAGTTTAAAAGACGAAATTAACAGTTTCCAGGATGAAATTCACGGTTTGAAAAACAAAATTGACAGTTTCCAGGACGAAATCGTTAGATTTGAACATTTACTTGACGGTTTACTGGGCGAAATTGACAATTTTGAACGACGAAATTGACAGTTTCTAGTACTCGACAGTTGACACATCTGTCTGTATGTCCATTGTGGTGGACGGGGAGGGGGCATGAATTGTCAATACGACCAGCAGCCCGTTTCAGGGCTAGTCCAGTCTGTTCTACCACTTTCAAGGGACGAATTGTCGTTGTCCCTGACGCTTTCCAAAGAGCGCGAATGACCACCAGTGTGACCATTTTTAGAGCGAAACTTTGAAGATTGAAATTTTTAAGGCGTTTGGTTATTTCAGAGCACGAATCGTCAGTGACAGCCATTTTCAATGGCCCAGAATGGCTTTTTTGGCCATTTTCAAGGTGCGAGTCGTCATTTTAGGCATTTCAAAGGCGCGAATCATCATTTTAGCCATTTTTAGGGCGTGAATAGTCCGTTTGACTATTTCCAGGGGACGAATCGTCCGTAAAGTCAATTTTAGGGTGCGAACGGTTAGTTTAGCAATTTATAAAACATGAATCGCTAGATTTGTTTTTGGCGCAGTGAAATCCCTGAAATTGCTTTTTTAGGATCAACCAGCAGCAAGTCACAATAGGCATTTTAATGGCATGAATCGCCAGTTAAGGCATTTCCAAGACGCAAACTGTTAGTTCTGCTATTTTTAGGGCACAAATCGTCTGCATTTGTAGCCATTTTCTAGGCGTGGTGGCTCAGTTTGTCCATTTTTGCACTACGAATGGTAATTTTGCCATTTCACTGGGACGAATTAGCACGTTTAGCCAATTTTATGGCGTGATTTGCCAATTAAGCAATTTGGTAGCAAATTATTTTTTCAAATCAAATCAAAAAGTTTATCAGTCCATGTAGCTAACGTTCCGGGGGGGGGGGGCGTGTGTAACGGGGTAGGGGTGCGCAATCACAAGTGGTCAGTTTATCGCTTGAAGGGCGCAGATGGCCCTATTTGACCATTTTTTGGGTGCAGATAGTCACTTTGAAGGCGCGAATCGTCTGTTTAGCCTCTGTAGAGCAAAAACGACCAGTTAGGCCATTTTTAGACCGTGAATTGCTGGTACGAGTTGAGTATGCCATTTACAGGGCGTAAATAGCCAGTTTTTAAAGGACAGAATCGTCAGTTTAGACATTTTCAAGGCATGAAGGCTCAGTTAAAATGTTGCGAATCGTAAATCTATCGGTAAATTCGAACCAGAAAACCCAAGTTTGTGCGGGGGTGTGGTAAAAAAAAAAAAAAACATTTTATTTTCGATGCCTGCAACTCACAGCCGTCTTGACGGCTAGAAATAACCTCAATGGCATGTGTAAAGGAAGGGGGAGTTTATTCGTTGGAAAGAATTTCACAGCGAAATGGTCAGTAAACAAGAATATGGCAGTATTTGATTTTTTTCCTTTTTCTAGTGAAATCGAAGCGAGAGTTTTGTTTTATACGATACCCCTCCCACCCACCCACCCATCACGAGTTCCTCCGACCACTACACTTCACTATTATCCAATCCACGCTCAAGAATAAAAGGGACAAACTGCGTCGAGGGTAAAATGAAAACAAGCGGAATGTTTCCAATGCTGCTGGTAACGCGGGTATTTGTCGAAGGTGTGAAATTCCTAGCTGAATTGTACGGATTTTCTATGTGGTGACGGCAGGGGGGGGGGTTAGCGTAGATTGGTTGAACTAAAGTTTAGTTTTCAGTTAGCATCCACACTATGCCACAGTTTCAAAAACCGTTTCGATACGTACAAACCCTTCCACAACTCTATTTTCGGTTGGAATGATTTACGGGTTTATATTGAAGTTCTTCTTCCAGATATTGTTGGTTTGGGGAGGGGGAGAGGCGCTGGAAAGGAATTGAGTTTATTTTTGTTCTTTGGGATCCTACGAAAAGAAAATGAGAACATTTAAATGAATGATTTGAAAGGAGGGTGAAAGGAATGCTTTGATCTCTTTTTCTTTTGTCGGATCCTTTTATTCTTCTTTGATGAAGAGAAAAGTGTTGGATCCAAGAAGGTGAAAGAATAAAAAAAAAAAAAACGTGTTTTCAGAGGAAGGCGCGAGAACAAAAAAAAAGAAGTCAGATGAAAATTTATTTTCTTTTGTCGAGGAACAATCGACATGTTTCAACTCTTTAGATATTTTTGCCAAAAATTGGTCAATTTTTAGATTCTAACGTCATAGATTTTATTAAACTTCCACGGTAGAAGGAGGAGGTGGAAACTTGTCTAAAAGTTCCCTCCCTTCTCCTCACTTCCCATCATCCAAGAATGTTTTGGAAACAGGTGGCAACTGACAGGTGGGAAATGAAATGTTGTTTCACAGTTATGAATCCGTCCGGAGTTTTGACGTGTATTGACTAAAAAGGTCATTTCTAAAAGTTGAAACTAAAGAAAATGCGTTATGAATTTACAAAACGGAGAGTTAAGTACGTTTTTTTTTTATTTTACCAAAGTATTGGACACCCCCTCCACAAAAAATGCTTCTTACATACCCCTAAATAAATATGGTTTATGAAAAACTGAACTTCAACTCCGTCATAAATTATTTTCACCCCCGAAGGGGTGAAACTTTAAAACCGAAGTTTCTTCACATTATTTAGGGCAATGCAGGGATGAAAATAGGGAGATTTTTTTTTCAGGCTAGAATTGAGAAATAGCGCTGATTCACGTTGAACTTGAGAAATAGCGCTGATTCACGTTGAACTTGAGAAATAAAATCTGCTCATTGTTCCCGGTTGAAATTGAGAAAACACGCCAATTTGCGGTTTCGCGATCCAAAGTCCGGGCCGAAATTAAGAAAATGCGCTAACTCACGGTTTACAGTGCTCTTTTCACGGCTAAAATTGACAAAATAAATTGCGCGTTCAATGTAGAATTGAGAAAAATCGCTCATTTGCGGCTAAAAGTGAGGACAAATGAATTGGCAAAATTGTCACAGTGTTTTGTTGATTATAGTGTAATTGCCGTGGCTCAAATTGAGAAATAGCGTTCATTCACAGGTTACATTGAGGAAAAACTGTTCTTTCGCGGCTGAAATTGAAAGAACGCCCCTATTCGCGGTTTACAGGCGATACCCAGTGCTGGCCGTAATTAAAATAGTAAATAAAAAATGCGTTATTTCACGGGTTTTTGAGACCTTTTTACCGTAGAAATAAAGAAAATAGCCTATAGTTCGAGGTAGAATTGAGAAAAAGCACTCAGTTTCACCTAAAAATACCCCTCCCACCCACCCACCCATCACGAGTTCCTCCGACCACTACACTTCACTATTATCCAATCCACGCTCAAGAATAAAAGGGACAAACTGCGTCGAGGGTAAAATGAAAACAAGCGGAATGTTTCCAATGCTGCTGGTAACGCGGGTATTTGTCGAAGGTGTGAAATTCCTAGCTGAATTGTACGGATTTTCTATGTGGTGACGGCAGGGGGGGGGGGTTAGCGTAGATTGGTTGAACTAAAGTTTAGTTTTCAGTTAGCATCCACACTATGCCACAGTTTCAAAAACCGTTTCGATACGTACAAACCCTTCCACAACTCTATTTTCGGTTGGAATGATTTACGGGTTTATATTGAAGTTCTTCTTCCAGATATTGTTGGTTTGGGGAGGGGGAGAGGCGCTGGAAAGGAATTGAGTTTATTTTTGTTCTTTGGGATCCTACGAAAAGAAAATGAGAACATTTAAATGAATGATTTGAAAGGAGGGTGAAAGGAATGCTTTGATCTCTTTTTCTTTTGTCGGATCCTTTTATTCTTCTTTGATGAAGAGAAAAGTGTTGGATCCAAGAAGGTGAAAGAATAAAAAAAAAAAAACGTGTTTTCAGAGGAAGGCGCGAGAACAAAAAAAAAGAAGTCAGATGAAAATTTATTTTCTTTTGTCGAGGAACAATCGACATGTTTCAACTCTTTAGATATTTTTGCCAAAAATTGGTCAATTTTTAGATTCTAACGTCATAGATTTTATTAAACTTCCACGGTAGAAGGAGGAGGTGGAAACTTGTCTAAAAGTTCCCTCCCTTCTCCTCACTACCCATCATCCAAGAATGTTTTGGAAACAGGTGGCAACTGACAGGTGGGAAATGAAATGTTGTTTCACAGTTATGAATCCGTCCGGAGTTTTGACGTGTATTGACTAAAAAGGTCATTTCTAAAAGTTGAAACTAAAGAAAATGCGTTATGAATTTACAAAACGGAGAGTTAAGTACGTTTTTTTTTTTATTTTACCAAAGTATTGGACACCCCCTCCACAAAAAATGCTTCTTACATACCCCTAAATAAATATGGTTTATGAAAAACTGAACTTCAACTCCGTCATAAATTATTTTCACCCCCGAAGGGGTGAAACTTTAAAACCGAAGTTTCTTCACATTATTTAGGGCAATGCAGGGATGAAAATAGGGAGATTTTTTTTTCAGGCTAGAATTGAGAAATAGCGCTGATTCACGTTGAACTTGAGAAATAGCGCTGATTCACGTTGAACTTGAGAAATAAAATCTGCTCATTGTTCCCGGTTGAAATTGAGAAAACACGCCAATTTGCGGTTTCGCGATCCAAAGTCCGGGCCGAAATTAAGAAAATGCGCTAACTCACGGTTTACAGTGCTCTTTTCACGGCTAAAATTGACAAAATAAATTGCGAGTTCAATGTAGAATTGAGAAAAATCGCTCATTTGCGGCTAAAAGTGAGGACAAATGAATTGGCAAAATTGTCACAGTTTTTTGTTGATTATAGTGTAATTGCCGTGGCTCAAATTGAGAAATAGCGTTCATTCACAGGTTACATTGAGGAAAAACTGTTCTTTCGCGGCTGAAATTGAAAGAACGCCCCTATTCGCGGTTTACAGGCGATACCCAGTGCTGGCCGTAATTAAAATAGTAAATAAAAAATGCGTTATTTCACGGTTTTTTGAGACCTTTTTACCGTTGAAATAAAGAAAATAGCCTATAGTTCGAGGTAGAATTGAGAAAAAGCACTCAGTTTCACCTAAAATTAAATAAAAACGACAATTGGACGCTACAAATAGTGCTCATTCACGAGTTAAAAGGGGGGGGGGATTCTGTGCAACTCCACTTGAGGAAAAACTGGATCCACTACACCTGTGGGCAGATTCACTGGCGAAAATAACAGATGAACCATTGCCTTTTTTCAGGCTTCTAACAGGATCTGGAGGTTAGAATCACGTCAATTCACGGTCGTCAGAGACTAAATTTGCACAGAAACGGCCACTATCCGTCAAAAAATAAATATCTGCTGGAAACCTGTCGTTTGTAGCCTTCTATTTCGGATTTTATGTCGAAAAATTGAAACTTCTCTCCCTCCCACTCCTGAAAGTGATACTTTTGGAGCTAAACTGTAAATTTTAGACCTGAGACGGTAAACAGAGCTGGCAGTTTCTCTCCCACCATAAGTCTGTATGGCCCAGCAGGCTAAACACGATTTGAGCTAACCCAAACACACGAAATGGCGCGTCGAACCTCGCGAAAATGGGATTTTAGTGCGAAAAATCAGCAAAATCGGTTTCCAAGTAAAGCCGACCCTCGAAATAGGTTTGTCAGCAACAAACATTCGCGAATTTTTGATTTTTGGTGAAACCGATGTGCGAAAATGTGTTGTTTTTCTTAGTGAGAAAATTCCGCAAAATTGAATTTATGGAGCGAAATATAATAAATTTGTGTTTCTGTTAGCCAGATCAGGGAAGAAATTTTTGGAATTTTGGGGGTGGGCAGCTGCCCCACGAAATCTGCGTTTTTGATTCTAGGGGAGGGCAACTGCCCACCCCTGCCCCCCGCTGGCTACGCGCATGATCGATGTAGGGGAATGTATCTTTACCGGCATAGAGAAGAAAATCGTAGACGACGCCGCTGACACCCGCTCGGCAGTACATTTTTTAACCCCATTTCTTGGTTTGTCCTTTATGTATTGTTTTCTTTTCCCTGCTTTTGAACCTTTGTAGCCTATCATCATCTAGTCGACAGAGAATTCCGACTCTTCTTCAACTTGAAGGAAATTTTTACGAACGGCTTCCAGGAACGGACGAACTTTGTAGTAGGGATCACAGTAGGGTTGTCACGGAAATGAAGACATGACTGAATTTCAAAAAAGCCTTTGGATGTCATTCCAGAAGCTATTTTGTCGCATTTCAAATCGTTGCTCCAATAATCCGAAATAGAAGGCATTTTGACCAATCCCATATACAAAAGGACACCGAGAAATTTTGAGATTTCTTCTGAGTTAGTGTCAAGCGGAGCCGACGGGTCTTTCTGAATGGAGTATAAGTTCGACATTTGTACTATTTCGTTGATCACTTCATCGATTAAGAGCGATTTGAAATACTGGAGAGGAGAAAGTATATCCAAAGGAATTGAAAAATAGTTTTTTTGGACTGTTGCTTCTCCAAGAAAGGCTTCGGCCCTCCATTTGAAAGTTGGATTTCGTTTCTTCACAATCTTGGTCGTCTTAGGTAGAGGCGTCTTTTTATTTTTGTTATCGGACCGGAGTCTTCGGTGACGGAGAGTTGGCGCAGGCGGTGTATGGACTGCTGTGGAAACAGTTTGTTGAACGGTGTCAGATGAATGGAGATTTTGTGCAGGGTCGATGTCCGCTTCAGTTGACGACTTTGGTAAAGGCAGTTCGTTTCCGGGAAATATTGTGGATATAGTTTGGTCCAGTAGAAATTCGTCGTCGATGGCCTTCACCAGGTCTTCGAGAGAAGGGGTCAACGATGGGCAGCTGCTGGACTCAGAATCTTCTTGATCTAGAAATGTCTTGTTTCCAAGTTTATTTTCAAATAAACTTTTTTCGTCATCAGAACCATCGCTATCCCGAGGCTCATAATTTTTTCGGCCCGTGATCGAAAAAACGGCATGATCCTAAAAGCGTGAAAATATCGTACTTCACTATAATTTTGCTTCTATTTGTATCGATCATAACTAAAATGAAATAATGCGTATCGTGAAACAACCCGGCAAAGTACTTTATAAGGGACATTACTAAAACAAGCAATGACATTCATGAGGGACATAACCTAGGAAACCAACCGGGATAATGTAACCGCTACTCCTGGCCACATCCGTTGAGAAGGACGTCAACTTCAACAACGTATTTCCCTTTCAATTTCCAAGAATATCAAGAGAAACTAATGGTTCATAATAAAGATCAATACCCCAAAATTACGAATACGCATAGCTTCATGGCATTTCGTATGATTCTCGAATAAGCCATTTAAATCTGCCGTATAAATATTGAACAGATCTGGACATCCAATTAGCCCTTGGGGCAATCCTAAACCTGCTGACCGCGGACCGTACCTTACAGCATCGTGATCTATGATGATCTCTCGTTCACTTACTGAACCAATGAGGCAATTTATGATCCTGAATGGGACTTTCATTTCTTTCATTGTAGATTGAAGTAATGATATCGATACGGAGTCGAAGGCACCGGTCAAGCCAATGAAAGCGGCGACAAGAAACTCTTTGTTTAAGAAGGTAAGATGTACATACGTAACGAGCTCTGCTACGCAGTCAATAGGGCTGTGCCTTTTTCTGAAGCCATGCTGTCTTCTTCCTAGAATTTCTGTGGCTTCCAGAAACCAGCCTAATCGGAGCTTTACAATCCTTTCGAATGTTTTGGCCACGCAGGACGCTAAGGCGATCGGTCGATAGGCCGGTCGGTAGGATAGGAACTGGGGTATTTGCCAGCTTTGAGTAATGGAACTACTTTGTTTACTTTCCACGAGTAAATTCTTTGATTTGATAGGAAGGCAATGTTAAATATCCGTAAGAGAACGGATTTTCCTCTGGGGCCCAAGTTAGATAGCATCGCATATGAGATTTTGTCCAATCCGGGAGCTTTATTCGGAGATTTTTTAAAAACCGCGTCCGATTCGAAGCTTTGAATTTCTTGATTGAGGACATGGTCCTCGTCTGTATTGTCTGCCTCTTTTATTTTTTCCGGCACATATAATCTGGGACTATATGGTGCAGGAATTCTTCTATGATGAGTGGATCCGTGGACTTGGGCTTAACTGATTCGGCTCCTCTAAGTGATCTTATTTTGCCCCATACGTCAGCAGACGTCGTGTCACTGTTTATAGAGTTACAGAATTCTATCCATTTAGTTTTCTTTTTATTTTTGTATAACTTCCTGCAGGTAGCTGTGAGGGATTTCATTCTTAGATAATGAATTACAGTTGACGAGGACTTGTATTCATCGTAGGCTTGTTTAACTTTGTTTCTCACCTGGTTGCACTCATCGTCCCACCAAGGCTTCGGACATTTTGGGGTTTTTTGGCCTTTGTACGGTTTTTTCTTGGGTATGGCTATGTCAGCTGCCTTGTAAAGGGTATCTATGAATTTTTTGTATGAGTTATTTATATCCTCATCATCAGTTGACATGTTTTTAGAAAGGTTCTCCGTCACTCACTGATACTCCTTCCAATCTGCTTCATTCATCTTCCATTCTAACGTAGTCAGACGCATATCATTATGAATAGAGCTCTGATTTCTTCCCCAAAGTATAATTTTTATGGCAAGGTGGTCCGAACCTAAATTTTCGTCCATAGTCTCCCAAGATGCAGCTAGTGTTAGGTCTTGGGTTCCCATAGTTATATCAACTGCTGTTTTCGCATTATTAGGTTTAGGGAAGATAGTGTGCGAACCATAGTTGAATATGTTTAAATTGAAGTCCTCAATAACTTGCATTAGTGTCTCCCCCTTGTTGTCTGTGTAGGTATTTCCCCAACTGAAATGGTGGGCGTTAAAATCACCGGCTATTATTTGTAGAACCCTCCAGACGTTGAAGCAGATCATGCCAGAGCCCACTATCTATTCTATCGTTTGGGGCACTGTATGCAGATACGATATTCAACCGTTTGTTATTGAAGTGTAATTTGATGCCACAGATTTGGGTCTTATTTTGCTCCATGGTAGAAGTTACAATGTTGAGGTCAGTGTAGTGCAGTCCACGTTTTATAAGTATGGCACACCCTCCGTAGCTGTCGGCCCTAGGGCAGTGCATCATGTTATAGCCGTTAACTGTAACCTTAGAATTTGGACGAAGCCTTCTAGTCTGCTCTTGTTGGCCTTTATCGATCTTATATTCCACTGTAAGATATTCATATTGTTGGAGTGAGAGAAAAAGTTTTAGATAATTACATATTATCTAGTGTTTTTAATTTTTTTTTACCTATTTGTCGAATCCTGAACCAAGGTTTTCTAGCTCCTTGGCATTCTTCAATTCTTTTTGCAAGTTTAAGACTGATTCTTGGATAGTGTGGAGTGATTTTGTATGTTTCGACAAATTTTGGACTTGTAAATCATTTATGATGTTGAGGATTGTTGAAAGTTTTCCCTTTGTAATCTGTTGAACGGATGTTTGGTGGTTTTCCGAATATTTGCTGCAATTTGCCGCTCCGAAAGAGACTCCTATTAGAGGTTTTGGAGCTAATCGAGGCGATTTACTTTTAATCATTCACTTCTTGGGCTTCGGGTAGTGGGGGGAAATCGTCGTCTGTGTAATCCTGTGTCGAGTTGTTTTTGGCATGAATGCCCTATCCCTCTTGCGCTTCAGTTTTGCGTGGAGGCTTGAAGAAGCAGATACACTGTTTGAAATCGTTGGCCTGATGTACTGATTTGTATTGGTTTCCGAGTTACTTAATACGGGTAATCGGTTGTACATTACTTCCGCATAACGGTTCGTACACTTCTTTCATTAAGTTTTTTGGCTAACCCTACGAAAATTGCACATTTTTTGTCATTTGCCTTAATAATAGCTTTTTATTCATCAATTTAGTACCAAACAGAATTTGTTGAGGAAACGTCAATTACTGTAATCAGCAGTATGTACCTAAATCAAAGCAAATTCTCTGCGAAGAATTCCTCTAGCGAGTAAAAAGTGTGCTTCAGGAGTATCTCTTTCAGGTTTCTTTTGAAAAGACGAGACGAAGACTCATCCCTTAGGCGCCGTGGCAGGCGGTTGAACACTTTGATCCCCTGATACCAGAAAGATCTAGCAAAGCATGCGTGGACGGGCTCGGCAAATGAAGAAGCGAGGCATTTCGAGTTGGAATCCCATGTACCTCACTGTTTGTCACGTAGAGGTGTCTATTTTTCTGGATGAACACGCACACGTGAAGGATCAACAGACCAGCGACAGTTAGAAGCCGGGAATTGACGAATACCTCCCGGCAGCTACTTCTCCATCCGATTCCAGCTATAGTCCTCACTGTCCTCTTTTGAAGAATGAAAATTCTATCCGAAGCCGAAGAGAAACCCCAAAACATTATGCCGTATGACACAAGGCTCTCGAATTTGGCGGTGTATACCATTTTGAGCACGTCTTTACTGAGGAGCATACTCAGCCTACGTAGAAGGAAACATTCCTGTGCCAGCCTCTTGGATAGGCTGTCGATGTGATCGTTCCACTTCAAGTCCGACGAAATTACCACACCAAGGAATCTGGTGCTACTGATTTTGATAGGTTTACTTGTATTTTATTATTTTGAGACCACTCATTTATGACAGCGTTACTCGCCGCTAAATCTGATGACACTGAAAGGACGTTTTTATCAATGTGGAACGTTGTCAAATCATCAGCATAAAGAGTAGCGGTCGAGAGACGCTCAGCGAGATCATTGATGTAAATGATGAAGAAAAGAGGGCCGAGCTTGGAGCCCTGTGGCACTCCATTATTGTTAGAGAGAATTGAGGACATCACGTTGCGGCAATTATTCGATGACACTAAGCAAACACGCTGTTCTCTGTCGGAGAGATTAGACCTCAGCAGACTCTTAGCTGGACCATTTATTCCCAGAGCCTCAAGCTTCTCCAGCAGCAAATCGCGCTGAACGCAGTCGAAAGCTTTGCTGAAGTCATAGAAAACGGCAGGCACGGTTAAACCCTTATTCAGGGCCATGAAAACTTTGGATAACACGCTATTTATAGCATCCATAGTGGAGAGTTTCGGTCTGAACCCGAACTGGGCAGGACTTAAGGGAATGTTTATTTATATATTTAAGCAAACGGTCGTATATAATGCTCTCGAATACTTTGGAGAGCACCGGCTGAAGTGATATGGGCCTGTAGTTATTGAGTTCCTTGTGAGACCCCTTTCGACGTCTTCGACGTTTTTTTCGACGTCTTCAATTCCTTCGGATAGTATCCTTGAGCTATGCACTTGTTGAATGCTTCCGATAGTGGGCCAGCAATAAATTCAGCTGAAGAAAGCAGAACCCTCCCAGTGACACCGTCTATCCCAGAGGTGTTTTTGCGCGCGACGCGCTAAATGTGTAGCAGTAGTTCATCCTCGCCAGTGGGCATGAAGAAAAAGGAACGTGGAGCGATCAGAGCAGGTGGAAAACTACTCACAATGCTCTCCACCCCATCTACAAAGAATCGATTAAAAGAGTCGGCCACTGCATGAGGCTCTTTTAATGTCCGCCCATTAACATCAATTTCATATTTAAGATTTACCGACATGTCCCATCTGCAACTATTAACAAGTTTCCAGGCCGTGCTACGGACATTGGACGACTCAGCCAGCATTTTACTGAAGTGATTCTTTTTCAGGTCGCAAGCCTCCCTCACCAGTCGTTTGCGAGCCTCGCGATACACTTTCCAGTCCCTAGGCAGCCTAGATTTCCGAGCCTGTCTCAACAGACAATAAACTGAAGTTCTCGTGTCTCTGAGTTTTGGAGAAACCCATTTTCTGCTACTCTGACCGGATTTGGCCCGAGGTTAATTGCGCTCTAGAGGGAATGACTCCTCGAACAAACCGCAGTACTGGCGATAAAAGGCTGAGAAGCTTTCCTCAGCATCTAAAAGAGAGCCCACGTCAGCCCACGAAGCTAGATTCAACAAATGGACCCAGTTGTGAAAATTTTGCTTTGAAAAACTCCTTGCTAGAGGTCCATCACTGTTGTGAGAGCTACTAGACCCACTTACGAACTCGTGTCTGAGCAGGATAGGAAGGTGGTCGGATACACACCACGGAAGCACCTGAACCGCGGAGGAGAGGTCATGCGCATCAGGCATGCTTGTAACGAAACAGTCAATCAGGGATTCTTTTGTTTCCGATATCCTTGTGGGGCCCGTAATATGTACACGAAGACCATAACTTCCAACTAGATCCAGAAACAGGCGCTTCTCGCGACTCTCTTCGCAGAGATCAATATTAAAGTCACCGCATATAAACAAAGGCAAGCAGTACTTAGCGGTGCACCGAAGACAGATCTCAAGTGACTCAACAAATTAACCCACTGCCGTAGCGGACACGTCAGGACGTCGATACACAGTTAAAAGTATAAACTCAAACCCTTTAAAAACACCGCGAAGTCCAGAGAGTTCGAAAAAATAATCGGAGCCAACTGGTTCCAACTCGTCTAAGGTCGAAAATGTTACATTCTCCGAGGCGTAGATTATGGTACCGCCGAAAGATTCCCCAGATTTTCTCAAGTACGATGTGGCGACGCAGAAACCCTTGATCGAAGCTGATTGCAGCTTGTCGTTATTGAGCCAGTGCTCTGCGAGACATAGAATATCGACTTGATTATGATTACATAAGCCTCAATGGCGTCTACTTTATTCAGGAGTGACTGACAATTAAGGAACAGAATGTTGAGCGTCCATACATCCGATTTGTTTGCTCTTCGGCCCAGTCATGAAGAAACAGCTTCTCTTTTTGGAGCACTCAGAAATCTAGATGGGGCCAAGAGGCACCCACTTGGCCACATCTTTGGGTCCGCCACATCCGCGAAATCTGAACGACGAGTAGGAATCATGGCGAGTATGCAATTTCAAACATTCAGGTGGGTTTTCCAGTATTAGCTCCGAAAGGAGATTTAAAACTGCTTCGACTGATGAATCCGGATGCAAGCGGCTAACAAATAATCCTTTCTTACGGGGAATTACCTTTACCACCAGGTCACTATTATTTGTACCTAAATGAACTTTCCTCGTAAGGCGGTGATCGTTTTTGGCGGATCTGACAGGTTTTTCCGGGAATACAGACCGTTTTCCCGAGATCTCCGATTCTTTAAGTGAAGTGGAGTAGAACTTACCCTGGTGTCCACATGGTGGGGTAGAGAGCTCTATTCTTATTGAGTCAGACGACTGTGGCGGAAAAACATCCTTCAATGGTGGAGCGGGGGGGGGTCCACAGGAACCGGTGTGGGGACTTTTTCATAATCGCGATTGAAATTAACTCCTTTGTTATTGTTTCGATGAAGTATGTGATTATTCATACGGTTCCCCCTAGCTTTTGTTACGCAATCAAGTGAACTTTCTACCATTTGCGAATTAAGGGCATTTATATCGCATGCCTGGGCACCTTCACACCCGTCGGGCAGTGGCGTACTCGCCCGGCCAGTTTCACCCGTAGGGGATCGTTGGATTACTCGAACTAAGTGATCTACTTTACCAGACAGATCTCGGAAAAGCGACCTCATATCTCCGTTTTCCTTCTCCAATGCGTTTATAACTTATCAGCCACTGCCAAGTTGTTTGCTACTATTTGTTCGTTCGTAGCGGTCGTAATAGTCGTGGGTTTTGTTTCCCTGATATTTTTCAGTTTCGATAGGTCGCCACACATGTGAACTGATGCGACGGAATCCACTATCCATTCTTCAGATGACGAACCATTCACGGAAAAAGCTCCTAAAAACGTGGCTTCCTGATACTGGTTCGGTCCTTTCGTCTTGTCAGAGAAATTCCGGTTCTTTTGACAATCGCGAGCGAAGTGACCGTAACCATTGCAATTGAAACACCGTATCCCTTTCTTTTTCTCTTCACTGGTTGGCAAACGATTTTTTTGTAAGGACTTTTTCTGAAATCTCATCTGTTTCGTGAGAAGCGCTTGAGATTTTTCTGAAGAATTCTGAGAAATGTCCTGCAGCAATTTCGTTTTAATTGGATCGGCCGTTACTGCGACTCTGGAGCTCTCAATTCCCATAATCATTGGCTTATATTCTTCCGGCAGGCCAGCTAGCAATATTGTGCCGAAATTCGGGGCACATGGAGGGTTGAAAACCCATGTTATCTGGCGTGAAGCGGCGAAATGAAGCAAATCAGAGTTAGAAGGAGAGAGGAATCGACTTTGTTCGGTGATTTCCCGGGAGGCCCCACGGAAGTTACTTCCTTGATCGCTGTATATGTGCGAACAAAGGCCTCGACGAGCGATAAATCTGTCCAGTGCAGCGAGAAAATTTTGGGTCGACATGTCCGTTACAACCTCCAGGTGGATTGCTTTGGATACCATACAAACGAAGATGGCGAAGTAGCACTTGGAATAACGAGAAGACTTTACGAGGGACGTTTTTACCATAAATGGACCACCGATGTCAACTCCCGTATGAGAAAAACATCGACCTGGTTGTAGACGGTATGCAGGGATATCTGCCATTAATGGCTGGACAGGTTGTGCTTGGAAACGGTAGCACGGAAGACATCGAAAAATACGATTCCGTATGAGACTACGAGCACCGGGAAACCCGGAAAAACCGTCTATGGAGCAGCGACTGGGTAAGCTGAGGTCCTCCATGACCTGAAAACAAATGGAAGTAATCGACCAAGAGTCGTGCCAAAGGAGACTCACGAGGCATAAGGAATGGGTGTTTTCCCGAGTACGGCAACGATGAGAGACGTAGGCGTCCCCCCACCATAACAAAACCCTCAGGAGAAAGAAAAGGGGTCAAAGCCTGATATTTCCTTGATACTGGACGTTCTGTTTCTAAAAGACGAATGTCTGTCTGGAGGTATTGCTGCTGCGTGGCTCGAACAGCTAAAAGCAATCCTGCCTGATACTCTTCGGAGGTGAGAGGGCCTAATTTAAGAACACTGTCAGCGGAACCGCGAATTTTGACTTTCAAGTTGCTGACGTAACGTAAAACGTAGGCTAGGACGCGTTGTAACTTTAGTAGAGTTGAGCTACGAACAACGACTTCGTGGATAGAAAGATCGATAGCGGACAATAGAGAGTGGTAGTGAGACTCTTCAGCAGGCCATTGGGAAAGTCGATGATAAAGAAAATCTGGGCCATGCCACCATAGTTGGCAGTCAATGAGCTCTTATGGGAACAAACCCCTACTAGCTGGATCAGCAGGGTTTTCCTTGCCAGCAACGTGACCCCAGTGGGCCAGTGGCGCGTTTTCTTGGATTCGCATCACGCGATTGGCTTCGAAGACCTTTAAGCGATAGGGTGGAGTTTTAATCCAAGCTAGAGCGGTCCGGGAGTCGCTGAACAAGACAGTTCGAAGGAGAGGAAGAGAGAAAAAGGCGGAAACTACGGATTTTAGTAGCAGAGAAAGAAGATGTGCTGCTTCTAACTCGAGTTGAGGGACGGTTCGACGCTTTAAAGGAGCAACTCGGGTTTTGGCGGCGACAAGACTTACAGTGACACCAACGGAAGTTTCGGCGCGCAGGTAGATAACAGCTGCGATGCCGAGTTGACTAGCATCTGAAAAGCCGACAAGACGGAGTGAAACAGATTCCGGAGGCAATATCTTTCGAGGTATTTCGAGGCTACTGAGGTGAGAAAATTCTTCACGAATTCGTATCCAGTCTTTCGACAGATCATCGGGTAGTTGTTGATCCCAATCAATTTTCAAAATCCACAGCTGCTGGATTATTGATTTCATGAGAAACGTGAAAGGGCTCAGATAGCCATTGACGTCAAAGGTTTTCGCGATTCGGGAAAGAATACCGCGTTTGGTGGGTGACTCAGTGAACTCGGAGACCGAGTATCTAAAAACATCAGTTTCTGGCACCCACACAAGACCAAGCACCTTCACCGGTGATTGCGTTTCGCCATGCAGAATGACGTCCGATTGGGGCAACGAGGTCACTGGAGTGACGTGGGACAAAATTTCTTGACTGGAGGAAGCCCATTTCCCTAGATGAAAGCCTCCCTTTCGAAGGAGTGCTATTAATTCATCGCAGAGCGCCTGCCCTCCACTAACGGTTTCACTTCCTGTAAGGCAATCATCGATGTACGTGGAAGACGAAAGAGCTGCTGCTGCCAGGGGAAAAATACTACCTTCGTCTCTGACCAATTGTTGCACCGTTCGTTGGGCCAGGAATGGGCTAGAAGAGGCACCGAAAATTAATCGAGTGTGCTCCCATTCGAGCAGATGATCGCGTGGACTAGAGCGCCAGAAAATATGGAAGTATTGGCGGTCGGATTCATGTAACGAGATTTCCCTAAACATTTGACGAATATCACATGAAATAGCTATCTGATGGCAACGAAAGCGACATAAAATTTGGCCAATGTCCGTTTGTAGTTTAGGGCCTATTAACAAGGAATCGTTAAGACTAACCCCGTCAGGATCCTCTACAGCAGGGTTGAAAACGACTCGCACCTTGTCGCCGTTCGGGGATTTCTTTAGAACACCATGATGGGAGAGAACGTACTGGGCGTCATGGCTAGCTTTAACTAAATGCCCTTGAGAAATATAATCTTCCATGTTCTCAACATATAGTTTACGGAAGTCGGGATCCCGTTCGAAACGTTTCTCTAGTCTGCGAAAACGATTGTAAGCTACAGCTCGAGTGGAACCCAAAATAGGTGCATTACCATCTTTAAAGGGAAGTCTCACTTTGTACCGTCCAGTCGACTCGCGAGTGGTGGTTGCGACAAAATACTGCTCACACTTTTCGTCGTCAGGATGACAGGGAAGGGGGCGTTCGATCTCCTCTGATTCCCAGAAACGACGAAGTTCATTATCAAGATTAGAGCCCTCTTCCGACGTGACAAAGAGGGAGCTGCGTTGAAGAAGAGGGATTGAAGAGCATTCGACTGAACCTCTTAGGACCCATCCTAGAGACGTAAGAAAGGCTGATGGTTTTCCACGAATTTCTGAGGGTTCCGACGGAAGGAGATCGAGAGTAGCCTGAACTCCCAGAAGAACATCGATGGGGGCGGAAATATCAAAATCGGGATCAGCTAAAGTGATAGACGAGAACCGAGACTTTATTTCGTTTGGTAACGAGATCGATGGGAGATTCGAAGTAATCTGGGGCAATACCACGGCTTCGAAATTAATGTGTGGTTCGGGTCTAAAGTGGGGCGAAATCGTGCACCTAATCATGCCTTGAGGGCGATTCAGTGCCGTCTGTCCGACGCCAGAAATTTTATATGGGCATTCGGAAAGGGAAAGTCCCAAACGCTCCACAAGGGCCTGGGTCATAAAGTTGAGCTCTGAGCCCGAATCGATGACAATACGACAGGTGATCCAATGCCCGGTGGCATCACGAATTTGAGCTTTGGCTGTCCCTAACAGAGCTTGTGTGCTCCCTGAGGTGTTAGCAAGGACAACAGATTGAGTTGTGTCATGGAGTTGGGTTGTTCCCATCAAAGGGGTAGAAAATGAGCTGTCGTCCACTACATGTCTTATTGGCGGATCACGATGAAGAAAAGAATTATGCTGTGAACTCCCACAAGACTGACATTTTCCCTTAGATGAGCATTCTGTCACTCTGTGAGGGCTTGAACAAGCGAAGCACTTTTTGTGTTTCTTAACCATGTCATGACGTTGAATAGGTGACGCTTTCAAGAATTCGGGACAACGAATGAGACTGTGAGGCTGCTCGCAACACGGGCACGTAAGAGATAACTTCTCCCCCTTTTCTCCTCTCATGTGACTCGCAGTTGTATGAGATTGGGGTGAAGTCTTTGGCGATGCAACAATGTTATCGGCCATTGAAACTCGTTTTACCTCCCGCGGTTTTGTGAAAGGGAAAGATTTGTTCGAGTGAACAGGCACTGTGGCACCGGCGAGATCCGAAGCCGAACAACTATCACGAAGGAAGGCAATGAGATCGGAAAACGTGGGAAATTCTGTTTCGAGGTGTTTTCTCTCGAAAGAGATTCGAGTGTTGGAGTCAAGCAGGCGTAACGAGAACTCTAGGAAAAGATAATCTCCTAAATTTTCGATCTTGAGGGAATTTAGGCAAGCATAATCCGTTTGGAGAGAATCCGCTAATTCTCTTAACCCTTCGGGTGAAGCTTGTTTGAGGGGCTTAACAGAGAGAACTTTATCCAAATAATGATGCGCGAGCAAACGTTTTTTCGTGTAACGATCTATTAGAAGATTATAGGCCGTTAAATAATTTTCGGGGGCGAAGGAAACAGTTTGTACCAGTTTTGAAGCAGGACCCTCCAAATAAGACAAGAGGTAGGTAAATTTTTGAATGTCACCGAGATCGGTGTCATGCACCAGAGTGTCGTAAAGGGCACGAAAAGAATAAAATTTCTCAGGACTTCCATCAAATTTTTGAATTTGTATTTCGGGCAATAATGGCCTGACATTTTCGTTTGAAGCGGCTGTTGCGCTCGACGAAGATGTCGGCGGTGGGGTTGCTTCATTATAGGCAGCGACGACTTTGTAATAAATTTCGTCGAAGGCAGAGCTTAACTGCGCCGTGTCTACTGAATAGCCTGGAATATCAGCGAAAGCAGATAATCCGTCCATAACGGCCATGAACTCCGCTTGAGTTTCTTTTATTTGTGCTACGCGGGCTCTGAACTCCTGATATTTTTCGGGAAGATGAGGGACAAGATTCCAACAGTTTTGTAGTCGCGTCCACAAACGCAGTTTTCTTGCATTTAGTGCTTTATAGGACTTAAGCTCGGCATCAGACAGGACTGTTTCCTCTGTGTCGGGCATTATAAATGTATAAACGCGGTTTTTAAAGAATTTAAATAAAGGATTTCTTCAATGAGCGAGGCGGAGAACAACGAAAGGGATCAAAGTACACTCAATGTTAAAGAGAAGATAGAGTGTGAATAGGAGAAGGCACGAACTAAAAAAATTAATAAAATGATGGGACGGGAAATGACGAAAATAACTCAAGACTTCAATTGAATTTTTCTTAGAGAAAAATAAAACGAGGAAAGTGGTCGAGGAAATCGTTTTATCCGGCCCGGAGGACCAAAAATTGAGGGGTATGTTCGAAAGTGGACTGTATTACATATTACGGGGGGGAACCGGAGCGTTGGCCAATGCGAATCATTTTATTTATATGTCGTAAGCACGTGAAGGAAGAGAAAAAGGAAGGACTCACCAAGATCGTAAAACGGTGTCGCGTGTCGGCCGGCGTCCAAAACGTCACTTCTCGGTAGCGTCTTACCGCGATTTTTAAGGTGTGTGAGAGGGGAGGGAAACTTGTCTCTCCTCTTCAAGGCAGGATGACTTGGTGAGAAAGGTGGGCCAGGTTTTGGGACCGAAAAAGAGGGGGGGGGTCAGCTGATTAGAAATGACCAACGGTTTTTTTTTTTTTCTTGTTTAGGAGAATGGAACAGGGTCTACTAATAAAACAATTTTAGACCGAGCCTTGGTGTCCTTTCTCTCATCCAGGTCTTCGCCACTCACGCATCCCCATAACTCCTCGTGCACCAAATACGTCTTGACTGCGAATTTCCACGAGTCATAGTTTTCTCGTCCTTTAAGCTTTTCTATCGGAGGAAGCGAGTACCCTGACATTCTGCACCGTTGGAACTGTTCGATAACTTGGAGACCTTTTTTTTTAGGTTCTTCTAGCCTCTAGGGTGTGTTCCAGCCGCTGGGCCCATAACCAATTGGAAAAAAGGCTAGATTAGGAGCTGATTAACGAAGACGATTCTGTATTTATTTTTAGCAGAGAGAGAAACAACAAATAAAAGTTCTAGAGGTTCTGAAACGTGAAAAAAACATGACATGACCCATGTTTGCCACCATCACGACGAGACCAATAGTGCATTTTCAGAATGAAATGCACTAAAAGGAACAAGGGAAAAAAGCAAACATGTGTAAAAAGGAGGGGACGCGAAAGATTTTTTTTTTTAATATTTACAACACAAGTATGCTCCATGTTTCCAGGAAAGTATGTCCTTTCCTCGTGAAACACCCAATATTTAGTCAAAGGATTATTATGAAAAACCAGTTTTTTCATTCTCATAAAAATCACCCCAATACCCTTTTTTCTTTATGGTTTGAAGGTTTGATGGTTTGAAATACACACACACGATCAAACATGTTTGTCAAACCAAATGTTTGAGAGCAAATTTTCTGGCAGCGACTGAAAACGTGATGTCAATCCTTCAAACCTTCAAACATGACCCCACACACGATCAAATCTGCTTGTCAAGCGAGGTTGGCAAACAGGCTTGTCAAGGACGTTTGACCGTGTGTGGGCCTCTTAAGTGTCGACTATGAATACGGGCCTAAATTTTAAGTGAATGATTGAATGAAAAAATGACTATAAATTTGAATTTAGATACGTGGGTTTGAAACCAGAAAGAAAACTAGAATTATAAATAGAGAATAGAGAAGAGCTCTCCGATTATGATGTTTCTCGTTCAAAGGACAAGACAAGACATAGGGAGATTTTGAAAGACGTAAAAAAGAAAAACGTTCCCGTCTTTTTTGAAATTCCACCAATCATCTGTTTCGTACTCTAGAAACCGTCGGACTTTAACAAAGACGTTCATGATTTTACTTCATTCAAAATCTCACGAATAATAATCTCATATTGCCTGTACAGGGTACTGGCGGCGTGACTTGGGAATGTTCTGTAGAAGATGAAATGCGTATTAGAGGCACTCAGTTTTATATTTTTCAATAATCCCGAAGCATCGACCCGAAATAATTTGACTAAGCCCCCACCCCCTCCTCCTAAGCATATAAAAGTCCTCACCTGCCTTTTTTCCAAGGACAAAACTCGCTTTCAAAACCAGACACTACCGAACTTAAGTGAGTTCCCACTCCCTCTTAATCCTACCATAGAAGCTCCTGGATGAAGGAGGCTCTAATCAATTTATGGAACTCGCTCATTCTATCTTGAAACGTGCCCTGAATCCAAGCAAAAGAGATGTAATCACGCTCTAATGATGAACAAGAAAAAAAAAAAATTGGTAGGAGGGAAACGACGCAAAACTATTTTTCAAAAATTGAATTGGGCCTCCCCCAGCGCCACACCCTCCTCCTTTTTTTCTCCAAGAGTAACGAAGTTTTTTAAACGATTCAGTAACACTGCAAAGCGCTGAGTGTGATAGCCTAGTCAAAAGATATACGGAAGAATTGAAAACTCTCAATTCCCCCCACTGGCTTCCTCCGTTTCTTCACACGAGTGATAATTGGATTGGGGAAAACTCGAGAAGTTTTCCGCATTGTCGTGAAAAGAGATGTAATTGTGTGTGTTGATGAGGGGATTGGAGGGGAAAAGAGTGACGAAGTAAATTGTGTGGAACATGAGAGTTGAGGCGGAATGGGATTGGAAGGGCTTTGGATGAAGAAGAAGAAGAAGTATAGTAAGGAGCGTAGATTAATCACTTTTTATGAGGGAAAGAAATGTTGGAAAAGCCTTTTCCTTTGGCTGGTAATACACGGAAGTGATGGTTTCAAGAGTGGTAAGGGGGGTGGGAAAAGAGGTGACTGGCTGTGGAGAAAAGAGTTTGACGTATACCCCTCTAATGAGCGGGTTTGTTAACGACTATTCCTTTTCCAAGGGAATGACCCTTTGAGAGGGATGCTCTTCATATGAAGGGGTGAAACAGTTGATTACTTTTTCCCTTTTCTTGAACTTAAGCAGAACCTTAAAAAATTACCGGCGTGTTACTTAATTTTCCAGATGAAGGACTAGCGAGTTAAAGATTTCAACCTTTCTACCGCTATTTTGCTGACCACAAAAAGGGTCATTAACTTGCTATTTGGAGGAAAAACTAACGATTCAACTTGAGAAAGCTGGTTATTCTCCTGTAAACAAACGTGCTACCGCTGCAGCATCAAATTATTTAACCCCCCCCCCAAACAGTAATTTCACCTCAAGAACCACCTACGTGCAGGTAATGTTCACCTGAACTGGCCATTGTGATGCGGCCCATCAAGAAGAAATGTATCAGCGGACAGCGATCTTCAGCCAGTGCCACTGCGGGTGTTTGAAACGGAGGATTTCGTGGCGGTGGCCATTCAGGGAGAAATACCCGGAGCTGGAGTAAAAAAAAAACGTCGTCGTCACAGGCTGTTTAGAGCGCCTTCGAGAGATCACTGTAGCCACAACGGGGGACAATGCTAGTGGTTGGAGCGGATGTTAAAGCCTATCATGAGGCGTGGGGCTATTTAAATATTAATCGGCCTGGTGAAGAGCTCTCTTTGAAAGAACCCGAGAAGAACGGACTGGGAGAAGTTCTCGGCGACGGTTAGAGACAAAATGGGGGTAGTATCCAAAAATAACTTGGATGAAGATGAAAAAAAAATTGGAGAGGTTACAACTTCAGCTTTTCAGGTGTCTTGTCCCGAAAGGAGGGTGAAGAGGACAGGTGCCGTCTGGTGGAATGCCCATAATTAAAGGGAAAAAAGCGGAGAATGAACTCGGCGCTAAGGCACGCCAAGAGGATCGGCAGTGAGATAGAATGGAAAGCGTATCGCCACGCGCGGAAGAACTACAAAGGCAAAACAAGAGCGGCGACGTGACAGAGTGATATTTAGTCCTAAAAGTGATGGGAAGCATGATAGGGCGGGGAAATTCCGACCCATAAATTTGAGCTCGGAGTCGATGAGGTTGATGGAGAAGACACTGGACGCGTATATTAGAGAGAGTATAGGGAAATGCAGACCACTGCACTCAAGGCAACATGCGTATATATCGCACCCCGAGAATAGCAGTGTGACAAATGAAAAATCGTCTTTGTTGGGAATCGACATTTGAAGTTTTGAATGTAAGACTTTGTTAGCAGATCCATTATATATTTATTTCAAACATAGTTCGAGGTTCCTGGTGATTTGATGGTGGCCCATCCATCTATCCCAGCCAAACGAGCACTCGAAAAAATTGTTTCAATAATTTTTATCATAAATTTTTAAAAAAGTTGGGAGTTGTAACGTTGCTATTCCAGAAAATGTCAATTATTTCTGACTAGTCGTCACAGATTGTTGAGGAACAACTCGAAAATAGTTTTAATTTACTGGGAGAGTAGTGTAACAACTCAAAAAGTAACAGTACTCGCGGCTTAATTTCTCCGCGATGGGCTCTCGGTCTCGATCGAAGCCGGTACAATGAAGAAGTAGCATTGCTACTCCGATTGATTAACCGCTTCTGCGTGAGAAATAGTAGTGTAACTACCGCTCCCAAGCGTTACCTGGCCGTCCTAGAAATATCACACTACTATTTTAGTGTAGGGCTTGCCCAGACCTACCTACCTAGAGGTATAACTCGAAATTCGATATTTTTGACTTGTAACACTGCTATTCTCGGGGTGCGAAATATGTGGAAAGTCCACTGAGTCCGCTCTGCAGGAGTTGGTGGAGATGTTAAAGGAAACGATAGCACTGAAAGAGTATGCCTTGGTGTTGTTTTCAGACATTGAGGGGGCATTTAACCAGGTGAAGTTTAACTGCATTAATGAGGCTTTAAAAGCCTTTAGAGTCAATCCGATGGTGGTCAGATGGATTAGCCATGCCTCGAGGCACAGATGGGTAATGGCGGAGCTGGGATGCGAAAAGGTGGAGAGAAGAGCGAGAAGGGGCACCCCGCAGGGGTCTAGTCTCTCACCTCTTTTGTGGATAATGGTAGTAGACGACCTCATCAGGTTGATGGAGGAAAAAGGCTTTTATATGCAATTTTTGCGGATGACGGGGCCATAGTCGTTAGGGGTAAAAACTTGTCGACGCTTTGCGAGCTAATGCGCGAGGACAATTCGACTGTTGGGGGACCGGTGTGAGCCAAGAGGATAAACTGAAACTATGTTTGTTCACGAATAAAAGGAATAGGCAGGGACTTCAGGCCATTATAGTATCAAGGGAAGGGAGGTGGAACTCGTGACTGAGGTAAAATACTTAGGGGTGTGGCTAGACCATCAGCTGAGATGGGAAGCGCATATTAGGAATACCTATCAGAGGGTATTGAGCACGTTTTACCAAAGGGGTGGTGGGGAAAACATGGGGTCTGAACCCCAAAATGACCTTCTGGCTCTATAAGGGGGGTCATTCGCCCAAGGATTCTTTACGGGGAGTGGTGTGGTCGAAAGCGGCTAATAACATGACGAATTCCGCCAGGCTTGATAGGGTGCAGAGGTTAGCCTGTCTGACCACTCTAGGGGGCTTTTCGGACGACACCAACTAGACGGATGGAGGAAATGTTGAGTCTAAAACCACTGAGCCTTCAACTAAAGACGAGGGCAATGGAAACGACGTACAGATTGGACTGTATGAGAGGAAGAGGAACAGGGGGCTGGAGAAGAAGGGGCGACGGGGAAATCCGAGATATCATGCATAGAGTGGCACCGGCCACGCGCATGAGATCGGATCAAATAGAAAGACAGGGGGGATTTCAGGAAAACGATTCCGGTCAAACTGATCCGGGGATCCGGCCCCCGGAGCGATGAGGAAATGGAAATGAAAGAGTCAGATGGGGTGATGTGCTTTAGGGACGGCAAGAAAATGGAAACTGAGCAAGGGCGAGCGGGGGCTGGCACATATATTCCCAAATTTGGGGTGACAGAGAGCATTTCGCTAGGGAAGTACGCGGGTATAACATTGGTGAATAGGGGGGGGGGGAGTTAGACGTTTAGTTCTTGCGTGTCATCATTGCCTACCTTTAAAACGGTTTACCTTCATAAAAGAAATTTGAAATAAATGAAAGGTGAAATTTGGGATAAAAGGAAGGATGAGAAACATAAAATACCTGTTTTTCAAAAGCCCCCACCCCCACCACCACCCAAACACCGTCAGGTCAACCAATTAAAGTGTTTCTGGTTTCAAAACCCAGTGGCAAGGGAAGCGGGCCCCGAGTCCCGGAATTACAAAATAGCACACCTACCAACTGCAACTCAAAAGAGACTTATTTTTATGTTCCTCATGGGGAAGGTAGGCAATAGCGTGCAAGACCTAAGGTTCTTGCGTTTTAAAGTCTAACTTTTTTCCCATAATTACCCGGCGCTAAAGTAGTCAAATAGGGCTGTAGGTATTTATCAGTGAAATAAGAGTCTTCATGCCTCAAAGACTATAGCAGGGATAAAATGACCATTTATGGACAATACAAGGCGCTTTGCAGACGCAGTGCTTGTGCTGCAATCTCCCTCTCCTTACAGCATTCCCTGCAGGATCAACCTTTGCGTTAGTTGAGGGAGTCCGCACTTTGTTTCAGGGATGAAAAATTGACGAAGGGACCCATTTTACTTCCATGTTCCTTACGGGAAAAGTGTATTAAGTCGCGGCTGGTGTGTTTTCTTGAGAAAATTAATATCTTATCGGAAAATCAGTTTGGGTTCAGGAAGGGGTTTAGCACTGAGCAAGCATTGTTTGAAGTTCATAAGTTACTTGTGGGAAAAATTGATCGTAATTTTCAAGTTTTGGGGATTTTTTTGGATGTCAAGAAGGCGTTTGATTGTGTTGATCACTCTTTACTACTTAAGAAAATCAGTAATATAGGTCTTCGAGGGGTAGCAATGAAATTGTTTGAATCTTACCTGAAAAATCGACCAATTGTGACTAAATTACAGGGCGTGCGGAGTAGTGAGAGATTTGTAACTTGTGGCATCCCGCAGGGCTCAGTTTTAGGTCCTATTTTGTTTTTTTAATCTTAATCTATATGAATGGTTCGCAGATGACACTGTCTTACTCTTGTGGGGAAAAGATATTGGGCTTTTAGTTCGCACAACCAGTAGGGAAGTAAGTTTATTTAATTTGTGGTTTAATACTAATAATCTGTTGCTTAATGTAAATAAGACTGAAGTGATTCGTTTTAGTTGTAAGTCAAAAAGTACAAATAATTTGGAAAAAGTAGTCATTCATGATGATCGTGTTCATATGGTTTTGCCTCTACTATAAAATGTTCGTGCCTGAATTGAATTTTACTAATTGTACGAAATATTTAGGCGTACAATGTACAGCGGACAATCACACGTCATAAAATTTGAAGATACCAAAATCCTGGTAATGGAAAGTTCGTGGAAGAAACGAAAAATGTCTAAAAGCCATCGAAAAAAAATAAAAAATAAAACTTTAACAGAGACGAAGGAATTCAACATGATTGTACCACACGCCTGGAGAGCACTGATTGCAAACATAAAAAGAAGATAACCGGAAGACGTTCTCAGTTGCCATCAACAACAAATTCTCTCATCAACAAGAAGAAATTGACACCCCCTCCATTCGTCACATGCCTATGATTTCAAATTGAGAAAAAACCCAAAAGTTCCCTCAGATGCTTCACAAATGACCATTGACGTCATTTCCCATCGCACCATCCATCTCTTCTTGAAGAACTTCGAAATTTATTTAAAAATCACCAAATGCACCAATCAGGCTGCAACCACTGTTGATATCCTTCTGTCTTTATGCCAATTCACCGGTTTACTTTTCTCTCAAATCAAGCATTCATGCAAGCTCCCCATTGGGTTGATAAGGATTGAAGCCAAATGACCCAAGTCAAAAGGGGCCAAAGGGAAGGAGAAAGGAGAAGGAGGGGGGATGATGCCATAAAAAGGGAAACGGAGCTTTAAAAATTATGTAGTTTTTTCCCCCTCCCTCTTCCCAGCTAACCCAAACTCGATCATTCGACTAAATAGGTTTTTCATTCATTGCAATACACTTGTGGGGTGTAAGATTTTCCACCCATCCACTCTGAATTAAAACATTATGTTTACGGAGAGAGCGGGGCACTAGACAATGTGTAGTGTGTTGAATGGAAAACGCTATAAGAAACAGACATCGTACCACCGGAATCTGATATACATAAGAAAATGTATAAACAAAATAAAAACAAACAAAAAACCAAAAAAACTGTCTAGTATGTAATTCTCCTGGAGATTCCTCATACCAGTCGGTGTACCTAACCGGTAAGCACCGTTTCCTGTACCGGAAGCCCAGGATCCTTCTTTTCTAAGAGAAACAATCTAGTCACCGTACTTTTGCTCCTCATGAGAAAGGTAGGCAATGACAAGCAAGACCTAAAGGTCTTACTTTTAAAAGTCTAACTTTTTTTTCCGAGTCCGAGTCCAAGTAGTCAGACAGGGTTTATTTTCACGAATGAAATACGCGCTTTCGTGCCTCAATCCCGGGTCAAAATGACGATTTATGGGCAGTGTACAAACCCAAACAGACCCAAAAAATACATTGAAGTGCTGCGATCTCCAGTTTTTGCCTGAAGAACAGCACAATTGGTCTTTCTCTCACTTTTAGGGCCGTATTCATAAACGCCACTCAAATGCTACTTAACTTATGCTAGGTTAAGTGTAAGTGAAGGGTGTTTTAAGTTAAGAACAGGGGGCTTATTCTCTAACTCCGAATCAATAGCTTTTTCGAAGTCATATGTTTATTTCATTAATTTTCTTCAAACAAATGAATGAAATAGACACATGGCTGGCGAAAAAAATATTGCTTGTTGTTAGAGAATAGGCCCCCAGGTTTTCTATTCAGAAACGTCACTTCATCTTTACTTACTTAAGTCTAAGTAAAGGGTAAGTTAAGGGTGAGTGTAGACGGAATTGTTCATATGAAAGGGTCGAGCACTAGAAGTCTTCTCTCTTGTTATTATTTCACTATGCCGCGATGCACTTACCGTTTCTCAAAGATCTCAAATCAACGCGAATACCCTGTTGTTGCTGTTGAAGAAACAGTTTTTTTTTTCAAGGTAGAGACATCTGATTTTTAAGCCTCGAAAGTTTTCCGCCGCTAATTCGCGTTTTGGTTTGAGAAACGCCTAACTCTTTTTTCCTCTCTCTCTTCTGTCTTGACAGTTTTTGAAAGGCACGAAATTTCAATTTTTAGAAACATAATAATATTGTTTCAACTATTCCAGAGTCCGTGCTTCAAACCCGAATCAACGCATAATTCCGTAGCTGAAATATTCGTGAGTTAGTTCGGCGAAACTACCTACCTTGAAAATAGGAGTGCATAATTTACTGACCCAGAGTTATCTCTACTGACCAGATACTTAAAATGTTCAGTTTGCGCTGAAATTTGGCACGTAAGTAGTTTCCACGTGGCCCAATCCACCTTGCCCTAAAATTTGAACCCGGCCAGTTGAGGGGAAACTCGGGAAATTCCGGACTATTGACAGAGGGTTTTGTCCAACAGACCGGAAATTGAAATGCTTGGATTGAGCAGAAAATTGACACACAATTTACCCTTGGTCAGTACAACTTGTCGTACATTTTGAACCCGGTCGGTTGAGGGAAACTCAGGAAATTCCGAAAACCCCTACTGAACGGATTGCTGTATTTCATTGGCCGACGCGTCAATCGTGTGTCAATTTTCAGCACAGTCCGAGCATTTTAAGACATTGGTCAGTAGAAAAATCCCTCCGGTAAGTTAGTTAATAACAATAATTTGGTGCTGACGGTGACCGGAGTAATTATACCTTCTAAAAAAAAATGTGATTTCTCACGTGAAAGAACTGGTCCAGCAATAGTACTCATGTGTCACGCAGAAATCATAAAAATGTATCCGTGCGTACAGGACTTACTATAACCAACTAATAAATTACTCTCATGTTGGTCCTGGCTCCTGGGAAGGCATTGGAAGGTTTTTGACACGACAACCCCAAAAATCAGACGACGCGTTCAACTCCCCCACCCCTTATCATTGACTTCTGAGCCATGTTTCAGAGGCCCAAGAATGCCCGAGGAACCGATCTCAACAGGTCGCACTGGAGCCGTGAAAATCGAAAACAAAGAAAAATCTTATTTTTTGGTCAATTTAAGGGGCGGAAACCGGTTGATTGTCAATTAAGCATTGATCGACGAACTCATAAACCACGCCCGGCTCAAATTGATTATTTCAGTGATGCCGGCGTTTATTTCCCCGCCAGTGGCTCGATTTCAGGGAACGCCTTCGATGGCCACGCAATCGAAAGGCCTCCAAAGTTTAAGAAAGAGCATCGGTGCACGACGGTGGATTGCTAGCCAAATTGGTTGGCGTACACGGTACACATTCATTGAGAAGTGGCTTTTGAGATGTATTCAGAAAATAAAATAATAAGTTTTTCTACCGAAGAAACAATCTCGCTGAGGTTTTTGAGCGTACCATAAAATTGTAGAACCGTAAGGGTCGGCATCACCAATGGTGAAAACGGCAGACCATCGAAACCTCGACGTCAATTGCCCATCAGTAAATGAAATGAATGGATCGTCATCACGGACGCAGATGTCTCTGATACGATAGGAGGAGGAAAAATAAATAAAAATAGTTCCCCTGAACAATATCTCACTCTGTCCATACCAATGATTTTGTACGTACCTACCTTTTTGGGACGTTTGTAAAAGCAATCCATTCAATTATGTCATCAAAATCGTCGGAATCAATAATTATTTTTTCCTCCAAAACGATAACTAACAACTGTTCTCGATACGCTTATTTAGATAAGTTTAGTATAAGGGTGATCGGGAGTACACTTAAAATTTTGAGGTCATTTTCTTCATTTCAAGTCTGAGATAAGGCTGGTTTGATTTAAATGTGGTCTATGAATACACATTTCGCCCTAAGCGTCACTTAAGGCCGGGTGCACACGAGCGTAAATTGAAGCGCGTCAAGTGACGCGCGTCACTTTTTGGTTCAATGCACACGAGCGTTCGAGCAACAATTGACGCGCGTCACTTGGTGGTTGCGAGCGTTTGCTAGACAGTCTTTCCTCTTCCATTGAACAAGATGGATCGCAGGGTTCAATTGTTGAAGAAGAAAATACTTTTTTCGGTTGCCGTGTATAGGCATACACATCGTAATACCGAATTTCTACCCTTGTATTCTATCCTTGTTTCTATCCTTGTATTCCTCACTCCTCACATTCCAAATTGAGGGATGAATTTGGACTTCATTAATGAATAATTCAGTATCGACTTCCAATTCTTCACTCATTTTTTAAAACTAAAAAAAATGAAAATGTTTGAAAAACGCTGCGAATTATCGAACAATGCCTTATTATTTCGACTGTTTATAGGTTTATTATTCATAGATGTAGTCAAATCCGGCGTGAAATTACATGAAAATCGACACCCCTCACCCTTATGATACCAAATCCTTTGAAAATACCCATTTTGAACCCGCTTTTGGCCCATAAAACCCCAGGGAGTTATTTGATCAAATTGATCAGATGTTAGGACCAACTAGACCCCAAATGGAGTCTATGTGCGAAAGAACGAGTTTTTTCGGGCAATTCTAGGGCAAGATATGGCCCGGACGGCGGACGGACATTTTTTTTTTTTTTTTTCAGATTTGGATTCTACGCACTTTGAAACGTAAAACTACAAATTTTGAGGGGGGGGGTCAAAAAATTTGTTTTGCCGATACGATTACAAAGACTTATTGTTGAGAAATAATGAGTCAAAAAAGAAAATGTTTGAAAAAAAAAATGAATAAGAACAACAGCTGTCTCACTCCTGCGACTCCGAGCGGCAAGTGACGCCCGACTGCCCGTGTGCACTGCTCCACAGACTTCTGTGCATTGGTAGGTATCGGAGGGTATAAGCGAGCGATAAAAAAAGGAACGCGCGTTCCACAGAAACCGGCGTCAATTCAAGCTTGCAGTCGGGCGTCTCTTGCAGCGGCGTTACGTGTGCACTGCCCCATAGACTTCTAGGTATCTGTTCTAACGCGCGTCACGTGTGCACCCGGCCTAAGTTAACTTAAGTTCTACTCAACTTAAATCTTAAGGGGAGATAAAATATCACCTGGCTGAGCCCTAAGTGAAATCTCTGAATGCAAAATTTCCATTTAAGTGTAAGTTAAGGCTAAGTTCGGTTTGAGTGACGTTCATGAATACGGCCCTTAGCCTCCATCTTTACAAGTCCGGCCACAAATGAGCGCCCCCCCCCCCACCCGTTTAGCCGAACATGAGAATTTTTGCTCAGTTTTAACCACGGACTTTGCCAGACGGGGGAGACGGGCGTTCCCAAGTTGTAACGCCTGGTAGATCTCACCCCCCCTCCCCACCAAAAAAAAGAACGGCAATCAACGGAAACAAGGATTCGGCGGGGGTCAACTCTATCAGACATTACAAGTTGGGTCCAAAAAGTACGACTAAAGAGAGGACAATTTTGACCTGTCCCCGGACAACTGGAAAGTGAGCCCGGGCACCCTAAAAAGTAGGACATTTTTATTCAATTTAAGCCATTTTTCCCCCCGAAGTGTCCGGTAATTAATTGAATAAGTGAGCTGAGATGACCCTATCTACGGACATTTAGGGGAATACTCCCCTCCTCACCGCACCAACCCTAGTCACAACTGTGAATTCGAGGAGTGGGGAGGCTGAAAGTAAAGAAATTAATCTTTTTAAATTAAATACTTACTACTTTACTTGTTTTGAGTTCCGAGAAAAAATTGCTCCCCAGGTGGGGTTCGAACCCACGACCTCCTAAATTCGCGCCAGATGCTCTTACCAACTGAGCTATCCAGGGAGTCCACGCAAAGAGCGAATCCACCCAGGAGAAATCCCCTCTCGGAACACAAACTGCACCTATCGGTTCAGTTCAAGTCATACGTCATTTTATTCCCCCAATGTGTCAGGCAATTATTTTCAAGTGGATTCTATGTTTAGTGGATTCGCTCTTTGCGTGGACATTGCGTGGTGCGGTGAGGAGGGGAGTATTCCCCTAAATGTCCGAAGATAGGGTCATCTAACCTCAATTATTCAATTTAAGCCATGAATTAGCGCCTTTCTTAATTTAAGCCACGAAGGTGCCTTTAGAAGCCGTGAATAGGCCTTTTTCTACATTTAAGCCGCGAATCAGCGTATTTATCAACTTTAGGCATTAACTTGCGTTTTTTTCAATTTTAGCCGTGAATTAGTCATTTTAACCCATTTTAGCCGTTTGTTAGCGTTTTTCTACCCGCGAATTATCACTTTTTCTTAATTTATCCGCGAATAGCCATTTTTCTCCATTTTTGCCGTGAATTAATAGTAATCTTTTAAAATACTTTATCCTCGAATTAGCGCTTTTTCTTAAATTATCCGACAATTAGTGATTTTTCTCAATTTCAGGAGCAAATTAGGGTTTTTGCCACAAAATAGAGATTTGTATCCATTCCAGTCGCGAATTGGTGCCTGTCTCTATATGTATCACCACCGTGATATAATTTAAGTTGAAATAGAGGTAAATAACTAATTACCTACTTAAATTAATAAATTATAATTAATAAATTAAGAAAAAGTGATAATTCGCGGATAAATTGTAGAAACAATCACTAATGAACGGCTAAAATGGAAAAAAACGCCAATTCGCGGCTTCGGAAGGCAACTTTGTGGCTAAAATTGAAAAAAACATTAATTCGTGGCTAAAATTAAACATTAAACGTTAATTCGCCGCTAAAATTAAGAGAAAGTGCTAATCGGCTGGTAAAACAGATAAAAATTGAAGGGGGGGAAAAAAAAAGAAAAAAATAAATAAATGTACGGCTTAAATTGAGATACGCTCCAATTCGCAGATGTTCATTCCCGGCTAAAATGAAAAAACACCAATTCTTGGTTAAAATTAAGAAAAACGTTAATTCGCATCTAAAATTGAAACAACACCAAGCTTCTGGAAGGCAACTTTGTGGCGAAAATTGAAAAACGTGAATTCGCTAGAGAATCGGCAGGTAAAACATAAAATCAATAATTCATAACTAAAATTTATAAAAATCGCAAATTAGCGGATAAATTAGGAAAAAGTGCTAATTCGCGGATAAAGTGTGGAAAAAGGCTAAATTTGAAAAATAGATAAAATCGCCAATTTTCGGCTAAAATTGAGAAAACACTAATTTGTGGCTTCTGAAGGCGACTTTGTGGCACAAATTTTTTAAAAAATTGCTTGAAAAATTGCTAATTCAAGCGCGAATTAGCGCTCTTTCATCATCTGAGCCACTAAATGAAGACTTTTCTTCATTTCAGCCGCGACTTTGCATTTTTCTTCACATCACACCTCGCTATAGTTGTGCCATGGTCAGTTACAGGATAACCGTGGAAGGCAATATGGCGTAGCGTGATGGTGGTGATTGGTGGGGGGGGGGAAGCTCACCCATTGGTGTGAGTTGGTCCTTTTTAAGAGTTTTGCAACACTTCGTGTCGAGACTTGCAACAGACGTGGCTTCATGTCCTTATAGACGCGTATTTGTCACCTCCCTCCCCAATCCCCCCCTCCCGGTAGGCTGTAGAATTTTATAATTTAGCAGCACAGAACAGTTCGGAAGAGGAGAATAAAGTGGCAAGTTTTCGCGGGGAAAAATCAGCTCCTTAATAGTTGACCATGTACAACAGAATGGTCGGTCCCTGTGAATATAATTACCGTAGTTTTTTCGTTAGAATAGCCATTTTCATACTGAGAACTACGAGGCTTTCCACCTTGAAATATATACCCCGAATAGGAATATTGCAACGAGTAGTAACTTGACTCTAAAAACAGTTATGACGTGCATGTTCTATATCTAACGACTAATTATAATATAATTACAAAACTTATTATCGTTTGAAAAAATTGTTCCAACAAAACAGGTGGGGTTCGAACCCACGACCTCCTAAATTCGCGCCAGATGCTCTTACCAACTGAGCTATCCAGGGAGTCCACGCAAAGAGCGAATCCACCCAGGAGAAATCCCCTCTCGGAACACAAACTGCGCCTATCGGTTCAGTTCAAGTCATACGTCATTTTATTCCCCCAATGTGTCAGGCAATTATTTTCAAGTGGATTCTATGTTTAGTGGATTCGCTCTTTGCGTGGACATTGCGTGGTGCGGTGAGGAGGGGAGTATTCCCCTAAATGTCCGAAGATAGGGTCATCTAACCTCAATTATTCAATTTAAGCCATGAATTAGCGCCTTTCTTAATTTAAGCCACGAAGGTGCCTTTAGAAGCCGTGAATAGGCCTTTTTCTACATTTAAGCCGCGAATCAGCGTATTTATCAACTTTAGGCATTAACTTGCGTTTTTTTCAATTTTAGCCGTGAATTAGTCATTTTAACCCATTTTAGCCGTTTGTTAGCGTTTTTCTACCCACGAATTATCACTTTTTCTTAATTTAGCCGCGAATAGCCATTTTTCTCCATTTTTGCCGTGAATTAATAGTAATCTTTTAAAATACTTTATCCTCGAATTAGCTCTTTTTCTTAAATTATCCGCCAATTAGTGATTTTTCTCAATTTCAGGAGCAAATTAGGGTTTTTGCCACAAAATAGAGATTTGTATCCATTCCAGTCGCGAATTGGTGCCTGTCTCTATATGTATCACCACCATGATATAATTTAAGTTGAAATAGAGGTAAATAACTAATTACCTACTTAAATTAATAAATTAATTAATAAATTAAGAAAAAGTGATAATTCGCGGATAAATTGTAGAAACAATCACGAATAAACGGCTAAAATGGAAAAAAAACGCCAATTCGCGGCTTCGGAAAGCAACTTTATGGCTAAAATTGAAAAAAACATTAATTCGTGGCTAAAATTAAACATTAAACATTAAACGTGAATTCGCCGCTAAAATTAAGAGAAAGTGCTAATCGGCTGGTAAAACAGATAAAAATTGAAGGGGGGAAGAAAAAAATAAATAAATGTACGGCTTAAATTGAGATACGCTCCAATTCGCAGTTGCTCATTCCCGGCTAAAATGAAAAAACACCAATTCTTGGTTAAAATTAAGAAAAACGCTAATTCGCGTCTAAAATTGAAACAACACCAAGCTTCTGGAAGGCAACTTTGTGGCGAAAATTGAAAAATGTGAATTCGCTAGAGAATCGGCAGGTAAAACATAAAATCAATAATTCATAACTAAAATTTATAAAAATCGCAAATTAGCGGATAAATTAGGAAAAAGTGCTAATTCGCGGATAAAGTGTGGAAAAAGGCTAAATTTGAAAAATAGATAAAACCGCCAATTTTCGGCTAAAATTGAGAAAACACTAATTTGTGGCTTCTGAAGGCGACTTTGTGGCACAAATTTTTAAAAAATTGCTTGAAAAATTGCTAATTCAAGCGCGAATTAGCGTTCTTTCATCATCTGAGCCACTTTCTTCATTTCAGCCGCGACTTTGCTTTTTTTTTCACATCACACCTCGCTATAGTTGTGCCATGGTCAGTTACAGGATAACCGTGGAAGGCAATATGGCGTAGCGTGATGGTGGTGATTGGTGGGGGGGGGGAAGCTCACCCATTGGTGTGGGTTGGTCCTTTTTAAGAGTTTTGCAACACTTCGTGTCGAGACTTGCAACAGACGTGGCTTCATGTCCTTATAGACGCGTATTTGTCACCTCCCTCCCCACACCCCCCCCCCCCGGTATGCTGTAGAATTTTATAATTTAGCAGCACAGAACAGTTCGGAAGAGGAGAATAAAGTGGCAAGTTTTCGCGGTGAAAAATCAGCTCCTTAATAGTTGACCATGTACAACAGAATGGTCGGTCCCTGTGAATATAATTACCGTAGTTTTTTCGTTAGAATAGCCATTTTCATACTGAGAACTACGAGGCTTTCCACCTTGAAATATATACCCCGAATAGGAATATTGCAACGAGTAGTAACTTGACTCTAAAAACAGTTATGACGTGCATGTTCTATATCTAACGACTAATTATAATATAATTACAAAACTTATTATCGTTTGAAAAAATTGTTCCAACAAAACTTTCGGGGCTGTGATAAATTTTACTCACAATCTAATTGTTAAAGTGCCTAGTTTTAAATTATTTCGAAGCTGGTTAATTAGCGAGCCCCCCCGCCCCAAAAAAAGAAACAAAAAAATTCGATAACCTCTACAAAGCGCTTCTATTTTCCTCATATTTTTCAACGAGCTGGTCCAAATTAAGTTGATTTATCTCATCATAATCCTCCATTGTCTCTTTACATCTCGCCAGCCAATTAGCGACGTTCTCATAGGGGGACAGATCGTAGCCGACACCCTGAGCAAGAAAAGAGAAACGGAACAAATGATGCGTGTAAATCAGGTTGAAATTTTATCAAACTTTATACTTCGGCTGTCGAAACAATTGCCACGTATGAGTAATCGGCGACAGTTATTTCATCACCGGCAATCCAATCGTGTCCGTCCATGTATTTATTTAGAGTTTCAAAAGCGTCGTCTACTTTGGGGATGGACTCTTCGGCGATGTCGGTACCGTAGAGAATAACGGGATGCTTGATCACCGAATTGTTTCATTAACGCTTTTACCGCGGGCAGGGGCAGTGGGGGCTAGACTATACGTACAATGTAGCAGGAGAGTATTCGAGGAGTTACAACGCCGGCGTTGTAGAAGAGTCTTTGGTTGATGACCGCCCTTTTTTTGGGGTCTTTGGGATAGAGTGAGTCATCCTTGCCGTACGATTCGATTAAATATATCATAATTGCGCAGCTATTACAATAAAATTTCGGTAATGAAGGGCATAGGGAGCAGAAAATTCAGAATAAATTTCTAACCTTTCTGAGATTCCGATGTCACCGTCCACTAGGAAAGGTACGACATGAGCTGGGTTCATCTATTTTTTTTTTTTTTTTTTACGAAATGTTCAAGTTACAAAAATTGAACAACATACAAAAACAGACAATTTTCCTAGTTTGGTACCTCTACAAAGTCATCGGCTAAATGTTCCCCAGCAAAAATGTCGACGGGTTTCAATTCCAAGGGCAATTCAAGAGCCCTGGCCAACAGTAGAACAGCCCTCGACGGTGGCCCAAGAGCCGCGTAGTACAATTCCAACGACATCGGTACAGGTTCAACAATCTCCTCTTCCAGTTCAGACTCGGACTTGTGTTCCAACTCTGGCTGTGCAGACCAACTAAAAGCCGCAAGCACCACCCAGTCGGCCAACCAGCGAGAGAGGAAAAATCGAAGGAGACGATATAAATAAGCCCCAAATGTAAGTAAAAAAAAAAAAATGGTCACAGAGGAGGGGCAAGAAAAACGTCGATACATTGATTTTTTGAGAAAAGGTCAACCGGAACAATTGAGTTCGTTTGTTTATGCAACGTTTTTCTTTGAGGTTCACAAACATTATCTAGTCACGAAAAACGCCCCATCAATACTGACCTAGGCCCCATATCGTAAAAACTGTGAGATTCGTCTTCACTGTCCGAAACTGACATTCTAAGTGAGTAAAATCTTCCGACTTTTATTACATTGAGGGAATCACCCCCTTCCCCATTACTTCCATCGCACCATCGTATTTCCAATCAAAAGTGAACTTTCCAGCAAACCATAAAATCTAAAGAAATATTGTTTTAAGATAAGATCAGTTTGAGTTTGTACAACGTTTCAGTTTTATTATTTTTTCTATAAAACTGCAACTAATTCCAGATGTCCAGAATTTCACAACCAAATTGTCTACTCAAAAGCCTCGGTAAACTTGTCTTTTGTGTAATTACAAAAGGAGAACGAACAATGCAGAACACAAAGAGGCGGTATTAAGAGCCTGCCCATTAAGAAAGCGTGGTGGAAAGGGGGAGGGTTGGAACGACAGGTATGAACGGAGGGGAAACATCTTTACCGGCCATTACGAAAGATTTTCAGGTAGCAAAAAACTTTAAAAAAACGTATCCACCGCAGGGTCATTGTCGGGTCAAAAATTGTATTCAAATACGAGAAGTCAGTGAGTAAAATTCCAGGGCGAAAGTGTTAGTTTTACGACCTCCATAGTCACGAATGTCTCCTCTTGTGACTGAATTGTCAACGTTACTCAATTAAACGTTTTAGAGGCCCATTGTGTGGTTAAATATGACCGGGTCTTCCGGAATCGCCGGGTTGGGCAGACCCGGTCCCAACACTGACGATTTTGCCCCACGAAAAGTGATACTTTCGGCACTAAACTGGAAACTGCGGTAATTTAGCCCTGAGACGAAAAGTTCCTCGGCCTTCCCTGTACGGTGGTTAAACCTCAGGCCCAAGAATTTGGTCGTAAACGGTAAAATAGCCAAATTTCAAGAAGTGTCCCCCAACTTGCGGCGTTTAGCTTCTATCGCTACAAATCCACAAATTTTGTAGTTACTTATTATAACAAAGTAGAACCCTCAAAATCCGTGTAGCAAGACTCAAACAAGATTAAATTGAATTTTCAGGCACTGGATCCACGAAATTTCGTCTACACAACAACCAAACCCGCACAAATAGATTTTTCGGGCACAGAAGCCACCACATTTCGTTCATAAAACAGTCAATCACGTGAAATTATAGTATATTATACACCAAGTGCATAAAGCACGATTTTATACGCGAGTTGTTATTTACTGCGTATAAAATCGACTTATGCACGAGGTGTATACGCTATTTTACGCGCGACTCTTAATTAAAAATAAATAAGAAAGCAAAATTAGCAGAGTTCGGTGAGATCGAATCGAGCGAATGTAGTTCGAAGCGAGTGTTCAGAGAAGTTTGTTAAATTTTTCTGTCCGGTATTTGACATGTTTATGTGTATTTTGGTTCACTGTTAAGCTGATTTTGAAGGTAACAAACTAGAGGTGGCCGCCAAGGCGTTTTTTATATTTCTGGTGGAGTTTCAAACCCAGTTCCAAACGTTCGCCTTCGGTTTCACTCGTTATTTGAAATGGTATTTAACAAAAATAACATCATTGCATGTTGCATAATGTTATAAATAAATTAACCGGTGGTATAAAAACTTTTTCGATTTCTCTGGACCACTAGAAAACAACAATTAAACAAAAAAAACGGCCGCCAAAATCTTGCAAACGTTTTCCAATTGTCTGAGAATATATTATTAGTGATAACCTGATAACGTAACCTCTGATGTCATTACTTTACGCACCGGTGAAACAGGTTTTATTTGTCCTAATGCACATGCGCATTAAGTTCAACTTTATAAGCCACAAACAGGCATTTAAAGTGACACTTTATATGCCAGGAATGCGTAAACGTTTTTAAAGTGTCGAGGCGGCGAATTTGGATTTCAAAAGAGTACACACCCGGAAAATAAGTTTTAAAAAGCCAAGCCCGAGTAATGTTGTTTTTTAGGGCGGGGGTTCAGGCGGGTTTCCTCGACCCCTTCCCAGTCGTCCATCGCCTAAACTTCGCACATAAATTTTGGCTTCATTTCTGCACCAATAGTCTAAGTCCAAGTAAAAGTCTAATTTCAAACTTAAAGAAGTTCTACATTGACGTTAGATCTTGCTTTTTCAAATTTTATCCCTAAAGTAACCCCAAAGCACTTAAGAATTCGAATGTGTTTTAAAGTAATTTCAGGGATGAAATTTGGAAAAGCAAGATCAAACGTCACTGTAGAACTTCCTAAAGATTAAAATTAAACTTTGAAATCGAAAGAAATTGATTCGAAATGGAATTCGATGCAGAAATGGAGCCAAAATTTATGTGCGAAGTTTAGGCGAGGGGCGACTGGTAAGGGGTCGAGGAGCCCGAGGAGCTAAATTCCTCCATAAAAGATTCAAACCCGTGAAATTGTATAAAGTGAATAGTGAAACCCGTGAAATTGTATAACGTGAACTGTGAAACCCTTGAAATTGTATAACGTGAACAGTGGAACCCGTGAAAACGGGGTTTTCAAGGTGCGAGCACGCGGAAATTTGATGCTTAAGGCCCTGGAATCCACAAAAATGTCGTTGAAATTGAATTTTTAATATCAAGCCCCGATAACAGGGTGTCGACCATGACGCCGACTTAAAAACCCCGGGTTTTCCCGGGCGAAAATGGATATAACTCCCCGGTATTTTCCAAAGTGTGGATGACAGATGAGGTTAGTAAATTACGGTAACAGCCCCAAAGCACCTCACTGGGTGCGTTGCTTGGCACGCGAACCTTAGCATAAGGCCGGCCAACATATGAGCTGGATTTATCCTGCGGAAAAGTTTCAATCGAAGTATGGTCCAGGCCAGGGGTGGCCAACCCAGGGCCTGCGGGCCATCAGGAAATGACCCACTGAGCCTTTCACAATGGGCCGCCCGTGGCCTACAGTGGTAAACTATCATTTTTTAATGTTGGATTTTGGCGCCCCTCAGATTTTTGTGCGAATGGAAAACGCTACAATTCGCGCTTCCTTGCGGTCGGCAAATCCCCCGCTAAGTGCCCGCATTTCCAGAACAAACTATTTGGGGCTGAATTTGCAATAATTGGCTAACTCACGACTGAAATTATTGAGAAAAATAACTGATTCACGGACAGAAGTGAGAATAAGTGCTAAATCACGGATAAAATTAGGAAAAATACAAAGCTAATTCGCGAGGTGAAACGTTACTTCCACGCCTAAAATTGAGAAAAAGCTCTAAAATCGCGGATTAAGTGTAAAAAACAATAATTCGCGTTTTAAATTACGAAACACACTAATTCAAGGATAAAATAGTGAAAAATCGATAATGGTTTTGAGAACAAGCGCTAATTCGCGCCTAAATTTCCGAAAACATGAATTCTCAGTTTATTCAGAACCGTTAATTCATGGCTAAGAGTGAAATAGACGCCAATTCGCAAGGAAAATTAAGTAAAAATGCTAATTCACGGATAAAAATTAAGGGAAATCACCCTTTAGCGGCGAAAATCACGTATTCGCGGCTAAAGTGGAGAATAAATAGCAAAAAAAGCGCTACTTAGAGGCTAGAGGGGTGGAAACGACTATTTTCAGCTTCTGAAGGCAAGTTCGTGGCTCAAACTGCTTAAAGACGCTAATCCATATCTAAAAGCGAAATAAATCGCTAATTCGCAGCTAATAGTAAGAAAAGGTGGTAATTCAAATTGAGAAAAATCACTAATTAGCGGCGGAAATCAGGAGAAAATCGAATTCACTGCAAAATTGAAATAAATAGCTAATTCACGGCTAAAACGGTGAAAAAACGCTAAAATGACACAAAATCGCTAATTCGCGGCTAAAATGGAGGAAAATTGCTAATTCGTCGATAAAATTGATAAGACGCGCAGAAGTAAAGAAAACGCTCATTCGCGAATTAAATAGAGAAAACGTCAATTCTCGGCTTCTGAAGGTAACTTTGCGTCAGAAAGTGAAAAAAATAGCTAATCCACGGCCAAATTTCAGAAAAAGCGTTAGGTAATTCGGGACGAAAATAAGGGGAACTCTAATTCGTTGATGAAACGTAGAAAATCCATAATTAGCGGCTAAAATGAGGAAAAACGCTAATTTGCGTTTAAAATGAAGAAAAATGGCTAATTGGGGGGTAAATTTGAAACACTTGGCTAATTCACAGGAAATTGTGAAATGAGGAAAAACACGAACTCACTGTAAAATTCAGATAAACCGCTAATTCTCGGCTAAAAAGGTGAAAAATCGGTAAAATGACTAATTCGCGATTAAAATGGAGAAAACGCCCATTTGCGGCTTCTGAAGGTAACTTGGCTGAAAGTGAAAAAAAAATCGCTAATTCACGGCTAATTGAGGATAATGCGCTAATTCGCGGATAAAATTCAGAAAATGCGTTAATTAGCAGCGAAAATTGGGGTACAAAACTCTCATTGATGCCTCGTCAGGAGGCTAAAATTAGGTGAAACGCTAACTAACGGCTGAAATAAGGACAAATTGCTATTTATGTGGTTAAATTGAGAACATTTGCTGTTTCACAGAAATGAATTGTGTAAATGGCAAGTCGCGGTTTCCGGGAACAACTTCGTGGCTGATATTTGAAAATATACCTCTAATTCACGGGTAAAATCGCTCATTAGAGGCTCAAATCAGGAAAAACACAAATTCATTGCAATAAAAATCGCTAATTCATGACTAAAATGTAGATAGATCGCTAATTCGCAGCTAGAATGGAGGCAAATCACTAATTCACCGACGAAATTGAGAAAAAGTGTTAAAGTTTTTACAGGTTTTTCCCTCGCAATGCTGGAATTTCAAACTGAAATTGTAATGCGGACCCTTTAAACTGGAATAGAGCGAATTGGCCCCGCAAAAAGCTTGGGTTCAGGTCTTATATACCCGCCAATGGCTCAGTATCTTCTTCATTTAGTATTATCGTCATGGTTCCTGCGTTTTTAAGGGCCAAACTGAAGAAATTTTGTTCTCCAGTCATTAAATCCGCGAAATTTCCTACTTAAAAGAGCCAACGACTCAATTTTTCGTTCTCTTCTCAAGAGCGAGGGTCTCAAAACCCGCGAGTGTGTTTTGGTTTCGAGGATAGCCAAACTGCAAAATATTGTTTTTGAAGGAGACGACACCGCGATTTCGTCTTTTCAAAGGCCTCAGCCGGGAATTTTGGAGGAGGGAGGAGGGGGGAGCTCAGAACTGAATCCAAGAAATTTCGCTTGTAGAAGAACCAAGCCCACCAAATCGATTTGATAGGCTTGGTTCTTCTATAAGCGAAGGCACCACAACCAATCCCCTGATGGTCTAGACCGTCTCCTCATGTTTCAGCCCCTTTAAACCCAAATTTCCCGGAATTGGCACTAGATGAAATCAATTTCGTGGGTTTGACCCTTTCAAAGACGAAATTTCGCGAATTACTGGCACTCACAGATCTCAAATTTGCTGGGGTTTCTTGCTCAAAAATCCATTTTCACGGGGTTCTAGCTATTTCGAGGGCTAGGCTCTTTCATCTTCCAAATTTCGCAGATCAAATTCAATAACAGTGTTAGTTGCTCACAGTTTGAGCTAGTATAAGAACAATGGGACGAGTTTCGTGGTGCAATAGTCAAGTATTCAGCCCAGTACGAGGGCCTGGGGGATCGAATTCGTCACAATATATTTCTCTAGCTTTTCAACTTAATTTACGAAGTACATATTATCTCTTGCGTACCTCAACACCCCAATTACGTAGGCTAAAGATAATAGCCCCCTCAACCGCGTAATAAAAGTTTTTCAGAATAATTTTCAAAGCGGCACTTTCATTATCGTAAAATTACAAGTCATTAACGTCCGTTTCTACGAAAAAAAAACAAAAAAAAACACGCTAATTGCTCCAGTTCTCTATAAAATACCGGGCAAAGTTTCCACTTTTCAATCTTACACTGTCAATCATGGACAATTTGAAGGGAAAAGTGGCTGTCGTGACGGGCATCAGTTCGGGTATTGGATCTGACATCGCTCGCACTCTTGCCAAGCACGGAGTCAAAGTCGTTGGACTGTCGCGGCGATTTGACAGAATGGAAGTGTGTGGGTTGACGAACAAGAGTTAGTTCATTTAAGGATCATCGTTGTTTTTTTTTTTTTTTTGATTCATTTTTACAGAAACTAGAGCGCGAAATAAACGCTTCGACCGATAGTGGAACGCTGAAGGCGATCAAATGTGACGTCACGAAGGAAACTGAAGTATTGGACGCGTTCAACTGGGTGGCGGAACACTGGGGACCACCTCATATTATCGTCAACAACGCCGCATTTTTAGGAATAAACCCATTGCCAAGTGAGTCCGTTACAAATCTAGCACCCCTCTCCACCCTCCCACCCCTTTCTAAAAACTATTTTTGCGAAGCAGCCGTAGACGTGGAAAAAGTTAAAGAAATTATGATGGTGAACGTTGTGGGACTCGTGTCAGTTACAAGGCACGCCATAGATTTGATGGTAAAACACGACATTCGAGGCCACATTATCAACATTAGCAGGTTTTTTACGTCCGTCTGTTAAAAAAATAATGATAAATAACCGCTCAAACGATCAATTTTCCACAAACTTTCAAAAGCGTTGCGGGTCATCAAAATATTTCGATACAAAACCTGGGGCCCTACTGCGCCTCCAAACACGCCGTTCGCATGCTTAACGAAGGCTTCAGGGATGAATTGATTATGAACGGACATAAAATTAAAGTCTCCGTAAGTTTTTTTTTAAACCTCGATTTCATTGATGAAACGAATCCCCCCCTCACCCCTTTATTAAGCCACCCACAACAATTGCAGAGTATAAGCCCGGGTGTAACGAAGTCAGAACTTTCGGACCAGTTTCCAATTGACGAGACCACGCCTATACTAATGAGCCAGGACATAGCCGACGCTGTCGTCTACTTGTTATCCCTCCCTGAGAGAGTCAACGTCAGTTTTGTTTAAAATAACGAACCCTATCGGAAACGTCAATGTCGGCGTTTAAATTTCATTATTTTACAGGTTAAAGAAATGATAATTGAACACAGTGAGGAATGCTTACAATTGTTCATGGAAGAAATGAGACGCAAGGGCAAAAATGCATAGCTAATTTCGGCTTTTTAAATCTTATTATACTTATTTTTTGTTAAATAAAGTTTCACCGTACCGCAGCGTATTACCAGCCCCTCCCACTTCACCAAAAGTTGGAAAAATTCCCTCATTTCCAGTTTTTTGACCCCAAACAAATCAAATTCCGGAAATGGTGGCCCCAAAGACATTTTTTTTTTTTTTCTAGGAAGAAATTGTCAATTCACGGACACGCAGGCGACAGGCGGTTTTTATTAAAAACTCGTGATGGGTGACTGGTTAGTTTTAGCAGTCGAATAGCCCAGAATAAACGGAATAAAAGACAGAGGTCCTCCAAAGATTCACCAGAGATCCAGAGATGGCCCCTTGGTAGGTACTGGGAGAGGACTGTACGTAACGGCCTCGACTTGACCCCCCCCCCCGGTCCTATAGGACCTTTGCGGTTATTTTTCATTCACCTCCTAACAACTCCGTATCGCCTTTTCGTTTCTATTGGTCGATTTTATCTACTCAAAAGTGGCCTATCGAGGTGCAAGTTCACTGTTCTTACAGATATAGTTCACGGGAATTGGGAAAAGCGTTAATATTCATGAATAATTTATAAAAACAAAAAAACACGCTTATTCGCAGCTAAAACAGAGAAAAAACAGGAATCCGTGGTAACTGGAGGCAACCTCGCGGGTATAATTAATAGCGTTTTTCCATTTGCATAAAATTCTGCAACGGGGCAATTCATTTCCACCCGTCTTCTCCACTGAAATATTATTTAATTCAGAGAAAACGGGTGGAAATGAACTGCCCAAATGCAGAATTGTGTGCAAATGGGGAACGCTGTAAGAAAAAACGTTGATATTTGCTGTTCTGGAAGCAACTTCACGACTGGAATTTAGAAAACCGCTGATTCACCGCTTCTGAAGGTTACTTTGCGGCTAAAATTGAGAAAAATGTACTGATGCCCAGTTTCTGTAGTCCTTACTCGACTAAAATAGAGAATGCGCGATAATGGGCTGATACTGGGACAAGTCTGCCGTTAAAAAGTGAGGTAAAAACGGGCATTACGGCTAAAAAAAAAAAGAATAAGCGCTCATTCATGGTCAAAATTGAGATAATACACCGATTTGCGGTTTTTCGAGACAATTTCCAGGGCTAAATTAATAAAATACGTTAATTTGCGGTTCACGAAGGCACTTATTCAAGGCTGAAATTGATAAAAAGCAGTAAATGTGCAGTTTTTCGAGCAACGGCGCGTCTAAAATTTGGGGAAAAAATCCATATTCATGGAAAAAATCTAGAAAAAGCGCTCCTTAGCGGCTAAAATTGAGAAAACGTACTGATGCCCAGTTTCTGTAGCTCTTACGCGACTAAAATAGAGAATGCGCGATACTGGGACATGTCTGCGGTTAAAAAGTGAGGTAAAAACGGGCATTACGGCTAAAAAAAAAAGAATAAGCGCTCATTCATGGTCAAAATTGAGATAATACACCGATTTGCGGTTTTTCGAGACAATTTCCAGGGCTAAATTAATAAAATACGTTAATTTGCGGTTCACGAAGGCACTTATTCAAGGCTGAAATTGATAAAAAGCAGTAAATGTGCAGTTTTTCGAGCAACGGCGCGTCTAAAATTTGGGGAAAAAATCCATATTCATGGAAAAAATCTAGAAAAAGCGCTCCTTAGCGGCTAAAATTGAGAAAACGTACTGATGCCCAGTTTCTGTAGTTCTTACGCGCTCCTTAAAAGCGCTCCTTAGCGGACAAAATTGAGGGAAAAACCACCAATTCATGTTATCTGGAGGCAACCTCGGGAGTATAAGTTAGAAAAGGCGGTAATTGCTATTCTGGAAGTAAACTACACTGCTGAAATAGAGAAGAGAGCTAATTCGTTGCTTCTGGAGGCGTCTTCGCGGTTAAAAATAATTAAGCGCGCTCATAAACAGATCAAAGAACGAGCCCGCGAATTAATTCCCGGGGGGGGGGGAGGCGCTCATTCACAGCAACAACTGGGACAAAGCACATATTCGCGGTTTCTGGAGGCTCCTTTCAGGCCGTAATTGTGAAAATGCGCCCTTGGAGAAACAACTCTACTGGAATGTTGGGACAAGTCCGCGACCAAAATGTAGATGAAACGGTCACGTGAGAGGCTAAAAAGTTAGGAAAATGACGCTAATTAACGGCTAAGGCGCTCATTCGAGGCTAAAGTTGTGCCAGATTACTCTTTGCTGCTGAAATTGGGAGGGAAAACGCAAATTTGCATCGTATTTGGACGGAAAACACAGTTTTTTGTGCCTTGATTTCTATTTTCACGGCCAATATCAATCAGCCCAACCCTGTAAGTCATGGCCCGCGAGTTTCTGGAATCTGGTATGTTAGGCAGGGACCAAGAGGCGCCACCACACTTGCAGCGCTTTCTTGCGGCGTTTCTTTTTTCACTTTCTTGAATAGCAGCAGATTGGGTCTCAAAGAGCCTAACCCTACGAAATTTCGTTTTTGAAAGAGACAAACTCGCGGAATTTGTTAACGTAAGTGTCAGATCCACGAAATTTAGGGGTTTGAAGAGCTAAATACACGAAATATCCGCTTTTTGCTGGAGTAAAGCCAGCAAAGTTGCTTCCATAACGAGTCAACTGTGCGAAATTTTGTTTTTGAAGCAGAGAAACCCGCGGAATTGATTTCTAACGACCCAACTCGCCAACCTGGCTTTTCGAGCAAGCCAAACCAGCGAAATTGGGTTTTTGAGTGAGTCAAACCTGCGAAATCAGTTTTGAACTGATCAATCAACTTCAAAAAATTCCGTTTTTTAGGGCCGAAGTTGAAGTAAATTTTTCCGTCGTGTTTTTGGGGCACATTCCCGGACCATAGTTTTTTTTTTAGAGAGAATCGCCATTTTTGTGGGGGGTATTGCGGCCAAATTTTCATAGGCATTGACTACATGGGGAGGGCTTTTGTAAAGGGGGGAGAACATGCCAGTCACCACCCCCCCCCCTCCGGCACCACGACCAACATCACCAATGGATCTTGCTTGTTAAGAATTTCACCGTCCGACCTTAGCTCACGAGGCCCTCTCTTTTGGCGTTTGGCGCTCTCGTAACCGTGGATTACGACATTCCCCCGACATTCTCTTCGCAAGCCCATATTACAGACAAATCAACCACCGACACGCGGAGAGGCTCAAAATTAGAAAGGAAGAAATATTGTCTTTTGACGTCAGCTAAGAGGGTCTTTATGGGATTTTGAAGGTGAGTTCCGTCAGATAAAGACGGAGGTAATTTTTTAAAAATCCAAATTTATAAAAGGGAAGGCAAAAACTGCTTGTACATCACTTCCACCGAATAGGACGATTTACTGACTAAATGCGCAGTAAAAAATGACTTTGTCGTCAATAATGCAGTTTTTTGTGAAGCATTATCTTGAAATTAACGTTTCCTTGATAGTCCACCTCTTTGACTATTTGAGAGAGTATTAGCGAAGGAAGAAAAAAAAAAAAAAGAGTATAAATAATGCCGTGATAAACAGGACTGCTCATTTCACCTTCGAAGCCATGCCTGACACGACTCTTACTCTATACTACACGTCAGTAAGTCCCCCGTCTAGAACGATCTTACTGTTGGCCCGAAGACTCGGTTTGAAATTAAATTTGGAACATCTCAATCTATTAACCGGGGAAAATCTTAAAAAACCGTTCGTAGAGGTAAAAAATTAAAAATTGTGTTTCAACTAAAAAACAAAAAAAAACGTTGTTTTCTGCCAGATAAATCCCCAACACTCAGTGCCATGTCTCAAGGACGGGAATTTCACCATTTCTGAAAGGTAGCTTTGAAGGCGGCGCGGCGTCGCGATTTTTTATTTATTTATTTTTTTTTCAGTTTCGCCATAATGGTCTACTTGATTGAAACGTACGCTCAAAGCTCCCAATTGTATCCACAGGATCCCAAGAAAAAGGCACTAGTGCATCAGAGAGTGTTATTCGTTAATGGGACGCTATTCCCACGTTGGGCTATCGGCTACATTGTACGTGTACGATTTATTTGACTTTTTTGTTCTTAATTTGTTCTCTTTTTTTTTCAAGTATGCCGTCGTATTGAACAAAAATGGAAAGGGAAAACCGGACGAATACGTCGCAGAAAAAATTCAAGACAGTCTTCTTGTTATCGACAAATATTTGAGGGACAACTTATGGTTTGCTGGTGATGAGTTGACAATCGCCGACTACAGCCTTTTTACAGTTCTCACAAGTTTTAAGGTGAGCACCGCTTTATTGCTCCGTTTTACGGGGGAGAATTTTGTAAAAAAAAAAAAAAATGTAGGCAACTGGCATTGACACGGATAAATACGAGAAAATTGACGCATGGATGAAGCGGTGCTGCTTGGAAATGGACGGAGTGAGCGAGTTGGACAGGCCGGGAGTGCAAGAACTCGAAGCGATTTATAACAGTTGCAAAAAGTGAAACACTTTACAACGCCTACTAGTAGAAAAAAAAAACTAAGATTACACTCACCTCAACTTAAATCCAAAGAAGACACACATTTCATCGGTGGATCGAAAATGGCGCTCCGGAATTTCAAATCAATTTCGAGCTGTCTCGCAGTCTGAAACCCCCTCAGAGTGCATTTTAGTAATCTAATAAAACATTTAAAGCAAAATTGTTGTTTGTTTTCTTACCAAGTCCTTCGGCTTTACATTTCTTTGCAACAGTCGTCTCAAGTCCAAATTACTCGACTTCAACTTTTTAATAGACTCGCAGTAAAATTGTCTCTCTGTGTAATAACGGCAAAATTCAAATTAAGGAATGATGGGAATTATCGGCAAGCGTCTACTAACTTAAAAGCAATTTATAGTACTCTTTCATGTGACTTAGTAAAGCTTTCCAAGTCTCCATTTTTGTGTCGTCAAACACAGACGTAAACTGCCGCCAGAATAATTTTATTTCGTCCTGATTCAACGATCGGGAAATGGACGACGGCTTTAAGGACGCTATTGAGCTTGAATTGCTACGCCTGAAATTGTTTCGAAAAAACAATTTACAACACGATGACGCTTGTTTTGTGCCTCTTACTCATTTATTTTCATTATAAACTCGTTTAAGGCTTTGGAGAACACTTGAGGGTCAATTATCATTCGATGGCCCGGCTTGGAGCACAAACCAAACGTTTGAATTAGTTCGAATGTCGGTTTGTCGCCAATCATTTCGGATAATTCGGGCGATGACCTGCGGAATGCACGAACGTTATGGATGAGGGTGCGGAGGATAGTAAAAATGTCGTCGAAAATTACATTTCCTCGTCCACGCTGGCCGACCTCGTAACCTTCAAGTTGCTACTCATTGACGCCATCAAATCAATTTGGGACCGCACTGTTTGATCAATTAGGTCCAGTACTCGTTCGTCATCAGGTTTAAACCCGCTAGATCAATCAATGTTAGCAGCTAACAAACGTTTTAATGTATAACAGCGTTACAAATTCTACCTGGAATCACTTTCGTTACAATTAGCACATTGAACGTAGGGGGCGAATGTTTGGGCCAACAAGTGAGCATCGCCCGTAGAGCTTACTCCTAGAAGCTGACAGAACCAAAAAAAAAAAAAAAAAAAATCGTGAAATTTGCCTGCTTTCATCTCTGTCTTCAATTTACTTTAAATAATTTGTCGGCAATCACGAGCAGTCGGTCGGGTACCGTGAGGCTCGCGGCGATCCGTTCCAAGGTATCGTCCATGAGAATATCATCGTTTTCACCCATGGAAATCAGTAGCGCTTTGAGAACTTTTTCAACGTCGTCATTTTTGGACAATTTCAATTTGACGAAGTCCTTTTCACCTGTTGCGTTGAATTAAACGCAAATAATCAAGCTCTTCCAGCGTGTGATGGTAAAGAAGTGTTGGGGGGGGGGCGAGATTTTCGACTATTATGACCTCAACTGACCACATTCGTCCCGATTCGTCTCGACTGATGACATTATGAGACACTGAGATACTGGGCGAAGGCAGCCGGATGCATGTCGGATCGGAGACTGTGGAAACCCTCGTAACGCTTAGAATATATTTGGGTTGGAAAGGCAATCTGAGAGGGCTGAGAAGCGTAATAGCCGTCAATTATTCGGTATTAACGCCTATTACGGACCCCACACCTATCAAAAAATGCATGATCGGTGTCGGATCGGAAGCGTGTATGATAGGTGTGAACTGGGCTTAAGTCGTCGATTTTATCGTCATCGTGAAAGGGATCCACAGAGACCGAAAAATCGTGTCGAACGGGTATCTTAGTCGGCACTCGAGCCAGTCGGTGGGTAAAACGGTTGAAGTGTGCGTTGGCTCCGGACTATCCCAATGTCGGGATATTACCGACTGTCCCTATGTCGGTAGGGCGACGGGTATCAGTCCCGTGCCCCCGCCCCCCCCCACTCATCATCTCAAAAAAGAGCTCACGGAGCTGGCGTTTAAAACTTGGAAGAGGTACACTGGACTCCTTGAGTGCGGGTGGCAGCGCATTATATAACCTTACGCAGTAGTCGCAAGGCGTACAAAACTTATTGACAAGTCTGAAGCATATGTCTCGTGGCATAAGAAAGAGTGGGAGGTGGAGTTCACGGGAAACTCCCTAATGTGGGTCCGCACAAAGAGGAGCAGGCTCATGATGAACAACCCTTACATTGTAAAGGTGCCGAGGCGTCTGAACCACTCACGACAGGACTGGCGAGGCGGTAACCCACAGAGGATGCGTAGCGCAGACATTTGAATTTTAAAGATTTTGCCACTGCCCGCGGAGTTTCCCCAGACAGCATTGGCATATGACATGCGCGAGTAAAAAAGCCCGTAGTAGACAAACACGGCGAGCGTGTCAGAGGAGACCACACTACTCAAACGACGGAGAACAAAAACCCTCGAGAGATGGACGGAGAGCTTGTCAATGTGTTGGTCCCAACAAAGACGAGAGTCGTTAGTAACCCCGAGGAAGGGCAACCGCAGATCAACAAATAGATCCTGTGTTTTATCCTCATTAAGCACGAGTCGATTCGCCACACACTATGACCGGACCAATGAGGAATTAAGTCACACCCAGCCCGTCCAAAAGGTCGACCTCACTTCCACTTTTGAATAGAGTGGTCATCGTTCTATTCATCATCGGCGTAAAGGAAAATTTCAGAAGGAAATAGGGACGAGAAGACAAGACAAAAGTCGTTCACGTAGATAAGGAAGAGTACCGGACCCAGAATGGATCCCTGCAGCACTCCGAGGTCAACCGTTCGAGCAAGCTCAGATTTGGTGCCGCCAAAGTACACACACAGGAACCAGCCGGTCAAGTACGCGCTCAGCAACCCAACCGTGCGTTCGTCGAATCCGTAATGACGCAGCTTTGCTAGGAGGACGTCAATATCGATAGAGTCGAACGCCCGCGTGAGATCAAACAAGCTCAAGCACACCCGGGAACCGGACTCAGGACAGGAGAGCACCGACTGGAGGAGACGAATTGCGGCCAAAGACGTGGAGTGACGATCGAAACGGCCAAACTCACACGCTTCTTCCCCGCTTGTAACTGAAAAACAACCCTCCCGGGTTTTCTCATTTTTATCTGAGAAGCGGCGCCATTCGCGGGTTCTCTCATTTTCTTGAGTGTAACAACCGGAATTGAGATTTTTGGGAATTTTAGCCGAGAAAAGGTCAATCTCATTGTTTTACTCGACTTTTAACCACAGAACAGCCGAACTCATGGTTTTTCTCAAATATTATCAACCAACTTTCAAGCCGGGCTAATTCTTTTGCAATTTCGGCCGCAAAATGCCAAGCACGCGGTTTTTCTCAAAGTATGTCGCCTGAGCTCTACACTTAGTCTGATCTATGGAAAGTCGTGATGGGAGGGGGAATATACAATATTGAAAAATTTTAACGTGAATACGTTTTACGGGAGTATAGGGACCAATTAGGCAGAAGTAGCAAAATAGGTCTCACAGCGCGTGCGCCGCCTAGTGTGGGTGGTGCTGGGTGGAGGGTATTGGGGTGGGAATGAGGGATATCACTAAGATCCCAGCCAGTAGCGTACTGTGATCGTGGCGAGGGGGGTGGACCACCCCGGGGCCCCAGAAAAGCTTATACGATACAATGACGATTTTTTGGTTCTATATTCATGGATGTAGGTAAGTGAAAAGGTTGGAAGGTTGAACCACGATTTGGTTCCTTTCTATAAGAATTTCAGTTTCTCCTAAAGTTGCAATAAGTGATATCAGCAAAGAGTGTGTGGGCTGAATACTCGATTAGCCCTCGAGAGCGCTTCCGGTGGTTCAAATTTTAGAAAATTCGAGCCTTCTTGAGGAAAATTCGCGGCTAAAATGGAGAAATTACACCGTCCCCTGTTTCGTTAGGTCCTTAAGCGCACTAATGTGCTGATCGTCAATGCGCAACTTGCTGACGTGGCAAAAACTTTGGAAAAAACGTTAATATTCGTGGCGATAAAGTGGTGATTCTTGGTCTAAAATTGAAAAAACACCAATTTTCAGCTCAAAATGAGAAAAAGTGCTAATTCGCTGCTAAAAATGGGGAAAGAGGTTAAAAAAGAAAACGTCAATTAATAGCTAAAATTGAGAAAATTCGCGAATTCACGGACTAGAATCGCTACTGCGATCGCTGCACCGCGGATGATGAAAATCACCAATTTACAGGCAAAATTGTGGTAAAATTTCCAACTTGAACACTCTTCTTCGCGCCTTCTGAAGACAATTTTGTGACTACATTTGAGAAAAACTGAAATTCAGGGGTGTACCTAGAAATCCTTCCGGAGGGGGCGATTCCGGCAGTCCACAGCCTACTAAGGACCGGCGGGTGACGGATGTTGAAATGAATGCCCTTCGTATTGCTGGAATTTCGCAAAAACTTGGCTAAAAACGGCCTCCCGGAGAGGCAGATCCATCTGTCCCCCTCCCCTTTGGGGGCGAATTCATGGCTGTAAGTTAAAAAACACCACTGATTCGAGGCTAGAACTGTGAAGAAGAACTAATCTATTAGCTAAAAGTAAAACGAAATTGCTCATGCGGTGCTAAAGTGCACAAAAATGCTAATTTGCGGCTTGAAAAAATCAAAATCAGGAGAAAGGCTAATTTTTCTGCCTAAATTGTTTAAAAAAAAAAAAAAAAAAAAAAAAAAAAAAAAAAAAAAAACAATTCGCCACTAAAAATGGAGAAAACCGCCAATTTGCATCTAAAAGTGCGGAAAATACCAAATAATGATTAAAATTGAGAAAAAGCGCTAATTCACGGGAAAAATTGAGGAAAATCACTTATTCGCGGCCAAAATTGTGAATAATTCCAAGTTGCATTCAAAATTGAAAATACGTCTATTCGCGGCTTCTGAAGGCAATTTTGAGGTTAAAATTGAGAAAAAGCGCCAATTTATGGCTGTTGAAGGGAAAAAGCCGCTGATTTAAGGCTGAGGAAAATCGCGAATTCCTAGCTCATGGTGAACAAAAAAATGCGATTATTCGTGGCAAAAATTTGGACAAAACCTGCTATTTTGGCTAATATTGAGGAAAATACGTAAGAAAAACCTAACTTTCACATCAAACTGAGAAAAGTGCTAATTCTCTGCTAAAATACATATATAAAAAATTGCTAATTTGTTGCTGAAGTGAAGAAACCCCCACTTTGGGGGGCCGCCCTGGGCCCTAATAGGTGCAGGTCCGCCAGTGGTCCGCAGGCTCAACAGCCACTTATTGCCATGCCTAACTATTTTTTTCTTCAGCAAAAATGGTCACCGTACCTATAGGACGATCGGTTATCCTAATGAAGTGACACTGGGGAGAGTTTTCGAGGCCGTGAGGCAAGGGCCCAGAATATTTGCTAGTTCGTTCGATTTAAACCTTCCATGGGCCTTATTACGAACGGTCGGGAAAAAATGCCGCTAGCGGTATCTAAGGACGCCGAATAAGAAATAACATTATCCCGCCATAGCGACCGCATCTTGCGGCATTTTCACACGGGATCGTAATACGGCCCCATAGCTTCCTTCAAACTAGTCCTTCCCGCCAGGACACCCCATCCATTGTAGCAAAAAGCAAAATCTAACCTTTCGTGAAGTTCACAGCTTCAACGTAAGACTGCATGGATTCCTTCTTAAAATCGATTTCATTCGGCGGCTCCCAATTTCTTCCGAACAGCTCTTCGTGGAAACACTTGTCAGCTTCAAATAACTAAAAAACGATGCAAAAATATACAAAAACGTCCAAGTAAAATCCACAGCAAACTAACCTCCTTGATGCGAGCCTCTGCAATCTGTTGATTATAATCCCACAGTTTAAAAAACTTTTTATCGCCGGACGACGCCAGCATGACGTGACGACGCCGCGTATCCGCCATGTTCTCCGTTGTTTTGAGCAAATCCTTTCTCAGTTTCGCGATTTCATTTTTAATGATTTTCACCCGTTTGGTACGAGTTTCTTTCAAACTAGTAATTTGATCCTGAAGCCTGTATTTTAACGGGTGGGTAAAAGTGAATTAAATGAATGGCCGGTAGGGGTGTGAGATCGGGGGGGTTCTAGCTTCGAACCTGTTGAGCGCCCTTTTTTGTAGCGATTTCATTTCATAGTTCTCATCACGGCGAATTTGAAGGACGTGAAAATTGTAATGAAGTTTCTCTGAATTTATTAAGCAGGCGTTATTAAGGCTGTCCAATTCTAACGAGAAATCCTGAAATTAAACAACGGTCATAAACTGAAATTTTGACCCCCTTGGGCCCTAAACACCCTCCAACCTGAATTTCATTCTGACAATCGATCCTTGTTTTTCTCATTTTTTCGTGCAACTGTACGAGTGTCGAGTCTAAATCTAAAGCGTACTGATCGATTAAATCATATCGCTTTTTTATGTTATCTAATTCAAGTTCTTCCTTCTCAGACGCTAAATCATCCCATTGTTTTCCACGTTCTCCAATTAAATTATTTCTCTCTGATTCTATTACGTTCTAAAATAGAAAGAAAATATCAAAACAGGTCGGTTTGGAGAGGGGGGAGTTTCAGTACCTCCAGGGTTTTCAGTTCCTCCCTATAAGAGCGGGTCATTAGGTTGATCTGATCGTTAATTCTATCGATCAGTATGTTGACGTATTGATTTTGTTGCAGTAATTCTTCGAAAAAATTAGAATCCGCCTCTTTTGATTTTAATTTGAGCTCATCAATTACCGAATCTTTTTGTTCGAGTAAATCGACACATTTTTCTACAAAAAAAGGGTCACAATTAACGAGTGAGTCGTTTTTGAAAGTTACACGAGCGGGATCATACCTCTTTGATCTTCGGTGCTCCCGTGTATATTCAAAGGATCCTTTTCGAGACTAATCCCCAGCCACTGACTATCGATAATTTGGAATTTTTGCTCAGCGATCTCCGCCTCCTTTGAAATCAATTCTTTCACTCCTTCCCTTTCTATTTTATTTTCATCCTGACGAAGACCTTCTTTTTTGACCGCCGCCCGACGAACGTTCGTAATCTGAAAATGCCAGCGGATTTTTGTATGTTTAGCAACCGCGTATGGGTTTGGTGGGGGGGGGGGGTTACAGACGGAAAATTGAGTATCGTCGAGTAGTTCGGCGATAATGTCACTACTGGTTTTCAATTGAATTTCAGAGGGCGTCAATTTTGGAGTGTGCTCTCTGAAAATGTTCATTTCAACGTGAGTTTTTAATTCAAAAACAAAAAACACGTATTGTGAATAAGCACCTTGTTCTGGAAAGAGCGTCGTTTTTGGACAATCTCATTCTTCGAGCCTTTATTCTAGTCACCGGGTCTTCGGAGGACAACATTTCATTGATGATTTGAATTTCCTCATCAATGGAGGTTTTTAAATCGTCCATGGTAATGAAAAAAACTCAGCAAAAACAACGAATTTACAAATTTATTGACTTAATAACACTGGAATGGATAGCGTTGAAGTTTCCGCTACAACCGTATCGACAAAACTTAACGGTAAGGTGATGATGAGGGGGGAAGGGGCTTAGAAACCAGTAAGACAGTGGTTATGACGACGAAATCTAAGGGTGGTATGTATATGAGGGGGGGGGGATTGTTTCATTTTTTTTTAAACGCGCTGGGCAACAGGTTATGAGTACTCAAAGCTTTATCGATCACTTTAACGTCGCTCCTTCGGGATTTAATATTTTGAATTTGTTCCGAGCCGACCGGACCGGACGAGGAGGTACCACCACTACCGCCCATGGGTGGAATTCCTAAGACTTTACGAATACAATCGGTTTGAATTCTGGCACGTGTCACGGCCGCGGCGACGTCGTCGCCGGCCACAACGACGGTTTTTTCACCTGTGCTCCGTGTAACGGCGACAGATTCAACAGTTGAATCGTCTTTGGAACGGACTTCGTGGTTGCACCGTTTTTTATTTTTAAATTTCCGGCTCGTAGTGAAAAATGAGGACGCACTCTTGGACTCCTGAAATAAAAAAAAAAGTACAACAATTGTCTAGCCTAGCTGATTGGACGGGGGGAGGGGATTAATTTATAATTAACCTCAGCCTGCTTAACGTTCTCTTCAAAACTCTCTTCCTTTTTAGACCTCTTCTGAAATTTCGATTTTTTATGCTTTTTATCCTCACTCTTGTCCGTTAGTTTCTTCATTTTAACAAAATCAAGAAGTGGAGTGCTCGAGTTTTGAACTGAAAAACGTGTTTAAAAATGAATCCTAAAACCCACCCTGTCGAATTAAACATTGTATTAACCTTTTTCTTCAACAACAGGCTGCACAATGGGATCGCCTTTATTTTTGGACGATTCCCAATCTTTTAAACGCTGCACAAAATCCAAGTACTCGGGCTGGTGGTCAATTGTACCTTGAAGGGGATCCCGACGGCGACCCCCAGCCCCCAGTTTCCCCGGTTGGGTGATTCCGCGAAAAGGGGCGAATTCAACTTGAGCGGTATATTCGTGGCCTTGTAAAGGACAACAGTGAGACAGACGGTGCGGGTATATGGGTTGGTTTAACGATTGGGGGGAGGGGGGGAGGTTGTACCTTTTACGTCTAGAAAAACGTAGTTATCGAATTTTTGAGCGAAATTTTGAAGCTCAGCAGCGTCGTAAAAGTGAATGTAAGCCCGTGAGAATGAGTGAAGACGATCAGGATTCCCAGGGACGTAGTAGAAATAGTCGTGACGGGGTACAGGGGCGATCGCCTGAAGAAATGTCGCTTCCGACATGCCCGGCGGAAGGTGTCTGATGACTACCTATAAAATGACGGACGAATAGAGCTCGTTCTTATGGTGCACACCAACTAAGATGAAAAGGCGTTCAGATGGAAAAGGAGTCATATGGGCAGTACGTCGGATGAGCCCATTGGACCAGATGGGATTTGGTTGGGTGGGCGAAGGCGCGAACCACAGTGAATAATGCACCTACTTTTAAAAGAGCGAACACCTTCAAGTTAGGGTCAATAAGCACAAAATTGTAGCGCGGGGTCAAATTTGCGAACATTTTTGAAAGAGCTAAGCCTGCGATACTCTGGAAATGGCACCTCCCCCCCCCCTCACCAAAGGGACATGCCCTGGGACCCCCGGAATATGCCAGTTCCTGAGGTAATAAGTAAGTTCCAAACTTAAAGGTAGTTAGACGTAAAGCCCCAATTACCAACGATTACTTTACTTAAGTAAAGCCCTGTTCGCACGATGCAATGTTTGAAGCTATATTGAATGCTGGTTTTTCAAAAACATCCGGTCATTACCAAGGAACGTTATGTTTTTAAAAAACCAGCTTTGTAATATAGCGTCAAACATTGCATCGTGTGAACAGGGCTTAACTGCTTAAGTTCCAAGAAAAATATGCCAGTTGCATGTGGAATATGCCAGTTCTAGATTTAACTAACTTTAAGCAATTATTTTATTTTTGTCAAAAGCCTAATTAATAACCCAGCCATTCTTATCAAGAAATTGGTTCATCCCACTACAGCAGAGGCAAACCTGCGAAACTGATTATGAAAAGAGCCAGACCCACGGAATTGAGTTATTTTGAAAGGGCTAAAATGAACAACATTTTGCTATAAGAGCCAAATACGCGACATTTGGTTTTTGAAAGAGGTGCTGTTTTTTACACGGACAATAATTACAGCTGATACTGCAAGGACATGGGGATTGGGCGTATTAATTTGTTCGCAAAATTATGAAGCTATGCCCCTCGAAATTGCTTTTTAAATGGGTCAAAAGAGCTCAATTTTGATTTTGCTGCGGCCGGAGAGGAGTGGCCCTTGGTATACCCCAAGGATGGATCCTCGGGCCCCTGTTGTTTCTCATCTTCATTAATGACCTTCCAGGCGTCCTCAACGCCTCTCTTCGGTATGTCCTTTATGCCGACGACATATCAGTCGTATTTCCCTCGTCCGAGGACGAAGATTCTCATAGAAAAGCGGTGCGGCAATGGTGTAATGCCAACGGTCTCTCTTTCAATGAAAGCAAAACGCAAAGTCTGAAATTCGCTCGGGCAGCTGTCTTGGGATTCGTTCGAGACTCGTCTTTGAGATGGAGGAACCACATCGAAACTTTATCGGGAAAATTAGCCAAGAGACTACTCATTTTGAGACGACTGAAACTCTCTGTGGACTCAGCAACTCTTCGGACCGCATACTTCGCTTACTTTCATAGCCACCTATCGTACGGGACGCTGATCTGGGGCAGTTCCGCGTCGGTAAAGAGAATATTTGTACTGCAGAAACGTGCACTTAGGCTGGTATGTGGCTTGAAGCCGAGGCAATCGTGTAGAGGTGCCTTCATCGAGCAGGATGTCTTGACGGTCCCGGGACTTTACGTGTTTCAGTGCGTTCGATTCGCCAGGGAGTCCTAGTTCTCTAAACTGAGACAGCAGCACTCCTACCACACGAGAGGTAAAAACAATTTGGTGCAGCAACGGTTTAGGTTGACCAAAACATGTAAAATCTTCATGAGCGTTGCCAAAAAATTGCATAATCATATTCCCGAGAGAATCCGAAGCTTAGACGCGGAACCTTTTACTAAACGGCTCCGAGCAACTTTAACAGGCGCGGCCCTCCCTATACGAAGTGCAAGACTTTTATAAAATACATTTCGACTAACCACAATTTATTTGGCGCCTGCAATAAAGTATATTATTATTATGGAGAGGGAGGGGCATGAGCTTAGGGCTATAAGCCCCTCTAAACATTTTTGCCTAACTGCGCCCCTGATTTTAGTGGTGAAAAATGGTGAGAAGTTTTATTACGTATAATCGGTTGAATTAGCAACACTGGGGCCTAAAACTTGTAAATAGCAACAACGTTGAAAATGGTAATGTTGGCCGAAAACGGGTACCACGTAAAATGAAATTAAATAGCATATTAATAGTATATGATTGGATTAATTCAATAATAATAATTATTTATTTAATACATTTTCGTACGAAATACGAATACCTATGAATACGAAAGCCCACAAATCTGGCTTCTGTAATTGAAATAAATGAGCGTACATTTGAGGACATTGAGGAAGAGAACATTCTTAGTATTCTCTCTCCAGAAGTGCTTATTTGCGCAAATGAATAGCTCAAAACGCAAATAAACAAATTTATAATGTTTTAATGTGAGAAAAGTATAAGTTTTCCCATGAATTTCCACTGTGCTAGTCGGCCAAATAGGGACAGTGGTGCACTCTGACGGGACAAAAATGTCAAACACACGTTAGGAGTCACTTTTTTAGATGGAAACAATGAATGAATCTGTCGCCGGTATTTTTAATTAATAAATTAATTAAACTGATGTTATCCGGACGACGATGGAAGGGCATAGCCCAACACGATTCGAGAAAAAATGGCTCCCCGGCGGGATTTGAACCCGTACCCTCTGGATTACCAGTCCAGCACGCTGCCAATTGCGCCACGGAGACGCCTTTGGGAGTCGTACTCCGAGGGATAAGCTAAGCCGAACCCCACCCAGGTCCATTGTTTCTCGAAACTCCCCCCTATGCCCTTCCATCGTCGTCCGGATAACATCAGTTTAATTAATTTATTAATTAAAAATACCAGCGACAGATTCATTCATTATATCCATCTAATAACATCTAGATAAGATAAAATTCGGCGTGGTTTACCGATCAGGAGAAGCGCCTTTTTCTTTCAGTGAAACAACTTGGTTTTCTACATGACTTTGATCGCAACTATGGTATTTTTCCCAAGCGCAAGCGACTAAAAACGGTGGTATCACAATAAAACTCCATTCAACGGCTCACGGCTCATTTGGTAGTGGGTGGGAAATCAGACAATCAAATTTCGAATCGCCGTGTCAATTAACCCCTGGGGGTCAACCATGAGCTAGCTTTAAAAAATTAACGCAAGCGGTAACTAAGGACGCTCTATCACAAATAATGTTACAACGCCATAGATACCGCGTTTTGACGGTATTTTTACGCTAGCTCATGGTTGACCCCCCCCCCCCCCCGATGGGACGGTTAACTCCCCAGGATGTGGCTCATGATTCCCTCGGACAATGCTCAATAATTGATAAATGCAGGCGGTCCCGGGAAAAATGTACTTAGGAGGTGGTCAAAAAAGTTGCCAAAAATTGGCGTTTCGTTGTTGGTTTCGGCACATTTACTCGACTCCATAACGGCCCAGCGAGGTCCATGTCCATCGAGGCCAAAGATGGCTGCATGGCACTAGGAACCCCTTCAAATTCGTTTCGATTTTCAGGTTCCTCGCGTCAAGATACGCCCTCAGGATAAATGTTGACACATTTCGCCAAAATCGTCCAGAGGTTAACGACTGAACGAATTTTAAGGTAATTTTCTCCAAGTATTTCGATTTCAACAGCATTGTGTGTTACTTGAGTCTGTCGTGCACAGCTCTATTGACCTTTATAGTTGGTTTCGTAAATAACGTAATTGTTTGAGAGTAAATAGAGAGATTTTGCAAACCACTCCGCTAACGCTAACGTTAAGGCTATTCACATTTCAACCAACGAAATGTTTACTATCCTAGCAACGCGTACACAAAAATTAACTTTAGCGTTTACGGGACTGGTTGCAAAATCTCTCCAATAATGATGTAAAGAACTGATTTAGTTTATGCGGAACATCTCTATTCGCCTATTTCATAATTCGGGCAGCGCTGTCGTTGGCCACTTGGGAAATAGCTCATGTGAGCAGTCTTCTACTTGTTTCTAATGGAAATCAGATCACCCACAACAACTGTTTCATCTTAATGGCCAACTAGAGCGCTGTCTGAATTAGATCAAGGCGAATAGTCGACTGCTTCACTGGGGTGGCAGAGGCTACTAAATTAAGTAAAATTTGTGCCTTTACCCCCAATCCAGAATTTGCACGACCCTCAAATAACAAACCTATCAACCCACGGACATGACCCCCACAAACCTCTAAACCTTTGGCACCAACTTATCAATCCCCGTACAGTGGGAGATCGATGGATCTCCGTTCACGCCTACACCACAATGGCCAAAATTCTGTTTGATTCTGACATGCATCAAGCCCTTCTAAGTGCGGTAGAGGTTAGGACAGTTGCCCGCTATCCCTTCGGGTTGCACGCGCAAGTAATCACCGAGCACGCGCTCTACTCAAACCGATAACAATCTTTACTTATAATTTAGGCCAGTTTGAATGATCTCATAGAATCATCATAAAACATTGCCACGATAATACGGGAACGTGGAAATAAAAATTAGTCAAAAAACAGGTATTTCTTCAAGTGCGTGTGGCTGTCACTACGGCAGACACAGTCCTGCTTGAATAGAGGAGTATTTCGATGCAAAATGACTTGCATGGTACAAAATCGATGATCCTACGAAAAAAAAATTAACAAATCTCACCTTCAAATTTTCCTTGTTCATTCTTATCCCTTCAGCACCGCGATTGACATACACAAAACGTGCCTGACCCTCTAGACTGTTTTCTAAATGCTAATTTTAAATTTTCGACGCGAATATTGACTTTTCCTAGTTAATCACGTATTTGACGCGCTAAATTTATCGGGTGTTTTTAACAAAAATAATGGGAAATCGCCTCACTCTACCCGCACACACGCTCAAAGAAAAACGGACGCCGGACTGAGGGCTCTGAGGGGAGGTTGCATTCAGGTTACCCTCGCATAGGTTAGTCTGGTTTAAACCGCGGTCCCAAGTCTTGAGTTCACGATTACAAGTCACAAGAAAAGTTCAATTTTAAGGATAATGCCGAAATCAAAGGTCCATGAAATCGTAAGTACCTGCATTTTTCGTGATTTAAATGTTTTGCACTCTTGTGGAAACGAGAGAGATGAGATTGAAGAAGTAGGGAGTGTGTCCGGGCAGTTGAAATGCCTTATTTATCGTTTTTTTGTGGCAGAATGTGAACGATGGTGGTCCGAAGGGGAATCTCGGTTTCCAATGGGTCAATAACAACGTATTAGCGGTGTATAAATGTCCCGACTCGGACACCCAACACAAGGATGTCCCTGCAGGTACGGTTCTCTCAATTTTTTATTTTTTTTAATCAAATCGGACGTTTCTGACGGCTGTGTTCTAAGCAGGTGACACCTCAGGTACAGTTCATCTTCTCCGTGAAGATTCAATTTTGTGCGACCCCGAACTGAGGAAACTCATCAACGAGTCAAATTTAACGTTCCTGGCGTCGCGCTCGCTCAAATCAAACATTGATCCGAGGAAGCGAATCCTTGAACTGAGTCTCGAGCACCGTTCGTCCCTTCGATCGTGCATTGAAAACATGTTTTCAAGTATGAAATCCCGTAGAAACAACATGTACAAAGAGTGGATCGACGTTCTGGACAATATCGACCTCGTTTGGCACCTGTGCGAACTCCTACACATCGTCCCAATTCAAATGCCGCTTCAAAAGCTATTGGAATGGACTCGTCTACACTCTGTTCACGCATACGATCTCCTAGTCCCTGAAGTTCTGTCAGCATCGCACACTCGCGGTGCCAATCACCGCTATCCCGACTACTGGAATTTAGTTACCGGCCTGCTTCTGCAGGGACAATTCGACACTGTTCGAGCCATTCTAAATCTTCACTCTGACTCACAGTCGTCCTCGTTTATCGAGGCCGCCTCGATCATCATGAGCATACCGTTGTTTTCCGTACGTCCAATTTTACAGCAAACTGTCCTCTCACCGCGTTCTTTATAGAAACAATCGTTTTTCAGGTCTTCAGCGGCATATCCGTGCATGAATTTCAGTCAAGGTGGCGCGGATGGAAATCCAACCTTCGCTCTAAAATCACATCGGGCGTATTTACTTCGTGTCCACAATTGTTAAAACTAATGAAGGTATGACCCCCCCCCCCCACTTTTGCTATAAGGCAACTACCTGCTCACACATCCAAATTTTTAGATCATGGACGGTGGCAAGGACCTCTTCGATTTGGTTAAACCGTACTGCCCCAGTTGGTACGATATGATGGCCGCCGTATTGCTTTTTACTGACCAGGTTGCGAATTTGAATAGTTGTCTTCGATTTCCCTTCCAATCAGGACGTATTTTTTTTTTACTTTTGTTTGTTTCCAGACCGTTAAGACTGATGATTTGAGTTCATACGCCAAAAAGTGCATCGTACAGTACGGTGGCCCTTCTCAATTGAAATTACTCGATCACACGCTTATTGCACTCCTTGATTCGGATATCGCTTCGGTGAGTGTAACCTATTTCGTGACATCTCTTGTGGGTCAAAGTTCGTGTCAGTTATGAAGGGATTGGGTTCAATTTGGAGGGGGGGGAGGTTCCCTAGAAACTCTGGACTTTTGAATTGATGGGAACTGGGGGGGGGGGATTCATGGGCTTCTTGAGGTCTGGCATCATCGCTGTTCCGGGCCTTGACTGTCCTGTGCCTTACTTCACGCTAGTGAGGGTGCTCTTCAGGACTGTTTCTATCGCTCATTTAGGAGTTGGGATGATGCTGCTGCCCGTGGCCCGTGACAATAAGACAATTTTGTCAAATTTCCAGAGGATAGGAGCAAGAAACGTGGCGGCGTACCCCAGGAGGTTATTAGCATTGCGATAAGTCCATAAACCAACTAATTGGCTGAAACACAGAGTGGAATTAACTCTGAAAATCGTCGATTCTGCCTAAAAATGTCAATGTTGACATTTTCCCCAGAAACAGTCCATACTGACCACCAATCTGATTATCCGGTCCCGAAACGCCCAATTTGACTGTAGAGACTCGTCTATTTTCTGTGACAATAAGCCGGAAATCCGATGCTTCGGCAAGAAGCTCATATTTTAACCACCATAAGTCGAATAATGCTCCCCCCCCCCCCCAATAGACTGGCACCTACCGTGGGGAGTAAGGTTTTCCATGTGAAATTAATATTTTCCGGGCGTTTTTTGTCGATTTTTCTTTTTTGCAGCCACCATTGTCGCGTGCATTTCACCTATTTTAACCCCAATGTCAAGGATTTGTTCAACACAGAAATCAATTCCGCGAGTTTGGTTCCATCAGTACTAAAATTGTATCACTTTGGCATTCATCACTGAAACTAATCCCTCAGGTTTTGCTCTCTCAAATCGCCAATATCGTGCGATCTCCCTAAAAAGCTTTAGCGTGGTCGATGTATTCAAAAAAACGCTGCAAATTCCACACATGGGGTTTATTATTCAACGAATGTAGCAAGATCCGGCTGGAAATTACATTAAAATCGTCACCCCGTACCTCGATGCGCCAAAAATCTTTGAAAACCCCCCCGCTTTTGACCCATAATAAACCCACGGAGTCATTTGATGAAGCTCGCGAGTTGTAAAGGACCAACTAGATCACCCAATGGAGTCTATGTGCGAAAGAACGCGAGTTTCTTCGAGCAATCCTTGGGCAAAAAGAAATCTAATCTTTACATGGTAAAACATGCGCAGAAAAGATTTGAGGGTGAATTGTATAAATTTTGTTCTTACCGAAGACAAAAATCAATTTCTCGACGGGTTCGAGGCTCTCGAAGTTGCAATTTCGTGTGTTGCGGGTTCAGCATCTGCAAAACCCAATTTTGCGGTTTTGGTAGTTCAAGAACTATAAATCCTTGATGGAAAAGTAATTCCGCTGGTTTGGTTCATTCTAAAACATAATGTCGCCGGTCTGGCACGTCTTAAAACAATTTCGTGGGGCTGGCTACCTAAAAGAGCCAATTTCACGGGTTTTTTCGCGCTCTTAGAATGAATGAATGAAAAAAACAAACAGGGTGTTGATATTGGCTAAGTTAAAATCAAATCGTGGACTGGATCACTCGAAAAAAAAACGCTTTTCGTGGGTTTGACTGATTGATAAAGGCAGTTTCGTGGATTTATAGCTCTTTACAGCCTCAAATATGGACGATCTGGCACTTACAGAAACTAATTTTAGCTTCTTCAGAAATAAAATTTTGTGGTGTTGGCTCTTTAGAGACTTATTTTGCTGCTATCCAAAAGATAGAGCGTGTGTGGGTGTGTGTGTGAGAGAGAGAGAGCGAGACAAAACCGCGTTCTATGGCTAACTAATGAGAATCCAGAAACTCGTGGGACATGACTTACAGCTTTGAGCTGATTCTTCGGCCGCATTTGGTGTTTTCTGCCCTAAACTATGCAAATTGGCGTATTCCTTCCCATTTTAGCCGCAATGAGTGATTTGTTACAATTTGAGCCACGAATGAGCGCTATAGCCGCTAAATTAGCGTTTCTTCCCCTCAAGTTTAGGTTCGAACTTGCGCCCAGGTACAGCACATTATTGTGATTTCCTATTTTAGCCGTATAAGGAGCGCTTTATCTCAGCTTTAGCCGCAGGTGATCGCTTTTTCTACATTTCAGTGGGGGTGGACTTGCCCCAACAGCACAATAGCGCTGTTTAGACTCATTTTCTCAATGTTGGTCTGAAATTTGCCTCCGTAAACCGCAAATCAGCGCTTTATCTCAGTTTTAGCCACGCGGTTTTGATTTCTTTTTATTTCAGCCGGAATTGACATTTTCCCCTCAATTTTTAGCCAAGGACGTGTCCCAGCCTCAACACATTCTTGCGATTTCTTAATTTTAGTCGCGTAACGATCCAAGTAGCACTAATTCTTGTTTTTTCTGCGTGTTAGCCGCGAATGAGCGTTTTTTAATTTTTGAACGAACCAAGCCCGCGAAAAAAAATTTTATGCAGACGCGAATTGATAAAAACGGTTCAGCCAACCCCAAATACTGACTTTCTGGCCCCTTCCTTGGCTGACCGCCACCAATGAGGTTCAAGTTAAGAACTCAGCTTGGTCTCACCACCGAAACCTCTCGGAAAACTGTAAATTTAGCCTTGGAATGGGGGCGTTGGGTCCGTAAACTGCTAATGTCCACATTCTGGCCACATGTCGGGCGTTTTCAGACTAACTAAGGCCGGTTCACGGCCCAAAATGGGCAATTTTTCAACAGTAGGATCAAATTGACTTGTTTCCACCTTCCAAGAACCGCTAACTTTACACTTGTTCTCGAATAAATTCTGTGGATTTCGTTATTGGCAGATGCCGCTCCTTTAAAATCCAGTGAAACATTTCGTGTGGTTCGCTCGTACGAAAATCAATTTCGCTGCTTTAAAAGTTTATTGCGAGGGGTTGGTGGCTCATTCAAATTCGGGTCGTTTGACTATTTTAACAACCAGCTTAGCCTCTTTCAAAAATTAATTTCGCGTCGTTGGCTCTTTCAAAAATCATTTACGCCTCGCTTGGCTCCTTAAACAAACAAATTCCCAGTGTTTGGCCCTTCAAAAAACTAAATTTTGTGGGTTAGGATCTTCGAAAATATTGTAATCGAATTTTTAATTTATTATGTCAACAGGCTATCAAAAAACTTCAGTTGACTGCTGACGGTGGTTGGTGCGCCGTTCATCTCACTAATTTGTTACATTTGGCCGGTGCCCTGAACTCGCGAACGTAAGGGCAATTATTTTTATTAATGATTTCTTATTTTTTTATTTTAGTAAAAACACCCCCGCTCTCTCCCCACTCCGCTCTTTACAGTGAGAAAGAACTCGACTTTGAAAACATGCTACTCGACTACGGAAAATTTCTCGCCTCCGACCCAGCCATGTGGCAAGTCGGTCTCACCTATTTGGACCAGTGCCGCGAGAATGGACGTCAGACCATGGAACTGGCCCTGGCCAGCCTTCCCTTGACGTCCGAGGAGAAGGCGTACAGAATTATTTGGGCGGCCAAAGAGTACGACCTCGCTGTTGTCGGTAAGTTTGCTCCTTGTGTTTTTTTTTTACAGTAGCAAAATAAGAGACTTGATAAAAATCGTGCTATGAAAGTTAAGATCCTATACTCCTCCTTTTCATCACAACCCAAAGACCACATAGCACCGCCTGATTTGACTCATAGGGTAATTTATGTTAAGACTTACCTATATTATTATTAGTAGGTATTATTGGTTTTGGGTTATTTATGACCGTGATGTGTTTCAAAATCAATAAATCTTTCTTATCCGTTCGAACCGTAAGTTAAAATAAAGAATTTTTAGTTAACCGTTGCCTGTGACCTTTAAATTTACCACAGCGAGTTCATTTTTTGTGATTAAAATATTTCTAGAGGCGAGCGTGTGTCGAGTAATGGCTTCAAAGCAAATGGAGCAAAATAATTTGGCCGGAGCCCTCGGTTGGGCCCTTATTTCAAACGACGGTGACCTAGCAACAAGCGTCGCTGAAAAGTATCTCATTCAGTATTCATTGGGAAAGGACGACGCTGAACTCTCGTGTTCGACCGTTCTCGCTAAATTGGGACAGTCAATTTTGATCAGCCCCCTTCTGACATTTCTCAGTAAATAATTCGTGTTTTGAGGATTCATGGTATGAGTTTTGTTTTTATATATAAAATCTCGTGCCATTCCAGCTAGGTACTGTGAATTTCATTCTTTGTACGGGGAAGAGAAATTTAAAGAAGCATCCATTGTTCTAATTAAACTCATCGAATCAAAGGCTTCCCCCAAATGGTGAGTTTTCAACTTTTTTTTTTTAAGAGTTTCTCTTCATTCTTTTTACGCATTTATCGTTATTTTTAAGGTTCTGGTTAACGCTATTGTCAGACGCAAGGCCCCTCCTAGAAAGAAAGGACGACCCTTATTTTACTCATGACGACGTCACAATTCTCATGAGCACTCTCGAAGAACTGGCCACTGAGGTTAAAGAGAACTTAATTCCAAATTTAAAATTCGAGGCGTCCTTTATTCAAAGAACGGCAGAAATAAGGAAATTGATCGTTCGCCGTTTCGCGTCGACGCTTCTGCAAGAATCCGCCGCGGCTCACTGTTCAATTTCTCGACCAATGAAGGTAATTAATTGTAGAAGGTCTTAATAATAATACTTTTTTTTTATTTTGTATAAAATTATTTGTTCGTTCGTTTTATTGTAACTTTCATCTCCCTATTATTCTCCAAAAAGTCCTGACTCCTGAACGCGATGTCCATGGCCCTTGTCCTTGTCCGAAGGGCCAGTCGGTCGCTATTGGTAAGCCTTGAGAAGTGGAGGCCACAGCGGAGCCTGTCGTGTCGTGCCTGTTTGAGAGGGCCCAAGGCGCAGGTGGTGCCAAACTCGAAAAATTACGCGGTTTTTTCTCACTTTAAAGCCATTTTCTCGGGACTGGCTCTCTAAACGACCAAATTTGTGGATATTGCGGCGGCTAAACATCCATTTGTCCTATTGTGGCACACTGAAACGCCATTTTCGTGGGATTTTCTCGCTTAAAAGAAAAAATAAATCGAGTAGGTAAACTGCTCACGGAAACGTTATTTTTGGAGATTACTTGGGTCCATCCCTCCAACAAAACAATTTCTCGGATTTCGCCCACCAGTGCATTTACCTTTCCGCACAATTTTCTAATAAAATTGACGATTTTTCTCATAAAATGTACAATTTCCTTATAAAATCGTCAAATTCCTCATAAAATACAATTTAATCATAAAATTGACGATTTCCCGATAAAATGGTCATTTTCCTCGTAAAATGGATAATTTCCCCATAAAATGTATTATTTCCTCACAAAATTTACAATTTTCTCATAAAAGTGACAAATTCCTCTTAAAATTGACAATTTCGTCATAAAATAGACAATCTCCTCATAAACATACAATTTCCTCATAAAATGCACGATTTCCTTATAAAATTGAAATTTCATCATAAAATGGACAATTTCCCAATAAACTTTATTATTTCGTTGTAAAATTGACAATTTCCTCATAAAAGTGACAATTTCCTCTTAAAGTTGACAGTGACCTCATAAAATAGACAATTTCCCTATAAAATTGATAATTTCGAAACAAAATCGAGTCATGGGGCCAAATTAATAAGTTCCAAGGACCAAAAATAAAACTATCGTGGATAAGTTACAATTTCCACGTCAAATTGGCAATTTCTGCTTCAAATTGACAAGTTTTTAATTAAATTGATGCGTCACTTTTTCTTTATATGTCCGTCAATTAGTGAATTAATTGAATGTAGAAGACCCATTCTCCGGACAATTAGGGGATTGCTCGGAGAATGGGTCTTCTAAATTCAATTAATTCACTAATTGACGGACATATAAAGAAAAATTGATCTCACAAAGCTTTGAAATGGCAGCTTTATTTGGTTCGATATTTTTGTGGTTAGAGCAGAGCTATTTGGATTGGATTTTCTTTGGTTCGAGCTTTTTGTGGTGTCAGCTTTCTGTGGCTCGAGCTTTTTGTGGCTGGCGTTTCGATCTTTGAAACTTTTGTACCGTTTTTCTCAAATTTCAAATTGGCATCCCTAAGCTCGAAGATATCGCTCGTGTCATAATTACTTTGAAACTCTTATTTTTCAGTGAATTTCATGCAAAAGCTCCAAGTAAGGCGCGAAATAGTTTTCGAAATAATATGGCTCTGAAGATGGGTATGTAATTGGTAATTGATAATTACAAATTACTTCGAAAAAGTGCTTTTAATTACAAATTACCAATTACTAATTGTAATTGAATTACGTAATTCAATTACATGTACATAATTCAATTACTGCCCAGCCCTGCCTGTATTAGACACTCTGGCGATTTTATCACAAAACTGACTATTTGTTCACATAATAAGACGTTATTACACCAAAACAGACGATTTTACGCCAAAGCTGACGTGTTACCATGAAATAATTTCATCAGTGAATTAGCTATTTGTCCCCATTTTAGCCGTGAATATATGCGAGTTGTCTTCCTTTTAGCCGTAAATTTGCGATTTTTCTCAATTTTTGATTTCACTACAAAAACTGGCAATATTATACCTAAAAACTGTCGGTTTTAACCCCAAAACTAACGATTTCATTTCAAAATTTCACGTTATCCTCCTTAGCTAACAGTTTCACGCTGAAACTGGCGGTACCACTTCAAAACTGGGTATTTTACTCCAAAACTGACTAATTTCACACCATTATCGGGGATTTTCCCCAAAACGGATGATTTCACGCCGAAACTTACTGGTCTGTCTTGTAAAGTCTGACGATTTCAACACAAAACTAACAATTTCACCACAATAACTGACAATTTCATTACAATGCAGACGATTTATTCCCAAATGAGACGATATTATGGTGCTATTACACGTGAGAGTGAATCTCGAGAGTTGAACTCTCAGAGTGCCAGCTACGGGCAGGCGGTAGGGGGGGGGGAGAACTCTCTGGCCCGTTTAGACTGGCGAGTTAAGCTCTCGAGAGCAAAAAACTCTCAAATGTAAACGCAGCTTTACATCAAAACATACGATTTCGCGCCAAAGCTGATAGTTCGCTAGCAGCTTGTAAACTCGCCCCGTGTCATCGTCTTTGTTCACTCTCCGATTGTGAAAAAGCTGCGAAAAAATAGAGAGACTAGCTAATTTACTCACCACTCGCTGGCTTTTAGCTTGTAAACTAGGCCCGTGTAATCGAGGCTTTAGCCGTGAATACGCGAGTTTTCTCTCTTTTAGCCATGAATGTGCGATTTTTCTCCATTTTACCATCGAGTTTGCGATTTTTCTCCATTTTTGTCGCAGATTAGCGCTTTTTTTCGTGATAAGCCACAAAGTTGCCCCTCCGGAAAACGTGGCCTGCCATTTTCTCTGTTTTGTGTGAATTGTTCAATTTTGTCAAACTAACCCCTCCACCCAACAAGTCATTTATCTTTATTTTAGCCGAAAATGAGCGCTTTTCCTCATATTAGCCGCTAATTATGGACGTATCAACATTTCAGACATGAATTAGAGTTTTTCCCCAATTTTGGCGGTTGCGTATTACCTGACGCTTTTTCTGAATTTGGCCGCGGATTATCGATTTTGTTCACTTTCTGAAACGAAGTTAGTTTCAATTAGTAGTCACCTTAACATCGCTCTTGGTGAGGCATTTCGCGTACTTGTTGCCCTTGACGCGGCATTTCACGTAAATTTTGCTTTGAATCTTGCGATTCGCGTGAGTGGTTTACTCGTTGTGCCGCGGCCTTTCGAAAGAGTTTTTTCCTCACAATGTGACGATTCGCTAAAGTTGTCCCTTGGCGTCACCTTTTGCCAGATTTTGCCTTTGACGTGGCGGCATTTAACGTCAATTTTCCCGCGTCAATTCGCGAGAGTTTTCCCCTTAAATAACTTGGCGTTTCGCATCTCTCGAGAACCTCTGACCCTCGGACCTCAGAGAAAATGACCCTTGGATCTTGGTGATATCCCTCATTCCCACACCCATATTCCCACCACCCTCCTCACTGGGCGGCGCACGAGCTGTGAGACCCATTTTGCCACTTCTGCCAAATCGGTCCCTATACTCCCGTAAAACGTATTCACGTAAAAAAAAAAATCGGTTTTCGCAGGGTCTGGCCCATTAACGACTAAATTTCGTGGATTTTTCTGGCTGAAAATCCATTTTCGTGGTTCCTCGTCACTAAAAAAATGAATATCGCGAACATTTGCTGGCTAATAAACCATTTTCTCAGGTTTTGGCTCACGAAAACGCCAATTTAAAAAAAAAAAAAAAACACATTTTTGCGGAATTTGCTCATCAATAGCCCTTATCGTGGGTCTGGCTCACTATAACGCTAGTTTTGTGGGTTTCGCTGTCTACTTTTGTGAGCTTTGCTGGCTGAAAACAACAATTTCTACAAAATGTCGTAATGAGAAACGGAATGCTCAAGGTTGGAATGAACAGTTTTTCCAGTTTGTAGCATGATATCAGCGTCGTTGGTTCTCGAGGGGTGAAGGCTCGAACTTTTCTGAACAAAAGTTTAGTTTCCGGGACATAAGTGGGCCTGTGTGAAAATTTTACGACCTAAAAATGAACGGAATGTTGAACAAATTTGCGGTTTCTGGACCAAAATTCGCGTCTTACAACTGCTAATTGAGAAGAGCCGTTTTTTTTTCAAGCCCTTCTTTTTTTCACATGTGCAAGACAATTTCCTTCAGGTTAAACATGATTATACTGGTGGTTTTCATGGATTTTAGTTAATGAAACGTCATAAAAATATTCCGGGAGCCCGCACCGTATGAAAAGTCCGGGTCAATTGATCGTGTCTAGCACCTTGCGATGAGGTGACATCTTCTGAGGTCGCCAGACATTTTCCGTGGGGACTGGGGCTCACAACAGAGCTAGCTGTTGGCAAACACACTTTTTTTTGTGCTCATTGATTCATTTTTTACATTTTTAAGACGTGAATAGCCAGTTTACCAATACGGCCATTTTTTAGGGTGTGAATAGTCAATTTTACCAATTTTTTTTACAAAAATTTAGTCAGCTTTGTCATTCTTAAGACAAGAATGTTCCGTCAAGCCATCAGGGCTTGAATTGCCGGTTGGGTTGTTTTTTAGGTCGCAAAATGTAAGTTTAGCCATTTTCAAGGCGGCAATGGTCAGTTTGGCCATTTTTCGAACGCCCGTGGACAGTTTTTTGGCATTTTGAGGGCTCGAATCGTCTGTTTTAAACATTTTCTACGTGCGAATGGCTAGTTAGGCCATTCTTTATAGTTCGCACGGTCGGTTTTGCCGTTTTTCCGGACAAGTTATCGCTACGTTGAGCCGTTTCAAGGCTCGAACTGTCAGTTTAGCTGTTTTTGTACCACATTATACTCATTTTTGCCAATTTTAGGGCCTGAATTGAAAATTTAGCCGTACAGAATTAGCGCGGTAGGTATCTGGCGTGTGCAATTCCTGCTGCCTTGCCCCGATACCTATACCCGTTAGGCGATTAAGCCCCTTTTCTCAATAAGACGCGAATTGTGGTTTTCTCATTTTTAGCCGAGAATTAGCGTTTCCCCTAAATTACTATAAAAACAGGAATTTTTCCCAATTTCAGCCATGAATAGAGTTTTTCTCAATTTCTACCGCGAATTAGCGCTTTTTCTCAATTCTACTCCACGAATTAGCCAATTTCATTAATTTTAGTCGTAATTTAGCGATTTTTTAACTTTTAGCTTCTCTATTTTAGCAACAAAGTTCTCTTAAGAGGACAATAATTGTGTTTTCGTGAATTAGAATTAGCATATTCTGTGAATTGGCATTTTTATCGATATTATCCGTCGTCCGTACTTTAGCTGTTTTTCTCAATTTTAGCCGCGAATTTGCTATTTTTCTAAATTTTACACTGTGAATTAGACGTTTTTATTAATTTTCGCCGCAATTTAGCGATATTTTCTCATTAAGGCTTAGGATAAAAGAGACAACTACAAATTTACCATTTTTCAGTATGAAATAAACAACACTTTCAATCGACCTTTAACCCTCCAAAGCTATGAATTAACGCCTTTTTTTCTATTTTAGCCAAAAAGTTGCTTCTAAAAGACTATAATTTCTCAACTCTAGCCGTGAATTATCGATTTTTCCCAATGTTGGCCGCGAAATTGCTCATCTTAGCAGATAATTCACGATTTTTCTCAATTTCAACCACGAGTTATCACTTTTGGCTCAATTTCAGCCGCCAATAATTAACGTTTTTAGTAGCTAAATAGCCATTTATACTTATTTCACTTGTCAATTGGAGTTTTTCTAGGCCTTTTCTACTCTTTATCCGTGAATTAGCATGTTTTCTCAAGTTTACCCCCCCCCCCTTTATAGCCCCTCTTCTATCACCAGGCCTGGGTGAATTGGCCTTTTTATTAATTTACCCAGTGAATGAGCCATTTTTCTCAATTTGAGCCGGGAATTATAGTTTATCCTAATTTTAGTAGCTAATTAGCGCTTTTTCCCAACTTTATCCAGAGGGCCAGGGCCCCCGATTGGCCGAAGCACTAGACAGTTGCCTAGTCTGCCTAGGCATAAATCCGGCCCTGCTTACACCGCAAAACAATTTGATTCCAAGTGCTTATTTCCCGTTTTGCCACTTTCTAGGAGCAAAATAGATAGTTTACGTCCGAAGAATGGTGATTTCTCTAGCAAAAAGTCTGTTCCATCGCTGAAAAATTCAGATTTTGTTAAGGGGCGGGGGCTGATTGCCCAGTTTAAAGGACTAAACTGACGGTTTCCGGAAAAAAAAACCTAAACCCAAGAATTTGCGCTGTTTCTCAATTTTATAGCCCCAAAGTTGCCTTCAGAAGCCACGATTTTTGACTGAAATTGAAACCCTCTATATTTTATAGCCACGAATCGAAGCTTTTTATCAATTTTTTAGCCGCAAAATAGCGATTTCATCCCGCGAATAAGCGGGATTTCTCAATTTTAGCTACGAATTGGCATTTTTGAGAGAGAGAGAGAGAGCGTTCTTCACGGTGGTTTAGACGCGAATTAGCAGTTTATCTCAATTCGAGCTGAAGATTAGCATTTTTCTCAATTTAAGACGCGCTATAATTAGTGATTTTCCAGAATTAGCCGGGTTTTTCATTTTATAGCCCCGCATTAACAATTTTTTTCCCACTTCCAGCTATAAATTAGCGCTTATCCTCAGTTTTAGTCGCGAATTAGCAGTTTTTTTTTGTTTTTTTTGTCACTAATAGCCATCAATTGGCGCTTTCCTCAATTTTGAACCGCAATTAAGTTGTCTAGCCCAGAATTGGTGTATTCTCAATTTTAGACACAAATTGAAATTATTCTCTGTTTTACACGTGATTTAGAGCTTTTTCTCAACTTCAGCAGCAAAATTAGCGATATCTCTAAATTTTTGGCACAAATTTGCGTTTTGATTTTCTCAATTTGAATTGAAAAATAGCGTTTCTCGTTAATTTTAGGCACACTAATAAGCGATTTTTCAAAATTATCCGCTAATTAGCGAAAGTTTTTACATTTTTGTCCAGCATTAACCATTTTCCGTAGTTACCATTGGTTTTTTGGTACTTTTAGCTATGTATTAGTGCTTTTTCTCACTTTTAGTCACAAATAAGTTGTCTTCAGAAGGGGGAAAATTGGCGTATTTTCAATTTTTAACGCGTACTGATATTTTCTTTATTTTAGCCGCGGATTAGCACTTTTTATACATTTTTTTAAAGCAGGGAATTAGCAATTTTCTCAATCTGAACTGAAAATTATCGTTTTTATCCCACGAATTAGCTATTTTTCACAATTTTTGCCACAAATTGGCGTTTTCCTCAATTTTTAGCATCAAATAGCACTTTTCCTCAATTTGAGCTGAAATTTAGCGTTTTTTTAATTTTTAGCCGCGCTAGTTAGTGATTTTCTTAATATTAGCCCTGAATTATCGTTTTTTTGTACATTTCAGCCCCGCATTGGCAATTTTGTTTCAATTTTAGTTATAGATTAGCGCTTTTTCTCAATAAGTACCCGCGAAATATCCTTCAGAAGCTTTAGGTAGGCGTTTTCTCAATTTTAGCCGCGAATAAGTGATTCTTTTTCATTTTTATCCGCAAAATAACGTTTTTCCTACAATTCTCTCTTCAACAGTTCTCAATTTTGAAGACGAATTAAGCGATTTTTCTCAATTTTAGCCACGGTTTTTTTCACTTGTTCAGCAATGATATAGCGCATGTTCCTAATTTTATCCGGTGGCTGGGCCCAAAACGGCTTAGCCGTAAAATTTCCCCTTGAACACCGCGAATCAGCGACGGTTTTTAAATTTTGGTCTGAAAATTGCATCGAGAAACCACGAATGAGGTGGCCCGGGGCGGTCCGCCCCCCTCGCCACTACCTCGGTACGCCACTGATGCCTCCAGAATCCGAGGAATCAGAATTTTCCATTTTTAGCCACGAATGTACAGTTTACTTCATATTCATCCATGAATTAGCACATTTTCTCTATATCAGCCATGATTTAGCACATTTTCTCTGTTTAAGCCGCGAATTATCGTTTTTCTATTTTTTTCAGCCGTAATTTGCACGTATTTTTCTCATTTAACCCGCGAATTTACGTTTTTCTCAATTTTGGACAGCGAATGAGCGCTTTTTCTCAAATTATGCGGCACATTGCGTGTTTTTCAGCTGTAACCGTGAATTGCCGTTTTTCTCGACTTTGGTTCGAATTAGCGCGTTTTTCCCAATTTTTTCCGCGAACGCAAGAGCTTTTTTCTCTAATTTAGCTGCGATGTAGCACTTTTAGCTGTGAACTGGAGCTTTTTCTTAATTTTAGCCGCGGATTTTGCACTTTTTCTCAATTTTAAGCTTCCGATTTGTAGGCGCGAATTTGTAATTTTGTTCACTTTAATGGTGATTTAGCATTTTCTCACAAGCACTTTAGCGATATTTCTAAGTATTAGCCGTAAAACATCCTTCATATACCGCGAATCAGTGATTTTGTCTCAATTTTGGTTGCGAACTTCAATCGAAAAACCTCGAATTTTATATATATATATGAATGAACGGTTTTTCGTAATTTTAGTCACACAAATTAGTGAAATACATTAGAAAAATATAAACTAAAACATTAGAAAAATATTTGTGTAGTGTTTTAGCCACAGACCTGGCCAAGAACAGCTCATTAGCGCCCCTTCCCAATCATCCCCTAATCTGGGGATCAACTTATGCCAGTCAAATCGTCGTCCAACCTCCCACGTCCATGAACGTGAAACCTAAGACCTGTGGCCCGCACAATCGACTCCTTCAGGGCGATCTGCTTATTCGACGGTTTCGTGGGTCATTATTCACTGCTTGGGATTTTTGGGACGATTTTCGGTGCTGGGAGCTGCGAAAATTCCTCCGTCGTCGAGCTCCTTCTGCGTGCTCGAGATTCTCCTGGTCACTGGGGACCAAAACTTGTCAAAATCCCAAGAACTTTGTCCCTTTTTTCCCGTTTTGAGGCGATTTTTGGTCTTTTGTAACAGGAGAGTATGATGTGATGGAAGCTGTGAAAATTCCTCCATCGGCGAGCTCTCAGCACATTCTATTCTCCTGGTCACTGAGAACAAAAACTTTTCAAAAACGACTAATTTGACCTTAAAATGTTGACCTCAGGTCTGGGAGATTTGAGGTTGGAATGTGGGAGGGGGGATGGCCATCGGATCACATTTGACTGGCGTGTTTGATGATATATTTATGTTTTTATTGTTACACGACCATTCACGCCTCCGTAGGTCCTCCAGGTTTCGCCTAAAATATATCATAAATTGGGGTTTGTTATTTCAGGAGTGTTTGGGGGGGGGGGCAGATCAGTAGAACAGACCTCCCCTCCCCAACTTGTCCGAATTATACCTTGGGATTCGTCTTAGCATCGTCCATGGTCTTGAATTGCTGTTGTATATCCTCGAGGGTTATTGCACGAGTTTCCGGCACTGCGAAAAAGACAAAGACGATTCCCACCAGGGTGATGACAGCGTAGAGCCAAATCGTTCCGTACGGCTTAATTGTTTCCAATAAGTCGTGATATGTCTTCGACACGAGAAAAGACAGGGCCAAATTAAAACACGTGACGATAGCAGCACCGCTGTTCCTAATTTTAACTAAAAAAAAAAAGTTTTATAGCCCTTTGATTGTCAGGCGAAAGAAAAAAAAAAATTTACGTGGTAGTATCTCTCCCATCATCAACCAAGGAACAGGTCCTGCCCCACTTGAGAAGCCAATCACGTATAATACAAGCGACACAAGAGGCAACCAACCCAAATTGCTCATGTTGTAATGGTTTTCTTTAGCGTAAAAATATCCACCGAAGATTACTAACATTATGACCATCAACGAGAACGATCCGTAAAGTAGAATTTTTCGGCCGAATCTGTCAATCAGTGATGACGCCAAGAGTGTGGCGCAAAAGTTGACAGCACCCACAATTATCGAACACATGTTGGCGTTGATGCTGCTTCCAGCAATCTAATTTTCCCATATTTTACTCTTCCGTTCGAAAGTATGATGGGGGGGGGGGGATATACCTCAAATATTTCAACGACGTAAAAAAGGAAGGCGTTAATACCACTCAACTGTTGAAAAACCATCAGGCCGAGGCATATTGACAACGGTACCATATAGCGCTTCCTCATTATGTCTTTTATTTTTGCCTTTGCACTTGTGTCCCCTTCGGTGTGTTTTTCTTCTTCGTTGACCCTCACTAAATCTTCCACCTCCTTTGATACGTCAACGTTTTTCCCTTTTAGTTTCTGAGCAGACTTTGTAGCTTTTTCAATTTTGCCTGCAAGTGAAGGGTGTGAGGGAGGGTGGGGATTTTGCACTCAAATCAATCCACTTGAGCTGATACTTGAATTGAATTTACCTTTGGACACGTACCACCGTGGAGTTTCCGGGACAAAAATCATGATAACGACGAAAATCACTGAAAAACACGCTCCGAACAGAGCGAGCCAGGACCAATTGAGTCCGGCTCCGAGGGCAAAGGCTAGAACGACGGCACCATTGCCAAAAACCGTTGGCATGATACCCAGAGCGCCTCGAACGGCCGGATCCAACGCTTCGCTCAAGTAGACCGGGAAAATGACTGTGACTAAGCCGACGCAGAAACCCGCAATGGCACGGCCAGCTATAATCATCCCGACGTCCTTTGCAAATGTTATTAGCAAATAGGCTGAAAAATGAATTTTCAAATATGGTGTGATCAAAAAACAACATTGTACGCCTGATACCCACCCAAAACAAACGGAGGAGCAGACATGATCAGTGTGGATTTCCTTCCTAAATAATTCATGGTAAAACCGGCTGCTATACTCCCAAAAATGGAGGCCAGTGGTAATACACTACCAATCCATGATTTCTACCAAAGGGAAGAAGACAATTAAAACAAATTTGTATTTTAGGAAATTTCACTTCACCTCCTCTACGGACACGTGCATCGAACTGTCCTGTTCCAAAGAACTTAAAGCAGGCCCTGACCATCCCGAGGAGTATCCTGTCACAGCGGAGCACATCGATACACCAACGGTTGCCAAAACCTAAAAAACCAAACATTTTAATAGGCGTACGGGCGTATTAAGTTCATTCAAAGAGTAGAGCATTAGAGGGCCCCCTTGTAGAAGGTTCTTGATTTTACTTTAAGCATGCGCACACTCGTTCCTCAAGGCGTTCATACCCGCACAACATTATTGCGCGTGGCGCGTTCAGAATGTTCAGACTTTTGCAAATACGAATTGACTGCACAATACATATATTTTCCAACTATCAATGCTATCCACTCACGTTCAATTTTATTGTGCGTGTAAGGGCCGCTTTAGTAAGCAACTCGCCTGGTATACTGGAAATTTCTTCCCTTTCACGACAGCGCCTTCTGAAGGTTCTTGTTTGGTCGTCATAATACTTTTCTGTTTGTCCGAAGAACTTCCATAAATTTTTTCAATCTATTAACGCGATTCTGTGGCCCTTAATTCTACTTTTCTGTAAGCGGAATGACAATGATCAACAAAAGATGTGAAATTAATTGAAACAATGGAGAAGTTATACAAACCAATTATTTCGCAGATACTGAAGGTACAAATTTACTGAATTATGTCAGCGGTGATTCTTTTTAATTAGCTCGATGCTATGCGTCTGTGGAGCCTGTGCAACCTATCAAAATGCTTCATTTTTCGAGGGAATGAATTTGTTTGGTTGCATACAATACACAGACTATAAAGCCGCCTTCACATGCAAGCTTTATAAAGCTGGGCTGTCGGCCTCAACCAATCAGAGTTGCTCCGCGCTGTATACTCGGAGCACTCTGATTATGGTTGAAGCCCACAGCTCAGGCTTTTTAAGGCATGCACGTAAAGGCGCCTTTAGGATTTTGTTATAAATGTGATTTTTCGGCTATAAACTGGCAATTTACACGTCCCCCGACCTGAGGCGTTTTGAATTTTGGCGATAGACGGCCCTCGCAACCTGTGGCGTAGGTAGGAATTTGTCCTAGGGGGGGGGAATCAGATTGAAAGTTCGTTAGGGGTGAGGGGAGGGGGTAATTTAACATTTTAGCCACCATTCCACCCAGCTTGTACACTCTTGAATCTACCGGACATTTTGTTGCCCCCAACATAGCCTTTCCCAATTACCAATTATTAATTTACAAAATTACTATTAATCCTTAATTCATCCAGACATTCCAGAATTTTCTTTTCGATAAATACTTCCCTGTTGGAATGAGTAGAGTAGAGGATAAAGTCCGCTAGTCTCATGAAGTCCTCCAGGATGCAGATCGAAAAAAGTCGATGATATACGAGTACAAATGCAAAACGCTCTCTTTTAACCAATTTAAGGGAAGTAGAGGTCACTAAATGATGTTGAGGAGGAAACCGCGTACATTAGTCATAATTAAACATTCTCCACGGGACTCATACTTTCGGCTCAAATCGAAATACTCAGAGAAAATGACCCTAAAAATCTCTCAGATAAGCGCGATTTTGGAGGAAATGGCCAAATTTTATAAATGGATGAAACCGCTTATCGTGGGGTCACTGGCAAACCTGCACCTATCGGGGCCCGGGGCGGAGATCTCCAAGAGGCCCTTTAAGTCTCTTGGAGTTTTTTTTGGAGAAATCTTATTTATATTGCTTTTACTTAATAATAATAATAATTAGTGGGCGCCGAGTCATGAACCCGGCATGCGATAAAGCCTCCTTTGGGCTCATACGCCGTACCCTGTTCCTCCTGTGCTCCTCACACCCGTACTACGCAGGCGTATCGGTCGGTGCGCGGTTTGTTCAACGCACAGCACCGCCGCCGTGGGAACGCCCACACGAAGCTGAATATGCGCCGTGTCACAGCTCCGCTGCTGCTGTGACACGGCGCACTCGTCTTCTTTACTGAAAGTCTGGAATTTTACTTAGCCTTTTCATTATTTTAGCCGCGAATTACCGCTACTTCACCTTTTTCATCCGCCAATTATAATCAGTTTAAGCCGCGAATTTCTCAATTTTAGACATGAATTTGCGCATTTTCTCGATTTCAGCAGCAAAGTAGCGTTTTTATCCCGTGAGTGATGTTTCTTAATTTTTCACGAGTTTTGGCGCATTCCTCAATTTTAGCAGTTTTCCTCAATATTAGCCGCGAAATAGAGGGTTTTTCACAAACTAGTATTTTTTGGTTCACCATACGCTTTGCATGAGCGATTTTTCTCAGTTTTACCCTCGAATTAGCGGGTTTTTTCACCCATTGCCATAAATTGGCGCTTTCTCTCAATTTCTGTCTCAAAAGTTGACTTCAGGGGCCGCGGAGGCGCGTATTTTAAAAAGTTCACTACACTTTATCCGAGAATTAGTAATGTTCCTCAATTTTACTAGTGAATTGGCGCTTTTTCTAAATTTTAGCAGCGTAGTAGCGTTCCCAACCCGTGCATTACCGAATTGTCCCAATATTTGCCAAGAATTTGCGTTTTCCTCAATTTAAGCTGCAAATTAGCCATTTTTTATCTTCTTAGCAGAGAATTATTACTTTTTCCTAATTTGAACATGAACTTACATTTTTCTTAGTTTTAGCCGCGCTAATTTAGATTTTTTTTAATTTTAGCCGCGAATTAGTTGTTTTCTTCATTCGTATCCGCGAATTAACGTTTTTCCTTGACTTTACATCCACAAATTGCAAATTAGCTATTTTTATTAATATCAACAGTGATATAGCGTTTTCTGCTAATTTTGCGGCAAATTTGCATCTATTCCCTTTTTTATACGCGAATCGGCGATTTTTCGCAATTTCAGTTGTGAATTTGTCATTTTTGCTCAATTTTACCTGAAATTGTCTTTTTTTTTTGTCAATATTATAGCGTGTTTTCTCAATTTTAACCACGGGGCTGTTCCAAAAACAACACTTTTGCATTGATATCAACAATTTATTCGTAGAATGGCCTCCATGAACCGCGAATCAGCGATTTTTTTCTCAATTTCAGTCTGAAAGTTGCATCGCTAGACCACGATCAGCGTTTTTTCGCAGTTATAGCGACGAATGTTAGCGTTTTTTCAATTTTTCGTTGCCGCGTCAGCAAGTTGCAGATTGCCGATGAGCACTTTACTGTTCTTAAGGACCTAACGAAGCTGAGTGTATTTTTGGCTATTCAGCCGCGAATTTGCCTCAAGATACCACGAATTTTCTCAATTTGAGCCACGAGAACAGCGGTTTCGGTTGTTCAATAAAATATTCAACCCAAACTCTTTGCTGATATCACTTGTAACTTGTAACTTGAGAAACTTGATACAAAAGCTCTAATAGGACCAAAAACATCGTTTTAGGGCTCCAGAAATTTTTATTGATCTCAATCTTAAGTAAATTAACTGCTCGTTGCACCCAAAATGCCACTAATAAGCCCACCGATAACTCGCTGTTTATTATATCCTGCGAAACTTGGACCCCATCACCCCATGGCTCCAACAATGGGCCCAATTTGCATCCCAACTCCCCGATCAGCCCAAAAACAGGGCAAAACCACCGCCACCTGGCCGAAATTGACCGTCGTGTGCCAATTGGTACAATCATAGCTCGCTGTTTGGCTCTTAAAGCTGACCGTTATCGTCACAATGGGAGAAAACTGATTGTTTCAAGGAAAGAACCGAGGTTGAAATTGAGAATAACGCTAATTCGCTAATAAAATAGAAGAGAAGCGCTAATTCACAGCTAAAATTGAGGAAAAACTCTAGCTACAATTTCCAGGTAAAACTGAGAGAAATTACATCATTCAGATATAAACATACCTGCGAAATTGCAAGTTTCAGTGCCTCACGCGGGGCTAAAAATCTGCGGAATTCCACGTTTCGGCTCTAATTCATTCCCGGAAACTGCCTGTTTCTGGTTTCTGGGCTTATTTTGTATCCTTCCTTGGAACCCGGGCTAGCCGTTCATGACAGTGCTCAGCCTTCAACTTTTGTAAATAAATATCTACGGAATTGGCATTTTTCTTGGCTAATTCAATTTGCGGTATTGCAAGTTTCACCTCTTAATTTCACCTTATTTCCGCAAAACTGCAAGTTTCATGGCTTTTGGTTTCTAGTGAGCGTCTGGGAAAGCCATGAATTTTTTGGCAATTGAAATTGAATGTGTTTGTATAAGATGAGGTTTTAATTTCAACAAAATTGAAAGTTTCGGTGCTAAATTCTCCATGAAATTGCTAGCTTTTAATTGTTTTTTGTGGGCGCGTCGCATAGGCTGAAGCGAGGCACCGCACGTGGTACTCCAAACAAAATTGCAACATTTTTGGAGGGTAGGCAATTATCTGCAAAACATGATGCTTCCAGGCATAATTTTGAGGTTTTAATTTCAGCGGAATTGCAAGTTCTGAGGATCAATTTCTTTTACCCGCCCTAAAATACGTCTATATCTTGATGAATAGCCGTGTAATCGCCACATTTAGAGATAAATATTTGTGATGTCTCCAATTTGAGTGCTTATTTGAGAAAAATTACAAGTTTTCTGCTGAGTGTCCACGAAATCGATAGTTTCGATCTCCGGGCGTTAATTCAAGCGAAATTGGAAGTCAAGGGCGTTGGCCTTAATTTCAAACAAAATTGTAAGTCTAGGGCCTTTTTCGCGGTGGTGGATCAAACAGAATAGCCGGACCCTAAACCGAACCCAGTGGGTGGCGAATACCCAGGAAATTGGAAGTTCCATGGTTGAATATCTGCGGCAATGCAACTTTCAGGTCTTAAATGTTGCGAAAAAGGTCGTTTCCACCAAAAAAAATGCAATTAGGGCATTTTTTGGCCGAGCGCCCTCGAGCCCCGTGAAAACCGTGGTGTCAGCATCCGTCCCGTTCATTGTTTCGTTTACTCACAGAATTTTCTCTATTTTTGGCCACGAATCAGTGATTTTTCCCATTTTCGCTATGGGTGAGCGCTATTTCGTTATTTTGGCCACGAATATTAGCGTTTTAAAATTTTTTTGCCGCGTACTCGCCCCAAAAATTAGCACACTATAGCGTTATAGGTGATAAAATCTGTTAATTCGCAGCTAAAACTGGGAAAAAGCGCTAATCCATAGCTAAACGTGAAAATAAATTATTGATGCAGGGCTATAATGAAAACATTTGCGGATGATTTTGGAAAATCACTAATTAGTGCGGCTAAAATGAAGAAAAAAGCTCGAATTGGGAAGAAGTGCTAATTTGCTGCTAAACATTGAGAAAACCCGCTAATAGTTCATGTTATAAAAACTTTACTTAGTCGCTAAAATTGAGAAAAACTGCTAATTCGCAGCTAAAATATAAACAATTTCAATTTGTGTCTAAAAATTGAAAATACGACCATTCTCGGCTTCTATGAAGGCAACTTATTTGTTGCTCAAAATTGTGGAAAAGCGCCAATTCATGGCTACAGGTGGAGAAACCTGCTAATTTGTGGTTGAAACTGAGGATAAGTCCTAATCCATATAGCTAGAAGTGGAAAAAAAATGGTTAATGCAGGGTTAAAATGTAAAAAACCCAGTTTATTTAAGTTATTCATATATTATTATTTCTTGTTTATCCTATAGACTAAGGAGCCTCATAGAGTTATCCGCCCCGGGGCTCGACGGGTGGAGGTCCACCCAGGGGCGTCTTTACTAAAGTTTGGGGCCCGGGATAACATTGGCCCCCCTCTGTGGGGCTACGGGGAGGGCGGCGCTTTCTAGCCACGCCTTTTAGTGCATTTCATTTTAAAAATTCGCTATTTTTCACTTTTAACCGTGAACCATGGGCGTGGCCAGAGGGGGTATAAGTTACCCTACGCTAAACTCGAAATCAAATCCGTAGTGGGGCATCTGTGCCCACCCCTAGGTAATTCCATCAAAAGTACTTCCGGTATCCGCGCGCCGAAAGAATGCCCCTGACGAAAAATTCCCTCCTCCCCAGGTTCTTCTCTCGAAGAAGAAGAAGAAGAAGAAAAACACACATTTTCGCATTTCTGGCTCACAAAATAATAAAACATCGGATTTCAATCTTTTACCCCTAAATTTCGCAGATTTTTTACGAACCGCCCAATTTCGCGGAGCTGTCTTATTCAAAACCCGCGGTTTTAGCACACTAATCAAAGTATTTTTCGCGATTCTACCTCACTAAAACGCCAATTTTGTCGGATTCGCTCGCTATACAATGAACTTTGTGCGCCTTCGCTCTCACTTAAACGCTCATTTCGTGGGGGTTTCCAGCCGAAGAACTGAAACCATAAATTCCTGGGTTTTGGGTTTGTTGAAAACCCAATATAGGTATATCGTGGGGTTGGTACATTGAAATGATCTATTTCAGACAAAAAAAAACCTTTTTAGTTAAAAAGGAGCATTGGCACTGTTTTGAACCCTTCTGGAGGCAATTTCGCAGATAAAATGGAGAAAATACGCTGATCCGCATTGTCCGGAGGTCCTCATAGGCGACTAAAACTGAGAAAACCCACTAACTCGCTGTTCTTGAGGCAAGTACGTTGGAAAAGTACTAATATTCGTGGCCAAAATTGTAAGTAACTGTTGATTTAAGGTTTCTATATGAAACTTACAGAACCAAAATTGCTCTGATTCGGCGCTAAAATTTAGACAATAAGTTGATTCACGTCACAAGGTTGAAACGATACTTCGCGGCTAAGATTGAGGAACATAACTAAATTCATTGATAAAATTAAGAAAAAGCGGCAATTGGCGCCTAGAATTACGGAGACGGGGAGACCGCTAATTCGCCGGTAAAGAAAACGCGATAATTAACGGAAAATTGGAGAATAGCTCAGTAGCGGCTAAAGAAAAAAAAAAAAAATCGAATTCACAGCAAAAATTGAGATAAGTCGCGAACTCATGGCTGAAATAAAAAAAAGTCGCTAATTCACCGATGAAATTGAGAAGAAGCGCGCTGAGTTTGAAAAAAACCCTAAATCGCTTTTAAAATGGAGAAAGTGCCGCAGTTCGTGGCTTCTCAAAGGCACGAGCGCGAATTCGCTTATTAAGATTCTTGTCGTGAATTAGATATTTTTCCCCAATTTTATTCGCGAATTGGTGGCTTTCTCAATTTTAGCTGTGAATGAGCTCTTTTTCTCACTCTCAATTAGCGCTATATTCATACGTTTTAGTCGACAATATGAGTTTTTCTCGATTACTTTTATAGTGACGAATTAGCAGTTTCTTTCAGCCACAAATTTTGGCTGTAAATGAGCGCGAGTTTATCAGCACTTTGTCTTGTTTTTAACCGTACGTGCGAAGTTGTCTCCGGAAACAGTTAATTTCAAATTTTCAATTTCAGCTGTGATCGAGCGCTATTTCTTAATTTTATTCAAAGCATTTTTCACAACTTTATCGGCGAATTTATTTAGCTCAATTTTAGTCTCTAATCAGCGCTTTTTCTTCAATTTTAGCAGCGAAAGATGCCTCATTTTCAACTTTAGCCTCCAATTAGCGGTTTTCCTCAATTTCAACCGAGAATCTGTGTGTAGCACTATTTTGGCCAAGAATTAGCTAAGGACCCCCCCCCCCCATTACTTTTAAGTAGTCCATAAATGCTCAACAATTATTGCTCAATACATTTGTACAATATTTTGACGTTTACCCTACACGTTCAATATATTGCGCAATATTTGGGGTTTTAAGCAACCCATACACGTACAATAAATATTGCGCAAACTAAAAATAAGTCCTCTCCCACTGTTGATCAACAGCGCCTATCGACTTTCCATGGATCAGAGAAAATTCTCCAACGTGTCCCATTCAAAATTACTCATGAGCGTTTGTTTAATTAATTGGCAATTTTCCAGCAAAAAATTTTTTTAAAGAAGAAAAATGTAACTTTTTTCTTCAAAATCGCTTGTTTTGACCTGCAAAATTCAAACAATCCTTGCGAATTTCAACATGCTAAACGTCCTGAAAACCTCATCGTCAGTGGGCCTTTGAATGGAACTGACTGCCCACCTAACGAACTCCCACCAAAGTATCAAAAAATGTCGCCCCAGCGGCTGGCTGTCAAATAGAGTGCATTTACTACACCGAATTTCCACGTTTTTAGTTAATTTGCTATTATTCGACAAAAATTACCACTCAGTGTGATTCTCTTCTTTTATTTAGCCATTTCCGCACAATAATGCTTAATTTACTAATAACGTCGAAATTCGTATATTAGTAGTGAAATCCACTCTATTCGACAGCCAGCTGCCGGAGCGATTTCTTTCGATGCTTTGGTGAGCCTTCACATCCAGTTCCATTCAAAGGACCGCTTCACATGAGGCTTTAAGGCCCGTTCACGCAAGCTCTATGTCTGCGTTGTGTGGAGTCTATGCAACCAAACAAATTTATTCCCTCGAAAAATGAAGCATTTTGATAGGTTGCATGGACACCACACAACGAAAGCATAGAGATTGTGAACGGGGTCTTACGATTTTTAGCACGCTAAAAACCGCAAGGATCGTTTGAATTTTACTGGTTAAACCACTGGTTTTGAAGAGCACTCTTTTTCCCCAAAAATGGTCATTTCTGCCAAAAAATCGCTAATTATTATTTTTTTAATTGCTATAAAAGAAAATGAGTCATTTTCATGAGTTTTCCACCAAAATTTCCCCGCCAGAAGGGCCCCACTTCAGAAGCGCCGAAAACCCGAGTTTTTTTGCCTGTAACTCGAAAAGTAGTACGCGTTCTATGGAAATTTCCCGTAAAACTGGGTTTTCCTATAGCGGCGCAAAACGCTTAGCGAGCGCAGCGCATTTTACATTTATTCCTAGTTATACATCTTCACTTTTCGACTGGGAAACAATTTAAATGACGCTGCGCTGAGCGTTTTGCGCTGCTAGGAAAATCTAGCTTTAAAACATTGTAGAGCACTGAATTTCCTTTAGAATTCAAACAACCATCTACATGTATAGACCAGCAGTCAGGTAACTTGTTAGTGACACAATTCCAAAGTTAATGACATTTTGGGGTGTGATTCAGGGTGTATAAGGATGTCTCATGAGTTTTCCACCTAAATTTCATGGTGGAAACATCTTGGAGAGGTAATCTACCCTGCAAAAAGGTAAGGTGTATTTGATTTTCTTCGAAAACAGGACGAACGTATTCATCGGTCTAATAGGTACCAAAAAGGTACAGCTCTTTACATTAATGATACATTTCTCAACATGAAAAGACTTCTGTACGATCTCATACGTGAAGATTCACTTTATGAAAAGGTGAGGCTACGAAATTGGCATTGCTGGGGAGGGGGTAGCATTTGTATGAGAGAATCGACAGATAAGATTGCCAACCACTGCTTGTCCTCAGGAAATCGTCGTGATGTTCTCTCTATCTTTATTAAAAAATCAACTTTTCTGAAACCCCCCCCCCCTGTGGATCCGCCCCTGCGGTGGACTCTCAACTCGTACTGAGACTGACTTTGCAAATGAAATGCACCAAAAGCTAATCTAAGCGTTCTAAGCGGAGCCTAGAAATGCACATAACTACCAAGTCATATTTTGTTTAGCTTTTAATCCCCCCCTCCCCATCAATAAATTGTCCTTGTCAAAAGATCTAACAAATGTGTAGGAATGCAGAAATATGCCCGTGACGGACTTGATCCGTGTGAATGGCTACAAACCTTTCACGGGGTTCGTTTCCCCTATCGGGCGCGTCCCCCGGGTTGCGGATGGGGGGCCCCACCATTGGGCCGACCTGTGATAAGGTGCGATGGTGGGTTGGGTCGGAATAAGGCGCACCGTGTGCTGTGGGGAGTCCGTTATCGGACACACCCATTGGACATGGGGGCCGAATACGACCCCGTGGACAAACAACGGGTTAGGGGCTGTCCTGAGTCCGGGACGGAAGGGGGTGGCGTCTCCTACCTCCTCTAGCTATTCCTTCCCCCCCCTCAAGACAAGGTGTTTGGTCCGTACCTAAGGTCTGCATGGCACAGGGGGCAAAGTGTGCTTTGAACGGACCCCCAGGGCACCGGCCGATCCCCTGGTGTAATAGGCTTACCGCAGGCCTCGGCGCTTACGGCATGCAGGGCTCTGCCGGCGGTGGACTTATATTACCCTGGCTTCTGGCAGGACCTTGAAGGGCTCACCCAGAAGTTTATATGAAGAACTCGGAAGGGGCTCAGAGAACCTTCCGTGAACGCCGCAGTCACCGGCTGCTCCGTCCATGGATACCACCGAGGTCAAACACGACATTGATGGGACCAGGGACGTACCTGTGGAAGGCAGTTCTAAGGAGCATACCCGCCGAGGGGAGTTTTTTTTTTTTTTTTTTTTTTTTTTTTTTAAACATACCCTCGGCGGGCCGCTCTAAAGAACACACCCCGGTGCAGGGGCTTATCTCTTCGAGTGCAACGCACTCGGCGCGCGCTAGCTCGTCATCCTTGTCACTCTTGTGCTCAAGGGTCCAGTTAGCGATTATCTCTTATCGCTTCTAAGAAGCGACGACCTCTAACCTTATTAAGAGGAGAGAGCTATCTTCGCAGGATCAGCATTTTCGGGCTTCACACGCCTGATATGTTCCGCCCAGCGAGACTCTAGCTGAGGACCTCCTCAACCTCATACGGTGAGAGGGACTCTAGACTAGACCAACCGATCCAAGAGCGGCACAATAATCCACTTAGGATTCCGTACCTGGGGCGTGTGCCATGCCCCTGCTCTTGGATAGTGGAGAAAAAAAAAAAAATGCAGAAATATGTACCTGTCGATGTTAATAACATCGATAATAGCTTCCATTCGGGTTCACCAGTCAGATCTGCAAACTTTGGGCTTTTAAAAGAGCCAAATATAACCATCGGTGTTTTGATGGAGCCAAACGTGGAATTGGTTCTCGAATTTGCCAAAACAGCAAAATTGGGTTTCCTTAGTGACGAATCCGCTTCTATGAAGGCCACAAACGTGTGAAATTGCTATCTTGAACGCCATGAAATATGACTTTTTAAGGGGGAGTTGTACATGTGTTTCCTCGACCCCCCTCCAATCATACCTCGCCTACACCGCATTACGGAAATTACCGCCGTATTTCTGCACCAATCGTGGACTTCAAGGGCTCATTTAAATCTTCAGGAAATTCCGCACAAGCGTACGATCTTGCTTTCCTAAATAAGTCGTCGAAAGAGTGTGAATTTTCAAGGTAAAAGTTAGTGTGCGTTTTACAGTTATTTTAGGGATGAAATATGAAAAAGGAAGATCGTACGCTTGTGCGGAATTTCCTGAAGATTTAAATGAGCCCTTGAAGTCCACGATTGGTGCAGAAATACGGCGGTAATTTCCGTAACGCGGAGTAGGCGAGGTATGATTGGAGGGAAGGTCGAGGAATCACATGTACAACTCCCCCTTAATGAGTCAACCCCGCAAATTTGTATTTTGAGGAAACCAATCCTTCAAAACTGATTTTTCAAAGGGCCAAATCTTTGAAATTTGGTCTTAAAGGGGTTAAAACTGTCAAGTCTAGCCATCTAACCAAGACAATTCCAGTCAAGACCATAAAGAAGCGGAATGTGACTCTGGAATCAACTGTTCCGTCCTCCTGGTCGGTCTTTTTGGGTGATTAAAACCCGGGTTTGGTTCTTTGAAAGGCCAAACCCCTCGAAAGTTATATTTCAATGTGCTATCGGCTAAGAGGGGAAAGTACATTTCACAGCCACTGGCGCACCTACATCTCATCGGAGGCCCTTTAGTATTTGATCTGTATTAGTGATTTTTCCAATATCAGCCGTGAGTAAGGCGTTTGTTATACATTTTAGCCCCACATTGGCCGTTTCATTTCAATTTAGTTATGGGTTGACACTTTTTCTTAGTTTTAGCCTCGAAATTTCTTTTAGAAGATTCGGATTGGCGTTTTCTCAATTTTAGCCGGGAATAAGTGATCTTTTTCATTTTTATCCGCAAATTAACGTTTTTCCTATAGGTTATTCGCGAATTAGCGCTTTTACTCAATTTCATCGATGGATTAGGCGATTTTTCTTAATTTCAGCCGTGGACTTGGTCCAGCACATTAGCGGTTTTTTAGTACATTTTTGCCGTAAAATTGCCACTATACACCGAGAATCAGCGGGTTTTTTCTAAATTATGATCTGAAAGCTGCATCGAGAAAACCAGGAATGAGCGCTTTTTTTACAATTTTAGCCACGAATATTACAACTTTTTCCAAATTTTTTGCCGCCTACTTGCCCCAACATCGGCACATTGGAGCGCCTTCTCAATTTTATCTGCTTAAGGACCTAAAGAAATTTGGGAATCAGCATATTTTCTCTATTTTAGCCACGAATTTTCTTCCAGAAGGCACAAATTTTCTCAATTTTAGCCGTCAGAATTGTGATTTCGTGGGCTCGATCGAATATTTAGCCACACTGTTTCCTGATCACCGGTAACGTTCAATTCTTCAAGTCAAATGGGCTGAAAATCGTCGAAAGGAGCTAAGTCACTGTCCAATCATATACCAAAACTCCTTTTCACGTACCTAAATCTATGAACATGAACCTAAAAATCATCATTTTTCCCATATTTGCAATTTTGTTTGGAGTACCTCGTGCGGGGCCTCGTTAGAGAACCTATCGACGAACATCTTCCCCGAGGTTTTGCGTTGAATGAGACAAATCGATCTGAATAACGTTCAAATAACGCTACGAGAAGTTTTTATTTTGCATCGCTGACCTTAATAAGGCTTAACACAAGTTTTATTTTCATTTTCAATGAGAAGTAGTGTGTTTAATTCAATTTTTTCACCTTCATTTATTCGCAAACGCCGCTGAATCCAATAAACCCGACGTCATTGCTAAAAATACTGAGATGTCGATTATTTCGAAAACGGTTGGAAATCGGACCTATGTCTACGGGGACTAGGTCCATTTTGGACCTTGAAAAAACCCCTGTATTATTGCCGTCGACTTACCAAACACCCTGTATATGTATATTTCTCTTATTACTGACAATAGGTTTATGGAATGGTTAGGTAGCAATGTGTTTATGGAACATGTTTGGAGCAAAGTTGCTATGGGACCAACCCAAGGTGACTAAACTTTACTATAGGTGCCGCAGATTTCCCCCTGCCCCTCTGACGGGAGGAGTGGGGACTGACGTCACCAGCAGTCCTTTGCTCCCTATTGCTCACCCTAGAGCAGCAAAACAAGTTAATTTTGAGATTAACGGTTATGAATGCTCAAAAATCACAGCCCAATAACAATTAATAATGTACTGGGTCCAGCGCAAAGGCACTTGGGACTGCTCGTGACGTAGATGAAGGACAGTAATGGCCGAAGATCTGCGGCACCTATAGAAAGTTTAGTCACCTTGGGACCAACCAATAAAATTTAAGTTGATTACATTTTATTGGCTGGTCCCATGGCAACTCTGCTCCGAACATGTTCGAAGCACCTTGCTGGAACTGCTATATCGTGAGTTGTAAACTGTAGGATAGAAATGTAACGTTTTTATAATGTAAATACAAAAATGTCGGTACTTGAAAAAAAAAAAAAAGGTAATTGAAGGAACTGTTTGACAAAAGGTACTTTTTAGTTCACTAAAGTGTTGGAGCTTATCAATCTGGCGTCTACAATACTGTCCCAGCGAATCCAACGACTTGGTTCATTGTTTGGCACATCCGCTGGCTCATTTGCTGTAAATCCGATGAAGGAATTAGAAAAACAAGATTTAAAAAATAATAATAATAATAATAATAATAATAATAATAATGACGCTCATGCATTACTGGTCATTAAGTCGATTCTTATTCCATCTGTGAATCTGTCGCTGACTTGGCCCAATAAATACTTTTCAGTGCCCTGCTCCTTCAAAATTCCAGACAGAAATATTTATTGTGCATGGAATAAATATCGATCAGATAACTCACTTTAAATAATAAGATGTCGTTCTCACGGGCATCGTTGACAACAGGGTACTCTTCTGGGACTAGTGACCCGATACTTGTAGAAACTTTGGTACTAGTCGATTGTGGATTTTGAGTGGGGAGATCGGATATATTTAGTTCCATTTGACCAGATTTTTCGCTGTCGACGATTTCATCCTGTTTTGACTTGTGGGTTTCAGGATGTTTATTACGAGGTGTCTTTTTAGGAGGACTGTCGTCAGTTTCAGAGCCATTCTTCGTGAACTTGAACTTTGAAGACGTTTTTGCCATTTGCAAATATTTATTGAGAGGATTCTCAATCGTTTCAGACTCACACTCATCGTCACTATCTAAAATCACAGGAACGTAAAAGTTTTAGAAGAAAACTGAAGAATATTACGAATAGATTTTACCCCTGTAATTAGAACATTCCCCGTCATTGTCAAATCGCACATGCTGTATACGCGATGGACCAGCACGCTGTAGCGTCGCACCGTTCTGAACTTCAAATTGATTCAGTTCCCCGTGAACCTTCTTCTTTCTTTTCCTTTTACGCTTCTTATCTGAGCTCTGCTGATCTGAGCATAACTCCATTAAAGAAGCCTCGGTGCTCGGACATGAGTTGTGTTCCATAGGGGAAGCCTGAGGACTGGCATTTTCGGCATTTAGGCGCTCGTGATCATTTTTAAGCAGGCTCATGACATGTCCTACAGATCGAGAAATCTGAACAATTTCCTTCCCTGAAGTTAAGAAATTACTAATTACTCCATAAAATCAGTTTTTTTTTTATGTTTTGATCGTGCGCCTTGGGATAAAAGTTATTTCAAGGTGATGAATAATAATTCAAATTCCGTACGTGATATATTCTTCGATGCTTTACACGCCGGAAGGGACACGATGCCGTTTTCCTTTGGCAAATCAGCTTGGTGAGAAGCTACTCTAGTTATATTGCGTATTTTCTTCGACCTTACCCTGAAAAAATAAGAAACAAATCTGCCAATTTGAATTGAGTTGAAAATCATGCTTCAGAATCTGTTCAATGTTATATTTTGGAGGGAAAGACGGCGAATTAAAGAACCGAGATGCCACATTCAGTAGGGTGCGATTACTTTTTTTGGAACGCTTTATAATGCGATGAGCATAGGCATCGCAGATCGTGAAGAGCGGGTGTTAGATTATCAACACGTAATTACAAATTAGTCGGAGCAATCTGGTACCGATATGTTTTACGTTTGTATCGTATCTTGGTACGATGGTACCAAAGATTGGTGTTGCCAATCTTCAACGAGAAGATTGCTAACACCGCTCATGTCTCCTCATGACTAAAAGCAAGTATTTCAGATGACTGTTACGTAGATTTACGGATGATACAGGCGATAACGATGCTGATCCTGGAGCAGACCGAAAAATAAGCCGGTCCCTCGAAAAGAACCGCCGATGTAACGGTCACTTTGCAACGGTTTTCAGATTTCGTTCAGCTATCCAATAAGTTGCTTTTAAAAGCTAAATTTCGTGGTTTTAGCTCTTACTGAAAACAGTTTCGCAGGTTCGCCTTATTGGAAAAATTAATTTGGCTCTTTCAAAAGCTAAATTCCTAGATTTGGCTAATTCAAAGCCCAATTTCGCCTTTTTGGGTAATACAAATCCCAAATTTCCAATCTTTGAAAACCTTATTTCGTGGATTTGGTTCTTTCTGAGTCAATTCCACAGACTTGATCAGTTCGAAAAAACAAATTTCGTGATTTTTGCTGGTTCACTTTCAACCCAAATTTTACAAAGAATTACTCTGCTCTTTCATAACCTATATCCCGAATTTAGCTCCTTCAAAACCCAATTTCTCGAATTTTGGCTATTTCAAACTCTAATTTCGCGTATTTTCATTCTTTAAAAATCCGAATTCAGTGGCCTTAGCTCTTTCTACTAGAATCAGTTTCGCCACTTCAAAAAACAAATATCTACCGCGCCACTTCTGAAAACAAATTCACGGATTTGGTTCGTTCAAATAAAAAGAAAAATTCGCCATTTTGGCTCTCACAACTCCAAGTTTTGCGGGTTTTCGCTGCTCTATCAACCCCAAATTTGTGGATTACGCCCATGGATTTAAAACCTGTAATTTCATGGTAACACCACTTTCGTGGAGTTGGTTGGATTAAAGAAAACGTCTCGTTCACAGTGTTTATTTTTCCGAACCGGTTTTCAACTTCGTTTTCTTTAATCCAACCAACTCCTGTGTCTTGGACGTTCACGTCATCGCTTCTCGAGGAGGTATTACCACTTTCGTGGTTTTTTCATTTTCTTTGGAAAACTAATTTCGGCTCTTTCGAATTCCTATAATCACCAGAATCCTGGGGGGGCCCTACCCGAATCGCTGAAGTGGGCACGGCCGAATTGCCCTGCCCGATTGGGGAGATGGTCTGCTACTGGTCCAATAATCGGTTTACTCCGTCAGTGGCGTGCCCAGGACTTTTTCTTGGAAGGGGTTTTCAAATTACAAAAATTTTATAATATTTTATATACCTAAATACAATAATTTAAAAAATAAATAAACGTAGGGGTATTTTCTTTCAAGAAACGCAAGTATTCAAGGGACTGTGTCCCTGTGACACAGGGGGGGGGGGGACCCACGCATTTAATAACCTCACCCATTGTCACTTGCGTATCGCCCAGCCATGCCAAGGTGTTCAACGGGTCCGCGAAAAATTCGACACATTCTTACTTCAGAGCTGCCAACTGAGGGGCTACCATCCCCGGGGAGATTTCCAGTGGGGTCCCTATGGAAACGTGAGCAAATTTTTAGGACGCGAATAGCCAGTTTGGCCATTTTTTTGCGGTCAGAATGAAGTCAGATTAAGCATACAGGTGGGGGAGGGGGTCGATCAGTTGGTAAGGTGGGGACGGCCAATGTTATTTTTAAAGCTTGAAACGTGAGCATTGCCACTTATGGAGTATGCCATTTTTAGGGCATGATTAGCCAGTTTTGCTATTTTAAGGGTATGAATCGTAAATTTATACATTTTCAAGCCGTGAACGCTCAGTTTGGCGATTTTTGACGCTCTAATTGTAGTTTTGCGATTTTCAGCACAGGAATCATCTGTTTAGGCCTTTGAAAGCGCGAATCGCCAATTTTTACTATTCATAGACCACAATGATTTCGTATACTTACACAGAATCATTTTTGTCAATTTCAGAGCGTGAATAGCCAGATTGGCAATTTTTACGGCGCTAATGATCAGTATGGTCATTTCTCGGACGACAATAGTCAGTGTGATATTTTCAGCGCACGAATCGTCAGTTGTCATTTAAGGGTCCGAATGGTCAGTTATGCCATTTTTAAAAGCGGGAATTGCCAATTTTACCACTTCTTAGGCACGAATGATCCGTTGGGCCATTTTCAGGAAAGGAATCGTCTGTTTCGGTATTTTCAAGGCGCAAATTGTCAGGTTGCCTTTTTTTAGAGCACATTTCTGGCTAAAACTGATAAGAACTGATGGAACAGTTTTGCCGATGTTATGGCTTGAACACCCAGGACACATAGAATCAGTTTTGCCCTTTATAGGGCGTGAGTGCCCAGCCCAGTGGCGGATTTAAGGGAGGGGCCCGTGTCGAGGTCACTTGCGCAAAAAAAAAAAATCATCAGAGGCCCGAGGATCAGAGGTTCTCGAGAGTCGCGAAATGCCAAGTTGTTTAACGGAAAAACTCTCGCGAATGGCCTCACCGACGGGAAAATTGACCTTGAACTCTACCACGTCAACTGCAAAATTTTTGTGACTCTTTCGAAATGACGCGGCACGACGAGTAAACTACGCAAAAATGCCCCCAAGGGCGGGCAAAACGCAACATTCAGTAAAAACACTCACGTGAACCGCCCCACATGCAAGGCAAAATTTACGTGAAATGCCGGGTCAAGGGCAACAAATATGCGAAATGCCTCACTAAGAGCAGTGTTAAGGGGACACATTGTCCATTTTATGAAACAGCTCGTCGATTTCAAGCAAAAATGGTCAATTTCATAACGAAATTGTCTGTTTTATGAGAAAACTTTCAATTTTATAAGACATCTTAAGCTTATGAGCATGATAGTTGATTTTACAAGGAAATTTTCAGACTAAAATGAGTCAATTTGATGAGTACATCGTCAGTTTAATAAGGAAACAGTCAATTTTAGAATTGTCAATATAATGAGATCATTGCCCTTTTTCAATGAATTTCAATTTCGTAAGCAAATTGTTGGTCCGAATTGTGTTCATTTCAATAGGAAGTCGTAAATTTTCTTGGAATCGTTAATTTTACGACGAAATTTTCAGTTTCACGAGGAAATTGTAATTTTTATTAGCAAATTGACCTTTTTATCTGCGCATTGTCAACTTAATTAAAAACTTGTCAACTTGAAGCTCAAATTGTCAATTTGACGTGGAAATTGTCAATTTCACGAGGAAATTGTAACTTATTCTCGGTAGTTTTATTTTTGGACCATGGAACTTATTAATTTTACCCCATGACTCGATAGGTAATTTTCGGTGATTATTGTTAATAAAGCAATTGGTGATCGTTTCGAAATTATCAATTTTACAGTGAAATTGTCTATTTTATGAGGTCACGGTCAATTTTAAGAGGAAATTGTCCATTATTTGAGGAAATTGTCAATTTTATAAGGAAATCGTGAACTTTATGAGGAAATTGTCAATTTTGTGAGGAAACAATCAATTTTGAGGGGAAATTGTCCATTTTATGAGGAAATAGCCAATTTTATAAGGAAATCGTGAATTTTATGATGAAATTGTCTATTTTATGAGGACATTGTATATTTTATTAGGAAATTGTATATTTTATGAGGAAAGTGTCAATTTCATGAGACTGTCAATTTGATGAAGAGCTAATTTCGGGAAATTTGTTTGCCAGTAGAACAATTTCACTACGTGGCCTATTTCAGTAACTGATTGCACCGATGTTTGTTACTGAGAACCATTTTTATCTGGTTTCACTCGATAAAAAAGTAATTTCCCGGACTTCGCTCACTAAAAAACCCAATTTTGAGGGTTAAAATCGCACTGGTAGCCGTAGGACATAAGAGCTTCCTCTCCACCATTGCGCTGAGTTCACTTCATTCCACGCCTCTGGTCAAGCCAAGGAGAGAACGGTTTGTTTGGGCATTTTCTGCGTGCGACTGGTCGATTTTGTCATTTTTGGAGCAGGAATCACCTTTTCAGGCATTTTCAGGGAGGAAATTGTCAGTTTAGGCACATCTGGAGCGGGAATCACGAGTTTGTCTATTTTTGGCTTTTTTGGGTCAGTTTTGACAATTTTAGGGCGCCAATTGTCAAGTCAAGGCGAGAACGATCAGTTTGGATTGGTCGACTTTGCAATTCACAGGACAGGAATCGGCTGTTAGGCTTTTTCTGGGCGCGATTTGTCAGTTTAGCCGTTTTTAGGGCGCAATTGTCTATTTTAGGGGGAAATTGTCTATTTTATGAGGTCACGGTCAATTTTAAGAGGAAATTTTCACTTTTATGAGGAAAGTGTCAATTTTACAGCGAAATAATAAATTTTATAGGGAAACTGTCAATTTTATAAGGAACTCGTGAATTTTATAAGGAAATTGTATGTTTATAAGGAGATTGGCTATTTTATGAGGAAACTGTCAATTTTAAGAAGATATTGTCACTTTTATAAGGAAATTGTAAATTTTGTGTGGAATTTGTCAATTTTATTAGCAAATATTAAATTTTATGAAGATATTGTCCATTTTATGAGCAAACTGTCAATTTCATAAGGAAATTGTCAATTTCACAAGGAAATTGTCAATTTTATAAGAGAATTGCCAATTTTATGAGGAAATTGTCAATTTTGTGGGGAAATTGTCCATTTTTTGAGAAAATAGCCAATTTTATAAGGAAATCGTTAATTTTATGATGAAATTGTACGTTTGATGACGAAATTGTCATTTCGTCATCAAACAGGAAAGGCATCGTCTGTTAGGCTTTTCCTGGGCGCGATTTGTTGGTTTAGCCGTTTTTTGGGCGCAATTGTCTATTTTAGGCGGAAATTGTCTACTTTATGAGGTCACGGTCAATTTTAAGAGGAAATTGTCACTTTTATGAGGAAATAGTCAATTTTACAACGAAATAATAGATTTCATAGGGAAATAGTTTATCTTATGAGGAAATTGTCAATTTTATAAGGAAATCGTGAATTTTATAAGGAAATTGTATGTTTATGAGGAGATTGTCTATTTTATGAGGGAATTGTCAATTTTAAGAGGAAACTGTCACTTTTATGAGGAAATTGTCAATTTTCAATTTCACAAGGAAATTGTCAATTTCACAAGGAAATTGTCAATTTCACAAGGAAATTGTCAATTTCACAAGGAAATTGTCAATTTCACAAGGAAATTGTCAATTTCACAAGGAAATTGAAAATTTCACAAGGAAATTGTCAATTTCACAAGGAAATTGTCAATTTCACAAGGAAATTGTCAATTTCACAAGGAAATTGTCAATTTCACAAGGAAATTGTCAATTTCACAAGGAAATTGTCAATTTCACAAGGGAATTGTCAATTTCACAAGGAAATTGTCAATTTCACAAGGAAATTGTCAATTTCACAAGGAAATTGTGATTTCACAAGGAAATTGTAAATTTCACAAGGAAATTGTCAATTTCACAAGGAAATTGTCAATTTCACAAGGAAATTGTCAATTTCACAAGGAAATTGTCAATTTCACAAGGAAATTGTCAATTTCACAAGGAAATTGTCAATTTCACAAGGAAATTGTCAATTTCACAAGGAAATTGTCAATTTCACAAGGAAATTGTGAATTTTATAAGGGAATTGCCAATTTTATGAGGAAATTGTCAATTTTGTGAGGAAACAATCTATTTCGTGAGGAAATTGTACATTTTATGAGGAAATAGTGAATTTTATGATGAAATTGTATGTTTGATGACGAAATTGTCATTTCGTCATCAAACAGGACAGGCATCGTCTGTCAGGCTTTTCCTGGGCGCGTTTTGTCGGTTTAGCCGTTTTTAGGGCGCAAATAGTCTGTCAAACCAATGCGCGAATTGTCATTTTGGTCATTTTTGGCTCTGGAATGGTTGATTTAGCAAGTTTCATGGCGGGAATCACGAATGCGGGTGGGGGGGGGGGCGCATGAATCGTTGGTTTGGACGTTTTTAGGACACAGGTAGTCAGTTAAGCTATTTTCATGGCGCGAATCGCGTTTTGCCATTTTAGAGCGCGAATAGCTAATTTAGCTATTTTTAGGCAGCGAAGACTGTCAAACAAGTTTTAATTGAGCTTAGCACACAATTTCACAAGCCCCCCCGAGCGAATCCTGAATCCGAGCCTGGTTAGTGGTATATATAAATACCATTGATGCAATGTATAGTTACTTAGCGAGGCTAAATAAAAAGTTTTTAGGGTCAAACAAATCCCTTCTTGTTTTTTAGTTTCTTTTGTTTGTTTGTTTTCGTTCTTTTACTTTTTTATAGTTGTTCATTTTTTAAAATTTTTTAGTTATTCATTTTTTGATTCATTATTGATAAAGCGTGCATAAATCTGTAGCCGTAGGAGCCTACATTGTCTGTTTTCCCCCGTTGAGGTTCGTCAAAAACGGACATTTGGAACGGAAATTTGGTTTCTGCTGAAGATGGCGAGCAGCCGAAACCGGTCCGTTTTTGACCGAAGACAGACAATATAGGCTCCTACGGCTACAGATTTATGCATGCTTCATCCACTAACCCTCGTATTTTAAGCGCTTCTACTAACAATTTAAATTCATTATATATTTTAGGTTTCAATAAGGGGGGAGGGGGATGCAATGTTTAGCTGCTTCCCGGGTGGTCGCTCGCTTTGTTAAACCACTGATGCCGTTCCATTGTTATTCTAAACGAGTACGACACTCTGGTGCACACAATAAGTCTCTCGACACTCCAGCGTACCAATTTTAGCATCAAACTGATGTAGACTTGTTTTAATAGACATCCTACTGTTAAGTGTCCTGTGACTCGTGTGTGAGCTTTCCGTCGCAAGCGTCCTACTTTTTCGTGCCAGGCGTCTGGTCCTCCTAGCTGAGGGGTGTTATTCACCAAGCTGTTTCGGACCGAAGCATAACTCCAGCACCATAATTTGCTATTTAGACGAAGGGCGAAACTAAGTAATAATCGACCCAATTACTCCGCTATCATAACTCCCTGTTAAACCTACAAATGAGTATTTGAGATGCTCAACATACGGTTAGGGTAGAATGCACTACTCTCTACGAGAAATCGAAAATACACTCATGACTAAACTTCTTGGATATGAAAGGAAGTGATGAGAAAATGAAAGCACAGTAAAGGTGACTTACGTGAGGACATCGTTCGGCTCAATTATGTCGATGCTTTCTAGACTGGGCAGGATCGCGTCGTCCAACTCAATCTCGCACGAAGTTAGCCCGAAGAGAATTTTCAAGTGCTCTTCAAGGCATTGAACTGTTTTCCATTCTTCTCTTATAAGAATGCAATATCTTTTAGCAGTCCCCTCCTCCGGTGAAATACAGACGTGAACTCGGAATTTCCTCATAATGACGAACGATGATCCATCCGTTGCAACTGAAGTTAATTTGCAAAACTAGAGCTCGAAATAACGCAAAACTCCTCGCCATTTACTTACCAACAGAAATGCAATGAGAAAATTTTCAATTCGCTAGTTCGCCTACGAAACGAAGCACAAAAACTTGAAACGTCCGTTTATCAATTTAACCACAAACTGATAAGAAAAAAAGTGCCGGGCTTCTCCCGCAATTTCATTCGTTCGAGTTCGTTTCCTCCAGAGAGCAGCAGGGTCGGAAGAGCACCCCCTGGCATCGGTAACTTTCTCATATTGTCATGGGCGTAGCCAGAGAGGGGCAGAGGTAGGCAACTGCCCTCCCCTAGACTCGAAATTAACAGATTTAGTGGGGCAGCTGCCCACCCCTAGAAACGTTTTTAAAGTACAAATCCTTAAGGATAACCACATTTTGTTTCGTCGGCGCTCACATAATCAATTTCAATGATTTTGTGTCGCGAAACGAATTTCGCTTGGGTGACATAATTCAAAGACCACTTTCGCGGTTTTTTGCGACCTAAAATACCGTTTTCGCAAATCTGACACAACTAAGAAGCCATTTTTTTTTTAGATTCATCTTCTCTGAACAAACAAAAACACTGGTAAAACTACCAGATTTTGGCCCATCTCCATTTCTGTTCTAAAATCGCCATTTTGGCGCTTAAGGGCCCGGGTCGACAACGTCCGTTTAACCGTTGTTATAAGGGTTTAATTTAAACGTTTTTGTTTGCAAATTTGAATTGGGGTATAAACTCTTTAGCTCAGCTTATGGATAAACAGAACTTTATTTGGACTCATGCGGTCAACCCCGGGCCTAAATCGCGATTAAATAGCCATTTTTGAGCTAAAATCGCCAGATTCGAGGTAAACCCACTAGTTTTTAAGGTGAAACAGCCAGTTTTGCAGTGAAAACACCAGTTTTCAGTTTCGGGGACGCAGTTTTATGGTAGGTTAAAACTCGTCATTTTTGTGGTACAACTGTCGGTTTTGAGGTAAAACCTCCAGTTTTACGCTAAAATTATCAACACACACAAAAATTAGTTTCACGGTAAAATCACCAGTATTGTATCAAAATCTTACACTTTTGGCTTGAAATCGTCAGCTTTCAAAACAGAATCGTCAGATTTGGCGTAAAATAATCGCTTTACGGAAAAAAACACTAGTTTTGCTGTGATATTGTCAGTTTTTACGTAAAATATTCTGTTTTGAGGTAAAATCATTTGGGAGGGAGGGGGGACTGCTAGTTTCAGGGTAAATAAAATGGTCTGTGTAGGAAAGTTTTTGGGATGAAATCGTTAGTTTTTGGATTATAACAGTCAGATTTTGGGGTAAAATTACCGGTTTTTGTAGAGAAATATTCAGAAGAACACTTCAGATTTAGAGTACCGTCAGTTTCGCGGTAAAATAACCTGTTTCGGAGTAAAACAATTCATTTCTGAGGTTAAAACCGTGAAATTTGGTTTTTGAATAAAATCTCCAGTTTTGTAGTAACGTCTTTAGTTATGGGGCAACAAGTCAGATTTGGCGTAAAATCGTCTGGAATTGGTATAAAATCGTCACATTTCGAAAGAATTCATCAGTTTTTTGGTGAAATCGCCGGTTTTCAAGGCAGAGTCATCCTTTTTGTCTTAAAATCACCCGGTTTGGCGAGAAAACTTTATTTACTGTGTGACGCTACATTGTCAGTTTTGGAGTAAAATATCTAGTTTTGTGGGAAATTGTCGTTTTGGGTGTAAAATATTGATTTATTTAATGAAACAGAAAAGTCTTAGGTTAAAATAGCCAGTTTTGTAGTGACACGTCAGCTTTGGCGAGAAATCGTACGTTTTTTTTTTAGTAAAATCGCCACTTGAAAGATAAAATCAGCATTTTTTAGTGCAGAGTAGTCTGCTTTGTTAAGATTATTCGTTTGTCATTAGTTTGGTTCAAACCCGCCATGTTTGAGGGTGGAATCTTCAATTCTGGGGTATAAAGCCTTCGGTTTTAAAATCGCCAGTTGTGCTGTGTAATCTTTAGTTTAGGAGTAACTCTAGAGTGAAATCTTTAGCTTTGCGTTAAAAAACGCCAGTTTTCAGTTAGAAAACTGAAGGTCGTGCCAAGCCTATCCTACAAAGTATCGACTCCCGCGGGGAAAACATTGCCAATTTTTGGGCAGAAAAACATGAATAGAAGGTTAAAACCGATAGTTTTCCAATGGAGGTGTTAGTTTTTGATGGATTCTTGTCAGTTTCCGGGAAAGAATTTGACAATTTAAGGCTCGTATTTCAGATTTATTGAATCAAAGCAGTTCATTATTTGCTGGTGTCTCTTGAACATCCGACAACTTCTGCCCACCCCTGGATCGAAGGCTGGCTACGCCGCTGCATATTGGTCCTCTCCGACTCTGTTTTGAGGCAAGCCAGGGTGCCTGGGCATGATACCTGAATGGTAGGAGTGAAGGCGCAGACCACCGTGCCCCCGAAAAACTTAAAGTTGGAAAGTTGGGTTTCATTCTCATGGATCGTGAAAAGGAGATTTTGGTAACCGTTTCGCCGATTGGACGCGAAATTCTTATTTATATTGCTTTTACTTAATAATAATAATAATTAGTGGGCGCCGAGTTTTGAACCCGGCATGCGATAAAGCCTCCTTTGTGAACCTCACACCCGTACTACGCGGGCGTATCGGTCGGTGCGCGGTTTGTTCAACGCACAGCACCGCCGTGGGAACGCCCACACGAAGCTGAATATGCACCGTGTCACAGCTCGCCGCTGCTGTGACACGGCGCACTCGTCTTCTTTACTGAAAGTCTGGAATTTTACTTAGCCTTTTCATTATTTTAGCCGCGAATTACCGCTACACTTCACCTTTCTCATCCGCCAATTATAATCAGTTTAAGCTGCGAATTTCTCAATTTTAGACATGAATTTGCGCATTTTCTCGATTTCAGCAGCAAAGTAGCGTTTTTATCCCGTGAGTGATCTTTCTTAATTTTTCACGAGTTTTGGCGCTTTCCTCAATTTTAGCAGTTTTCCTCAATATTAGCCGCGAAATAGAGGGTTTTTCACAAACTAGTATTTTTTGGTTCACCATACGCTATGCAGTCGGGCGATTTTTCTCAGTTTTAGCGGCGAATTAGCGGGGTTTTTCACCCATTGCCATAAATTGGCGCTTTTTTCTCAATTTCTGTCTCAAAAGTTGCCTTCAGGGGCCGCGAAGGCGTGTATTTTAATTAGAAATTTCACTACTCTTTATCCTAGAATTAGTATAATGTTCCTCAATTTTACTAGTGAATTGGCGCTTTTTATAAATTTTAGCAGCGTAGCAGCGTTTCCAACCCGTGCATTACCCAGCTGTCCCAAAATTTGCCAAGAATTGGCGTTTTCCTCAATTTAAGAGGCAAATTAGCCATTTTTTATCTTTTTAGCAGAGAATTATTACTTTTTCCTAATTTGAACTAAAACTTAGCGTTTTTCTTAGTTGTAGCCGCGCTAATTTAGAATTTTTTTAAATTTTAGCCGCGAATTAGTTTTTTTCTTCATTCGTATCCGCGAATTAACGTTTTTCCTTGACTTAACATCCCCAAATTGCAAATTAGCGATTTTTATTGATATCAACAGTGATATAGCGTTTTCTGCTAATTTTGCGGCGAATTTGCATCTATTCCCTTTTTTATACGCGAATCGACTATTTTTCGCATTTCTCAGTTGTGAATTTGTCATTTTTGCTCAATTTTACCTGAAATTGTCTTTTTTTTGGTCAATATTATAGCGTGTTTTCTCAATTTTAACCACGGGGCTGGCCCAAAAACAACACTTTTGCATTGATTTCAACAATTTATTCGTAGAATGGCCTCCATGAATCGCGAATCAGTGATTTTTTTCTCAATTTCAGTCTGGAAGTTGCATCGCTAGACCACGAATCAGCTTTTTCTCAGTTATAGCGACGAATATTAGGTATTTTTTACAATTTTTTGTTTCCGCATCAGCACGTTGCAAATTACAGATCAGCACTTTACTGGCCGCGAATTTGCCTCAAGATACCGCGAATTTTCTCAATTTGAGCCACGAGAACAGCACTTTCGTGTGTTCAATAAAATATTCAGCCATAACTCTTTGCTGATATCACCTCTCCAGCCCCCCTCCCTTTTCTGTAACTCTTAATGCGTGCGTTGGCGAAATAAACAAGGTGAATAATTGAAAGTAATCAGCTGAGAAATGTTGCTAACGTGCGCCATAAACATCGTTTTAGGGCTCCAGACATTTTTATTGATCTCAAATCTTAAGTAAATTAACTGCTCATAGCGCCCAAAATGCCACTAATAAGCCCAGCGATAACTCGTTGTTTATGTGTAGCCATTTTATTGCTTGAAATAATCGTCACCACCTAGAAATCTAATAATAATAAATAACTAAATGTAAATAAATCTAATAATAATAATAAACACGTTTTTTGTGCATTCTCGTGACGTTTTTGTGAGAAACGTCAGTAGTAACATGAAATGTGAACACGCCAAAAGGAAGCTTAGAAGACGGGAAAGTTTTTGTGATACACCGAAAATCTGTTGGGAAAGCTGTTTGGGTACAGCGACTTTTCGTAAAACGGACAAATTTTAGAGGACACGTAAATTTATGGAAAAAATGCCAGATTTCTGGGTGTTGACGATTATTTCAAGCAATATAATGACCTCTATCCTAAAGGAAATGTTCCGTAGTTTCTGAAAATGGCATCACTTTTTGGATTTGGTGCGACATAAGCCGAGAAATTGCGGATTTTTTGAAGCAAGCATCGGTTACTTTTCTAAACACCAAAAAAAATCATAACTCCGGAACGGATCGACGTAGGACACTTCCGAAGGTACCATTTTACTTCGCTTTTAACGTAGTTTTACCCCAAAATTTTTGTCACACTTATACGGATCCACCCTGTATATACAAATAAGAATTAAATAACATCTAGCGAACTTCACTTCACTTTACAAAGTTTGTGGCTTTACTACCCTTATAATGTAGCTTCCAAGTCCTTTTTAGCCGTTGAAGGTCTCCTGCAGTATCCAGCAGGACGAGTGCCTCAACATTAGGGTGTTTGTGGAGCCTTTTTTCGTGCTCCGCTGCTCGTTTTTTGATAGCTTCTGCCACCGTTTCAACTTGCAGGTCACGAAGCAGGTCGCAAACCGTCGTACATACCCAGGGCACATTTGTTATCATTCTCAAAACTTTGTTTTGAAACGTTTGTATGACTTTGACATTGCTTTTCTTGGTGCAGCCCCAAAACTGACACCTGTAGGCCAGGGGCGTAGCCAGCCCATGATCAAGGGGTGGGCAGCCAGCGAGGCACACGGATTCAGAGTTTGGGGGGGGGGGGCGCACGTCTTGAGAAAAAGTGCTCGTTCGCGGATGAAATCCATGAAAAGGACATTTTCCGGCTAGTAGGCTGAGCGAAAACACCCATTCACGGCTAGAATTGAGAAATAGCGCTGATTCACGTTGAACTTGAGAAATAAAATCTGCTCATTGTTCCCGGTTGAAATTGAGAAAACACGCCAATTTGCGGTTTCACGATCCAAAGTCCGGGCCGAAATTAATAAAATGCGCTAACTCACGGTTTACAGTGCTCTTTTCACGGCTAAAATTGACAAAATAAATTGCGCGTTCAATTTAGAATTGAGAAAAATCGCTCATTTGCGGCTAAAATTGAGGAAAAATGCCAATTCACGGCTAAAATTGAGAAATGGAGCTCATTCACGCAGGTAAAATTGAGAGAAGGCACCAGTTCGTGGTTTCTCAAACCAACATCTCGGTGAACATTGCGAAAAAGTGATAATTGACTGTTTTTATACATTTATATAGCAAGTTTGCGCTTACAATCGAGAAAGAGTGCGACTTAGCGCACACATTTTCGAAAAAGTTCTTATTTTCGGCTAAAATTAAAGGCACATTTAGGAAAACACATATTTTAAGGTTCGCGATGCAACGTCCGGATCAAAATTAATGAAATTCGTTAACATGAGTTTTATGTGGACCTTTTCGCTGCTGAAATTTGAAGGGGGGAATTGCTCAAGGCAGAATTGAGATTAAAGCACGAATTTGCGGCTAAAATTGACGGAAAATGAATTGGCAAAATTGTCACAGTTTTTTGTTGATTATAGTGTACTTGTCGTGGCTAAAATTGAGAAATAGCGTTCAATTACAGGTTACGTTGAGGAAAAACTGTTCTTTTGCGGCTGAAATTGACAGAACGCACCTATTCGCAGTTTATAGGCGATGCCCAGTGCTGGCCGTAATTAGAATAGTAAATCAAAAATGCGTTATTTCACGGTTTTTTGAGACCTTTTTACGGTTAAAATGAAGGAAATAGGCTATAGTTCGAGGCTATAGTGCTCATTCACGAGTTAAATGGGGGGGGGGGGTTCTGTGCAACTCCTCTTGAGGAAAAACTGGATCCACCACGCCTGTGGGGAGATTCACTGGCGAAAATAACAGTAGAACCATTGCCTTTTTGCAGGCTTCTAACAAGATCTGGAAGTTAGAATCGCGTCAATTCACGGTCATCAGAGACTAAATTTGCACAGAAACGGCCACTATCCGTCAAAAAATAAATATCTGCTGGAAACCTGTCGTTTGTAGCCTTCTATTTCGGATTTTATGTCGAAAAATTGAAACTTCTCCCCCCCCCCCACACCGGAAAGTGATACTTTTGGAGCTAAACTTTAAATTTTAGACCTAAGACAGTGAACAGAGCTGGCAGTTTCTCTCCCACCATAAGTCTGTATGGCACAGCGGGCTAAACACGATTTGAGCTAACCCAAACACACGAAATTGCGCGTCGAACCTTGCGAAAATGGGATTTTAGTGCGAAAAATCAGCAAACAGCGGTTTCCAAGTTAAGCCGGCCCTTGAAATCGGTTTGTCAGCAACAAACATCCGCGAATTTTTTATTTTTGGTGAAACCGATGAGCGAAAATGTGTTGTTTTTTAGTGAGAAAAATCCGCAAAATTGGTTTAAATGAGCGAAATATAATAAATTTGTGTTTCTGTTAGCCAGATCAGGGAAAATATTTTTGGAATTTTGGGGGTGGGCAGCTGCCCCACGAAATCTGCGTTTTTGATTCTAGGGGAGGGCAACTGTCCACCCCTGCCCCCCCCGCTGGCTACGCCCATGCTGTAGGCCCAGATCGACTTCAGAACTTGCTGGAATCGCAGGAGCTTGTTATTGGCCATCGAGAGCTCAGAATGCTTCCCGAGCAGCCAGTACATTTTTCTGAGCTTTGGTGTTGAGTTCCTCTTTTTTATTTTTGACGTGAGGCTTCCACCGGAGTTTAGCATCCAGCGTCATGCCCAGGGGCGTAGGTACGGGGGGGTAGATCCCCCATAGAAGTATATAAAGTTGAAGTTAGGTTTAGCAGATTTTCTGGACTTAAAGCAGCCCGAAAAGTCCGAGTCCAGCTTTTTCCTTGGACTTGAGACCCAAACGCAGTAGTGTACCGATGTACGGGGGGGGGGGTTCACCCCGGACCCTCTATCAGACAAAAATCTGTAACATTCGTGGCTATAGCTCCTAAAAAGCGCTGATTCGTGGTCTCGCGATGCAACTTCCAGACTAAAACTAAGAAACAAATCACTGATTCGCAGTACATGGAGGCCATTCTACGAATAAATTGTGGAAACCAACGCAAAAGTGTTGTATTTGGGTAAACCCCGCGGTTAAAGTTGAGAAAAAACGCTATAATATTGACAAATAATTGACGCTTGGACAAAAATGGCAAATTCACATCTGAAAAGGCGTAACATCGGAATAAAAGGCGAAAAAGGGAATAGGATGCTGAATGGCCGCAAAATTAGCACAAATTCACAGCTGAAATTGGGAAAAATCGCTAATTTGCAATTTGCAGATATAAAGTTGTGGAAAAACGTTAATTCGCGGATACAGAATGAAGAAAATCACTAATTCGCGGCGAAAATTGAAAAAAAATCACCAATTAGCGCAGCTAAAATTAAGAAAAACGTTAATTTTCAGTTCAAATTGGGGAAAAGTGCTAATTCTCAGTTAAATTGTATGTAAAGTAGTTTTCCACGATGAATATGGAACGGGCTACAGCTTTTCGAAATTGTTGTTCCAAAATGGTCAAAGGACGTAAAATCACCTGTTTTCGACTGAGTATTGCATTTTGGACTGTTTTCTATTTTTTGATTTTTTGGTATGAAAGAACGAAGACAGACAATTGAAGGAGGATTCTGTATGAAAGAACGAAGACGAATGATTGAAGGAGGATTGAAAATTGAGGGACGATTGATGGTTATAGTCGTTGATTGATAAGGGTGGGTAATTGAAGATTAGTCGATGTGGGCTGAGGGTTGATTATTGATTATGTGCGACCAAGAATTATTTTGGATTTAGGGTTATGGAAATGTTGGTATTTGAGGAATGAAGACTGCGTGATTGATGATTCACGGATTGTGTGGAGGACCACACGATACTTCCATGTTCCCGTTTTTGGCGTTCATCAATAATGCATAAAAAAAAAAAAAAATAAACAAGAAAACTTCCATGGCCGTATCAATTTTTTCAGTGCTCCGACGCTTCCGATTTCATGCTGGTTAAAGGGTAACATGGGCGCTCGAGTTTTATTTCGCGCCCATGTTACCCTTTAACCAGTATGAAATCGGAAGCGTCGGAGCACTGAAAAAATTGATACGGCCATGGAAGTTTTCTTGTTTATTTTTTATTTTTTATGCATTATTGATGAACGCCAAAAACGGGAACATGGAAGTATCGTGTGGTCCTCCACACAATCCGTGAATCATCAATCACGCAGTCTTCATTCCTCAAACACCAACATTTCCATAACCCTAAATCCAAAAAAATTCTTGGTCGCACATAATCAATAATCAACCCTCAGCCCACATCGACTAATCTTCAATTACCCACCCTTATCAATCAACGACTATAACCATCAATCGTCCCTCAATTTTCAATCCTCCTTCAATCATTCGTCTTCGTTCTTTCATACAAAATCCTCCTTCAATTGTCTGTCTTCGTTCTTTCATACCAAAAAATCAAAAAATAGAAAACAGTCCAAAATGCAATACTCAGTCGAAAACAGGTGATTTTAGGTCCTTTGACCATTTCGGAACAACAATTTCGAAAAGCTGTAGCCCGTTCCATATTCATCGTGGAAAACTACTTAACATACAAAATTTGTTAGAAAGTTATTGCTCAACAAGTTTTGTGAGTGATGATTTTCCTGTAAAGTAACTCATTTTCGGGATATTTAGAAGAAACTAAAAGAAGTGCTCAATAATTTTGGTTTTTGGGCTGCCAAAAAATTGTACGAGCTTTTCAGAGTTCGCATTTTTTTTCTCGAACACTTCTGACCTACACATACAAGATGGCAAAAAAATGCCCGTGAGTAACATGGAAGTGAAAGAGGTTTGTTTTCTGCAACTTTGTAGTCAATTCGCATGGAAATTGAACGAGAAATCTTAACAAAATAGTTACAAAATTCCAGGACCAATTGTTTCGAGTTTAATACCGAAAATATTATTCCGCTACGGGAAGAGCAGGCCTGGAAAATGATTTACCTTCAAAACAAAGGTCATACTCGCGTTTTTCATGCCAAGAAACAACTAGATTTAGATTACTATGTAAATCTGTGGCGAATAATTTTTAACGCAGTCACGCCAAATCTATCAACTCCCACAATTTTCTCTTAACCTCTAGGGGGCTCTAGAGGCCTTTTTTTGTAATTTCGACCGTCATTTTTGGCTACTGGTCCTTTTGCGCTAAAAACGACGATTTTAGCCACAAAAAAAGTTGCATATTTTCGGCAATATTGTGGTCAATTCGCAAGGAAATTTCACGAGGAATCCGAAAAAAATATCAACAAAATTCTGGAGTAACTTGTTCTGAAGTTATAAAAAAAAAAATCTGTGGCAAATAATTTTTGACGTAGTCACGCCAAATCGATCTCCTCCCACAATTTTCTCTTAATCTCAGTTTTTTTTGGGTACAAATATTTGCAATTAAGATAAAAAGGGGCTCTCGAAGCCCTTTTTTGCAATTTCGACCGTCATTTTCGCTACTGGTCCTTTTGCGCTAAAAACGACGATTTTGGCCACAAAAAAAGTTGCATATTTTCGGCAATATTGTGGTCAATTCGCAAGGAAATTTCACGAGGAATCCGAAACAAATATCAAAAAAATTCTGGAATGACTTGTTCTGAAGTTATATCCAAAAACGACATTTCGGTGCGGGGAGAACATGTCCGATAAGGTCAGATTTGTGCTTCTCATACTAAGAAATAGCCAGGTTTTCATTTTTATCCAATTTATCGAAAAAAAAGCGACAGACCGTCAGACCGACGGCATGCCAAAAACCACTTTTTTCAACTTTTCTGAGGTTGTACATTATGAATGTGATGTCAGCTCGGACTCGATTTTTTTCACGAACACCACACTTCCATTCCCGTAGGGAACATGGAAGTAAAATGGGGAAAAATGCTAATTTGCAGCTTAAATTGAGTCAAACGCCAATTCTTGGCCAAAATTGACAAAACTCGGTAGGTAATGCACGGGTTGGAAACGCTACCACGCTGCTAAAATTTAGAAAAAGCGAAAATTCACTGCTAAAATTGAGAAACATCTCTAATTCTCGAATTGTCGTGAAATTCATAATTTAAAAGATGATGATTTTTTGACAGAAATTTATAATTTGAACTCGCACCTTCTGAAGGCATTTTTGTGGCTAAAATTTAGAAAAATGGCAAATTCATGCATGGCTATAGTATAATGTTAAAAAAAGGCACTAATTCACGGCTAGAACAGAAAAGAAGCAATAATCTATACCTATAAAAGTTATATAGTTATGCTAATGCGGTGATAAAACGTAAAAACCGCTGATTTGTGGGTAATATTTAGAAAATAAAATAATCAGCCTGGTCAAAATTAAGAGAAAGGTTAATTTCAAGCCTAAAAATGGAGAAAATTGCTAATTTGCGGCTAAAAATGGAAAAAATCGACAATTTACAGCTAAAATTGCGCCAAACGCCAATTTGTGACTGAAATTGAGAAAATTCGCTAATTCACAGGTTTGAAACGCTACGACGCGTCGCCGTTACAATTTTTAAAAAGCGCTAATTCGTGGTTGAAATTGAGAAAAATTCTAATTTGCGCCAAAAACTGAATATACGCCAATTTGCGGATTCTGAAGGCAACTTTTCAGGCTGAAATTGAAAAAAAGCGCCAATTTATGGCAATAGGCGAAGAAACCGCTAATTCGCGAGTAAAATGAGAAAAATCTCTCATGCATTGCGTATGGTGAACCAAAAAAAACCTAATTCGTGAAAAGTTCCCCTATTTTGCGGCTAATATTGTGGACAACACTTAAGAAAAACGTTAAATTCCAGCCAGAACTGAGAAAAGTGCTAATTCCCTGGTAAAAAAAATTAAAAAATCGGTAATATGCTGTTAAAATTGAGGAAAACGCCAAAACTCGTGGATAATTAAGAAACATCGCTCACGGGATAAAAACGATACTTTGCTGTTAAAGTTGAGAAAAAGCGCAAATTCGTGTCTATGGGAGGGGGTGGGGCAAAACCGCTAATCTGCGGCTGAAATTGAGAAGAACGATACACTCGGCCAGAAAAGCGCTAATTTGCGGGTAGAGCCCAAAAATCGCCCCTAACTGAGAGATTGAGGCTATGATGAGGCCAACAAGATGTCCAGATTCAAGAGTGTGCTGGCTGGTGGAATAATGACTAAAATGTGAAATTACCCCCTTTCTTCGCCCTTACAAGATTTCAATCTGATCCCCCCTCCCCCCCCAGGACAAATTCCTACCTACGCCACTGGTCATGCCTAGGTACTTCGCCGTGTTTCCAAACGATATTATTTTCTCATTGAGTTGCACTGGGATTGGGCTGGTCTTGCGTCTTGAGTTTTATTGTCCACTTTTTTGGTCCAGGTGTTTACTTTTTCTACCGCGGTTTGTATTTTGCTAGTATAGCCTCTTCAACATCATTTCCGACTGCATGAAGAGAAATGCGGACAAAATTGAGAATGCGCGCTAATTTGCTATTTTGGGGCAATCACGCGGCTAAAAGGTCTATATATATATATACGCTAATATTATTGGCTGAAATTGAGAAAAAGCGGTCATTCGTGGCTAAAATTGATATAATGCGTCAATTCGTGGATTCTGATACAATTTCCACGCAAAAATTTAGAAAAAAGGCTCATGTTTAGTTCTTCGGGCGAAATGGAAATGGGAACATGGAAGTAAAATGGTAAGATCCGGCACTCGTGTTTTCATGTAAGTGACCTCAACTCTCCTCGCGTTCTCTACTGCGTTTTTCCCACGGAAATTCACAATGTCAAATTCGTTTATGTAATGAATTCGATTGAAAATAATTTGATTAATAGAAATGATGCTGCCGAATGAGAAGATCAATAAATTGTTTTGTTGTGTGCAATTCAACACCGATAAACAAGAAATTATTTGCTGATGTATCATCCTCTTTACAGAGTAATTATTAACATCCTCCTAGCATTTCGAAGCAATAAATTATGCAAATTAAAAAAGAGGTTGTACTTACGTGACTGCATTATTCTCTTTTGTGACGGGTTTTTTACCATTTAAGTTCGATCTTATATGCGTCGCTCCCTCCACTTTTTCGATCTGCGAAAGAACCAATTCCCTATTCTTACTCTTACGTTTTTTTTCGGTTTAATAGCCATCTAGAGGCTATCATTGCTCCGTTGTATAATTGCATTCAAGTCACCGCTAAGAAACTTGCAGTGATGGTACACCAGCTTTATTCCGGACAAGGTTGGAGGGCGATTACTGTACAGTTATGACTCAGCAGTACAACTTTTCTGCTTTTTTTTCATTAGAATCACGTCATTAACAGTGGCGGACAGAGAACGGTTGTAAAAAACCATAAAAGTCACTCAATGCGACTCGCTGTCCACAAAAATGGGAATTTTCATGCCGAAAATCACGATTCGGGGTTCGAAAATTTCAATTTGGCCTAGAGTCCTTTGCGCGTGAGTGAAAAAGGATCAATGAAATTAGACACTGATTTGTGAGACATACTTTGTTTCACATTTTATTTCGCTTAAACATTTATAATAAAGGAACTACTTTTTCAAGACTCGTTTTAATACTTGAGGAACCTAAATTTGAAGAATGAAACTTTCATTATTTTTAAATTAAAGTTCGAATGCCCCAACGCGTGAAAAACCTAATGAAAATTCCTTCATTCCTTCTAGGAATAACAAAAACAAAATCACAGAATATTAATAAATTAATAATAAAACTCTTATTCACCGAATACTGATTTAATAAAACGCTTATTAAGTAGTAGAAATTAAAATAAAAGCATCAAGCTGGCAGTTTGTTTTAAGTACAACACTAGGGAACGAAAATATTGAGAAAAACAAAACAATAACTAACAAAACAAAAACTCTGCAAACCTACCACCGGTAGAGACATAAATTTCTATAAAGTATTCCATTAAAAATGCACACTTTTGGCACTTTAACTTCTACTTTTCTTTCGGGTCAAAAGAACCGATTGGGACCGTGCTGAGGCGATGACTCGAGACTGGTGGGAGGAGTCAAATAACCACTCAGACTGTCCTCCGACTGTCCCATGGCACGGGACGTATTTTGATGTTGAGCGTTCAGACTGAGAACACTGCGCATGGGCGTGGAGAATTTCAATTCTTCTAATTGTAAATCGCTAACGCTGTTCATACCTTTTTATGGTGGTGGGGGGAACAGAAAATTGTTCGAATTATTGGATAGTGGTGATTTTAGAGTTGGGGGTTTTTTTTTTGTTTACCGAGGGAATTATTGCGAGTTTTTTTTCCTTGCGGCGAACTGACGACTGTGACTTTTGACTGTGGAAGAGAAGGACGTGGACGAGCGGGTGAATTGAGTACCGGAGGTGACTCCGTCGTAATGGGCGGCCATGTGGCGGACTCGTTCATATTTTTCTCTAATTCTTCGTGCGGCAACAATTGTTTTCTTCTCGACCTGATATTTCAAGGTGTCATTTTTAGAACGAATTAAACAAAAAAAACGAAATAGAGAGACTCTGCTTACATGGTGACGCTTTGGATAAAGTCACACAGTGACTCATAGGCGAAGGATAGAGCGGCATTGCCCACTCCCAGGACGATCATTAGTAGACGAAATTCAATGGTAGATGGAAGGGTCAATTCAAAGTGATAGACGAGAAAGGAACAGGGATCTATGATGAGGTAAAGGGTGAAAGAAGTAATAAGAATGACAGCGGCCATTAAATTAGGAGTTAGAAATAAAGGATTTCTGTAGGGGGCTCCTTTACTAAACACCAACGCTAAAATGATGTATTGAAGGCTCGAGACTGCAAACACCGCGTAGTTTTCAAGGCCACTTCCACTACCCTCGACGCTAGTAGCGTTAATGGACTCATTTGTGGACAACGTTTCATTGTGTTCGGGAATTTCGTACCGCCTGCACAACCACAAATTGGAAAAACTAGCACACACACACACACACAAAAACTTAAATTTTACTTACTCTTCGTAGATTCCAACAACTGAGAAACTCAACATTTGTGTTGCCACCGCCAGAACCATGTGACCCAGAAGAGAGCAAATCGGCGTTATCGCAATGAGAGACGACTGAGGTGCTTCAGGGTACAGTGGGCCGTTAAAAGCTTCGGCACGGCCGAGAACGAAAGCAAAAGTCGTTATGACGAATAAATCGATATACAAATATTCGATATCCGTCAAATTTGAGTCGATCGAGTATAAAATAATGACCGAAGCGAACTGCATGAGACTGTAGGCGGCCATGTATTTAAATATGGCGAACGAGGTGACGAGAGCGGCTCGACCTTCGCGAATCACTTGTACGATACAGCTGATGTTGGGAATTTTCGAGGTGAACGGCGAAGCGACTGATGACTCGGCCTCGGACAGGGAGATGCCAGCGTGAGCGGCTTTGAGGGCTCCACAGTCGTTTGCGCCGTCTCCCACCATGGCTGAAACACCAAAAATGTCGATTTTAACGACTGTTTTGCGGAGGGGGAGGGGGGTTTGGATGGAGTGAAGCAGAAAGTCCAGAAACTAAAAAAATCGTACCGACAAAATAATTCAAGCTTTGCAAATCTTGAATTAACTGCTGTTTATGGTCGGGTGACATGCGGGCGAAGACGGCACCCCGCGACACAATTCGATCCTTTAGTTCGGGATGATGATCGCGGAGTACAGTCCACGTGGCACCGGTCAAAGCGAAATTGTACTCGTTTTGAGCGACACCATTCTCACTGTGAGGCAACAAAAAACGTCATTTTGGGTCGTTAAAAGCAAAAAAAAAAAAAAAGGGGAGGGGTCCTAACCTAAAACAGATGTCCATCGGAAGGTCGGAAAAGGCGCTATTCCTCGCTGTGCCATTGGCCACACGGTTGGAGTTGACAGTTTGAAGACTAGTGAGGCTGGTCGTGAGGGTTAATTGGGTCGTTTCACTCATAAGGTGCTACAAAATAAAACGCGCGCTTTATTTTGGATCAACGGGGGAAAAAAAATTAAATTAATAACGCACCACTGTGTCGTGATGAGGCCCAGTTTTAGACTGGGTGAAGTAGACGTCTGGTTTCCCAGGACCATCCGTCGTGTGAACCATTATAACACGTTTCCCCTGAGGAACGATACCGCAGTCTCTTGCTACACTCAACGCTGTAAGCATATTATCACCTGTGTGGAAGAGGGGAGGGGGATTTAACCACAATTTCAACAACATTTAATCAATTTTTACCTGTAACCATAACGGTTCTTATTTTGGCATCGCGGAGCATGGCCAAAACGCCGCTTGTTTGCGGTTTAAGGCGATTCTCCATAATGACAAATCCCAGAAAAGTCAACTCGGTTTCAGCCTCTTCACGCGACAGCCTCTGCATTTTAGCGTAACTCAATTTGGCCGGCAGATCACGACAGGCCATTCCAAGAACTCGGTAACCCTCTTTTGTATAACCCTCGAGCTCCAAATCAAAATCACTCGGCACTGAAACCGGTGGGAGAGATGGTCGAGGGGGGGGGGAGGTTAAAACCTTGGAATTTAGACAGCCGTGGGCAGTGAGAGGAGGGGAGGTGTTACCAGTTTTAGGGTCGCACAACGATCGAACCATTTCAGGGGAGCCCTTGCAGTACAGAGTGAATTTTTTTGCGCCCAGAATTCGCGTGATGACGCTCATTCTCTGTAGATTGGATGAGAACGGAAATTGACGAATGATACCGATTTCAAAGTCGAGACCGTCGATAGTTTCAGGGGTGACGGTCGAATGAGGCGGTTTGACGACTGTGGGACAAATCAGATCGAATTTGGCGTCGTCGCTGACTTCAGGTTCCTCTAGCGTCCAGCCGGTGCTTTCAAACATCTTGTGATCGGCAGCGGGAGAGGAGGGTGTTAGTGTTACATTGCGGCGGAGTTGAGCTCCACAGGATTAATACCTTAATATCCAAAGGGTCGCCAGCTAGTGAGCCGTCAATAATAGTGATCGAGTGACAAGTGACCATCGCTTTAAGGATGTGGTCCAATTTTAATGCTTTCATGACGCGCTCGGCCAACAGAAACTTGGAGTCAGCCACTGGTACAACGCCCCACATATCTAAACCGTCCTCAGTGAGCGTGCCAGTCTATGAAACAAAATATTCTAAAGGTGCTCTTAACAGGCAAAGGGGTGGGGGGAGTCCTCGCCTTATCAAAACAAACGCAATTAATAGATCCAGACACGTTAATCGTCCTAGGACTAATGCAGAAAATACTCGACTTCTCCAGTCGACCCTGAGCGTACATACGGCCGACCGTCATAGCGGCTGGAAGTGCTGGTGGGACTACAATAGTGACTAGGTCCAATGCTTCCAGTAGAATTTGACTAAACGGGTGATGCCTGGTAGACTGTAAAAAAAACACACACTTTCGAATACACAACAACACTCGACGATAGGCCGCTTACCTTCGAAATAAAAGTGTACACAACGCCCAGCACGGCAAAAGCGGCGAGCAATTGAACAAACTTGTAGGAGTCTTGTTCGAATTTAAAATCAACCGGAGGTGGGTATAGAATGGATCGAACTAAATTTCCCTTTGCGGTGGAAAATCCCGTACGTATCACGACTGCGTACACTTTTTCATGACCGTAGTAACGAGTCTGAATGACCTGAGTGCCACAAAAGAGCGTATGACGAGCGTGTTCCTTGTCGCTGTACACAAGATTCGGCGTGTTGGGCATTGGAGTTTTTGTCACGGGAACGCTTTCACCTGAAGGGCAGGAGCAAAACATTTACAGACTTCTTGGCTGATATTTTAGTCGCGAACCTGTCAGCATGCTCTCGTTGACGATACAATTCCCCGTTAAAAGAACAGCATCGCAATGCATGATGCATCCGTGTTTGGGTATGACGAGAACGTCCCCGGGCACTAAATGATTCGTCGGAATGGTTACATCCTCGCTGGTGTCATTCGACCCTGTTCTGAGCACATTAGCGACGTCACTCGAATGAACTCGACTCGACAGATTCAACTGATTCTGAAATTTGGACATTTTATTTTCATTAGTCCTCAAAAAAGGGGCGGGTTTTGCACCACAAAACAAACCTTTCGAGTCTGAATAACGGCAAAAACGATGCTCGTACAAGACATTAAGGCAATCGCAAAGGCGTAGTAAATGTAATCGTCAATTGTCCACAAAGTAAAAGAAAATATTTGAAAAATGTAGAACGGATTAAGCACTTCTAGAAAGAGTAAAGCGACAACGCTTCGTAACGGGATGATTATTTCATTTTTTCCGCAAACCGCTCTCCTAGAATAAAAGCCAACAATTTTAAAAATCGCTTCAATTAAGTAAATTACGCTATAAAATCACCTAAAATACTGTTGTACCATACTGAGACCCTTAGCCTGGTGTAGCGTACTCGCTGTCACGTCCCAGTCCAAGCCCCTCAACTTATAAAAAACTAGATCGTCGGGATCCCAAATGTAAATCATTTTCTTACACGAAAAAGTCCTCACTTCTTCTCGATCTGAGATTTTCGAATTCATAGTAAACAAATATTTTGTGTTAAGGGGGGGGGGGTACGAACTTTTGAAAATGCCTCCGGACACGTGAACCGACAGTTTACACGTGTCCAAATTGTCTAAATCCAACAAAAAATTCTGATCCCAAACATCCTGCTCGTAATCTTTAAGCTCGTCGCGAGCTGACGGCGATGTTATTTTTTTGACGTCTTTGACGTAGTAACGCTTGTGCGTCTTCTGATAGCATTCCTGAAAAACAAAATGGCGGCCGATGTTCCTAAGACTGTCACGGTAAAAACTGGAGGAGGGGACGTGGGCGGATGAATCAGACCAACCGTTATCAAAACTTTTTCGGCCACTTCTAGCGAGCAGGATCGATGCGTAAAGTACAGCATGAGACGGGGCCACCAGTGGAAAACAAGTCGAAGAGATCCGAAAGTTATCGCGATGAGTATCCAAGTGGTAACTGTACGAAATCTGTCCCTGATGAAGCCTTTGATTTCCTTTAGCAAAACAACAATTAACACACACAAAAAAAAATCCACTATGCAGCCTCATTGAGTACCATTTGGTCCTCCAAGCCATAGTTGATAAACTCTGCGAACATATCGGCATGAGCGTTTCCATTCTGCTCCACGTCTTTCCCTTCTGTTGAAGAACGAAAAAAAAAAGAAAGAAAAAAAAAGAGAGCACGAATAAGTAGAATTGATCAGAAGTGACGCCTAACTTACCCATTTTAAAAAGATAGAATTTTTTTTATTTAACCTCCCCACCACCACTACTACTGTTGCAACCATTAACCCGATTGTTCAAGGTTGAACGGAAACAAGTAACGTTTATGGAATTATATTCCAGCGTTTTTAAAGCTTTTTAGGAAACTTTTAAAAAAAAAAAGGTTTATACCTTGTAACGGTCTATGAATGGCATTCCTTCAAACAAGACTGACCTGGCACAGGTTGACTGCAAATAAAAGGGCATAAACCCCTCCCCTACATTCAACATCTTGTGTGGTGATCTGTTTGAGAAAGTGACAGGAATATAAAATACCTGACAGTGAATAACCTTGTGTGTGTGTGTGTTTTTTTCAACTTGACATACAGAATTGCTCAATCATGTTTCAATGGAATACAAAACAAAAAGACGTACCTAATTGGTCATAATTTTATTCCTAATGGATTGAAACAGGAATGGGAAATAAATAAAACTGCGGGTGGATGGGGGGGGGGGGTTGAGGAGAAATAAGTAAACACAGCTTCAAGTGAATTCTATGAATATTATGCGTAGTAGTAGCACGCTACTAGCTGAAACAATGACGCACGTGAACCTGACCCGACCCACAACGCAGAAACCCTCGAAAAAAGGTCTTATTAGGCTTGTTTACGTCAACTGAGCCACAGTTTTCGTGTTTTCGAATTAGGGTGTGCCTGGAGGAGTTGGCAAACGCTAGGTCTGTCACGCAGTTCTCCGAGAAACGAATTTTTTCACGTCGAAATTGGTGATTTTTCGTAGAGGTATTGTCAATTTTTAAGCCCAGAAACTGGCAAAGTTGCTTGGAAACACAAACACAACACTGCACTGACGTGCAGTACAGTACGTACTGAAAATTTCGCCTCCCCCCCCCTTCCAACTTCAGAGACTGACCGTTCAAGCGGAAAACGGCACAAATTTAGATCCTAGAACTTGTTTGATTGGGCTATAAAACTTGATAAATGCCGGTCAAAAGTGGCTTTTTGATCGATCGTGAAACGTCCGCTTGGTACGGAAGTGAAGTGCACAGCTGGATGAAGGTCAGGTGTATGTAGGCCAGTCCCACGGACAGAGGATGGACCACCTCCTATGGGCCTCATTGCTGTCCCGACGACTCAGCCCCCAACCCCTCCTCTTCTCCTCAAAAACTCTTGCAGGAAGGCAGCAAGTGCTCCTCACAAACTGTACACATCTTCCTCCCATCGAGGTCATAGATGAGGATGAGGACGTCGACGATGAGTTTGAGGAAGCAGAAACATCTCCACTCCACGAAAAGCCCTAGTATTCAATCCCCAAGGAAAAACTAATTTGGAAAAAAAAAAACAAAAAAACAAAAAAAACGCCCGTCCACCCGTAATTCCCGCTCACATTGGACACAGATTAAAAGTTGCTAGGCCACTATACATGGCATAAATGGTATTTATACCACTGACCAGGCGCGGATTCAGGATTTGCTCGAGAGGGGGAGAAGGAGTTGGGAAATTGCGTGCTTCGCTCAAATAAAAATGGCTTGACAGACTTCGCTGCCAAAAATAACGCTAAAATTAGCTTTTCCCGCCATGAAAAGGGCTAGGCTGACTATGATACTCGCGCCCCAAAATGGCAAAACTGACGATTCGCGTATTGAAAATAACTAAACTGGCTATTTGTGCCCTTAAAATAGTCAAACTGGCTATTTGTGCCCTTAAAATAGTCAAACTGACTTCACGTGCCCTAAAAATAGTTAAACCGACTATTCGTGTGGCCCTGAAAATTCCTAAAAGGTCACGATTCACTTCATGAAAATGGTTACATCGACCATTCGCGTGCCAAAAATGACAATTCGCGCCTTGGTTTGACGAACTAGTTGCGCCCTAAAAACGGCTAAACTGACTATTCGCGCCCAGGAATAGCCTAAACAGATGATTCCTGTCCTGTGAATAGCAAAATCGACCAATGGCCATACTGACCGTTCGCGCCTTGACTTGACCGTTTGTGCCCTAAAATGGCAAAATTGACGATTCAACGCCTTGAAAATAGCTCAACTGTTTATTTGTGCGCTAAAAACAGCCAAACTGACAATTTTAACCCTGAATATGCCCGAGAACAGGTGATTCCTGCTCCAAAAAAGGCAAATTTGACCATTCGCAAGCAAAAAAAAAAAAAAATGCGAGCGCGCCTCGGTGGTGTAATGGATACAATACTCGCTTCGCAACCCAGCGGGCCTGGGTTCGAATCTAGCAATTGCCCATTTCACTATAAGGCAGCGGCGAACTGTAACACAGCGCACTCGGCTTCGTGTGGGCGTTCCCGGCGCTGTGCGTTCAACAAACCGCGCACCGACCGAAACGCCCGCGTAGTACGGGTGTGAAGTACACGGTTGGATCAGGGTACGGCGTATGAGCCCAAAGGAGGCTTTGGCGGCTGCCGGGTTCGAAACCCGGCGCTCACTAATTATTATTATTATTATTATTATTATAAGCAAAAAATGCCCAAACTGGCCATACTCACCTTGGCTTGACGCACTATTCACGCCACGTATAGGGCAAAACTGACTCTGTGCGCCCTAAAAATGGCTAAGCTGGGTATTCAAGCATTCGACAAGCTGGGTAATCGGGGAAAAAACTGACTGCCATCAGTTTGAGCCAGAAAATGTTCTGCAGAAAGTGGCGAAACTGACCTTTCGCACCTAGGAAGTGACTAAATTGGCAACTCCCGCATTAAAAACGAAAAAATAGCATAATTGACCATTCGGACCCTAAAATGACAAAACTGACGATTCGTGCCCTGAAAATATCACACTGACTATTCTCACCCTAGAAATGGTCATACTGCTGACAGCTATCGCCATAAAAATGGCCTATCTGGCTATTCACGCCTTAAAATGGGAAAAATTATTCTATACAAAATTATGGCCTAGGCCTATAATTAGTTAATCTGACGATTCGCGCTTTGAAAAGGCCTAAACAGATTATTCCTGTCCTGAAAATGGCAAAACGAAAATTAGCGCGTCAAAATGAGCCTTCACATCTTGAAAATGTCTAAATCGACGAGATCTATGTCTTACAAATAGCAAAACTGGCTATTGATGTCGTAAAAATGGTTTCCTCGTAGTGGTAACTCACACTTCACGCTTAAAAAATGGCAAAACCGATTATTTCACCTTAGATGCTAATGCGATGTATTTCGACTGTGGGTTTATTATTCATGGATGTAGTCAAATCCGGCTTGAAATTACGTGAAAATCGACACCCCACACCCCTATGACCCCAAATCCTTTGAAAATCCCCATTTTGGACCCGCTTTTGGCCCATAAAACCCAAGGAGGTTATTTGATCAAACTGATCAGATGTTAGGACCAACTAGACCCCAAATGGAGTCTATGTGCGAAAGAACGAGTTTTTTCGAGCAATCCTAGGGCAAGATATGGCCCGGACGGCGGACGGACATTTTTTTTTATTGCAGATTTGGATTCTACGCACTTTGAAACGTAAAACTACAAATTTTGAGGGGGGGGGGGTCAAAAAATTTTTTTTGCGATACGATTACAAAGACTTATTATTGAGAAATAATAAGCCAAAAAAAAATGGCCAAACACATTTTCGTGCGCCGAACGTGGGCCGTCCCCACCGTAACCAACTGATCGGTTACACGCACTAGCATAAGGACTGGATAAACTGACTATTCTCTTTGCTTGACTGCTGATCACGCAAATACTGAAGCCTTTGCGCCTTGAAAATGGCTAAACTGCAGACAATTCGTGTCCTAAAAATAGTCGAATCGATCATTTGCACCTTGCGAAATGGCGTAACTGACGACCTGTACAATTAAAATGCCTAATCTTACTTGCTGCGCCGAAAAAAAAAAAAATGGTCAAACTGGCTTATTTGTGCCCTAAAAACTTGCGCACGTTTCCAGGGACCATGTGAATTTTCCCGTTTTAGCAAAAAAAATGAAAAATGAGGGAACATTTTGTGGTTTTTAGACCAAAAAAAGATGATCCGTTCGTTTTTTCAGGGTTGAAAAATCAGCTACGTACTCACTACGTGGTCCCTAACAACATTATTAAAAAAGCAAGTTTACAGTATTTTTCCGTAATTTCCGATGTTTTATATGACTGGCCTATATGAGCCTATTGATGACTTTGGCACCGACGGGCTCGGCAAAGCCCGAAGAGTGCTGACCCACGACAAAAAAAAAAAAAAATGGCCAAAAAACCGCTGCATTGCAGCCAAGTCCCCGTGAAACCGCTACATTTAACGAAAAAAATTTCGCAATACGGGACAGCGAAATAACACTTTTCTGGTCTTTACATTCGCGAAATGGAAATTTCCGGGCCCCATTTTCTTCTTTTTTTTTTTTTTATCGCGGGCATGGGCTCCAGTCTAGCCGGAGCCGACAGCGTCTCAATCTTGATGAATAGCCGCGAAAATACATCATTTTGGAGTTAAAAACCTGCGAAACAGTTGGTCTGTTCCAGCAGTGAAAAGGGAGACCACCCGCGAAAAACACCGATACTCCGGTTAAGAGCGAAATTTCCCCGCGAACCCCAAGATTTACCTTAATAACTAGCTTTGCATGGGGCAAGTTCGTTAATTCAAATAACCCAAGTCACTCTTTGGCGTTTTTCCTCCATTTCAACCGCGAAATAGCCCAATCTGGCCATTTTGGAGTCGTGGGTCAGTTTTTAAAGCCAAACCACTACTTTTGGTAAGTTGCTTCAGTTACAGAAGAAGGGGCCGGGGGTGGGGGGCGGAGTCGTTGGTCCTATATCCAACCAGTTGCTATAATTGAAGAAAAGCGCTAATTTGCTATTCCGGAAGCTACTAAACTGCTGAAATTGGGGAAAACACCAATAAGCAGTTTCTGGATGTCACTGCGAGGCTAAAATAGGGGGAAATGTGCTCATTCGCTTCTAAAGTTTAGAATAATATTAAGCGCTCATCCGCGATAACAGTGAGAAAATGTGTCAATTCGCTGTTTCTCGGTTCAACTTTCAGGGCAAAATATGGAGGCAAGTCCACGGTTAAAAACTGAAAAAAAACGCTCATTCATTTATGGAATTTAGATGAAGCACTCATTTGCGGCTGAAGTTGGGAAAATGCTCTTCAATTCGTGCATCCGAGGTTGCAACTTATGGGGCAAACTTCAAAAAAATCGCTATTTCACGCTTTATGGAGGCTAATAATTGATAAAATGCATTCATTTGCTGCTAAAATTGAAAAAAAAAACAACAAAAACAACGCCAATTTTCAGTTTCTGGGGGCAACTTTATGGCTGAAATTCAGAAAGTGCCATAATTTCGCCTTTGTGAAAACGCGCCAAAACTTAACCCAGCAATCCAGGGGACATCCCTGTCCCAACGGTAATCGAGCTGGTTAGAAAAAAAAATTAGCGCCCCCCACCCCCAGTAATTTTTTGGTAAATGGCACATTAACCTTAGAATTGTCGGTTTTTCAAGGAAAGTGAATTGTTCAGTCCAAAAACTAGCTCATTTTCCAATTTTCACCCCCCCAAAAATTGCTTACACCCCTAAGTAACAGACAACATGATCCCAAATCGCGCTTTAGATTTTTTTGCCGATTTCAATAGTCCAAAAAGCGGTTTATAGCTTAATGGCCCAATCTGGCGACTCTGGTCGATGAGCGGTCCAGGTCATTTTCGAACCGGCTTGACATTTCGAATCCGACTGCCTAGATTAAGGCTGATGAACTTAATAGAGCTAACCTCAAAATTTGGTAGGGCTCGTCAGCCCAGGAAAGATGGTTAGCTTCAATGGATCCACTGTGTGGCCTGATGAGGGAAGCGTTCTTAATTGGTGAGAATTTTGTGGTGTGGTTTTGAGTGGGGGGGGGGGGTTGTCATAGGTAGAACAAGTTCTTCCTATGGGTGGAGCGACCCATAGCGTTCTATCAACCTTCTAACACGTACAAGATAAATGGAATCTTGGCTGAGTCATGTAGCTATTTCAAGAGTAACGCCCACCTGAGCATGAGTCAGGTTATATTATGGAAGTGCGGTGAAGGTGGGGGGGGGGTGCCCTCGACACCTGAAACATTAATAAATACAACTCACCTCTCAACGGTTGGCTATCCCTCGCTGAGCCGTCCCGTAAAACGCTGCTGTCGTTGACGGCACAGCCGAACGACCGTTTGACGCGTTTATTCGCGGGCGAAGACGACATAATTTATCACCGAAAAATTGTTCTCGCCTTTAAAAAATTCACAGTCTTCCACCACCGGGAGGAAAATATTGTTCATAGAACGCGAATAAATAAATTCATTAGCGGGATTTGCATTGTCCGATTCACACTAAAGAGGAGAGGTTGGGAGCTTGAGTCCCAGGTCCATCAAAATCTTTTACTATTTCTCACACCTCGAACGGCCTCATCTGTACGGTTTGACTGAATAAAGCATTTGTCAGTCTCCAGGATCGGGCTTCTTCCACCCGACTTTGGGTCGTTTCAAATCATCTTCGCAACTGTAAAATTGGCGAGGATTGTTGTACGGCGAAGCTAATGATTCCATGATGACACCGTCGAATGACTCAAATTAAAATGAAAAATACTCGCATATAAAGGGAAAAGGGGCGGGGCCGATAACACTTTTTAGGACGGTTTATTCGCGGAATTCACTGGACTAGAAAGAGGTTCATACAAAGTTTATCAATCACAAAATGTCTCGTTATTATCGCCTTTTGAACTCGGGGACTTATTAATGATAAATTCATGCTCAAATGCCAGAAGTAGAGGTGTTAGAGAACACACGAGGAGCACCTCCTTTTAACCTGGAACAAAGAGGAACAAACTCAAAAACTCAAGATTTATCAAACTTTTGTTCCTCATTAATTAACCAGGGAGTTCCCTTTAAACTTAAATACCACAAAAAAACGAGTAAAAACTAGTTTAAGCGAAGATTATTTCTCTAATTGTATGGGTGACTCGGCTTAGGGGCGAGTCACGTTTCAACTTCGAAAAAAAAAACATTTCTTCCCTTACCTTGATTTGTTCGCCTGGGTAATAATGCTCGCCGAGCTTAAATTGTTCAATAAATAGTTGGGAAAATTCACTAAAAATAATTAACTTCAATGTAACTCAACACCCCGACACACAATCACGAGTTCTAATCATAAATGAGACGGAAAGACCAGCAGCTGTATGAAGACCTGAGGCTGGTGCTGCTTCTGGTGGGCGCATTTGGCGTACGCTCTTGGCGTTTTTCACCAGTTCCTAAATTTTTATAAAAGAAATTTAAGAAATTGCCTTGATTTTTTCAAAAAGATAACAACAAAATATTTGCACGACTTCAGCGGTGCAGTACGCCCTTTTATCACGGACCCCCTCACCCTCATAACTTCTTAATGAAGAGCTTGTTCCAGATATTTAATTACAAAAGTTGTGCGGACCCCCCTCCCCTTCAACCATAGTATCCACTTCAAAATCACTGATTTAGAACAATAATTACTTCCTATCATTCCAAGGACTTCTGAAGGTCCGTAATAGCTTGAATAAACGAAATTATCGGTAGTGAACGGTCAGTCTTCGCACAGAAAACATAAAACTATACATAAAAACCAAAGAAAAACACTAAATTGAATTTAATTCCTTTACCTCCTTTTCTAACTCCACAAATTCATTCTTTGTACGTTAATTCCAACAATAATAAAATTGTAGATCCAATAATTATTATTCAAGTACAATAACAATAACAAAATGGCCCCTTTGTAAAACTCAAAAAACTGCTCAGCGCACTCGGTCAGCTCTGGTCAGCACTTGATGAAGTTTTGTTTTCAACGCATGTAAAATAAGAGGGGAGGATTAATCGCAATTAATCGTGTTATAGTTTTACAACGGACCCAATAAACTATCTTACGGTTAGTTATTAAATACTATATTTTGGGCAAATATTGAGGTGTGTCTAAAATTGCGAACAATCAATAAATTTTAGCGCGCGCAAATGCTAAATTTTACGGAGTTGGACCACTCAAACCCCAATATGGAATTTTGCTTTCATAAATATCGTTTTATGGGGTAACAAAGAGTCACGGTTTTGGCTTTTTGAAACCCCGATTTTGTGCTGGGCTTGATCCTTTTACAGAAAGCCAGAGATTCCGCATTTTTTGGCTAGTCCTCTAAGCCCATAATTTGTGGATTTGATGGCCCCCAATTTGGATTCCTTTTGACAATCACCTAACGGCATTGCTCTTGCGAGAAAACAATTTTGCGACTTTGGCTCATTCACGCGTTCCGCCCTTTAAAAACCAAGAATTTTTACGGAGATGGAATTTTCGATCTGACGAGCAGTTGAAGCGCCCCTCCCCCCTCCGCCAGTGAATGCGTGGTGTATTTGTACGCTTCTGTTCGTTTACACGCCCCCCCGTCCCCTACGAATTTTCCCATGGACAGCGGCCCCATGGGAATCGTTTTTGGAACTCAATTCTTAAAAATTGGATTCTAACGTGCCAGATCCGCGAACTTTGGTTTTTTGAAAGAGCCAAACGAGCGAATTGATTTGGTTTCAGAAATAGGCACAACTGCGAAGTTTGCGTAACGTACAATGTCAAAGCTGCGAAATTTTTAAGTCAAAACAGCCCAACTCGCGGATCAATTGCTTTTTTGAAGGACCCAAACCTGTCGAAAGTGCTGCACTTTTTGAATGAGTCAATCCCGTGAAATTGGACTCTTGAATGGGCCAACTGCGTTGAAAGGGCCAAACCCGAGACATTGATTCCTTTAAGGTCCAAATCTGCCAAATTGGGATTTAAAGGGAGTGGGTGTCAGAGTCTATCGGTGTAACCAAGACCATGAAGAAGAGGAGGGGTCTCAGGAATCATCTGTTTCGTCTCTTTTCATAATGAAAATCAAGTGAGAATTTACAGGAAGAATCATGAAAAAATCAATTGTTTGAAGACGACTACGTCAGTATGTCTCCCCCGCTCATTATTCCACCCCGTAAGCAAAAACGCGTCTAACCAGTGAGTCTCTTTGCCATCTTCTTGGGTTTAAAAACAAGCAGAATTGACCGCTTCATGTCAAGAGTGCCGTCTAAGGTGAAGAATCCAGTCGTAGTAAGCCCGAGGGTTGAAATTATGGAAGAATCACCACCTTCTAGGGCAGAGGTATGTATTTTCCTGACATTATTTAACGAGAGTGATGGAGTGTGTTCGTTCTTTCTGTAAACAATAGGTTATTGCCATAATCGCTACGTCACTGTGTTCAGCTGCAACTGGGTTTGCTTTCGGATATTCCGCTCCGGCACTTTACTCTATGACCAAAGACTCTGAAATGGAAGCAGGGAAGGTTCGTTCACGTGACTAAAATGGGAGGCACGTTTAATTTTTCATGGAAACATCGTTTTAATTTTTACAAGCAGATAGCAATAATTTCCTGGATTTTTCCCTTCGGCGGTTTATTAGGGAGCGCAGTCTCGGCCTTCCTAGTGCAGCCCTGCGGTAGAAGAACCATTTTAGTGGTATCCGCACCTCTATTTTTTGTGTGTTAGTACTTGCCAAAAAAAAAAATTTATTGAGATACTTTTGTTTTTTGTGTGTTGTAACAAATTTTCATCTCCCAGCTTACTTGATGATTTATTTCGCTTCGTTCCTTCAGTCCGGCGATTGGCTGCTCGCCCTCTTTGGGCGAGCCTTGACTGGCGTGTCCGTCGGTCTCATTTCAATCGCCGCCCATCTCTACCTCGAAGAAATTGTACAAGCGTCTACACTGAGGCGGTTGGGACTCGTTCCAACTGTCGCCGGCAATTTATCCATCGTCTTTAGCTACGTTATTGGAAGTTTCGTTCGTTGGACCATTTTGGCACTCGTTGGAGCGGTTTATTCGATACTGTTCATCTTTTTAATTTTTTTTATACCCGAATCGCCGGTTTTTCATGTCGATAAGGGTAATTTACAGCGCAATTTCAAATCATTTTGACACTGTCATCCTCTAAATACCCGCAATCTGTTTTCAAAGGAAACATGGATGAAGCAAGTAATTCATTGAAGAGGCTTAATAACGGAATTAACTTGAATGAAATAATTAAAATCAGGGAATCGTCATCTTTCAAAATCGATAACGTACAGCCGCTATTTGTAACTGTAGGGCTGTTAGCTTTTCAGCAATTTTCCGCCGCTAACAACATAGTGTTTTTTTCATTCGATATTTTTAAAGTGATTACTTCCTCCTCTCCACCATACTTTAGAACAAAATCCCATCAAGTTACTACTTTACAGGAAATTCCCAGCGATGTTGACTTCAGGGTGGCTTCAATAATTGTAGCGATTGTAAATGTAATCGCGACAGCGCTAGCGGTTTTGTACGCGACGAAAATACGGGAGCCGTTCAATTTGTTCGTTTCATTCTTCGCGATATCCGTGACACTTGCCACGTTTGGAATGGCTCACTACTACTTGGAGAATTACGAAGATAAAAACTACACGAGAGATTGGTTGCCGCTGTTCTGTTTAATATTGCACTCTATCGCTTTTTCCGTTGGGGCTGGCCCAGCTCCTTGGCTGAGAATTGACGGACTACCACCAGGCTAGTTTAAAAAAAAAACGTGTGACCTCTTTGAAAAAGAAAAAAAAATCGAGCGACTTTTAAAAAATAATTCGAAATAACAGACAAATCGAGACAATCGAATATTTCGGTGGTCGTCGTCGCCTATTGGATCCTATGCTCGGTGTCTACGTGCGTATTTCGGGTGTTGTGGTCTTCCGAAATTGGAATCTCTGGAGCCGTTTGGATTTTCGCTCTAATTTCCCTGGGAGTTCTTCCAGTTTGCAGCTTTGTATGGATAAAAAAAGCGGGAGAACCCGAGTTAAATGTGCCACGATCGTTCGACGTACTGCCGGCCTATGATTTGACTGATATCTCAGACTCTATGAAAGCTGCGCTTATAATAGCTGTTTTAACGGGAATGGCCAGTCAATTTCGAGTGTTCTTTTAACTTATAACAATAAAATACAAAGTTTCTACTAATTGGCATCACTATTTAGCGGCGGCTGCCTGACGGGTCAGTTGCTGGGGGCACATCATCCCTAGCACTCACCATCAGTCCGAGTTTTCGGACGGAATATGACAGTTTATGATCGAAAATTGAATAGTGTTTGGCACTAAGGTAAAATCGCTTTATTTGCCAGTTAACGAGGCTGAATGCAGTGTTCAAGCCCAAATAGAAGTTTCAGGAGGGTGAAATTAAATGCCTGTGGTGTGTCTCCACTACTTTTGGTTCATTCCCCCCCCCCCTCATGGGATTCCACACTACAAGTTTAGAAGAATAGTAGCCCCAAACGAGTCCTGAACTTACAAAATAGCAGATTACCGAACTCGGAATGGACTTCTACTTTTACTTCCCGTAGGCAATAACCTGCAAGACCTACCGGTCTTACTTTTTGAAGTATAATTTTTTATATTTTCACGTCTGGATTTCGACTGTCCTGGACAGCGCCGGCCTTAGATGTTTTGCGCCCCTGGGCGTATCTTTCACCGGCGCCCCCATGAAGTCACCGTTCAGTACCGCGATTTGGCATTTTATCATTTTAACCCAAATTTTAGCGTTTTTTCTACACTCTAGCGCTATTCTTCCCAATTTCATCGACGAATTAGCTATTTGTCTCCATTTCAGCCGTGTATAAGCCATTTGCCTCCACTTTAGCCGCGAACTTGCGATTTTTCTCCATTTTAGCCGCTAGTTAGCGATTGTTCTCAATTTTCACCGTAAATTAGCGCTCTTTCCTAATTGGCCACCAAGTTGCCTCCCGGAGGTTCCGCGGCTAACCATTTTCTCAATTTTCTGTGAATTAGCAAATTTTCTTAGCAATTCTGCTTGATATTAGACACTAATCATAGATTTTTTCAGCCATCAATTAGAGTTTTCCTCAATTTTCGCCGCGGATTAGCGTATTTTTCACTTTCTGGCACAAAGTTATACATTCAGAAGCTGCGAATTTACGTTTCCTCCGTTTAAACCGTGCATTAACGTTTTTTCCTCACATCAGCGCTTCTTCTCACTGTTATCGAAGGTTTAGCGATTCTTCTCAATTTTATCCACGAATTAGCTAGCACCTTTTCTTAATTTTAGCTGGAAATTAGCGATATTTGTCACTTTTAGCTGTGAATAAGCGCTTTTTCAGCTTTCGCTTGTTTGAGTCACGAACTTGACTTCGCAGAAACGATTTTTCTACACTTCAGCCGCGGAAGCTTCGAGGAAACTTGAGCCGCGAAGTATAGCTAAGTCTTTGTCTTAACTACAGAAAATACGCTACGGTTTTTAGGTTCTTTTAAGCGGTATAAAGGTGAGATGGTGCACTTATATTCTGTACTTGGGGCAAGTACGCAGCTAAAAGTGTGAAAAAGCGCTAATATTTGCGCGAATGAACGCGCCATCATTCGCGGTACTGAAACTTTCAGACCAAAATTGAGAAAAAACCGCTGGTTCGCTGTTCTTTCGTAAAATTGATACGTGACCAGGTTTTTGCAAGCTCGAATAGGCAAAGCATGCGAGAAAAACGCTAATTCAAGGCTATAAAAGTAAGAAAAAATAGCCGCTAACAATGAAAAACATAAAACACTAATTCCGGGCTAAAATAGAGAAGCGAATTGCAAATTCGCAAATGAAATTGCAAAAAAATCGCCCATTCGAGGGTACAAAAGAGAAAAGCCGCTAATTCGCAGCTTCTGCGAAATAGGCATGGGCGGAGATAGGGCAGGGCTTTGGTCCTATAGCCCCTCCTTCCCCAGGCTCTCCTTCCTGAAGCCCCTCACCCAGACTCCTTAACCCCTACAATTATGGGGTACGTACACACACAGTGAGATTTCCCGTTGAGGACAACCTCTACCGGCCAGCCGGAGCGTCTGCCCAGACTTCGACATCAATTGAAATGGACTGCGCAAGTTCAACTGATGTGTGGCAACTTCAAGGTGACTTAAACTGAAGTCAAAGCCAGGTCCAGACTCTCCGGTCGGCCGGTGGGGTTGGGCTAAACAGGAAATTCTTTGCGTCTGTACGTACTTTTAAAGCCAAGTACACACAGAGACTTTTTTTAGGCACCGTTCACAAGCTGTATGCATGTATTCTGTGGGGTCTACGCAACGTATTAAAATGCTTCATTTTTCGAGAGAATGTAGTCCGGGAGCCCACCGTATGAAAAATCCGGGTCATTATGATCGTGCCTGGCACCTGCGCAGGACGGTTTTTATGGTCTAGGAGATGACACTTCTGAGATCGCCAGACATTTCACACGGGGGAGGGGCTCACAACAGAGCTAGCTGTTGGCAAACACACACTGGTGAAAGTAAAAAGTCGTTACACTCGACCAATATGTTACGAAAACCAACACCGCCATCCAATTTTATTGTAAATAGCGCCGTCAGCGAGCTTTAAAAAATGTGAAATTTCGAGACTCACTAGTAGCCAGGGTTTCATTCGAAATTAAATGGCGATGGTGGTTTTCTAGCTTATTGTTTGCGAAGAATCAATTTTTACACTTGCCAGCCGTTTCAAGCAGGCCAAACGCATGTTTGCCAACATGCTAGTTCTGTTGTGAGCACCTGTCCCACGAAAAAATGTCTGGCAATCTCAGAAGTGTCATCTCCTAGACCATAAAAAAACGTCCTGCGCAGGTGCCAGACTCGATCAAATGATCCGGATTTTTCATACGGTACGGTGGGCTCCCGGACTAATACAAATTTTGTTTGGTTGCATAGTATCCACACAACGCAAACATAGAGCTTGTGAACGGGGCTTCAAGCCCCGCTCTATGTTTATGTTGTGTGGAGTCTTGTGAACAGCTAAGGCGCGGCATCTCTTCACGTCTATAATTGTATTACGGCCCCTCGTGAGGTGTCCATGCGAGGAGGGACGAAGTTCCTCACGGTCGACCAGACCTTCAGTGTGGCATAATATGTCGGTTAAAAGCATGGCATATAAGGTTAGGAATCTTCAGCTGTCTGAAGAGACTTTGACAAGGCGTACGAGGTTTCACCCTTTTTAAGATTCTACCGGTGTGAGGGGAATTTCCTCAAGCCGCTATGCCATAAACCATAAATCCTCGAGTAGAATATCGCAAAGTACGTCATCCGCTGCGCACAACTCGATACGGAGACAGGCGCCGAAGCACGACCAAAAAAATAAGCGACCCTGCCAGGATTCGAACCTGGAATCTTCTGATCCGTAGTCAGACGCGTTATCCATTGCGCCACAGGGCCATAGGCATCGATTAGGCCCTAACAGCTGATCAGTTTGATCAACTAACTCCCTGGATCTTTAGGTCCAAAAGCGGGTCCAAAATGGGGGGTTTTCAAAGGTTTTGAGTTCGTAGGCGTGTGGGGTGTCGATTTTCATGTAATTTCAAGCCGGATTTGGCTATATTCATAAATAATGAACCCATGTGGAAAAATTGCAACGTTTTTACTTCATAAACAAAAAAAAAATCATTTTAGAACGTTGTATCAAAGCGCAAATACTTTATAAAATAAAAGAAAAGTTCTTAATGAAACGTCGATATTAGTTCTTTGGGGATGGAGGCGTATAATGTTCAGTCATCCAAGGATGTTTAGAAAAATTGGCAATGCTGAGCCTTTCGGCGGGGTCCAGTCTGAAATATAAAGAAAAAAAAAAACACGTTTTTGTGTGATCAAGGGCCTGTCCCCCCCCCCTCAACGGCAATTTTTACCTAATCATTTTTGAAATACAATCGATCGCCGATGGCTTTAAATGGCCCGGAAATGGGATTTTGCACTCGAGAATTTTTTTGCACGTTGTCTCTTCGTCGGCCGATTCAAACGGCGGTTTACCCACGAGAAACTCGTAGGTGAGAACACCCAGACACCATAAGTCGACCGCTGAATTGTACTTTTGATTTCTGACCATTTCAGGTGGCAGATAGTCGAGAGTTCCACACTTGGTGTGGCGATGTTGAGACGGTGCGTGAACTGACCAACCGAAATCCGCCATTTTTATATTGTCGTTCACGTCGAGCAACAAATTTTCAGGCTTGATATCTCTACGAACACAAAATTATTATTATTTTCTTTTTCAAGTAGAAGATTAGAAATGTGACTGGGGACATTTTTACCTATGAATGACGCGTTTTCGATGGCAATACGACAAAGCGTCGCCAACCTGATACGAGAACTTGGCCGCAACTTTGTCGGTGAAACGTCCGACCTTATGAAGCCGTTCGAAAACGTCACCGCCGCCGGCATATTCAATGACTAGGTAAAAGCACGTAGCATCCCAGAAATAAGTGAACAGGGCAATGATATTGGGGTGATTCAAATGACATTGTATCTCCACTTCTCGAAGAACCTGATGAAATAGAAAAAGAAGTTGAAACATTTTTCTTTCCAAGAGATTCGGCAGGCGAAATTTCCTGTTTTGAGGGGGTGGAAGCTACATGGACAGTTTTCTAGCTGAATTTGAATCGTGTACGGATAATCTGTGCCGTCAAACCATACTAGAGGTCAGTGGCGGCGGAAGTCAGCCGGCATTGGGGGAGCAAGAATCTGAGCAGTTCAGATTTACCCCCCCCCCCCTCACCCACTGGAAAATACCATTTTGCAAATCAAATATGTCTACATGTGCAAAAATACAATTCTTGAGGCAAAAATTCCAAATCCTTCACCAAATTGACCGCCTCTTCATGAAAGTCTTGTTTCTGGGTAATTTCTACAAGTCTTGTTTGGGCAATCGGCTACATCGGCCATAAAATGGCGTATTCACACTATTCAGAGCAGAAACTTAGTGTGAAAGAGCAAGAGTATGCCGTGAACAGTATCGTACCGAGGTAAGGGCAAAGGGGGCGGACATCCCACCGGCGACAGATTTATTCATTATATCCATTCAGGCACAAATTTTCTCAATTTTAGCCGTCAGAATTGCGCTTTCGTGGGCTCGATCGAATATTCAGCCACACTGTTTGCTGATCACCAGTAACGTTCTATTCTCCAAGTCGGATGGGCTAAAAATCGTCGAAAGGAGCTAAGTCACTGTCCATTCGTATACCTAAACTCCTTTTCACGTACCTAAATCTATGAACATGAACCTAAAAATCATAATTTTTCCACATTTAAGCTTTTAGGGGGCCGATCCATTGTAGAGTTTCGAGAAACAATGGACCTGGGTGGGGTTCGGCTTAGCTTATCCCTCGGAGTACGACTCCCAAAGGCGTCTCCGTGGCGCAATTGGCAGCGTGCTGGACTGGTAATCCAGAGGTTGCGGGTTCAAATCCCGCCGGGGAGCCATTTTTTCTCGAAACTCGAATCGTGTTGGGCTATGCCCTTCCATCGTCGTCCGGATAATATCAGTCTAATTAAGTTATTAATTAAAATACCGGCGACAGATTTATTCATTATATCCATTCAACAACATCTAGATAAGATAAAATTCGGCGTGGTTTACCGATCAGGAGAAGCGCCTAGAGTTTCGGGAAACAATGGACCTGGGTGGGGTTCGGCTTAGCTTATCCCTCGGAGTACGACTCCCAAAGGCGTCTCCGTGGCGCAATTGGCAGCGTGCTGGACTGGGTAATCCAGAGGTTGCGGGTTCAAATCCCGCCGGGGAGCCATTTTTTCTCGAAACTCGAATCGTGTCCCGCTATGCCCTTCCATCGTCGTCCGGATAATATCAGTCTAATTAATTTATTAATTAAATTTGTGCCTTTTGGAAGCAAATTCGCGGCTAAAACATAGAAAATATGCTGATTCCCAAGTTTCTTTAGGTCCTTAAGCAGATAAAATTGGGAAGGCGCTCTAATGTGCCGATGTTGGGGCGAGTAGGCGGCAAAAAATTGGAAAAAGTGCTAATATTCGTGGCTAAAACTGCAAAAAAGCGCTCATTCCTGGTTTCTCGATGCAACTTTCAGACTATAATTTGGAAAAAATCGCTGATTCTCGGTGTATAGTGGCAATTTTACGGCTAAAATGTACCAAAAAACCGCTAATGGGCCGTTGAAATTGAGAAAAATCGCCTAATCCATCGATGATATTGAGAAATGCGAATAACCTGTAGGAAAAACGTTAACTCGCCGATAAAAATGAAAAAAATCACTTATTCGCGGCTAAAATTGAGAAAACGCCCATCCAAATCTTCTAAAGGATATTTCGAGGCTAAAACTAAGAAAAAGTGCCAATCCATAACTGAATTTAAATGAAATGGCCAACGTGGGGTTAAAATGTAAAACAAACGCCTTACTGTCTAACATTGGAAAAATCACTAATTAGCGCTGCTTAATTAAGGAAAACTCTAAATTTCAGCTCAAATTGAGAAAAAGGGCTAATTAGCGGCTAAAAATAGAACAAAACGCCAATTTGTAGCAAATATGTATACAAATCGCTAATTCGTGGAATTATAGGCCCGCTTTGTCAATCGTTCATTAAAGAGCTGACTAAAAACTTCATCTGTTTCACGATCAAATATGGTTCGAAGATGATTTGTCTAAATCAGTTCTTTAAATTTCTTAATCTACAATTGATGAAGAGGGCCTAAAAATGATAATTTTACGTTCAAATTCAGAAAAGTGCTATAATTTTCTGCTGAAAATTGAGAAAAAACGCTAATTCGCGGATAAAATGGACAAAAATCTCAATAAATGATCCAAATTGAAAATACGCCGATTCTCGGCTTCTGAATGCAACTTCTTTGCAGCTGAAAGTGAGAAAAAGCACTAATACAGAGCAAATACTAAGGGGCCTCCGATAGGTGTAGGTCCGCCAGTGGCTGTGAAATGTACTTTCCCCTCTGAGCCAAAATGGCCATTGAGCACATTAAAATTATCCCGTGTCGGACTAGGTCCGGGTGAGGGATTGACTTCCTCACGGGGTCTTGATCCCCTATCGGGCGCGTCCCTCGGGTGGCGGATGAGGGACCCCTCAGCGTGGACGGTGCGAGCCGCCCAGGCTGAGGGGTGGTCCGGAATTAAATACGGACCCGTGGACCAATCAAGGGTAAGGAGGCGTCCTGAGGCCTACCAGAACCTCTCCAGCTATTCGAGCGTTCCCAGTCCTTAAATCGCTCGTATTAACCTTTCCCCCTTCCCTTTCATCCCCTCAAGGCTACGGTGTGCGGTCCGTGCCTAAGGCCTGCGTGGCGCAGAGGGTAAAGTGCGCCTTAAACGGACTCCCAGGGTACCGGCCGACCCCCTGGTGTATTTAGGCTTACCACGGCATGCGGGGCTCTGCCGGCGGTGAACCACACTTTCCCTAGCTGCTCGTGGGATCGTTTATGGACCCTGGTACTCGTACACATTTAACACCGACTGAGGGGGGGGGGCGGGAGAACCTCCCCTCAGAAGCAACCCCCAAGGGCGCGGAAGTGCCCACGGGGGGTATGGCTGCACTGTCCGTGGAGACGACCGTCAGGGACGTTGAAATGGGCAGTCCAAAGGGGGGCAGTCCCTTGGGACAAACCCCTCGGGCGGAGCTTCCTCGGTTGAGGCTCTCCGGAGCTCAAAGGAGGAAGCTGGCGAGGGAAAGGGCAGCCGCGGAAGGCATACCCGGAACCCCTCGGGATAAGTTCGTCTCGGCGGGGGCAGGTGCTGGGGGACACGCGGTGGGTGCTGGGACGTCTACGGATGCCCGGCAAGGCCACAGTGATGTGCACCCAAAACCTGGATTGAGTGGGGAAACACCGCGCAAGCGGGGTAGAACCCCTCAATCTACGCCCTCAACGGGCGAACAGAAGCGGGTTCTAAAGAGGCCCAAGGAAGGGCAGGGAACCCGACCTAAGACACCCGCGGCTGGCGGGAATAAAGACTTTAAGGAGGCTCTTACCTCAACCAAGATGGCCATCGTCCCTGGGGAGTACCCTAGGGTCAGGCTGTCGGATGAGGAGGGCAGGAAGGTGCTTGGGAAGGTCCTGAAGGGCGATTTTAAATGCCCTAAGGTGGAGGGCCCCAAGTTCTCAAATAGTTACGCCAGCGGTGGGGTGGTATATGTGACGTGCGCTGAAGGCGAGGCGAAAGCCTGGCTGGAAACCCACGTCAAAGAAATGAAACCCTGGGACGGGGCTAACCTGCGAGTTGGACCTGCCCGGCAAGTGGTTCAGGTCACCAAGGCGGTCGTGTGGGTGCCCACTGACCTCGTTGGGGAATCTGACCCAAGGAAACTCATCCCTCTTTTCGAGACCCAGAATAAAGGGCTCTCGACTGAGGGATGGCAATTGATCTCGAGTGCGGCGGACCCCAAGGGAATGACGCTGGTACTCGGGATCGGCAAGGACACTCTGAAGTGGCTGAAGGATAACGGGCAACCGTACTTCGCATTCCAGAGAGTCAACTTCAAGGTGGCGGGGAGTGCCTCCTCCTCTGATGCTGCGGGTCATTCAGGTGAACCTGCAGCACAGTAGGGTGGCATCCGCCACCCTATGCCGGCTGCTTGCAGCAGGCAGCTACGACGTCGCCCTCATTCAGGAACCTTGGATCTCAAGGGGAAGAGTGGCGGGACTGAGCGGCATTGGAGGTGAGTTAATTTATTCTAGATTTGTCGATACTCCACGTGCATGCATCTACGTTAGAAGCAGATTGAGAGCATTGACGGTTAACGAGTTCTGTTTCAGGGACATGGTAGCTGTCAGGCTGACCTACCAGGAGGGGGCCACGAGGGAGCAGCTTGTTGCAACCTCGGCGTACTTCCCTGGAGACAGCGATCAGGGCCCGCCACCGAGGGAGGTGATTAACCTGGTCGACGCCTGCAGGCGCAATGGCGAACAACTGCTTATCGGTGTGGATGCCAATGCCCATCACTTGGCATGGGGCAGCACCAACACAAACTCCAGAGGTGAGTCCTTATTTGAGTACCTGGCAACTAGTGATTTATCCGTGTTGAACAGGGGCAATAAGCCCACCTTTGTAACATCAAGTAGGAGGGAGGTCCTCGACCTCACCCTCTCTACTTCCTTACTGGCCGGTAGGGTCAGGAACTGGAGTGTGTCCGAGGCTCCATCGTTCTCGGACCACAGGTATGTCATCATGGAAATCCGGGGGGTGGAGAGGATACAAGAGACATACTACAACCCTCGTAAGACGGATTGGGGTGGTTTCGCGGAGGAAGTGAATGGTAGGCTTAGTTTTGGGGGTGAGCTGGACCTACGAGATGGTGACGATATTGAGGGGGCAGCACAGGAGTTGCAGGAGGTGCTGGTAACCTCGTATCAAGCAAATACTCCCTGAGCTCGCGCTCATCGACCAGGAAGGTTCCCTGGTGGAATGAGGAGCTCGAGGGGTTGAGAAAAGCATCGCGGAGGCTATTTAATCGGGCAGTCCGCGACGGGCAGTGGGAAGCCTATAGGGCCAAGCTGGCGGAGTATCGGCGGGGGCTGAGGAGTTCGAAGAGGGCGTCCTGGAGGGGATTCTGTGAGGAGGCTGAAAATACCTCCTCGGTGGCTCGCCTTCAGCGCCTTCTCTCAAAGGACCCGCTGAATCCCGTTGGCACATTGATGAAAGTGGACGGTAGTTACACTACGACGGCGTCGGAAACGTTGACGACCCTGATGGGGGTGCACTTTCCGGGGGCCGTGGGGGTTGTATCGTCCATTCCACCCGTGGAGCCCTCGCGAAGGAGGGCGACAAGGGTGGACTGGCATGTGGCTAGGGAGGTGGTCACATTGGGAAGGGTACAATGGGCCATTGGCTCGTTTTCTCCCTTCAAAGCTCCTGGACCGGACGGCATAATCCCCAAGCACCTGCAGGAGGGGGGGCCGGAGGTTGCCAGACGACTGTGCTGCATCTTCAGGGCTTGCCTGGCAATGGGCAGAATCCCTGAGGTGTGGCGGAAAGCGCGGGTGGTGTTTATTCCTAAGCCGGGGCGCCCGTCATATGCACTGGCTAAGGCGTACCGACCCATATGTCTAACGTCTTTCGCTTTGAAGACGTTGGAAAAACTGGTGGATAGGCATATCTGGGAAAGCTGCCTCCCTTCGAGGCCACTACACCCAGGTCAATTTGCCTACCAACAGGGAAAGTCCTGCGAAACGGCACTACACTCAGCTGGTTGCTAGGCTGGAGGATACTCTAGAGCACAAGGAACTAGCGGTGGGAATCTTCCTGGACATAGAGGGTGCCTTTGACAATACCTCTATATCCTCGGTTATTGAAGCTGCAGGACGGCATGGCATCTGCGACACCATTACTAGGTGGTTGAGGGTGCTGCTTGAAAGCAGAACAGTTACCGCCACGCTCCTTGGGGAATCCCTGGAGGTGGCTGTAAAGAAGGGATGCCCACAGGGGGGGGGGGGTTTGTCACCCCGAATGTGGGGCATGGTGGCCAATTCCTTATTGGTGCGGCTGGCTGATAATGGGTTCTATGTCCAGGGATACGCGGACGACATTGTCGTCGTCATTAGAGGGCGACATGTCGGGGTGGTGTCGGACTTGACTCAGTCAGCATTGAATATAGTGAAGGACTGGTGTGGGAAGGAAGGGCTGAATGTAAACCCTGACAAGACCAACCTAGTGGCCTTCACTAGAAAGAGGAATTTGGGGGACTTTAAAGAACCCCTGTTCTACGATACCAGGCTATCTCTTCGGAGGGAAGTGAAGTATCTGGGGGTAACCCTGGACTCCACGCTCACCTGGAACAAGCACCTGGGCAGGGTTGCCGACAGGGGTAAAATGCTGCTTATGAGGACGAAAAATGCCTGCGGCAAAACGTGGGGACTGAGGCCGCAAATGGTCTTATGGCTATATACGGCGATAGTCAGACCCGCACTGGCATATTGCTCAGTGGTCTGGTGGCACAAAGCGGAACAAGTGGGTGCCAGAAATACCCTCACTAGGGTTCAGAGACTGGCGTGCCTAATGGTCACTGGGGCTATGCACTCCACTCCTACTGCAACGATGGAGATACTGACGGGACTCCCTCCCGTTGACATATTCATCAAGGGGGCGGCGGCAATGTCGGCCCTAAGGCATAAATGGGGTGGTTTATGGAGGGGTGGGAGCCTTAATTCTAGGAGGACCCACACTGGGATCCTGGACACGGTTCGGGACCCAGTGCTGGGCATGATGCCGGACATCATGCCCAAAACCCTCGGTGAACGCTGTCCCTTCTCCGTCCGCCTTGGGTACGGTGAGGGGCAGGCAGTGAAAAGAAATCACAAGGAGCGATTGTGGTTTACAGACGGATCTAAAACGAATAACGGGACTGGTGCGGGGGTGTACGGGGTGGAACCCGAATGGAGGCTGTCTACACCTCTGGGGGTATACTCCTCGGTATTCCAAGCCGAAGTCTACGCAATCAAGGCCTGTGCTGCTGAGAATAAACGTAGGGACGTGCAAAATGCCCATATACGTATCCTCACGGATAGCCAGGCTGCCATTAAGGCACTAACGGCTCCGATAGTGAGCTCCGGGCTTGTATGGGACTGCCGCCAAAGCCTTAGTCTGCTGGCCCAGGATAACAAGGTAAGCCTTGAATGGGTACCGGGACACAAGGGTATCTACATGAACATGAAGCCACTTTTTTCTCGATTCCTGAAACATCGGATTGGAGGAGCATTCGCTGACCCTGAACCCCACTCTGGAACCGCCGCCACTGCTAGAGGTTATAGGGTCACTTTTGAGTGTGACAAGGGCCAATGCCTGGAGATGAGGAAGGACGATGGATTGACCGTATGAGATCACTTGGGAAAGATTGGTGGGGGGGGGGCAGTAATTCTCCGGTTCTTGAATACTTCAAAGAAAGGTGAAGAGTTCAGCTTCTCATCAAATAAACTGTAGGCCTTGGCCCTGACTAGCGTGTTGCTAACTTGCCATAACCTTCGGGGAACGTGTAGACAGGATAATTCCGGCTAAAGTCTTCTAGATTGACTACTGAAAAATCATACAATAAAAAACGACTCACTTGATGCTGCATTCTAGGTGATGTCAGCTCGGATTTATGCAGTGTCTTCAAAGCCACCATGAACTCAGTTTTTTTTTCACGAGCCAAATAGACTCGACCGAATTGACCCTGTCCCAATACACGCCCAATCTGAAAGTCGTTGATCGTCCATGTGCGAGGCTCGGTGGTAACATTTTCATCAATTCTTTTGTACAACTCTTCCTGCGGGTTCAATAGAGTGAATGAATGCTCCCCTGAAGTCTTATTCGTAAGTAAAACAACACCGAATACTTACTTTAGCTCGCTCAACCTCTTCTTTGTCTATATTATACATTTTTATGAAACGTTGTAATCCCCAAGTTTGAATTCACTGACGGAGAAAGAACTGTAACTAACAATTACAATATCAAACTTCAAAGTCGAAAGTCCGCGTTCGGCGTTCCTGATATCTCACTCAACGGTTTCACACCTCAGTGCTACCCGATGCTGGAGTCAAAGTACGAAGAAGTCTTTTCAGATAAAATAGCTTAACCAAGAGACGTTTTTATCGCACAGAACACCTTTTTAACACTTTTAATAAAAACAGAGACGTCCCACGTCCTAAAAATTTTAAACGTTGAGCCCTCTCAGACCTTATAACAATATTGTTACCACTTTCTTGATGAAGGTTATTATACTTTGTCAAGTTGAAGTGTCCCGTTTAGAGCCGGTTCTGGGTTAAATTGAGTGTTGTTTTCTTTTCGCGTTGATTGTGTCGTTGTTTAACTGAAATTCGCGATGGATAAAAACGAGGGTGACTCTGCGAAGATGTTCGCGTTGAAAAAATGGAATGCCGTTGCTATGTGGAGCTGGGACGTTGAATGCGATACTTGCGCGATTTGTCGAGTCCAAGTGATGGGTAAGTCCCCTCCCGTTTGCTTTTAGTGCATTTTATTGACGACATTTTCAAGTTTAAAATCTTTGGAATCTAAGACAAATGTTGTAGGATCGCTTTGGTGCCCCGGTTGATTGTCAAAGGACCTCCCCCCCCCGGTACAGAACCTCCCCCTCCCTCCAATTGCAAATTATTGTGGCCACTCCTTGGGTCTGCGGGCCTATACCAGAGTCCAACCATGTCGTGTGTCAACCATGACGTGGTTGACGTGGCCCTCTTGCTGGCTGGCACTCAATCGAACTCATGATACTTGACATTTTCTCACTCAGAAACAACGTGGGAGTCTTCCTTGATGACATTGTGGACACCCTCTTTACCGAAGTTGGTAGGACCCTTTAATATGGCCAGCTGAAGGAACTTGGTTTTGAGCCTCTTCCACGGTCTGTGAGCAAGCGCGGATCCAGTGGGCCAACCCGAGGCAGACCTCGGAGTCGAGGTCTCTTTGGCCAAAATACTATGGAAACCACCTTAAATGTCGGGGTCACTCTAAGAAGGCTATCTGTTTGAGCCAGGAATGGTTTATGAATCCCTTAGACTATATTCAACCGAGAAATACAGCTGGCTAGAGTCGAGAATTCAACAGAGGGACTGCCAGCGTCCTTCGGGTCGTAACGAAGGATTTTTCCGTGGAGAGTAAAGATTTCCCCCCACCCACTCAACCTATAGAGCTAAGCTAAGCCAAATTACGCACACACTCACACTTAGATTCTTCGCTACGACGAAACGAAACAGATTCCTGAATCCCGAGTCACCTCTGCGGACATCACCCCTTTGATCCCCAGTTTCGCAGAATTGGTACTTACAAAAATCAATTCAGCTGTCTGGGCTCTTTTTAAGCCTCACAGACCCCCAATTTCGCAGGTTTCGCTCACTTAAAAAGCGATTTTCGCGTTCCAAAAGAAATTTCACAGTTTTGGCTCCAGCGGCGTAACAATGTGTAACAGATGTCCGAGCATGCGGGGCGCAGCTAAAATTTACCCTCCTCCCATCATCATAACCTAAACCATCGTTTTATTCTAGAACAGGGATTCTCATTTTGGGTGCGGAGTACACCCAATTATTCGGCCAGTGTGGCAGGCGTTTGTCCATCGCTAAATGCTAGTCGGGGTCTAGGGTACAGTACCGAGATGTTGGTAAGAGAGGCGTTTCCGCCCAGGGCATTTTCAGGGGGGGGGGGGTTCAGAGGTGCCCCCAAATACTTAAATATGGACAAAATGTCAAATTTATATTTTGGCCTTTTTTTAAAAAAACTCTCCGATAGCTCAAGTGGGCGATTTTTCAGGGCTCTTTTACGGGCCCGGCCAAAATGCCTCTCTAAGGGCGCCTTCAAGCTTGAGATACCAGATTTCCGTATCGAGGAAACAAAAAAATACACTACGGCCAACGCGCTTCATCACACTTGAGATTCCGGTATCGAATACGAAAAGTATCCGATACCGGAATTATATTATTAGAAAGCGCGAATCGCCATTCTGTAGCATCCATTTTGATCATTTTCGGGACGTGAATAACTAAATAATGCTATATTAGGGCACGAATCGCCAGTTTAGACTTTTTCAAGGCGTGGAGGCTCAGTTTGGCCAATTTTGACAATGATCGATTTTGTCAGTTTCAAGATAGAAATCATCTAGTTAAGCCTTTTCAAAGCCAGAATCGTCAGTTTAACCATTTATAGGTACCAGAGGTCCTTCTTTTTGGAAGGACGGTACTTATTTTCAGCTCATGGTCCTGCGGTCCTTTGCTTTTTACGAAAGGACCCTAAAAGATACTTCTTTCAAAACAAGGTACTTCCTGGGAGCCTGAAGGACCTCGTGAAGAAAGATAGATTGTCCCGAAATAATAATAGCCCGGGAACCCACCGTATGAAATACAAATCCGGGTCACCACTTGATCGCGTCTGGCACCTGCGCACAATGTTTTTTATGATCCAGGAGATGACCCTTCTGAGATCGTTAGACATTTTCTACGGGACAGGGGCCCACACCAGAGCTAGCTGCAGGGCAACACCCCTTTGGGCCTCTTCTAACACCGTTTTGGATCGTTCGAAAGCCAATTTTGTGTTTTTGCTCCTCCTAATGCCAATTTCGAATTTCGGTTCCTACTACATAAAGCAAATTTCAAGTTTTGGCTCTTTCAAACCCCAATTTTGTGTTTTGGCTCCTTCTAAAGACAATTTCATGTTGTGGCTTCTTCAAAAGCCAATTTGTGTTCAAAAGCCAATTTGTGTTTTGGCTTCTTCAAAAGCCAATTTGTGTTTTGGCTTCTTCAAAAGCCAATTTGTGTTTTGGCTTCTTCAAAAGCCAATTTGTGTTTTGGCTTCTTCAAAAGCCAATTTAGTGTCTTGGCAATTTCGGTCATGTCCTAATAATTAGTGGTTTTACACGAGTAAGTTTTTTGACCAAAAATATGTTCAAACTGAATTGAAACAGTTAATTTTTGGCAGGGGCCAGCTGATATTTTTTTAAAAAATGGCTACTTTGATAAAAAAACTCACTCGTGTAAAAGGGGCTTAAGACAATTTCGTGTTTTGGCCCCTTCAAAAGCCAATTTCATTGCTCTTTCGAAAGCTTTTGGCTCGTCAAATACAAATTACGTGTTCCGCTTCCTCCGAAGGCCAATTTTGTGTTTTGGCTCCTTCAGATGCCTATTTCATGTCTTTAATCCTTCAAAAGTCAATTTCGTGTTTTGGATCCTCCGGAAGCCAATTTCGTATTTCGGCTCCTACTAAAGCAAATTTCATGTTTTGGCTCTTTGAAGCCCCAATTTTGTGTTTTGGCTACTTCGTAGGACAATTTCGTGTTTTGGCTCCCTCAAAAGCCAATTTCGTGTTTTGGCCCCTTCAAAAGCCAATTTCATGGCTCTTTCGAAAGCCAATTTCATGTTTTGGCTCATCAAGTACTAATTACGTGTCCTGCATCCCTCGAAGGCCAATTTTGTGTTTTGGCTCCTTCAGATGCCTATTTCGTGTTTTTAATCCTTCAAAAGCCAATTTCGTGTCTTGAATCCTCCGGAAGCCAATTTCGTGCCTTAGCTCTTTCAATACCCAATTTTGTGTTTTGGCTCCTCCAAATGCCAATTTCGTCTTTCGGTTCCTACTAAAAACAATTTCATGTTTTGGCTTCTTCAAAAGCCAATTTGTATTTTGCCTTCTTCAAAAGCCAATTTAGTGTCTTGGCAATTTTGGTCATGTCCTAATAATTAGTGGCATAATAGTAGGACTATCAATCCCAACACCCCCCCCCCCATCACAATAATATTTCTTCTTCACCATTATACAATTTGGGTCCCTCTTTCGTCTGGGAAAAATCTGGTCACCCTATTTATAGGGTGCATATAGGGTCAGATTTGCTGATTTTAGGGCGTGGGTAGCCAATTTGGCCATTATCACGGCCAAGGCGTGAATATGCTCAGCTTGGCCATATTCTTGGTGCGCGAATGGTTAATTTTTCAATTTTCAGACAGGAATTATCTGTTTAAAGATTAGTTGGGCATACACGAGCAGATATCTGCGGCAGATTTCATGTTTTTGACAGATATCGGTGGTGAAAATTTGCTCGTTAGTGGGCAAAAAAAGACGACAGATCAACCGTGATCGGCCAACCGATATCGGTGGGAGTTCAAATCCGTCAGATGTGGTCTGTGGTCCCCCACTAATCAACCGATTTCTTATGAGAGATATCTGGCAGACATAGATCGTCCGATTTCGAATCTGGCGTCGCCCCTTAACGCAACGATTTTAACCACCGAAACTTCACTGAACATGTATTTTCTATTATTTTTATCATAAATGTATGGGTCAAGCTTTTTGCTCCCTCTACTAGTTTTCTAACTTCATATCTGCCACTGATCACAAATATCTTTCGAACCCAACCGATAAATGAAATCTGTCAGATTTTTTTCCGCAACAGATCTCAATCTGCCAGATGTGCCCCCACTAACGGGCAGATTTGATCGGGTAACAGATATCGGTCGCAGATAACTTTTGTACGTTAAGGGGCGACGACCGATCTCATCGTTTGCTCTAGATCGTTAACGATATCTGTTGAAAATATCGGCCGATCAAATCTGTCAGAATTATCTGCCCGTGTATGGGCCACTATTGTCAAGGTGCGAGTCGTCAGTTTTGCCGTATGAGGGGGCGAATAGTCAGTACTTAGCCGTTTTTAGGACGGCAAGTCCGTCAAGCTGAAGGTGCAAATGGCCAGTATTGACGGTTTCTGGCGCGCGAACGGTCGATTTAACCTTTTCAGGGCGGAAATTGTCAGTTGCGCTTTTTTAAGGACGCAATTAAGCACTTTAGCCATTTTCATGGCGCGAATAGACAGTTTTACCATTTTGAGGCGCGAGTATAGTATGTTCAGCCGTTTTTATGGTGGGAATAGCCCTTCACTTGAGCAAATCTCCTGAATCCGCGTCTGTGTAAATAATTATACATACGTTAGAGGGCCCCCACGATTGTTCTCGCCGAGGGGCCCCGCTAGGGCTCGAAACGGTCCTGCTGGTATGTACATGAACCGAATCGTTTGATCAGAGCTATATTTGTACCAAACTTTGTTCACGTTCGAGGCATAAATCTCCGTTTGCTTCTATAACTTAAGGTTGTATAACTAACTGAAGAGCGTTTTGTGGTTAGACCTTGATTGCTATGGTCAGAGCTTTCAGTATGAGCTTTTGTCTTTTGTGGATCAATATTTTTGTGGTTTGAGGATTTTGGGGTCAGGACTTTTTGTGATTAGACCTTTCTGTGATTGGAACATTGTGTGGTTAGAGCATTTTGTCACTCGGATCTTTCTTGTGGCATAGCATTTTGTTATTCAATCTTTTTGTGGTTGGGCATTTTCGAGGCCAAGACATTTTGTGGTTGTAGCTTTTTGGGGTCGAATGTGTTTGTAGTTAAAAGTTTTTACATTCAAGACTTTTAACGCGGGTCTCACAGCGCGTGCGCAGTCTAGTGGGGATGGTGCTGGAATCACCAAGACCCCAACTCAAGACTCAAGCTCAACTGCCAGTGGCCAGCCAAGTCGCTTTCAATCTTTAAATTCGTTTAAATATTTGTTTACTGCTCTGTTGACGGCTGGGAAAGAGAGAATGTCAAACATAGGCAATGCTGATGAACAGTAATTTTTAAGGAATTATTAAGTATTTTGCCTTTTTCAAGGCGAATTTGTGGTCACGATTTGTATGGCTTGTGCTTTTGTGGTTCCGTGGTTGAGCTTTTTTGGATTTTTTTGTGGTTAGAACTTTTGTTGGGACATTTTGTGGATAGAACTAAATTTGGGTTTTGAACGATCAAAGAACGTGAAATTGGTTTTTTAGTGACCCGAGCCCGCGATATTGTTTTTAAGCGTGAGTCAATCCGACTGAAATCATTTTGAACGGGGCAACTCAGTGAAAATCGGGGTTTAAAAGGAGACCGACCCGTAAAATTGCTCATCTGACTGAACCAACGTAATGAAATTGATTTTTAAGTGATCAACCCCTGGCCACCCTACCCACAGAAACGGGCTGTCCAGACTTTCTATGTTTCGCTCATAAATAGAAAAACACACTCAAAGGCCAATAGAGAGACAGTGGATGACCGTTTTGACAAGAGTACGATGAAACCGACAACTTTCCATTGTGCTTTCAGTGACAGATTTTGTACAATTAATTCCATTGTCATGCTTCTTCTGAGTGTGGGGCAGAAGAATGGCCACGAATAGTTTTTTTAAGAATGAATAAATATTATTATTCTTTTTATATGTCCCAGCAATTAATTAATTAATTGAAATTTAGACGACCCTTGTCTTGGGACTTTTTCAAAGGATTACTCCCCCCTCACCGCACCACCCTAGTCACCCTGCAGTGAATTCGAGGGAGTGGGGAGGCTGAAAATAAAGAATTAAACTTTATTGAAGTTAAATACTTACTATTATTATTTTTTGGAGCATTTTTTTCTCGGAGCTCAAAACAAGTAAAAATAGTAAGTATTTAACTTCAACAAAGTTTAATTCTTTATTTTCAGCCTCCCCACTCCCTCGAATTCACTGCAGGGTGACTAGAGTGGTGCGGTGAGGGGGGAGTAATCCTTTGAAAAAGTCCCAAGACAAGGGTCGTCTAAATTTCAATTAATTAATTAATTGCTGGGACATATAAAAAGAATAATAATAATGGTATACGTGCACTGACCCGATGGGTGCAATTGAGTTCCGGGAGGGAGTTTCTCTCTGGTGGGGTTCGCTCTTAGCGTGAGCCTCTCAGGCTAGCTCAGTGGCAGAGCGCCTGGCGCGGAACTAGGAGGTCGTGGGTTCGAATCCCACAATGAATAATAAATAAAAAGAAAAATGGGAGGGGATCATGAGTAGCAGTTTATTCCCCTATCAGTAGAGTTCGGTGGCTAATTTTCCGATTCGTGATCGACGTTATGGGGTCCTGTGCCAAAATTGCGCTGTAAATTCACAGTTTTCGCTTAACTGACGGTCTCATGGCTCAACGGGCAGCTTCGTGTCCAATCAGCAATGTCCGATGGTTAACGAGTAGAGTGGCGAGATGTTTGCCTCATCAGATTATGTTGGGGATGCCACAGGGCTCAATTTTAGGACCACTGCTATTTCTTATTGCCACAACTGATTTTGCTAGGATCGCTTCGCTCTAATCTACTATGAACCGTCTGTACAATTGTCTCTTGCATTTCTAGGCGCGAAATCATCTCTGGAGTCTGCAAAGCCACGGTTTGCAGCTAATATTCCCTCTTAATTTAAGTCAACGTGTGAAAAGGTCCTCGGCCATATAAATTGAATACACGTCTCATTGGTCAACTAAAACGTGCCGCTTAATTATACGTCTCGGTTTCACGGCTGGTGCCTAAAATTACCAATTTAAGGCTTTCGAAGCACTAATAATCGATTATTACGTTTGCAAACCACCTTTCAAAAAATATAATGATCAAAACAGATCACTTTGGTGACAAATTGACCCTGATTGAACCAAGGCAAACCGCATCCATTGCCTATTCGCGTCCCAGTTAAGAAGATTCGCGGAAATTTGGGGCGTTTCAGGATTATAAAGAAGGTGTAGCAATCATTTGCGTGATATTTATATTATTTTATAATGCCCGTGGTATAAAAAAATCGTAGATCTCTCTTTTAAAAACTTAAACACTAACACAACCTTACTAAGGTACAAAATAAATTAAAAAGTCGTAATAAATATAGTCGTATTGGTAATGTATTTACACTCTTTGATTGAGAAAAAAAATAGGAATTAAAACAACATTTCTCTAAGAAAATAAATATATTGTCGTCTCTTTCACTTTTTTGAAAAAATGGAATGGCGTAACAATTTTCTTAGGTGCGTTCGTTGAAAAACGAATTCAGTCAATTCCAAATTTTGCATTATTTCTGGCACTTTATTACATATCACAGTACGAAGCTCTTGAAATCCTATTTTTCCAACTTTTTTTTCTTCATAAAAATTAATTCACTAGCCTCGTTTTACTTAGTTTTAAAAACTACTTTTTTCTTTCAATCAGTTTTTTTTGTCTTCATCTTCCAATAAAAATCCCCTACTGATTGTCAGATCTTTGGCATATTAAACTCGTTAACCGATTTGCACAAAAATAAATTAACTAGCACCTCTAAATTGTTGGAATGTACGTAACTTTTTTTTTGGTTTTAATGCGTTTCGATCTAGTGCGGTCCCTCACAGAGAGAACATAATTTTAAAAATTTATCACTCTGAGAGTGTTTTTTTAAAGCCTACCATTTCTAAATTTTGGCATTACTTTTTTTTAGCGTATTATTGCAGACTTTGTGCTTGAAAGCACGTTGCCCCAATCAAGGCCGTACAATTTTTTGTTATAAAAAAATAATTTTGGAACTTTTTTGATTTTCTTTTTTTCTTTCTTACAAAGACGACGGCAATGGTTTAAGATTCGCGATAGAGCTATGCCTTCGGACGTCTCTCACGGGTATTTTCTCGCCCATGAAATTCCTTTCGATGTCCTCCAAACTTTTCCCCTGAGTTTCGGGGACGAAAAGGATGACGAAAAATAGGCCGACTAAACTGACGGCTCCGAATGCCCAAAAAGTGCCGTGAGGGCCGAGGAGGCGAGTCATGTCGACGAATGTTTTCGTGACGATGAACGTGCAGGTCCAGTTGAAGGTGGTGGCGAGTGATGCGGCTGAGCCTCTGATTTTGGCTATAGGAGGGGGGAGGGGAAAGAACAAATTGACGTTAGAATCGCGTTAAAAAAACATTTTTGAAATTATTTAACTTACATGGAAGGATTTCGCCCATCATAAGCCAGGGAATAGGGCCGGCTCCCACTGAGAAACCGATGACAAATATGACGAAACTGGCTAAAGGGAGCCAGCCGATGTGACTGACGTCGACGCCACTCTCTTTGAAATAAAAGAAAGTTCCAAGTGTCGTGAGGGTGAGGGCCATGAGAAAGTTCGAGATGTACATCAAAATTTTACGGCCGAGCCTATCGATCAGGAAGGTGGCGGTTAGAGTCGACGCCAAGTTGACAATTCCGACAATGATGGCGGATAGGTTCGAGTCGATTGTACTGCCAGCGTCCTTTATTCGGGGAACATTTTGTGTTACGCCTCGTTCGTAGTTCGAATATTTTTTTTTTTTTTTAAATCTTACTTTAAAAATTGTGACAGTGTAGAAAATAATTGCGTTGATGCCCGACATTTGTTGGAAAAACATAAGTCCCATTGATATGGCCAGGGGGACGACGTATCGTCTTTGGAACAAGTCTTTAAAAGATGATGAAGTGTCGTCGTCAAGTTGGTTGGTTTTTTCGAGGTCGTTCAGCTCTTGAGACACATCGGCGTCTTCTCCACGAAGCCATTGCAGAGCTCGACGGGCTCTCTTTGTTTTACCTGAATTATAGAAGAAATTCGTTTTAAAGGGCTAGAATTAGCGACATTTCTCGCGAAAATAGTTTGCAATGGAGAAGGGGGGGGGGTAAATTTGTTTAAAAACATTGAAATAAACTCACCTTTGCCGACGTACCAACTGGGTGTCTCAGGAACGAAGAAAATAAGAATGAAATACGGTAGAGGGAGGAGAGCGCCGAAAAGAGCCAACGCCGTCCAGTCCAAGTATTTACCGGTGGCGAAACACAAAAGAATCCCGAAATTTCCGATCGTCGTCGGAAGTAGGCCGAACATACCGCGAACTTCCGGTTGAAGGGTTTCACCCAAATATACTGGGAGAACGAGCGAGGAAATACCGACGGCGATGCCGGCCACGGCTCGACCACACATAATCATCGGCACGTTTACTGCGAAACTGATGAGGAGGAAAGCTGTAAATAAAAAAAAAAAAAGAGTCCTTTCAAGGATCTATTTGGAATGCGCCCGGAGTGTTATATAAAAAAAGGTACGCGCGTTTACTTACAAAGAGCGAACGGAAGAGCAGTGACCATGATAGTCGTTTTTCTCCCGAGAAATTCAATCAGAGGACCTCCAATAGCACCGCCCACTAGGGCTGAGAGTGGCATAAGACTTCCAATCCACGAAGCCTGTTATTATGCGAATCGTATAATTTAATTGTTATTCAATTTTTTTTCGCGTACAATGAAAAAAAAAAAGAATTGAACCCATTTTACTCACTTCCTGGGCTGTAACATGAAGTCGACTGTCTTCGTGGGCCATGGACACGAGTGCCGGTGATGTGTAGGCGGAAGCAAAGCCAACCACTGCCGAGCATAATGATACGGAAAAGGCGGCCAATGCCTGTCAATCAATCGAATTCGTTTGTTATTAAAGTAAATAAAAAAAAAAAAAAAAAATTATGAGGGCGTAGAGACCGCACCGTCTTGACAGCAGTTCATCAACAACAAAAATAATAGAAATAAGAAAGCTGTCAATTTTTCGAAGATTTTCAACTCCTTTTACCCATCACAGTCGTTATAATTCCTCTCCCCCCCTCCCCGCAGTTTTCAAAGTAACATTTAAATTCATTTCTTCGTCCGTGATCAAATGTTAGCCGAAAAGTTATTTCTTCTAGTCACGCCCTAAAATTTGGGGCGATTTACTCTTTAAAAGCTTTTGAATTTAGTTTAAGATAAGCATCGAAAAGCAATAATTCGATTTTTTAGAATGGCCATAAGCGCGACATGCAGGACAATTTTGATGAAAATTAATGGAAAATCGTCCAATGCCCTAGTCGCCTCGGCCCCCCAGAAAATGGCAGAAATGATTTTTTGTCTGTTTTCCGGATTTTTATTTTTTGTGTACCTGAACGAGTGTCGCTCTGGCTGGCTCCTTACTCTCTATAATCTCCACTTCAATCTGTGCGTGTGTATTTGCGCGCATGAGAACCCTCATGATGAGTTTTTTGTTTTCAAGATCGCGACTTTAACAACAAAAAAATTACTGATCTTTACCAACTTAAACTTCCAACTTCACGAATTGTAATGAAGCCCAAAAGGTGTTTCAGGTGTTCTATATAATAAAATCCCTCCCTCCGGACACCCTTCTTCTAAGGATAGCGTCCTAAGTAGTTTCCGGCAGTAAAAAAGCGAGACATCTAGGGTGGTGGAATGGCGAGGAGTGGTGAAAAAGAAGAGACCCTCCGCCAATCTCCTCCCTTTTTTTTTTTCGCGCCCTATCTTCATCTCTCTCTCCCTCGGCGACATTCGCATGGCCTTTAAAAAGCTCCCCCGTGCTTTTCATTTTAAACATTTAACGAGATTTGCCCTTCTATTTAAGACACACAGTCGCGATTTGCATTTTCGGCGATAAAAATCTCTTCTGCGTTCGTAGGTGCACCTTGGGCTTTTGTTGTTAACATTTTGGGTTAAAATTGTTCGCTTTCGCCAGTTTTTTTTTTGGTCTGAATCACGCAGAGCAAAACAAAGTTTTTAGTGCCACACGACTTTTTCACCCAAAAAAGTCCTTATGGTCCTAGCAAATGACAGGACCTTTCATGTGTCATTTCTTTGAATGTTTCAGGGCTTTCCCCCTCCCCACTGTTACGTTTCCGTCTTCTCTAAAAATTTTATTGTTGGTTTAGCCTTATTTTTCTGTTTTCAACGGTGTTCCCCGGGACAATTATTTATTGTGTATGTACTCTCCTATTGAAATGGCAAAAAAAAAACCGTGACTGACGCTTTTAGATTCAATAATTACGGCCTTCATCGATGCATTGATGATACTTTTTTTTATATAAATTTGTAATCAAGCAAATCTAGTATTATTGGATGAAATTGTTGCGAAAATTTCGCAATTCGCTTATTCTTCGAGTTTTTTCCTTAAGTCACCCAACTTTTCGGTTCATTGAAATAAAATGTAAATTTTCCGACTGCGTTTTCCCCCCTTCACAATGTTACTTTTATTCCTTGAAAGACTAACCTGTTTTAAAAATGATTTTTTACAAGGCGTTTCGGTGATACCCTCCTCCACTGACGACAACGACGTCGTCCTCACTTTTTTGCCATCTTTTTCCCCCTGTAGTTGGGGTAGGGCGGCCATCAGTATATTTTTCTCTTTTTGCGACATTTTCTCTCTCGTCGTCAAAAACAGGCTTCCACCGCCGCTTTTCTTGTGTTTTGTCGGCGATATCAACGGTCGCGTACTCGCGACCGAGCTTGTCGACGATGTTGCCGACGCGACAACGCTCGGTGCTGGCCGACCAACGGCGGTGATGAGCTCTTCTCTTTCGTTCTGTGAAAAAAAAAAAAAAAAAACATACATAACGATTAGGAAGTTGTTTTTTTTAGGGGTGTCGAGAAACCCATTTCGATGAAATGTCCCTGATTGCTTCTCCATCTAATTAAAGAGCACTTAGAAGCTTTTATGTACTACTTTCAGAGCCAAGGATTTTTTCGTATCCCGCCAAAATATCATTTATTATAATTATAATAACCTAATAATTATATACTTTTTGAACGTCTGGTTGGTGAATTTCCATCTCCGGGGCAATTGAGCGAAAAAGGTTATAGAATATTACCCAATTAGAAAACAAAATTGGCAATATCTAGATCATTTTTTGTGTGTTACCTTTTAGAAGTTGATGAAACTAGGCCGTGAGGTCTATTTTTCTTCCTGTTTATATTACCCCCAAAAATTAGTCAAACTGATGGAAAATTGAAAGAAAATTCTCTCTTTGGTTTCGACTTTTATATACCAATACCCTGGCGACCTTTGATAACCCCTTGGGGTATCCCTTCTAATGCGTATATTTTTAATGGTTCCAATCTAATCTTTTGCTAATACGTGACCAATGATCTTAATTGTTTCGAATGAATGAACTAAAAACCGCTATTTGTGAGTTACCGAGAGTTTCCGGGTTTTTAAGGGCTGGCTAGTTCTAAAATAAGTTGATGATCCTCGAGGGTACAATGAGGAGAAATGACCGATGTCAATCAGCTGCGTGGGGGGGGGGGGATAAAACTCAACGGTAGTAAAAAATGTTTGCGCCTTATTTAGCCGTACTTTGTTTATCGCCCTTTTAAGGGTAGGACACGACGTTATTTTAATGGCGCCATCATGCCTTAAAACTCAAAATTTCTCTTTCTTTTTTTTCGTTAAGTGTTATTGTTGACATAGAGAGCTGCTCAAAGCGCTTCATTCCGCGATTTTCTCGGTCCGCAGCAAATTCATTCCAAGTCACTCCCAGAGCCTTTTGGTGGTACATTGGGGGGAGGAGCAAAGGTAACACCTTTTTTTCTTGTTCAATAGTAAGTTACTTAATTTCTTTCAATTAACAATAAATCGGGTGTCTTGCATAAGTGCATAAGTGGTGATTCTATGTTGCAGAATCGCCTTCTCTTTTTTTATTCTCAGAAATCTTACTAACGGCTTGAAACAAGGACTTCTCTTTAATTTTTATCATTCCAGTTGTCCATGTTCTCAATAGCCTTTCAGTTTATTGAAATTCCTCGAACCTAAATATTATGCGAGCACGTATTTACATTGTTCAATATCGGTTTGACCTTTTTATATACGTTGTGTATCATTCGTGTTTAGCGTGAACTGGGGATGCGATCCTCTTTTTTTTTTCTTCTTCATTTACTTTCATTGAGCGGAATGGCGTTTAGTCCTCAACGCAAATCTTCTTTTCATTTCGGCTTCTTTTCCAACTCAGAACTTCTCGATTCTTTTATAGCTTTGTTCGTTGGCTGCTACCGACAGAACAAACAAACAGAAAAAAACAAAACACGTCAATTTGATTGGACGAAATCACGCTTCCCCATGACAGCTGCCAATTTGACTGTACTGGCAGCAGCCACCGAGCAAAGCTTATGGTTTTGTCGGCGACTAAGAGCCTGTTTTCTCGGGGGAAAGACGACTCTCGCGTTCGCGTCCAATGTGAAAGGCCCCAGCGCGTCAGCGTCTTTTTTCTCCTAGTGTGAGATGGCCCTTGGCGCTCTTCAGTCGCGTCTGAAAGAAGTATCACTCCCGTTCTTCCACTATTTTCCCCCTCTCTATATTGTTGGTGGGGGAGTGAGAAAGAGGGAGGAAATGTATGAGCTCCCGTCAATTTGGAAGTGGTCAAGTTGATCCGTGTGATCATCGATAAAGCGTGGAGGGGGTAATTCAGGAAACAAGTGGATACAATTGGAATAGGAGAGATGAATATTGACTTTTGATTAGACATTTTGTGTTCATTCCTGAATTTTCGCTCAAAACCCCTCTCATTTTGCAGTAAAAATTGATGCCTGAATTATCGTGCCAAAAAAAGTGGAATTTTTTGGGTTCCAGCATTCTCTTGGCTGAAGGAACCAAAAAGGTCATAGAAAGGACAGGGAAAACTCAGTTTACTCCCCACATTCTTTCGTCACTTCAGCCACAAAGCGCCTCGTCTCCTCTTTTTTTTCCCGCAAAAATCACCCAAACTCATGGACGTTTTTAGTTAGTAGTTTTCTGATGGGAGGAGCGAGGATATACTCCAACTCCCCCCCACCACACTCACTTTACGCACACGCATTTATGTTTTGTGTGAGAAATCAATTTCACGGATTTGGCCCTTTTATAAAGCCCACATTTCAAATTTTTCGAATTATTTGCACTCCCAGAACAACATTTTGCCCACTCAGAAAGCCAAATTTGCATGGTTGATGGTCCTTCAAAATAACCATTTTGACAGGATGGCGGATTTGACGCTTACATAACCCAATATCGCTGTTTTGGCTAATTCAAGGACTAAATTTCGCCTTCACCTCTTTGTAAAACCAAATTTCGCGAATGTTGCACGTCAGAAAATTGTCTATTACGCAACGAGTTGATAAAGTGTGATTTTATCTGCGAGTTTTTTATTTTTTTTTTAGTAAACGTTGGCGTACACCAACGTACGCGTAAAAAAACACGAGCAGGTAAATTCCACGAATTGTATACGCCATTTTTCGCGTGATGCCAGACGACTATATGTAGTAGAAAGTTGGCGTACTCACACACACTCACATGGGACACTTCATGGCGTCGACAACTCACATCTCTCTCACTGAGAAATGGAAAGGCTGTGGAACAGGCTGATATCCTCGGTTTGGCTTAGTTTCAAAACAGTGGCTAAAATGCAACTTTGGACAGCCGTTTTCTCTTCAAAACTGCGGCTAAAATGACATTTTAGCCACAGTAGCACGAAAACAATTTTTGCAGGGCTGGCTCCCTCTTAAAAAGGCTGACCTTAGGGATTTCACACGTTCCAAATAAAAATTTCCAGGGTTTTGCCTCGTTTTAAAGAGCGATTTTGCGGGTATCACTTCTTTCAAAAACAAAATTTCTCCGGTTTGGCCCTTCCAAAGCCTCCGGCTACTCACAGAACCTGGTTACGCGAAGTCACTTTTGCTGGGTTGACTCATACGAAAATTCATTCTCAGGCGGTTGACGCGGTTCAACAATTCAATGTCACGGGCATGTGAGTATGACCTTAAAAAAAAAAAGGAATTCTGCTGGTTTCGGCTCTTTCGGAGTCCTCTTTTCAGGTATTTGGCACTTCCAGGATCCAATTTCACGGGTTTTGGCTTATTAAAGAACTAATTTCGCCTTGGCCTGCTTATAAAAAGGAAATTCTGACGTTTGGCTGTTTCAAAAACTAACAATTTCGCAAATCTGGCACGTCAGAAACCAATTTCATGGAGTTAACTTTTCCATAAAAACAGCCAAGGGATTTCATACCTTTAAAATTCTAGCGCGTTGGCTCTTTATTAAAAGAGGATTTTCGCGGTTCTGGCTGTTTTTAGAGGAAAGCCGCCCTAAGAAAGCGCTGCAACTGTGTAGTTGCCTGACGGTGGCGCTTGAAGAGCTCGAAACCGTCAAGTTAGTCTTAATATTTGATTTTCGGTCATGAAATGATTAATTTTAGGCCAATCAACCAGCAAACTTTCAATTTAACCACAAAACTGGCATTTCCCTCCCTCCCCGTTTGAGTTTGTCTTGAAATCTACTTTCCGGATCGGTTCTAAAATGACCAATATTTGGGCATTCAACCATAAAACTCAATTTAACCCCAAAACTGTCCATTCTGTTCCTCCCGTTGCTCGCTATTTGTGCCTGAAAGTACGAACGTATGGAATTTTTTTGTAGATTTATTAGAAGATTTTATTCGAATTTTCGTTCCAAACACTTCCAATTCTCTAACCTGGAATCTTGGAGTTTTTTTGTTTTTTTTACATATTTCGTGGCGGAATCCTGATTTTTGTCTCAGAAACGCATGTAATTTGGCCTCAGAAAACTCCCACCGACTCCCAGGAGCGTACCTATAAATCCGTAGCCTACTTAAGGACCGGCATCGGCAGGGGACGGGTGTTGTAATAATGCCCTTCGTATTGTTGGGATTTCCCTTAAAGCTTGGCTAAAAACGGCCTCCCGAAGGGGGCGATCCACCTATCGCCCCTCCCCCTTTGGGTACGCCACTGCCGACATCTCATTTAAGAGCTATTTACCATCAGAAACCTCAAAAAACGGCCTGGACACTGTAAAATTTATGTACAGCCTGAAAGCAGTGCTCGGGCCGTGGTAAATGGGATAACTTGATGTAGGAACTTGCCAAAAGTTCAGAGAATGACTACGACCGTGCGGACCGCGTAGAACTGTGCTCAACCTTTGACATTTGTTCAAATATTCAGTGTTTTTGGGAACGAAAATATCTATTTTATCATTAAAACTTAGTTTTCGTATTCTTGACCAATTTATCTGGAGATAGGGATTCAAATTTAAGCTATCCATTACAAATTAATCATTTCCGATAAGTAATCAAAATTTTGCTCAACACTGGTTGTGCCTCCCCCCCCCCCTACCTTTACTCTTTTAGAAAAGCATTTAACTTTTAGACAAGCAAGAATGGTCCAAAAAAGTGAAAGAAACAGAAAGATGATGCTTTCGTGTGACATTACTCTCAGGTCTCGCGGGAAATTGCATACTCCAATGATTTTAAGGGGCATGCCTGGCTAATGTTTAGCTGTATATGTGTTACTTCCGTGTCCCCGTAGCCTATAGGAAATTTCTAATTATTAAAATTCTATGTAAAACATGCACCGAAGTTCAACTATCAAGGGGGGGGGGGACTTCAAGAAGACCGTCCCATTTCCTCAGATCGTAGAATTAATCTATAATTCACTGAGAAGGGTTGTAATTACGGGCCTGTGAATCGCGAAGATGTCTTATAACCGATCGCAAGTGCCCCCTATCCCCCCCCCCCCTGCCACCTACAAAAATGCGTAAAGGTCTGGTATAGAGATTCATCAATTGAGGTCGTATAAGGTTTTTAAGGACTCGGATCGACGACATTTTGACTGTTATCGAAGGTTTAGAGGTCATTTAAAGATGAAAAACAAAATTTTTTTAACAATTGAAAGTAATGTGAATCCTCTGCCTTCTCCCCCTCACCGGCTATACATTTTATGTGTGGAAAAGCAAACATTCGGCCTCTAAAAACAAATCAATGAAGACGTCTTTCTACCAATTTTGAACCCAATCTAGCCGGTGCCCTTACCCAACATTGCCAATGGTCATGAACCTAGACAGTTTGAGACGGATGGCGTCTGGTGGTTGTGGGTAGGAGAAGTGGGAGGAGATTCCGAATTGAACTTCCCAGAAAAACTAAGAGTCAATCGCCGGAAAAGGGTACTACAAGAGGTGAAGGAGGAGGAGGAGGAGGGGCTATACTATCAACTTCCCAATATTTCTTCTGTTGGGGTAAACACCAGCGGGAAAGGGTTCGATAAAAAGAAAGACCTGCGAATGACGTCAGTTGCATTCACGCCCAAAGTAGCCTTCCCCTGAGTGTGCCGTAAAAATTAATCGTAAAACGCGCGTAATAATTTTTTTTGTCTTTTTCAATCGCCTTTTCCGGATTGTTTAGTCGATAATTTAATTTCCTTGTATATTCAGAAAAAAAGATTTCCTAGCGATGTGAGAGCCAGTAATGGATGAGCGAAAAAGGGCATAAAAAGGTGGCAGAAATGACGAAAATACCCCGTGTTAAGGTAGACAAATATATATGAAAATGCTGCAAAGGCTGTAATTCAAACTTCTTGCAACCGATTGCCACATTATGTTGGTTCATTTTCATCTTAATGCTGCTCGTGAGAGTTTTATATTTTTTTATATTAAAGCGAAGCAGAATTCAAGGTTTAACCAATTAATTAGTTTCTTGACATTAATTAGGCGAATTAATTAAAAATCTGAAACTTACGAGGCATGGCTGGTATTTGTACGGCGTCTTCATCATCCTGGAGTCCTTTTAAAAAATAATGCTCCCGATGATAAAGAGGAATCAAACTATTTAAAACAAACTTTCAAAAAAGTGTCACTTATGTCACAAGTTTACACGTGTAAATCCTTCTTGGCAATATTGGAAACGTGTGCACCGGTCGCCGGGTTTATATAGACTACCCCGGCACAACTGTACTACCAGTTGTAAAAACATGCGATTTCTCCGTTTTAATGGTTTTGAGGGGGTCGGGGAGGCAGTGACTGACGCACCCCCGCTCGGGCGGCCAATAATAATCATCCCCTTTGGGGCGGCCGCCGGCAGCTGATTTCATTCACGTTTTTTTTTTTTTTTTTTTCTTGGGTCTGGTTCTAAGGAGAGTGTACGGGTTTTCCTGTTTGGTTCGCTCTCTCTCTCTCTCATTTATTCATAATGAAGGGTCTGGTCAAGCAACTTGGGTAAACGTGACCTACCCCCTTAGTATGAAGAGAAGGAGTGCGGGGAAATTTTGTGACTCAATAGTCTGGAATGTGGGAAAATTTGGAGGATTGGGTCATTTCATAGAAATCTCGTACGTTTTATGCCCCGGCCATTTGTTCTTTAAAGGTAATTGACCCGTGATATATATTAGAATTTCATTTTCTCCTTCCCCCTTCCCTTAATGTTTTCGTTTCAAATTCCTCGAAGAAACCGATTGAGTAAGGCAATTTTTAAACTTCTCGTTATGGTTAATAATTCAAAATAATAACTACACGCCGGTCTACTAAAAAACGATAGTCAAAGACTTTTTATGTTTTCCTTCATGTCAGGCATTGTCCTCTCGGTTGCAATCGGCCCTCCACAAATCGTTAGCAACGACGTAGCGAAGTTTTAAAACGAATGTTTTTTTTTCCTCTTCTTCCGTATTTGCTTATTGATTAGACCTAAGTGACACACTGTTGCAAAACAAATACAAAAAAAATAAGGAAAAACTTGGCCGCATATCGACCCACTGAATCCGGTGGGGTTCACCCAGTGAGAGAGTAATAGTTCATTGTCAAGGACGTTCGCTTATTTCTGTTTTTAACGAGCGTCACGTTTGCGTATGTAAGGGTTCATAGTGATTTAGGGGTGGGAACGGGGAGCATAAGAGTTATAGGTTGTGGATATTTTGACTAGAAAATTATTTTCTGTGATTAAAGTTCTTCCTTGATGTCCTTCAAGTTCCAGAGCTTTCCACGTTCTTTTGTTTATAAACTTGAGTTCTGGCGAAATTGGCTGATTCTTGGAATCTCCTGTCGCCTCCTGTATCGTTCCGCTGATTTATTTAAAATCTGTGGGCGCCAGGCTTTGTATTTATTTAAAGGTCGCCGCCCGTCTTTTTCCGTATCCACTATCCCGGGGGGGTTTCCTGTTCTAAAGCGCACAGGCGTCTATTATAGCTGAGGAGAGACCCGCATTGGAGCTTTCCCTCGTTGAAGTTTTAGAATGTTCTCGATTCTTATGACCTTTCAACGTTGCTATGAACGGCAAAACTTCACCATCATGGTAATTAAGTCCACGTCGCATCATGCGATTCAGCCGAGTAATCCTCATCACTCCGTTTTAGCTAAATGTACCCATGATGGGTACAATAATCGGTGGACTTTTGACCTAAGTATAGGGCTTATTGACTTTTGACGTTTTCTCCCCACATAAAATCGTTCAATTTTTGCCCCTCCCCCCATTCATATAATCAGAAATTCCACAAGTGCTCATTGCCTGCATGATGAAATGAACTCGAGAAATTGAACCATTTTTTGAAAATGCCAATCTCCTTCTTTTTCTTCCCTTCCGAGCTCGCTCTTCTCTCTCACTCTCTCTCTCTCATCACGTTTTTTGTGCAACGTTCCTTATTTGATTGACTTGCACTGCCTCAACTTGAAAAACCGGTTTGCTGACAGTGATTGCGGTGGCGGGGGGAGTATGGAAGAGGCAGGTTTATTTCGGTATCCCTGCGATCTTGTGCTAAGTTCATGAGATAAAAATAACCGATTTGTTTATATTTCTCAGTTATTGATGTCGCTTTTAGGTCAAAATACTGGCTTTCCTGATAGAAACCTTGAGGGTGTCATGGAGGGGTGTATGGAACGGCGGATGAGAAATAAAAGAAAGGCGATTAATCTTTATACATTCTTCGTCCTTGATATAGGAATCCCTTAGTCGTCCTTCGAAAAAGGTTTCGGCCCTTTTTGATGGATTGTAACTTTTTCTAGTTTATATTTTATAATTTTAACCGATAATTGTGAGGGGTCTATTCAAGTTTGTTAAGATTCCAGGCAGATAGCCTCGTTACGGTCAAATAAATTGCTCGGGATACGTCAACATAGAAAAAAGTAAGAGATTTTTTTGTCCTCGAGGGGCAGGTGGGTGGAAAATTGTTCTAGACAGATAAGGCTAATGATTTTAAACGCCCCTCAGGCAAAACGTTGCCTAGCTACCGTCCTCGCCATCTCATGCAGTTCCGCGTTCTTCCCTACTTTTCAAAAACAAATTATTTGTTTGGAGGTTATTGTTGTAAAAAAGGGTAAAATGGACTGCCCATTGACTGCCACGGTCTAGGAACTGGGACCATTCTTTCTCCCCCCCCCCCCCACAGGAGAAGAATTGGGCAGCTGTGAGCACCGGATCCACGGAAAATAGGCGTCACAAAAGGCTTGAACCACAAAAACTCTAACCGCAGAAGCTCCAACCAGAGCAAGTTCTGACCACAAAAAGCGAATGAGCAAAATGCGTGAAGTTGTGTTCTGGAAGGAGCCAAACCCGTGTGAAATGAGTTCCTCAAAGTTGGAGATTCACAAAATGTTTGGGTTGAAAGAGTTAAATCCTGAAATTGCTTATAGAGCAACACCTGCAAAATTGGTGATTTGAATGAGCCGACCCCGCGAAATGGCTTCTTGAATGGGACAATACCGCGAAAATGTGTTTTTGACGCAGCGAATCCTTGGACATTGCTTTTTTTGGTCGAGCCAGCCCCTCAAAATTGGGTTTTAAAAGAGCCAACCCCGTGAAGATTGGTTTTTTCATGGAGATGACCCCGCTAATTGGTTTTAATGAGCCAACCCCGCGAAATTTCAATTTTGAACTAGACCGACCCTCCTAATTGGCTTTTTGAGTGAGTCAAAACCCGCGAAATTGGATTTTTTGGATGAGACAATCGCGCGAAATAGATTTTGAATGGGGCGACCCTTCAAAATTATGTTTTCTAAAGCACCCAGACCCACGGAATTGCTCTTCAGAATGCGAGCCAATGCCCGGAAACCTTTGATTTTGAAGGTGTGAAATCCGTCCAGTTAGCTTTTTTAAGGGAGGCATCCCCGCAAAAGTTGTTTTTGACATGTCAGATCAGCAAAATTTCGTTGATGGAAGAGCCTATAACCGGTCGAATTTATCTTTTTTAAGAAACCGAAGGTGGAATTGGTTCTTAAATCATGGGAGGGGGGAGACTAGTGCGGTTGCGAAGTGCGTAGGTACTAATAAGAGGGAGGGAAAGATGTATACGCCCTAAAAACATTACTAGTGCGGATTTTTGCGGCAATTACACGGATATTCGTCTTCCAAACTCTCAATTCAGCGGTTGATAATCCTCTATGTGCCATGACCGGCAATTTCGTAGATATACAGGGTGGAAGGGGATAAGTGTGACAAAAATTTTTGGGTGATAGTAGGCCTCATTGCGACCGAAATTACCATATACACCACGGTCCGAAAATCAAAACCCTTCGAGATATGATTTTTCTAACGATTTTTAAGGCTTACATAATTTTTTAAACTAACGGCGAGAAACTCGCATTTAATTTGAATTTTTGCAACTTTTGGTGATGGATTCGGAAAGAGCACACTATGTTCTGGTCCGAAATGGAGATTTTCCAATGTTTCGAGATCATAGGGTGTTGGGTGTCAATTTTCATGTAATTTCAAGCCGGATATGGCTAAATTCATGAAAAATAAGCCCATGTGTAAGATTTGCAGCGTTTTCATTAGGAACTCGATCATAAATTACGAACTTTACCCCACAAACTGACAATCCGTGTACAGGAAAGCTGTAAACTGAGCCTCAAAACGTGGAGGTCTGAGCTCGGAAGTCCGCTTCAAGCAACAAAACCATAATTTTTCGACGAAAACCCCACAGAAGAAACGGTCATATTCATAGAAACTGACAGGTCACACCAGTCACTGATGCTTCAAGCATTAGACTAGAAAATTTAGCCCTTGGAATCTTCCGGTATGTGCCCCCCCCCCCACCAGGTGATCTTTAGAATCGGCAAAGGTCAATTCCAGTTGGTCTTGTCCAAAAAAACTGGTAATTTTGTGGTCTCAAACACGCATTCTGCCTGGAAAATGTTGATTCAGTTCCCGGAATCGCCGTACCACCGGTTTTGTAAATTACACGAGTTAACCTTGGCACCTGGTACTATTTATTTGCCCACAAATCATTATCCGTTGGGGGCAGCTTCGCTGGAAAACATCGCCAAATATTTTGGTAATTAACTAATCTATTTGAAGGTAATGCCGACTAGTTTCGACAAAAATGTTCGCTTAGCCTATCCTAGACCATACTTTCGAGACTTTTTCGCAGGTGCCAATACAGCTCATGATGTGCTTGCCTGGTTTATGATACGCCTCGCGTGCTTGGCAACAAACCCAGTCAGTTGCTTTGGCGCTCTTGTGGTAATTTATAGAGTTTTCCATTTGAATGGAATTCTGCTCTGGAGCTGTGCATTTCCATCCGTCTTCTCCATTATCATATGTTTTCATTCGGAGAGGACGGGTGAAAATGAATAGCTCCACCGTAGATTTTTGTGCAAATGGAAAACGCTATTATTACTAACCTCATCTGTCATCCCACTGGATTCCTTCTGTGTTTGAATCCACTCTTCCAGCGTTAGAAAAAATATCCTGGAACTCCATCAATTTTCACCCTGGAAACCCCGGAAAACTCCGGATTTTTAAATCGGATCCGTGGAGGACACCTGAAGTTAAAACCTCCTCGTTTGACAGGGTTTGAGCCAGGAAAACGCGTAATTTTTATCCTGCATTGTTGTCGCCTGAATACCCTTTTTTTTCGTAAAAGAAATGATCATACAGGTGTAATGCGGACGCCTATAGCCTCCCCCCTCGACGAGTCATCCCAGGATGTATTATTATCCGATGAAAAGGATAGACAAAAAATGCCCTAAAGGACTCTCTTTTACTCTCTCCCAAGGAAAAAAAAAAATGGTCCTCTGCGTACAAAAAATAATAATGAGCGAAGTCTAGAAGATTCTTGTACACTTCATTAGAGGTTTGAATAGGGCGGATAGTTTACAAATAGGTTGAAGAGGAGTTTCCCGTGGTGCGCGTTATCTCGTTTAAAAATAAACGTTTAAGTCAACGTGTATTACAAATTTAGAGGAATCATGAATTTTCGCCATTTTTGAACCGGCGGTGCAACGATTTCGATAGACGGGAGTTAGGTCTGACAAATCCACAATTGTTAGAACGAAGTGCGTTCTGTTTCTCCTGTATGAAAGGGGCGTCGGGATGATCGCGGTAAAGATTGCGTAATTAACCGGGGGAGCCAAATAAAAAATGGAAGTAAAAAGTGCGAATGCAGCAGAATTAAAAATAGACTCACGAGTAAACAAAAAAAAAGCGGTGAACAACTAGAAAACTATATACTAATATAACTACACAACTCGAAGAACGAAAAGAGGAATTCTTCGGTTTGTAGAATGGAATGGAACAAAAAAACAGTCGATCAGTTGCGGGGGGATGTGAGGGGGAATGGAATATTCCACTAACCTCTGCACACCCTTCTCTTCCTACCCCTCAGCTGGAAAGAATCCCGCTTCCTAGGCTTGAAAAAGAAAAAAAAAGAAAAAAGTTGTATTGATTTTTATAGAAACTCTCACTCGTACGTAGTGAAGAAAATAAGAAAGAGAAAGAAGAAAAAACTAGTCGGAAATAGTACGTAGTTGAATTGTGGTTTTAATCGATCGATTGACATTTTCGCGTCATGGAAATCGAGGGAAACCAAATTTAACGCAGAAGTCCCACGTAGGGAGCCGAAACCACGAAAAAAAGATTTGTATGTAATGCCCTGAAAACCAGCATCTCGGTGGCCCCTGAAAATCTGCCTGTTACGGCAGGTTTTCGACTGATATGCCCCCTGGGTGCCAACTGGAATTAGATGTGTACACTTGCACGGGGTTAGTTGGGAGAGGTCGGACGTGGCTGAAAAATGTCGGAGTGTTTTTCTTGTATTTACCATTGAAAGTTAATGACGCACGTCCGAACATTATTATTGATTTATTGCTTTAAATGCGTCAAGAGATACCAATTTTTCTAGGTTCATTATTAGCAATAAATGTGTGCACCTGGCAGGAGGTAGCAACAACGCTTACTATGCCTGCTGGGACAATAAAATAATAAAGTCAGCGTTGTCGCTGGTTACTCTTCTAGGTTAAACCAAAACAATTAGATTATCGAATGTAGCCTTGAACCAAGGTCTATAAAAAAGAAGGACCGATCATGCATTTCGATGGACGAGAGGAGGGGAGTGAAAATGACGTAATTGTGGGCAAATAGTGTATTTCATAACAGTACGGAAAGTGGAAAATATCGTGACGTGTTGTTTGCAGTGGTTGGACCTTTGCTGTGGTTGGCCTTTTGCAGTGGTTGGACCTTTGCTGTGGTTAGATCTTTGCAGTGGTTGGACCTTTGCTGTGGTTGAGCTTGGCTGTGGTTGGACCTTTGCTGTGGTAGGATCTTTGCAGTGGTCAGAGCTTTGATGTCGATAGACCTTTGCAGCGGTTAGACCTTTGCAGTGGTTGGGCCTTTGCTGAGGTTGGACCTTTGCAATGTTTGATCTTTGCAGTGGTTGGGCCTTAACTGTGGTTGAACCTTTGTAGGAGTTGGACCTTTGCTGTGGTTGGACCTTTGCTGTGGTTGGACTTTTGCAGTGGTTGGACCTTTGCTGTGGTTGAAGCTTTGCTGTGGTTAGACCTTTGCTGGGGTTGGACCTTGCAAGTTGTTAGAAATTAAATCGTCTCACTTTTTTTTTTTTAGCCATCAGCTTGTCGGCTTATTATAGCCATCCTCAGTGGTCTGTGGGAGTTAACATTAATTAGAGTTGGTAGAGTTGGACCTTGCCTGTAGGCGTGGCTGGGGGGGGAGCCTCACCCAGGTGAAAGGGCCTCATTGAGTTTCGCCCCCGAGCTCGAATATTCTCTCCACGGTCCTGGTATTTAGGAATGCACCAAAGGGGGGCCCTTAAAACTAAAAGTGGTCATAAATGAGCTTTTGGCCTTCACATTTCGGTCAATTTTCTCGACTCCAAGGCGGGCAACCGTGGTTCTCGGGCGTAGAGGCTCTGTTGCACTTACGAGTTTTCTATACGTGACCACTGCTTCCATACGTTATGAAAAGTGTGCAAGTGGCCAAAAATGGGTGAGTCCCTTCGTGGTGTGACCAAAATCGAAGCTTTTCCTCCTTTCGGGTCTTGGCCAAATCTCTGAAATTTGGGCTTAAAGGGGGTGAAAACTGTCAGTTCTAGGCATGTAACCAAGACAATTTTGGTCAAGACCATATAAAAAAGAGGAATGGGACTCTTGTATCAACTGTTTCTTCCTCCTGGTTGGCCTTTTTGAGTGGCTTAAACTCGAGAAATTAGGTCCTTTTGTGATCCAAATCCAGAAATTTGGGTTTTGAAATGGGCTGACCCCACGAAAATCATATTTTGACGCGCTCGATGGGCATTTTGGTTCAGAGCAGGGAAAAGAACATTTCATGGCATACTCTTCATCTTCCCTTCCAAGTGACTGCTCTGAATAGTGTGAATACGCCATTTTATGGCCGATGTAGCCGATTTAGCTTATAACACGTCGTTTATCTAATAAAAATGTGTCGTTAGGCCTGAAATTACCCAGGAAAATTGACGCATAAAAAAGAAAAATTCAGCATAACGGTATTTTCGGGGGGGGGGGTAAATCTGAACTGCTCAGATCCTTGCTCTCCCAATGCCGGCTGAATACCGCCGCCATTGACGGCCAATTTTGACGAAAGTCTAATTAGCAGCTTTAATGAGAAAAACGCTAAATCGCGGAACAATTTGAGATAATCCGCTGATTCGCGGCTAAAATTGAGAAATTATTCGCGATTAAATTTGATAATATTCGCGGCTAAAATTGAGAAAACGCCAATATGCGGTTCCTTAGAGTCAAGTGGCCCGCTAAAACGTAGAAAAATCCACAATTCAATGCAACGTAGAAATTATATTCCTTGTTTATTTAGAGATTATGCGCCGGCCCGCGCGCGGGGCGCTGCCCCGGTAGGTGTAGGTCCGCCACTGGTCTCCGCTAGTTCCGCCGTAGTCCAACCGTGGATTTGATCTTTCAAGAGCTACAGCCGCTTGTTCCGTTGATTTCCGCGATATTCCACCGAATTGCTCTAACCACAAGCCCCGACCAAATGTTCCAATTACAAACTCCTACCTTAAGCTCGAACCTCATGCTCCAACCACAAGCTCCAACCTCAAGCTCCAATCACAAGCTCCAACCACAAGCAAAAATCACAAGCTCCACCCACAAGCACAAACCCCAAGCTCCAACCGCATACTTTAGCTACAATAGGCTTAAACCAAAAAAACCCAAGCCACAATAAGCTTGAACCGCACAAATTGCGCCATCCACAAAAATCTTCCAACTTCAAATGGGCCTCCCCCACGGGTGAAACGAATATTGAGCCTTACAATTAAACACACAGGCCACTCTCCCCCTCCAAGAATTAATCGATTTCAGAATAATTATGGCTGGTTATCCTAGGATTTTTAGTGTTTCGATGGTTGACCCTCCGTCAAGTGGGATGTGAAATGGAGGGGGCCGTTGGGGGTTTTTCGATGCCACACGCGTGGCACGAAAATGAACGCTTTTTTTTTCCCTTCTTCTTTCTGCAGAAGTCTGGGACTCTGGGAACTTCCCCGACTAAAAATTGTCTTTCTTGTAATAAAGCCCATACATAATTTATCACGTTAGCCTAATTAAGTTGAGTCGCAGGTGATGTTAATTAGTGTCTTTCCAAGTTTACAGTGCGCAGTATTTAGGTAGATGTGGGAGGAGGGGGGTTAGTGAACAATGGTGAGCTGCGAAATTTTAAAATTTTAATGAGCATAGCGTGAGGCTTTCGCGCTTCCCATTTTTTTTTTCCCCCCGTTTTTACTTCTGTAAGAGTCTGTATCATTGTGTGAATGCGCGTATAGAAACGTGACATCTTAATTTATTCATTGACACACGTCGTCACAAGTTCGTGGACGTATTCTATTTTTTTCCTCTCTCGATTCCGCGACTTTCTCTTGTTTGTATATTTTAAAAAGTTATTTGTCGCTCGTTGCTCAAGTTGATGTGACGTTTGCAGACTTTTTTTTTTTTCATTAAATCAAACACGAATTATAATCAATTGTATCGAATTTACTGCACGCTATCCCAGCACTACGACGGAAATTTTCGCTAGTTCAAGCTAGAATTGTCCGAAATTGTCTGGACTTTTCCATTTTGCGTGCAAACCGGTCACTCCTTTTTTTTTTAAATCAACAGTCTGTATCTCAATCATATGCACCCCACCCCCCACTTCTTGCGCTATTCTCAAATAATTGAAATCACACCTTTTCCCTTATTTGGAGAAAGGGCTAATTCAACAACAAACGAATCTCGTTGCTGCGTACGTCTTCAGTATTTTGTGGCTTTCTTTCCAAAAAAGTCACCCGATACCCCTCGCCCTCCCACCTGCTTAGCGATTAATTTATTTGTCACGTGATTTTCCCATAAATTTTATCTTTATTGAAAGTTTGCGAAAAATCTCGAAGAATTTGGCTTACGGCTCTCTCATTTTACAAGTCTTTTCGTTGGGGTTCGTTGTCCTTTTGCTGTCCTGGGGACTTCATGTAAATCTTTTCTGAGCAGTTTTTATTATTATTCATTTATTTATTTTTGTCTTCTTCTATATGGTACTCTGCAACAGAGGTGAAAATATAACAAAATGTAAGCGATAAACCCCTCCCTCCTCAGAACCTTGTACTCTTTCAAGGTTAACCGACTTGATTTCGCCCCCATCCTGCCCCCCTGTACGTACGATTCTCTGGTTAACAGCCCATAAAATCGCAGACAAAAAAAAAAAAAGCAGAACGGTTAGTACAGCATGGCTCGAGAGAGGCTCGACTCGCTCTCAGCCAATGAGCGTTGACTTCTCGTCGACACACCTTCTCTTTCCCAGTTCCCCACCAATTGTTTCATAACATTTTTCATAGTTTCCTCACGCCGCATCAGCAACATTTTGAATTATTATTATTGTTATTATTATTTGCTGATTTTTTTTTATAGCGTGTCATCATGCAAACAGTGTTTTGAAACGACTCATTCTTGATTTTTAGAGGTCATATAGCTTTGGTAAACTTACTGGGCGCTTTTTGGTCGAGTGTTATCGGTTTAAACGCCTTAATTCCGTTTTAACTGAAGCGCAAACGTTGTATTAGCATAAATGATTGGTGTATTTTTTTTTTAGTCTGAATTTGCATTGTCAAGACCTTTGAAATGGTCGAGGTTTCACTAGATACAAAGCGCACCATTTCAATAATGCCTGGCTTTGATTTTAAAAATGTGTTATTCGCGTTTTCTTTTCTGCAACTTCATGGTATTTGGGTGAAGCTATGTCACTGTCAAAGCCTTGCCCTAAAATCGCTCTATAAAAGTGTGACAAAGTCGCCATGAAAATGCTTTATGTGACGCCTTAAAATATGGGTGGAGGAGAGTAATCCAGTCGATAATGACCGTCACTTTTTCTCCCGTAGAGCGCTTGATGGAACTTGAGTGAAGCTTAGTATGTATAGCTAGATTTTCAAGTTGTTTGAACCCCGCGGTTGTATGCCCACCTGACCTGACAAACAAGAAAATGGCTGTTGTGGTATGATTGTTTGAACGGTGGATGGCATTTCGTTGACGTCATCGCCAATCCCCCCCCCCGCTTAGAGGGGCTTGTAATTAAAGGTTTCAGTGAAACAAAAATCTCTTGTTTTCTCTCTTATGTCATCATTAGTTTTTTCTTAATTTGGAGCTTTAATTAGACACTCTTCCCTAAAAATAATTCGAGGTAAACAGCGAAAAAGGTGGTCCCTGCTTGTTCATTAGATGTTTGTGAACCGTTTTTACTGACGATTTGAAAGTTTATAAAAGGTTATTGGAACTGCGTCAACAATGACATGTGAAAGAGCACACGCCCCTCGCCGAAGCATATCGCAAATCGTCGACAATATCTAATCTCATGATGAAAGACGTGGAGCTTTGAAAATAACTCAAATTTGTCGTGTAGGATCATCATGCAAAGAAAACTGCTATTCGCATGACTCAGACGTGGCCCAATTTGTGTCGTGAAATAAAAATAAATTCGCGAAAAACCTTAAAAATTGGCGAGAACGATTTGAGCAATATACAAAAATTCGACTTACGACATGGTTTGCTTTATTTCTCTCTCTATTTATATGCCTGGGAAGTGACCTCGATTTGATTTTTTGTTGTGTTCAATCGCTTAGTTTCAATTTGATCACTCAATTACGGTATGTGTCACTTTTTAAAGGCTTTTGTCGTTATTTGAAATTGGTTAACTTATCCGTGATGTTTCGCAAACTCTTGAAGGATTATTGTTTTTGTTCTTTCTGCTTATAGCTCGTGGGTTTCATAAGGGATTTAAACCCGAGACACTATAAAATAATAATGTTTGTTGCGTTTTATTTCTCATCATAGTCTCTAGTCGTTAAATGAAAATGTTTCATTGGTGAAAAGGCGGTTGGGGGTGGGGACCCCCTGAGACCTTGACCATTATGCACTTTTTCACTGATGTTGCCTTCGATCGTGATTAATCCTCTTAACTGTCATAAATTGATTTTGCCTGTCAAGAACTGAATAACAATCCCATTTTTCTCCCACTTCATGAACAAGTTTGTACCTTTATTAGAAAAAAAAATTGAGTACTTTTACGTGTTCCCCTTCGAGGTATGTTCGATGACGTGGTTGGATGACGACACGATGCCTCGCCTCGTCTTTCAACCAATTGGCGTCGAGGCATCCGGACGAGCCCCCCTTTGTAAAAACCTGGCGCCGTTGCCTTTTTTCTCTCTCTCTCTGTATACGCACTATCTCTTTCGCTCGTTCTCCTTTCAAGGTCGGCAGTAAATTATCGCCCCCCCCCCGCTGACCCATCCGTCCCGTTAACCGGAATTTTATTTTAGAATTATTCCCCCTTCTCAGGATCTCCCTTTCTTCAGCCTTTCTAGAAATACATTCTGATCATCAAATTTTGATCGATTTATGCACAAAAATGTCCCTCACAGTTACAACGAGAAAGTCCTCCTCGAGAGTCACAATCTCGCGCAATAAATTCGTCTTTTCGTGGTGGGGTCGGTTCATTCAATTTGATACGATGCAATCCCTGCCGCCCATAACTCATCCTTCTCACTTGTTAAACGCACGGAACACCTCAAAAGAGAGTGGTGAATGCGTAGGGCAGGGAGGAGTGAGGTAGGCGTAGAAAAGAAATTCTTTAAAACGCTCATAAATATTTTTGAATCTCAGAAACCTTGATAACGGGGGGCTAATGACCACACAGACGAGAGACCGTTGAACGTTTTTTTTTTTTTTTTTTTTTCTTAATCTTTAATATTCTGTTAAGGAAGAACCTTGCCTTGTTCTGTCGTCACCGCAAAACACTTCTTTCATTTAATTCGTTGTTTACGTGTTTATGTATTTATTTTAACACATTTTGCTGTGAGCAAGTTGATGGAACGGGAAAGGGTTTGGTCTATTTCGTCTGGGCCAATTGTCTCCAAGTAGCTGGTGCGGGCGGGTAGAGCCTCATAAAGAAACGAATTGTCTGCGTACAAATTCGTTTCAAACCTTTTAGATAGGATGGAGGGGAAGGGGAGTTTTTTTCTAGGAAGTGGATCGGTTCTTGGTTAGCCACCCGTGCTTTTTTATTCGCAGGTGTTGATGGTTCTATACCTAGCACTGTGCGTTATAAAAAATCAAGCACAAATTTTTACAAAATGTTGTGTTCCTTCATTTACATCGTCAATAAATTGTAATGGAACAAATAATAAGTCCACCACGCAAATCGCCTTGTTTCGTCATAAAACACAGAACTTATCAGCAGGCATGTGACCTGGACACTCTCTGAGTCGCCTTGAAACTGACGAAATGGTGGGGAACCTGGCATACCTATTGGGAAAAGTGCCGTAAATTGGCGAAATGCCTGGTAATGGACAAAAAGGCCTGGAAATTGGCAAAGTGATCTGAAAAAGTGGTCTGGAACTTGATGATCGTCCTGTTCGCCCCCCCCCCTTCACTTGTATTCACCAGTGCCTGCAGTTCCTGCGTGTTTGGTTCTCTTAGGTGCAGCCGCCAGCCAACCTTCTTCAAAATGACCGCAAGACGGATGGTTTTGCTTTTTAGCGTTGGTTTTGATCGATTTCGAGGTCAGCGTGGACCGAGAGGGTTTTTGATCGGGTTTGATCCGACGGTCGAAGAGTCGATCGTGTGGCCTCCGTTCGGCAGGGAAAACGTGGGCCAGACGGGTGAAACTACCCTAAAAGTTGGAATCATGGCGAGAATCAACGGCTCATATGATCGAAAATCCGTTTTGATTTTCAGATTCTCCGCGTCATCCACGCCTCCACCCATACCGGCCACACAGCCCGGTAAAGAAGTACTTGGCTCGTAATTTAACCAAAAATACAATAAATTATCCCCCAAACGTGGTGAATACCCCCTTCCCTAAGCGAGCGTCTTTCCACGGACATGTCCTACTTTGTTGAGCGTCCGGGGACGTCCGGGCTCCTTTTTCAGGTGTCCGGGGAGTGGTCCATATTGTCCTCTTTTTTGTCCTACTTTTTCGGTCTCTATACTTGATGTAACGTCTGATCTTTAAACCACACCTTCAACAACACTTTAAACAACACCTTTCAAGTTCATCTTCACACAAAGCTGCGGTGCTTAGGCGCCTTGTCCCCACAGTCATCGTTTTGCCCTCGAGGCCCTTATCAGTTCTAGTGAGCCGGATCCCCCTCTAACTCGATTTTTCAGGTCAGGACGCGTGCCAGAAGGGGGGGGGGATCGTAGCGCAATGTTCACTCCGAGAATAATTCAATGATTTTACCGGCTGAACCTCTTCCACACACCATCATGCCTTCATTTCACTCAAAACTCTGAAATTCACCCCATAATCCCTTGAGAACATTTGAACTGACGATCCGGAAAATTAGACTCACATTCTGGTTAAAACCAATCATGAGCGTTACACTTTCAAAAACAAAATTTCGTCATTTTGACTCTTCGAAACGTCAATTTCGCTCATTCATAACCAAATTTGGTGGATTCGTCTCGTTCAAATCCCAACTCGGGCTTTTCCTCATTCAAAAACCAAATTTCGTGGGTTTTACTCTTTCAAAAACCAATTTTACGGTCTTCCACTCCTTCAGAACACAATTTAGTGGACTTGGCGCCTCCAAAACACAATTTCGGGGATTTCCGCCTATCGAAATACCAAATTCGAGGCTTTTGCTCTTTTAATAACCAGCTTCGCAGGTTTGGATAATTAAAAAACTAATTTCGCAAAAAAAAGAAAAAAACGATCAAGAAAAAACGATTTCGTCATTTTGGCTTTTTCAAATTGCAGTTTTGCTGGAGATTTTCACTCTCCCACAAACAAACGTTTCAAATTTGGCACCTTAGGAACAAAATTCACCAACTTTAGTTACATCGTACACCAATTTTCCTTATTTTCTCGCTTTCAAATCCCCAATGACGTGTGGTTTGCTCTTTGAACAACCAAGTTTTTCGCTGGGCTGTCATTCCGCCTAACTCAGCGTTGGGTTGCCTTCTCCCCCCCCCCCCAACACTATCCGAACGGGGCAGCTCTGGAGGGCAAAACAAAGCTTCAAAAACAAAATTCAAGATTTAGGCTTCTTCAATTCACAATTTCCCTGTCGATTTTTCACAACCAGCACTCAATGTTTCAAATTTGGCTCAATTTTTGTTATTTAGAACCCCAATCTCGCTGTTTTTACGCGTTTAAACCCAAAATTTCGTGGCTTTATACCAGTTTTGTAGGAAAATGAATTTAGCTCTTTAAAAATCTAAATTCCCGAATTTGGCTTATTCCAAACCTAAATTTCGTCAATTTTGGGTCTTATAAATCCCAGAGTTTCTTAATTTATTTCCTTTCAAAACATAATTTCGTGAATTTGGCTTATATCAACCACAATTTCACAGATGTTGGTTATTTTACGGTCGCACGGCTTTTAGCAATTTGAAAAGCATCGAAAAAATAAATTTCGTGATTTTGGCAGCGTAAACCCAAATTTGACTGAGGATTTTCGCTCTCTCATTTCCCCTAATTTCATGAATTTTTGTTATTTCAAACCCTAATTTCGTGTATTTTTTTCTAAAACAAATTTCGTGTCCTTGGCTTTTTTTAAAAATCAATTTTGCTAGTTCGAAAAACAAATCTAGCTCTTACGAAAAGCAAGCTCATGGAATTGGCTCGATCAATCACAACATTTTTGGCCCATGTTCGCGGTCTTTCGCTTTTTCAAAACCTAATTCGCGGATTTGGCTCATTCAAAACCCATAATTTCATAGTTTTGGCTTTTTCAAACCCAATTTTCGTGGTTCTCGTTATTTCAAAACCTGACAGGATACCTATGGGGGGTCAACCATGAGCTAGCGTTAAAAAATTAACGCAAGCGGTAACAAAGGACGCTCTATCACAAATAATGTTATTATAACGCCATAGATACCGCGTTTTGACGGTATTTTTACGCTAGCTCATGGTTGACCCCCTGAAAGGCTAAAGTGGTCGTTTGGGCGGACCTGCTGTAACACCAAACTGATCAACGATTAGTCGTTGTTCTAGTATTTAGGCGTCCTACTTTCCGTCGAAAGCGTCTTACGTTTCGTACCAGGCGTCCTCGGAAACCACTTTTATACCTTGTCACCTTAGCCACTCTCTCTTCACGACCCTGAAAATTTGGCTATTTTCGGAAGCCGATATTTTTCTGTGAATAGGGAACAGGTAGAATTAAAGTACTTCCTAGTTTGTTGGCAATGTGCTGTTGGGAGGGGGGGGGGGTTAGATGATTCGCCCCTGGTTGGGTCTACGCCAAGATTCACTCCTCCGCTTATACGAAGTAATGGAAAACCCTCGAATTCGCCGTTTTTATGATGAATCACTTTTCATATTTTGTTTTTTTGACTGTCATTTCCGAAACAGATACCCCCCTCCCCCTGTCTCACCACAATACCTGAATTAAAACATTTTATCCTCGCATGGTTGAACAGCTTTACATGTTTGCTTGGTTGAACCTCTGCATTAGACCGTTTTATTTCATTCTGGCCTGTATTTACTTTCTTAATACCGCCGTACTGTTTTCGTTGAATCCTTCTTGGAAATTAATCACCACTTTATATTTTCCGTGTCAAATACCCTCCCCCCTTCCACCGGAAACACCATTAAACATATTCATTTCTACCCTCGTCCTCTATAGCCAAGTCATGTAGAATTTTCCCAGCTGTCCTATATCAGCGAGCAAAGCGCCGAGTTTTCCGCGTTAAGACACACAGCAAACACACGCAAAAAAAAAATGGGTGCGTGACTCTTTTCTTCATGTAAAATGGAAATACCTACACTATCGCATTAATTTTTTTTTGTCTTCTTTTCTTATGACCTTGCCCCTGCACACGCCCCCTTCCCCCCTGTAGAAACCGTTCCGATCTTTGAAATATAATTACACGCTTCGCGCTGAATTTCAATTCTTTTCTCGGTAACAAATGTCAATGGTTATAGGGCGTTAAAACGCCCACGTCGACTCACACTGCACCCTGAAAACGTTCAAGTTTTGTACGGACGCTTCGCGTTTGCCCCCAACTTTGTGGGTCATAACTGGCGTTTTCGTGACAGCGTGATTCTTGAAAAAAAAAAAAAATCGCGTTATTTTATTATACACGAGACGAACTATTTAAATACCGTCTCGTTGCATTATTCAGTTCCTACGATCTCTTTCGCACGGTTGCGTCATAATATCCGTGTGGGACTGTCGTTTGTTTCTTCCGTTACAGTATAAAACCTTGAACGACAGCATTGCATTTCTCATTTCGAAGTACTTACGTTACTAACTGCGGCAGGAACTGTAGAATTCTAGTTTAGCTGGCTTCTAACATGGAGCTAGTACTGCGCATACTTGATTCCACCTCCATGAGGGTCGGAGGGCCGTGCATTGGAAAATGGACATTGTGGGGCCTCCATCTGTGCTCCGGGGAGCCTATAAGGGACGTGGAAGGGAAGTGTTAATAACGTTCCCCTCGATAGTCCTAAAACATGGCAGTTTGGCTTTAAACAAATTTTTTTTATTTATCGGAGCTAGCGATTTTTTCGCTTTAGCCATTAATTCGTGCTTTATTTGTAGCTTAAAGCCACGAAATTGCTGCCGGAGACCGCAAATTTGAGCTGCAAATTAATCTTTTTTCTCATTTGTTGCCACTATCTAGCGCTTTTTCTCATTTGTATCCGCGAATTAAGATTTTTTCCTCTCAATTTTATCCGAGCGAATTTTCCCAATTTTATCCGTGAATGATAGCTTTTTATAATTTTTAGCCGCGTATGAGCGCGCTTTCTCAATTTTAGCCGTGGGCTTGCACCTAAATCACCTCATTAGCGCTTTTTTTTTGTTAATAGCCTTCAAATATAGGGTCACTCTAAACCGTGAATTAGCGATTTTTTCTCAATTTTGGTTCAGAAATGTAACGCTAACGAGAAAAAGCGCCAGTTCACCGTTAAAATTGAGAAGAGAAGCGTTGATTCGTGGATAAGTACTCGAGAAAAAGTGTTAATTCGAAACTGAAATTGAGTAGACGAGCCCGCTCAGGGTTTCTCGTTATAATTTCGTTTCAATTTTAGCTGAGAAATATCGCTTTTATCGATTATAGCCGTGAATTAACGCTTTGCATACAATTTTCTCGAATCCAGCCACGAATGCTTTTTCGCAATCCTATAGCCATCAATATTTAGCGCTTTTTGTGAATTTTTAGCTGCCTACTGGCCAAAGAACAGAAGATTAGCCCTTGAGCGTAGCCAGAGGAGGGGAAGGGGTAGGCAGCTGCCCTCCCCTAGACTCGAAAGCTTAGATTTAGTGGGGCAGCTGCCCACCCCTAGATACATTCGGAAAGTATAAATCCTTCAGGATAACCACATTTTGTTGCTTCGGCGCCAGTTTTGTGGTAAAATAACCAATAGAGAGGGGGGGGGGTTAAAATGTTCATTTTTGAGTTTTTAAACCGTCAAATTTGGTTTTGGGGTGAAATGTTGGATTGTTACGTCTCCCAGACAGAATCAGGAATAGAAGGCTAAAACGGGTTCGCAACGGGGCTGTTAGTTTATGAATCACGGGCTGGCTACGCCCCTGGATTAGCTTAAAGATTAGGCTACAACTCGCCTTTTATAGGGATCTGTGGTATGCGGCTTCGTTTGAATTAGACTTTTTTAACTTTTTCAAGCTCTCAAAGTTTGTCCAAATGAACGGGATAAAGATTGTTCATATTTTATCTGGGTCCTACGGCGATCAAATGATGAAATCTGCTGCTGGTTTCCGCCCAAATTCAAACAATCGTGGCCAAAAATGACAGTCGATTGGTTTTAGTTGACTCTCTCGACTCTTGATTGACCAATCGAGGATCACATAGTTCGAGGCTCTGCATTGTAATACACTCAAAGGCCTATTGTGCTCGCGACAAGATGCAACTGAGTGGCCAACCCGCTCCCAATGCTGGAAAACATGTTATTTTTTTTTTTCTTCTGCCCGTCAAGTGTTTAGGCGAGGTCAATTCTTTTGATTGACAGAACCCCCCCCCCTCACCACTACCACGCCCTTTGTTTTCAAGACTCCCAAAAATTTTCCGCGAACGACGATAAGCGTTCAAATCACTTTTTTTGCACGATGTGAATTATAAGCAATTGCCCCAATTAATCGACAATTGACGAGCACTTGAGTTTTGATGAACGACCGCTCTCGGTCGAAGGATGTTGAGTCGTGCAAAATAATCAAGGAAGTAAATTGGCACTATAGAGAGTGAGGGCGACGGAGATTGAGAGAAGAATCTGTACTCGTCGGATGTTTTGTTGATGGGAACGGTGAGGGGGGCATGAGTCACAAACTACTCGCGTACCGAGGAGAACCTTTTTATTCAGTTTGAACCAGACAGGAGTGGCCAAAAACTGTTCCAAAACAGGGTCGTGTGGATTATAGGCCGAACTTTCAGAAAGCAGTGAAATTTGCGGTGTGTTTTTGGCTAAATTGTCAGACATGAAAGTAAAATCTGGAGATTCGCAAACAAACTCTCGGTTTCCATTGATTTCACGCCCTTGTGTATATACACACTGCGTTGTGGACTATAATTTAGTCTTAATATGCGCAGTTTGCGGTCAAATTAAACTGTTGCATTTCCTCCTTCCTTCGAGGTTGTTGAAGGAAGAAAATGCGAGAAAGTGACTTCCGTTGTGAAATAACAAAATTGGAATATCCCGGTGATTATCACATTCTCCGAATCCGAAGAAACACGTGCTTATATTTCCTAAAGAACATAATTTCGAAGTTCCCGCTCCCACCTGACCCCCATCACGCTAATTCTCTTCGCCTTTTTGCGATGAAATAATTTATGAGTCCCCCCCCCCTTTAATTTTTTCGCACACTCGTTATATGAGTGGGTTCTTTCTACGAATTAAGAGCATACAACCCTCTCATTGGGTGGGGGGGGGGGCTGGCCCTGGATCCCGCAAATTTTGAATGAGGTTGATTTGTATTACACGTCCGCATCCTACCATTATGTCAATTTCGCACCAACGAATAATTTGAGCGGTGATTGGTGGTGGGGTAGGGTAAAGAGTTGAGGGATCTGCGCCTTCACTGATACGTCTTCCCGCAACGACCTTCCTTAATTCAACCCGTATTGTACATAAATTGCATTGTAATAGAAAACGCTAAAAAAAAAAAAAAAAAAACATTCCTAAAAATGTTTGCGTCATAGACACCAAAGAAAACGCATTTGATCGAATTTTATACTTCATTTTTAGTTACGCAACGCTTTGTACACACATAAATCGAGAAAAAGTCCTTTCGGCGTCTTTTGAGTTTATTGCCGGCTTTAAAAGGGTTGAATTTCGTTAAAATTGCGTTGATTACAACGGAACTTGACAAAAAAATGCTTCAAAATGCGTTAGAGTTCTAGAGCTTCTTGGGTATTAGTGTTTTGTCGGGACGGTTCCTCAATTTCGCTGAGCTTTTGACATTTTATTGCTGTTGGTGAGTAAGAGGGGGGGGGGTTAGGCGTGCCTTATTAACGACTTTTAATTTTTTTATCCTTCCCAAAGGTACGATATCGTATCTTTACAGCTTATTTCCTTAAGGTTAGATTCCTGGTTAATTAATTTCAACTTAGGAGTGCCCTATACTTAATTATATTCCTTCGGTATGCGGTTTTTTTTTGTTTTATCATTATTCCTCGCCCCCCTCCCACCCACTATTACCAGTTCTCTTCTGCGTCGTTGCTATAATATCTATTAGAGATTTCCTTGATTTATTCAATCAACAAGTCCCTGCCATCTGGAGGTGTATGAGCGTAACTCGACTAGCTCATTGCAACTGCATTGAACCCACCATCTCGACCTTCTGCTTCATATTCGCGCCCCCCTTCACCCATCTATTTTGTGATTTGATTCCTGGGGACAAATCATTCAAATTCACCTCAATTTTGTATTAATCATTTTGAATGGACACTAAGGTGATTCACTTTGACGGTGGGACTATTAGGACACAATGATTGTGAGAGGGTGGGCGGAGGGCCTAAGACGCCTTCTTGGAAACACTATTTTTGCACCTAGCAAGGTTGATGATTTAAACTTGTCGTCCTTGATTGTTTTTTTTTTTTTTTTTACTCGTCTTTCGTCTACCTACCAATTTCGGAAGAATCTCGACTGATGGTGGGGAATTCCTCTCTCTCACACTCACTCTCTTTATTAGCCGTAAAGCGAAAATTTTGTGCAGCGGTTTTGTATGCGAAAATGGCAAGGTCAGAATGAAGAGGAGGGAAAAAAGTTCCGTTCTTGGGAATTATTTTCTTTCCTATTGAGTGATTTGGTCCCTTTTCATCAGTTATAAAGGTTTTTGGGTATCGCAGGGCCTGTAATTACGCTTAGCATCATACAAATAGCGTCTTATTTCTTGCTAATTAGCAAAGAAGGATTCTAAAGGCCGCGGAGGAAAGAAATTCTCCCTTCTGTGACCCCGTCCCATCCTTTTTGACTGGGGAAGGAAGGACGGAAGGAGGAGAAGAATCTTGAAGTTGAACAAGTTAATTGCCGCGGTCTTGCCAACCGCGATTAAAATTATAGACTGGCGAATATAATACTCGCGGCGACATTCATCTCTTGAAGGTCCGGTTGTTGCCGGAGATTTCTCAATAACCGTCGTTCGCACTTATAAAAGCTATGAAACAAAACACTTCCACGATAATAAATTACCGTCCGTATAAATGCTAACTTTAACGATTTCTAGCTAATTGTAAAAGCGCCGGCGGTAGCATTCAAGTATACGTGCGTTAATTCTCGTCCACCAAATGACCTAATCCCCCGCCCTCGATCTATTGATTTAAAATCCTGCCGTTCAATCAAGGATGGCTAGAGACCCTTACAAAGTGAATTGCGTAAGTCTATTCGCAAGACCCTTTTTCGCTTATGAGGTAGCGTGATTCCCCCGCATGCACAAGGGAAAAGGCTAATGTTATTGTTATGTTAAAATATCTTGTGCGTTGTAGAAATTGACGCGATATTCTCCCTTGATACGAGAAAAAAAAAACAAACATGAATTACCCGCTTTTGGGCCTCGTGCCAAAATTTAAATATAAAAACCCGAAAAATTTCCCACGCCCGCCTACCCAACGCATTCAACCTGACGGTAAAAGTGACGTCGTCTATTTTCAATTATTCAATATTTTATTATTATTATTTGTCAAACTGACAAATTCACGTTCGGAAAATGACCAATCTGAACACGCTTGCCCTAAAAATAGCAAAACTGACGAATCGCGAGCCTTGAAAATGGCCAAACTGACTATTCACGCCCTAGAAATGGCTTGACGGACTATTTGCGCCAAAATGGTAAGACTGACAATTTGGGCCTTAAAAATGCCTGAAACTAACCGTTCGCGACCCAAAATTTGCCAAACTGCACGCAATTCCACGCGCTCAAACTGGCTAACTGACCATTCGTGCTCCAAAAATAGATAAAGTGCTATCCGTAGTGAAAAAAAAAAAAAAAAAAAAAAAGTATTCTATGCGTTTTAAAAATTTGCTATTCGTGGCTTTAAAATGCGTAAACTCACGATACATGCCCTGAAAATTGTAAAAACCGACCAATAGTCAGTATGGCCGTTGCGGTCTCCTCCGATGTTCTTGACTTCATGGCGGGCCAGCGTGGTTCAATTGCCTCGAGAATCTCTTCCTTTGGACTTCGGGGTTAGAGGTTTTTGTCTGGTTCGAGCGTTTTGTGGTTAACAGTGTTTTGTGGGGGGAGCTTTTTGTTGTTTGAGCATTCTGTGGTTCAAGCGTTCTGTGGATGTAAGCTTCAGCGTTATTCTGCAAGTTTTTTGTGGCTTACAGCTTTGTGTGAGCGTTTGTGGTTTGAGCGTTCGATTTCAAGACGCGTAGCATCAGTTTTGTCAATTTTTGTGGGCGTGATAGTCAGCTTAGTTGAGTTAACGGGTTAATTTAGCCGTTTTAAGGCGCGTATCGCCAGTCTGACTATTTTTTGGGTGGTAATAAGTTAATTTTACCATTTGTTAGGGCGAGTATTTAACAGACGGATCTACTCAGTTCACTTCAAAAGAGGCTGTTTTATTTAAATTAACTGTCTGATACAAGTCCTGTGAGTACCCGAGATTCAATCACTCCAGTATCAATGAAAAGGAATGCGGGGAGGGGGGAGGTTCTTCAACATTTGCCTTATCTTGGTCGAATACTTCCGCCACCTCTAGGCGTCAACAACAGCTAAAGCTAATTTAAGGCCTTTTTAAGGTGGCGCTAACGCCCCCCCCCCCTCAAACGAACCGTTAGAAGGGGTTCCCCCTGTAATTCCGGCGTTTCAGTCCGCCACCACATGGGCAGTTAATTTTGCAAAAATGACCAAAATTTAAAATTGCCCGCGATTTTTGTTATCCTGGAATTTTACGACGCACGAGTTGCCCAACCGATGTTCGAGTCCGACGGACGGACGGATTTGTCGCGGTTTCTGACATTTTTTGGGCTGACATTGAGACACCGCAAAATCACGAACTGTTGGGGCGAAATCGGGGCTGAAATTTAAAAAAAGCGCTAAATTCGCGCAGCCTAAACCTGAGAAAAACGCTAATTCGAGGATGGAAAAGAGAAAAACGCGAATTCGCGTCTTCAAAAATTTGTGATAGAGTGCTACAAATTAGCAGCTTTAAAACTTGAGAAAAAGCATTCACAGCTAAAAGGGAGAAACGCCAACTCATGGATTCTCGGGGCAACATTGGGGCTAAAGTTGAGACAAAACGCTAATTCACGAGTGAAATAGACAAAAACACGAATTCGCGTCTAAATAAAAGTGGAGGAAAACTCAGCTAAGGTATGAAAAATTACGATTTTGCTGATAAAATCGAGAAAAAACGCTAAAAATCGCATCTAAAATTAAGAAAATGTGCTAATTTACTGCTAAAGTTAAAAAAAAAAAAACGCTAATTCACAGCTGAAAATGAGAAAACGCCAACCCGCCGATTCTTGGGGGCAACTTTGGGGCTGAAATCGAGAAAAAACGCTAATTCACGCGGCTAAAACTGAGGAAAACGCTAATTCACGAATAAAAAAAAAAACAACGCGAATTCTAGTATACAAATAGAGAAACACGCTATTATGATAAAGCGTTACAATTTGGCAGCTTTAAAAATTGAGAAAAAGTGCGAATTCACTGAAAAGGCCGACTCGCGGATTCTCGGGGCTGGGATTGAAATTGAGAAAAAACGCTGATTAACGGCGTGAAATGGAGAAAAACGTGAATTCGCGTCTAGAGGTGGAGGAAAACTTTAATTCACAACTAAGATATGAGTTTTTACGAATAAAATAGAGAAAAAGCTCTATAATTCGCAGCTAAAATTAAGAAATGTGCTCATTCACTGCTAAAATTTAGGATAAAAAGGCTAATTCACAGCTGAAATTGAGAAAACGCCAAATAGCAGATTCTCGGGGAACTTCCAGAATTAAAATTGAGAAAAAGCGCTAATTCAAGTGGCTAAAACTGTAAAAACGCGCTAATTCACGGGTAAAAACGCGAATTGGCGTTTAAACTGGAGAAAAACGCTAACTTATTGATAAAATTTGGACAGCGCACTCAAACGCTACCTCAACTTTGCGGATTCTTGAGGCAAATTCATGGCTAATTCACGGCTAGGAGTTTATAATAAGCACCGATTCGCAGTAAAAATGAGAAAATGTGGGATTTCGCTGCTAAAATTGGAAGAAAAACGCTAATTCATAGCTGATATTGATAAAACGTCAACTCGGTGATTCCTGGGGCAACTTTGGGAGTAAAATTGAGAAAAAGATCTAATTCGCGGGTAATAAAAAGAGAAAAACGCGAATTGGTGTTTAAAATGGAGAAAAGCGCCAATTCACAGGTTAAATTTAGAAAAAAATGCTAATTTGCGGATAAAATTGGGAAAGAGTACTCAAACGCTACCTAATTTGCCTAATTTGATTATTGAGGCAACTTCACGGTTGAGAGCTTATAAAATGCGCCGATTCGGAGCTAGAAATAAGAAAATGAGCTAATTCGCGGATAAAATTGAGAAAACGCATATAAGCAGTTTTTAGGAGGCAATTTCGAGGCTAAAATTTGTACTTCAACGTTGTTAAAAAGTATATTCGTAGTTTAATTAGAGACTAAAGGGTCTCCTAGAGATTTCCACCCCGGCCCCCGATAGGTGTTGTTTAGCCCCTGTACCTTCTGTGTTCTAGCACCTGTATCTTTCGAGTTACAGAAAAACAAACAAAAACACGAAACAAATCTCGTGTTTCCCCCCGTTCTGGTGTTGAGGAGGAGGACCATATTGACATTTTCCTGTATTCGCTAATGGACAAGGGGTGCCCTCCCCCGGATGTCCATTGGTCAGACCACCCAGAAATGACTTCAAAACTATCTGGTCGGAGGGATGGGGGTGGGGGTGGGGTATTTGATCATGTACTTTTTTGTCCCGCGGTGCATGCGGGAAATCCCGCGCGGGACGGGACGGGAGGGGGGCGCGCACCCCTACTTAGGATTTTTAACCGGCAAATTGTCTTTAATAACCAGCGTTCAATTTAAATTATTATCTATCATGTACTTACGTCCTTTGTAACTTTAGGCAGTTTTTGTGGTACACTCTCGTTTGTTGGTTTTTAACCGCGGCCTATACGAATGCGAACCTTTTTGGATGTATCGCTTAAAAACAAATTTTCGGACTTTTTGTTATGAATAAATTCTATACGGAGTGGCAGGTTTTCGCCTTTTCCCTCATAAACACATTCCGCGAAGACTATATAACGCACTGACAAATTTGGAGCTACTTCGGTCCCGAATTCTTCAGAAGTAGTGAACGAGTTAATTATGTAGTTCAAGAATGTCTAGAAGAAAAGGAATATGGCGGTAGGAAAATTCCTTGGAATGAAAGTTTTCCGTTTTCACAACCGAGAGGGCCTCTCGAAATTCGAATTGCCCTTAAGGCTGTGTTATATAATTTGAAATTATAACTGATGATGATGGTGAGGCGGGGGAGAGTGATGGCAATATTTCGAATGTTATTGTTTTTTTTCCAATGCCATAACTGTTCGTAGTACACACAAAATTAACGATTTTTTGTTTGTTTTTCTGTGTTTTCAGACGCCTGCCTTCGATGTCAAGCTGAAAGCAAACAGGACTCTCGGTATGGCAAACAGGACTGCGTCGTCGTCTGGGGTGACTGTAATCACTCGTTTCACTATTGCTGCATGTCTCTTTGGGTTAAACAAAACAACCGGTGAGTGTTCCTATAATCATATCGCCATCCCCACGCCCGGCCCGTTGTTGTAACGTATATTCTTTAGGAAACTGGAAAAAAAAAAAAAAAAAAAAATCTGTTGCATGCTCCTTCGATTTGCGTATAAACAAATCGGGCACCCTTGGGCGCATATTACAAGTTCTAATTAGAGAATTATTTTAACCCCCTTCCCCCCTCAACCAACAATCCTCGGATTCCAGACGTTTAAAAATCGAAAATATGTTTGTTACAGGTGCCCTTTGTGTCAACAAGAGTGGTCCATTCAAAGAATGGGCAAATAATGCGTCTCGGTGACTCCATTTTGTGAATTTTTATTTATTGAAATCAGGAAGAATGTAAATCTGTGTTTTAAGGTATATTTTTAAACGATTTTCTTTTTTTTAAATTAATTTTTACTTAGAAGTGTTAAAACTCTTGATGCTTTAGCTAGAATTGTGATTCCATAAAATGAAACCAATTACCAATATAACTTCGCTCGAAATAATTGTCTTCCAGTACACCCAAAAGTAAGTACCTACACATCAATTTCTAATAGTTTACGTACAACTTTTGTCTTTTATTCCGTAATTGTGTGTTGGGAGGAGGAGGGGGGGGGGCAAGAAATTGAAGAAGAAAAAAAAAAAATGATAGGAAACCTTAGACTCAAGCTCAAAGTCCATTATCGACCGGTTCTATTCACAGATGAAGAGCACTCGGTGGATTAAATTAGACAGGTCTTCTTCGCTGTCTCGCCAATAATGTTCTTGTTGCTCTAGTTCTTTCAGTTTGAGCTTTTTTTGTTGCTAGGAGGAGGGTGAGAGTAATTTTTACGTAGACACGAAAGAAAAAAAAAAAAAAAAAAAAATCATGGCAAGGTTGAAGCCAATGCTTTTACCAAGCCATTGAACCTTAATGAAATTAACGTGAAAAGTATGCAATTCTGTTGCAATTACAATGATTTTGTTTGGTCATTGTCTGGCTTAATTATCGTTTGTTTTTTTCACGAAATTCACATTGTAGTCTGGTTGATCTTATCGTCAAGTGTTTCTACACTTTCTCACAACTGTTTCTTAGACTCCCCCAGAGTCTCTCCAGGTGTGTTTTTTTCCTTTGTTGATGTTGTCCTTTGAAATTGACAGTTTCAGGCGGTCGGAGCTAAGAAATCTAAATTGTCCCTATTCTTGTATGGCCCTGTGGCGCAACGGATAACGCGTCTGACTACGGATCAGAAGATTCCAGGTTCGAATCCTGGCAGGGTCGCTTAATTTTTTTTTCGCTCATTTTCACGATATTTGAAGAAAGGACTCTTCTGTTTCATGAATTCTCGCGGAATTGTTATAATTTTCGTATTATTATTCGGCTTAATACGGAATACTTCTATCCTGGAAATGAACTTTCATTTAATAGTGCTCTCTGTCTCAGTATGAACAAGACATATAATTATAACTTAGCCTTATCCTTATTTTATCCGCCCATTAGCGCTTTATGATCAGTTTAAGCCGAGAATTTATCAACTTTAGCCATGAAAGAGTGCTTTTTGTCAACTTTACCCGCAAATCAGCGCTTATTTTCTCAATTTTGGCCGCTTTTAACGTTCTTCTCAATTTCAGCCGCGGAATTAGCAATTTTGTCCCCCCTCCCATAACCATGAATTTGCGCGTATTCTCAACTTTAGCAGCAAAGTAGAGTTTTTATCCCGTGAGCGAGTTTCTTAATTTTCCACGAGTTTTGGAGCTTTCCTCAATTTCAGCAGCAAATTAGCGATTTTTTCACTTTTCTTAGCGGGGATTAGCACTTTTCTCAGTTTTAGCTGAAAATTAGAGTCTTTCTTAAGTGTTTTCCTCAATATTAGCCTTGAAATAGAGGGCTTTTCACAAATTTGGAATTTTTTGGATCGCCATATGCTATGCATGAGCGATTTTTCTCAGTTTTACCCGCGCACTAGCACTTTTTATCAATTTAGGCTTAAAATTAACTTCTAAAATCTCTTAATTTTGGCCCGACTAATTATTTATGTTCTAAATATTTCTCGCAAATTAGCGGTTTTTTCACATTTTAGCACTGCATTAGCAATTTTATATTACTTTTAGGTATAGCTTATTGCTTCTTCTCAGTTCTAGCCCGTGAGTCACGGTTGTTTATACTTATAACTGTGCATGAACGTGCGGTTTTTCTGAATTTTAGCCACAAAGTTGCCTTCAGATTAAGGCGCGAATAAGGCGGGTTATTTAATTAAAAATTGCCCCACACTTTAAACGAAAATTAGTGACGTTCCTGAATTTTAGAAGTGAATTGGCGCTTGTTCTAAATTTTAGCTGCCGTAGCCGTTTCCAACCCGTGCATTACCGACTTCTCTCAATATTTGCCAAGAATTGGCGATTTCCTCAATTTAAAGCTGCAAAAAGCCATTTTTTTCCGTTTTAGCTGAGAATTAGCACTTTCCCCAATTTGAACTGAAAATTAGCGTTTTTATCAAATTTAGCTGCGCTAATTAGTGATTTTTCCCAATTTCAGCTGTGGAATAGCGTATTACGCTAATTTTGCGACGATTTAGCATCTATTCCCTTTTTTATACGCGAAAAGGCGATTTTTCGCAATTTCAGTTGTGAATTTGCCATTTTTGTCCAATTTTAACCTGAAAGCGTTTTTTTTTTTTTTGTCAATATTATAGCGTGTTTTCTCAATTTTAACCGCGGGGTTGGCCCAAAAACAACATTTTTGCGTTGATTTCCACAATTTATTCGTAGAATTGCCTCCATGCGCCGAGAACCAGCGATTTTTCCTCAAATTTAGTGCGGAAGTTGCATCGCGAGACCACGAATAAGCGCTTTTTCGCAGGTATAAACACGAATACAGCAATTTTTTCAATTTTTTGCCGCGTCAGCAAGTTGCAAATTGCCTAATAGGACCTAATGAAACTGGGGGCACGGTGTATTTTCTCTTTTTAGCCGCGAATTTCTCCTCAAGACATCGTGAATTTTCTCAATTTGAGCCACCAGAATAGCGATTTCGGGGGCTCAATCGAATATTCGGCCCACATTCTTTGCTGATATCACTTGCAATGTTACATTCTCCAGGTCGGATAAACAGGAATTTGTGGAAAGTAGCCAAATCGCTATCCTACCGTCCGACCTCTTCACATACCTACATCCATGGATAACCTGAAAATCCTCATTTTTCCGTATTTAAGCTTCTCGGCCGCCCCCCGACTTCGTGGGGTCTGAATAAGTCCAAGGAAGCATGGACGCACGCGGACCTTTTCAGGCTGCTTGAATTCGAGAAAATCTGCTAAACGTAACTTTAACGAGAAACGCTCATTTTTGGATATTTTATTATGCTCTTTAGAGCGTTGGTACTAGTGCCCCTCCGTTCGCATACTTGTAGCTCCGTGGGGGGGGGGGATCTATCCCCCATATCCCCCCCGTACCTACGCCCCTGACTTGCACGTTGTAGTACTAAGTACTACATGAGCGATTTTTCTCAGTTTACTCGCGAATTAGCGGTTTCTTCGCCAATTGCCATAAATTGGAGCTTTTTTTTCAATTTCAGCCTGTAAAGTTGCCTTCAGAATCCGCAAATTGGCGTACATTCAGTTTTTGGCGCAAATTAGCATTTGTCTCAATTTCAACCACGAATTAGCGTTTTTTTTTAAATTGTAACGGCGACGCGTCGTATAGCGTTTCAGACCTGTGAATTAGCGAATTTTCTCAGTTTCAGTCACAAATTGGCGTCTAGCGCAATTTTAGCTGAAATTAGCGATTTTTTCCATTTTTAGCCGCAAATTAGCAATTTTCTCAATTTTTAGGCTTAAAATTAACCTTTCTCTTAATTTTGACCTTAATTTTTTTCTGAATATTACCCGCAAGTTAGCGGTTTTTCACATTTTACGACCGCATTAGCAAAACTGTACAACTTTTATAGGTACAGATTATTGCTTCTTTTCAGTTCTAGCCGTGAATTAGCGTATTTTTTAACATTACACTATTGCCATGTATGAATTTGCCATTTTTCTGAATTTTAGCCACAAAAATGCCTTCAGAAGTTGCGAATTTAAATTATAAATGTAAATTTTTTGTTCAAACCAAAAAATTTACATCGATCCATCCATGTCTGTCAAAAAATCATTATTTTAAAATTATAAATTTCGAGAATTAGTGATGTTTCTCAATTTTAGCAGTGTGGTAGCGTTCCCAACCCGTGAATTACCAACCGAGTTTTGTCAATTTTTGCCAAGATTTAGCGTTTGACTCAATTTAAGCTACAAATTAGCATTTTCTTCCATTTTTAACTGCGAGAATTAGCTCTTTTTCCCAATTTGAACTGAAAATTAACGTTTTTCTTAATTTTGGCTGCGCTAATTGGTGATTTTTGCAATTTTTGCCGCGAATTAGTGATTTTCTTAATTTTGTATCCGCGAATTAACGTGTCAGCGATTTGTTTCTTAATTTTAGTCTGGAAGTTGCGTTTTGTGCTAATTTTGCGGCCATTCAGCATCCTATTCCCTTTTTCATACGCGTTTGGGCGACTTTACGCCATTTCAGTTGTGAATTTGCCATTTTTGTCCAATTTTAACCTGAAAGCGTCTTTTATTTGTCAATATTATAGCGTGTTTTCTCAACTTTAACCTCGGGGTTTGCCCAAATACAACACTTTTGCGTTGATTTCCACAATTTGTTCGAAGAATGCCCTCTGGAAGTTGCATCGCGAGACCACGAATCAGCGCTTTTGAGCAGCTATACGTATAGTCACGAATATTACCGATTTTTGTCTGATAGAGGGTCCGGGGCGAACCCTCCCCCCCGTACCTCGGTACACAACTGCGTTGGGTCTGAAGTCCAAGGAAAAAGCTGGACGTACTCGGACCTTTCGAGCGGCTTCAAGTCCAGAAAATCTGCTAAACCTAACTTCAACGTGAAATGCTCAATTTTTGGAGATTTTATGGAGTTCTTCGTTATGGTAATAGTGCTCCTTCGTTCGTATACTTGTAGTTCTGGGGGGGAGGGGATCTATCCCCTATATCCCCCCCATACTACGCCCCTGCCCAGAAGTAATAATGTTGAAACCATGATTTGTTTCGTTAATGTTTGACCCTCCCTCGTACTGTTTGCTGCCGGGTTTGTTTAAGCTGAACTTAATGAGAATCAAAGGCTACTTCAAAATGAAATCATCGTACCGAATATAATGCTTCTGGAATCAACTGGTGATTTGTAGTGATTTTTTTACCAGTTCAAGTGGGGTAATACCCCCCCCCCCATCCAAGTCGACCGATTTGGCCCAAATACAACATCGACCGGGGTCTTATGACTAACGATTTTTGTGCCAAAGCGCGTTCGGCTGAATTAATTTCTTCGAGAGTTAGTTATCTTGCTAACAAGGAAACGGCCATAAGCTTATAAATATATAAACTATTAAACATAGGGTGAATTTTTGGTAGTGTTGCAAAAAAATTAGGGTGAATCTACATGAAAAATGGAATGAAACGCGACCTTCCCGGACGTTATATCTTGCACCGTTCAGGAGATATGATTTTTTGAGTGATTTCCGTTGAAATTCTTATACTTTTTGGCAGAAACTCTCGATTTCACAGCTGTCACTCCATTAAAATTTTGAAAGCTAGGACAATTATTTCTCAAAATAAACTTCATGATTTTTTGTCTAAAAGTACTAGAAACCCTCTTTTTCTTTGCTTGAAGTACAAGGTTTCTGGTGATATTTTTGTCGGACCGGCTTTTTAACTTTTCCCCTCCCAGGAATTGCTTTTTTAACCTGCAAGTTATCAAAAAACCTTGCGTAACAAATAAGCTTTCTAATGGCCCCTAAACGTTTTGGATTAGTTGTCTGTAACGCCCTAAAACATAGCCCGGATCATCGAAAATCGTGATTTCAGAAAAAAAAATTGTGCCCTGAAAGCAAAATGTGAAAAATGCACTGAGTCTCCGTTTTGACTTCATACCCTCAGGCAGAAAGAGCTATGGTCCTGGTCTCATCTGGACGGTCAGAAGTCGGGCAATATGAAGCTGATGGGACCAGGACCAAGTAAATTTGGTAGCTGATGGCCTGAACGGTTGAATTGGAGACTGTACTTTACCCTCGGTGCAATTTTATTGATTCACCGGTGGTTCTAACCCCCTACGTCATACGCGTTCATCACTGGAAGCCGATGTTTAAAGTAGGACTTTAGGAAAAAAAATACTAGGCGGTAAGACTATCTTAGTTTTCGATTCGATGTTCATTGTATCTCTGAATTGCGCCAATCAAAAATAGAATCAATCTTTCCGCCTAGCAGTTTATCATAAATTTAAACGTTTGCTTTCGGGGCGTTGCTTTTAAAAACTCACGATTTTCGTTGATCCGAGCTATGTTTTAGGGCGTTACAGACGGCTGTTCCAAGAAGTTTGGGGGTCATTAGAAAGCTTAATTAATTCGCAAGTTTTTTTGATAACTTGCAGATTCGAAACTCGAATTCGGTGGGAGGGGGACAATTTTAGGCAGTTTAGCCGTAACTTGATCGCATATTAGCGAATATTGAAATGTTGTCCAGGTTTGGCAAATTTCGTAAAAACTTGCCTGATTAGTCAGGATCAAAATACCAAACTCAGATTAACGCACCCCTTTGTAAAATTTCAAAAAATTGAACACATTCCGAGCGAAAAGAGCTTTTTTTGGGTGTTCTTTGCAACAAGCTTTTGCGAATAAATGAAGGTGAAAAACTTGAATTAAACACACTACTTCTCATTGAAAATGAAAATAAAACGGAGTTTGATGACATCTGTCCTAATGAATTCCGTTATACTCACTGAGAGCCATCCTCTACACCCGCATCTTCTTAAAAAATATACACGGTGGATCCGTATAAGTGTGACAAAAATTTTTGGGAAAAACTACGTTAAAATTGGAGTAAAATGGTACCTTCGGAAGTGTCTTACGTCGATCCGTTCCAGAGTTATGATTTTTTTGGTGTTTAAAAAAAATAACCAATGCTTGCTTCAAAAAATCCGCAATTTCTCGGCTTGTATTGCACCAAATCCAAAAAGTGATGCCATTTTCAGAAACTACGGAACATATCCTTTAGGATGGAGGTCATTTTATTGCTTGAAATAATTGTCAACACCCAGAAATCTGGCATTTTGTCCATAAATTTACGTGACCTCCAAAATTTGTCCGTTTTACGAAAAGTCGCTGTACCCAAACAGCTTCCTCAACAGACTTTCCATGTATCACAAAAACTTTCACGTCTTCTAAGCTTCCTTTTGGCGTGTTCACATTTCATGTTACCACTGGACGTTTCTCACGAAAACGTCACGAGAATGCACAAAAACCGTGTTTTTACGGAACGTGGGCCATTTCCTACGTTATTCGTGAAGGGTGCAGGCAGATCGGCAATAAGTGAGAACAGGATGTCTTACCATGGAGAAGACATCGCAGGCAAGAGACATTCAATTCGAACCCCACCCCCATTTATTTCTGCCGATCTCTGAGCACCCTTCACGAATATTGTTGGCACCTGGCACGTAGGCAACTGCCTATATTTTTCTATGAAAATACTGTTTTAGAAAGAGAGGATAGGATATTTTAGGAAGGAGAAGATATGGTAGGCAAACGGCATTCAATTACCCCCCCCCCCCGAATGGCGACAATTTAATGAATCTCTGAGGGGGGGGGGTATACAGGGTGTTTCAGGAGGAATGATCAGGACTTTAACCAGTCGTAGTACTAACGCGTATAGGGTCGCAAACGCTTCGTTTCCGAGTTACAGGTATTTTTGACATTTTTCGGCCAAACGCGTTCTTTTCGTCAATTATCATTTTTACCGTCCGAGATATTCGGAATTGAACAATGCCGATTACATTTCCGAAAAGAGCACACATTTTGGGTTTAAGAAACGCTGTTGCAAATAGTCGAACTAATGTTTAAGTATTTTCTTTTATTTCTTGAAAAAGAGGAATAGTGTAAATTTGACTTTTACCGTTTCCTTCAAAGACGACTGCCAAACCAAATCCTTCGATGGTAAAGGTACGGTTAAATTATTGGAAAAACACGTCAGTGTTGTAAGCTACAAAATGGCTTTTTAAATGTCGAAATGGACGCATTTTTGACTGAGGTATCACAGCGAACGTTCAGAAATTCCTGATCAGGTCTTCAAATTAAGCCATAAACCACAAAAAAACTAAAAACAGTTATTTCCACGTCAATCTTTGAATATGCTGCTGTAAATAATACTTTTTGTAATACGTCCCAGGGTCAATGGTTGCTAAGATACCGACAAGCGAGGCAATTAAACCCATTTTGAGTACCTACAAGAAGATACGAGAACCATCCAAAAAAAGTTTTTTCAGTTTATTTCACTTTTATTTGTTTTTTGTCATAGATTAGCACAGAATAAGTGAATAAAAGTAAATTAAGCTGAAAGAAAGTTTTTTGGATGGCTCTCGTATCTTCTTGTAGGCACTCAAAATGGGCTTAATTGCCTCATTTTTTAGTATAACAATGGATTTTTCTACCCCTCTCAATTTGTTCACTCAAGTACCAGTCACCCTGTATAATAGTTTCATGTTCTGCGAAACGTGCTCTCTCGTGGCATATTCACATAGTGCTACCTCATGCCTTGTCGAACACTTGAAAAATCACTCTATGCCAACTGTTCGACAGATATTTGTTAAACACTTGCAAAACGGCTCCGTGCCAACTGTTCGACACCCTTGTCGAACAGTTGAAACACTCCCGGGATGATAACTAGTGGTCCGGAAGCGTTCGAAACCGAAGGTTGATGCGAGAGATCGGAATAACGCGGATTCGGACTGTGTGATTCTGGACGGTGTGCCGAATCGGGAAAACCAACAGTTTGACGAGAGCTTTTGTAGCGGTGGGTGTGGTGTTGTTTTCGAGTGGCCAAACTTCGGGCCACTCGGGGGAATCTGTCGATCAAAGTTAGCAGTGGCGGACCTAGGATTTCATCTTGGGAGGGGTTCTACCACATCACTCTCTCTCTCTTTTTTTTGAGTTTCAGCTACAAACGTGCCTCTATAGGAACCGTGCATTGGTGTTTCCTCATTTTTAGCCGTAAATTAACCCTTTTTTAAAAAAATTATCCGCGTTTTATAGTTTTTCTCCGTTTCAGCTAGTGATGCACCGAGACCGAGAAAAAGTCTCGGTCTCGAAATCGAGACCGAGGCCGAGATCGAGATTGCATTTTCCGGACCGAGACCGAGACCGAGATCGAGATTGCATTTTCTGGACCGATACCGAGACTAAGTCTCATTTTCTCGAGACTTACTCTCGGTCTCGGTGTGATCCAAAAAGCTCGATGCATATAGCGCTGGTATAGATATTTTTACTCAACAAATGAACCCAATCGGCGGTTTTTGTCTTGGGAGGGGTTACACACCATAAATCCACTCTTGCGGAAAATGCGAATTAACTCTATTTTTCTCTATTTTCCATCGGATAAGCTCGTAAGTCCGATTAACTCTCTCTTAATTCTGAGTTTTAGCCCGAAACTTGCCTGTGTAGTAACCACGAATTGGGGTTTTCCCAATTTTTGCCGTGAATTAACGGTTTTTCTCAAATTGATCCGCGAACTAATGTTTAAGTATTTTCTTTTATTTCTTGAAAAAGAGGAATAGTGTAAATTTGACTTTTACCGTTTCCTTCAAAGAAGACTGCCAAACCAAATCCTTCGATGGTAAAGGTACGGTTAAATTATTGGAAAAACACGTCAGTGTTATAAGCTACAAGATGGCTTTTTAAATTTCAAAATCGACGCATTTTTGACTGAGATATCACAGCGAACGTTCAGAAATTCTTGATCAGGTCGTCAAATTGTGCCATAAACCACAAAAAAACTAAAAACAGTTATTTCCACGTCAATCTTTGAATATGCTGCTGTAAATAATACTTTTTGTAATACGTCCCAGGGTCAATGGTTGCTAAGATACCGACAAGCGAGGCAATTAAACCCATTTTGAGTACCTACAAGAAGATACGAGAACCATCCAAAAAATTTTTTTTTCAGTTTATTTCACTTTTATTTGTTTTTTGTCATAGATTAGCACAGAATAAGTGAATAAAAGTAAATTAAGCTGAAAGAAAAATTTTTGTATGGCTCTCGTATCTTCTTGTAAGCACTCAAAATGGGCTTAATTGCCTCATTTTTTAGTAAAACAATGGATTTTTCTACCCCTCTCATTTTGTTCACTCAAGTACCAGTCACCCTGTATAATAGTTTCATGTTCTGCGAAACGTGCTCTCTCGTGGCATATTCACATAGTGCTACCTCATCTGCATGCGTTATCGAATATTCCTGTCGAACTGTTGCCTTGTCGAACACTTGAAAAATCACTCTACGCCAACTGTTCGACAGATATTTGTCGAATACTTGCAAAACGGCTCCGTGCCAACTGTTCGACACGTGTGTCGATCAGTTGAAACACTCCCGGGATGATAGCTAGTGGTTCGGAAGCGTTCGAAACCGAAGATTGATGCGAGAGATCGGAATAACGCGGATTCGGACTGTGTGATTCTGGACGGTGTGCCGAATCGGGAAAACCAACAGTTTGACGAGAGCTTTTGTAGCGGTGGGTGTGGTGTTGTTTTCGAGTGGCCAAACTTCGGGCCATCGCATGAATCTGTCGATCAAAGTTAGCAGTGGCGGACCTAGGATTTCATCTTGGGAGGGGTTCTACCACATCACTCTCTCTCTCTTTTTTTTGAGTTTCAGCTACAAACGTGCCTCTATAGGAACCGTGCATTGGTGTTTCCTCATTTTTAGCCGTAAATTAGCGGTTTTTAAAAAAATTATCCGCGTTTTATAGTTTTTCTCCGTTTCAGCTAGTGATGCACCGAGACCGAGAAAAAGTCTCGGTCTCGGTCTCGAAATCGAGAACGAGACCGAGATCGACATTGCATTTTCCGGACCGAGACCGAGATCTAGATTGCATTTTCTGGACCGAGACCGAGACTGAGTCTCATTTTCTCGAGACTTACTCTCGGTCTCGGTGTGATCCAAAAAGCTCGATGCATATAGCGCTGGTATAGATATTTTTACTCAACAAATGAACCCAATCCAGTGGCGGATCTCGGTTTTTGTCTTGGGAGGGGTTACACACCATAAATCCACTCTTGCGGAAAATGCGAATTAACTCTATTTTTCTCTATTTTCCATCGGATAAGCTCGTAAGTCCGATTAACTCTCTCTTAATTCTGAGTTTTAGCCCGAAACTCGCCTGTGTAGTAACCACGAATTGGTGTTTTCCCAATTTTTGCCGCGATATAAGCACTTTTTCACAATTTTAGCCGTGAATTAACGGGTTTTCTCAAATTGATCCGCGATTTATTCGTTTTTCCCCGTTTCAGCAAGCGAATGATCGCGTCTTGTCCACTTCAGCCACGTATTTTCTCGAGTTGAGCAGCGAATGAGCTTTTTATCTACATTAAGCGATATATCTTTGAGCAGACGGCTGATCCAGGATTTCCTCAAGGGGGGGGGGGAATTGTGTCCTTCGCTCTACTAAAAATGACTCAACAGCGATTTATTACTACCTAGAAATAGCTATTCCCACCATAAAAACGGCTAAACTGACTATAATCGCGCCCCAAAATAGCAAAACTGACGATTTATGCCTTTTGAAAACGGCTAAACTGCGGCTAATTATACCCTAAAAATTGGCAATTAGGTACCTCTCTAAAAATGGCCCAACTGACTCCAAGTGCAAAAAATTGGCTAAACTGACGGTTCACGCCCTGAATATGCCTAAACTGATGATGCCTGCCCTGAAGGCTGCAAAATTGAACATTGGCGCGCCAATAATGGTCAAACTATGTATAACCTTCATGAGACTAAGCACGCTAAAAACAGCCAAACTGGTGGATGCGCCGCTTTAAAGGTGGCCAAACTGACTTTACGAGCTCCAAAAATGTTTAACTGACGTCATTCTTGCCCTGAACGCGCTTAAATAAATTATTATCCCAGCCCTGAAAATGATAAAATCGACCAGTATTTCGCCAAAAAATAGCCAAACTGACTATTCTCTCCTTGGTATGACATCGTGTTCGCGGCTTTTAAATGGGGAAAAAAAAAAAAAAACTCATTGACTATGCGCCCTAAAATTGGCCAAACTGGCTATACAAGCCATACAATTGGCAAAACCTGCTCTACGCTTTCTAAAAGTAGCTAACTGACGATTCGCGGCTTGAAAATATCACGCTGACTATTCATGCCCTAGAAATTGCCATATACTGGCAGTTTGACGTATTCACGCCCTAAAAATTGCTAAAACTGACTCTATTATGTTTAATAACGTGGCCTATCAAGGGTTAAACCGACGATTCGCGCTTTGAAAATCCCTAAACAGATTATTCATGTTTTGAAAATCGACCACTTGTGCGTCAAAAACGGCTAAACTGAGATATTTTGACACGTTTAAAATGTCTGAACTGACGATACGTGTCCTAAAAATAGCAAAAAGCTGTCTATTAAGACTCAATAATGGTTAAACTGATCAAACGCGAAAACGCCCCCCTTTCCGTCACCACTGCCCCAAAGGAGGGGGCTCGAGTCCCCTGGTTGTGAGGAAACTTTTTTTCTTTCTTCAATTCTTGATTTTTTTTTTTTCAGTTCTTATGTCATGACTTTATGTGGATTGGCGTTATCTTCCTTTTAGCCGTGAGTTACCGCGTTTGCTAAATTATAGCCACGAAATAGCGGATTTTCTGCAATTGATCCGCCGAGCTAGCGGTTTTCAATTTAGCTGGGCATTATTTCTAAATTTTAGCCGTGAATTATTCCCGGCAAAAAAATCAATTTCACCCGCGAAAAATCCGTGAATTATCGTTTTTCTCCATTTTAGCTTCACAATCAGCGCTTTTTCTCAATTTGTGCGGCCAATTTTATCGGCGCGCCGCTAATTTCTTAATTTTAGCCGCGAATCACCGCAATCCTCAATCTTAGCTGTAAATTAGGGAATTTTCTTAAATTGATCCGTTTTCTCCTTTTTAGCACTGCCCTTCTTAGTCATGTGGATTAGCGATTTTATGGAGTTTCCTCAATTCTAGCGATTTTTATCTATTTTTTCCTCTTTTATATATTTTTGATACAACGGAATTTTATGCAAATGGAAAACGCTATCAATTTTATGGCTGCCCACCTCTTCATCCCTTCATCGATGCACTACTGGCTGCATTGTAGATGAGGACGAATACAGGGGAGGAGGGTCTATAGGAATCCTCTGTGCCGCGACCCTTATTCAGCAGCCTTGGTAAAGATAAAAGAAATCTTTCCAATGACCAGCAATAGCATACGCCATCTTCTTAGGGGGGGGGGCTGAATTCACTTGCGTGGGGGGAGGGTTTATAAATTAAATGCTCCATAGCCGACCACCAGCTTCCTGAGAGGGAGGGGTAACCGGGGATCTGTCAAAATCACTCTAAACATATAGGTGGGTTGGTGGCGGGGGTGAACCGAGGGAGGAAGAGGGGTTTTGATCCCCCCCCCCGACCACCTTCAGTCATTAGACCGAGACTTTCGAGACGAGACAGAGACTTAGGAGACGAGACCGAGACCGAGACCAAGACCGAGATCATCATGCTAATGACCGAGACCGAGACCGAGACACGTAAGTCTCGGTCTCGTGCATCACTAGTTTCAGCAGCAAATAAGCGCTTCTTACCCACAATTTTAGCGTTTTTCTTCACTTCCCATGATTAGTCATGGATTAGCATTTATCACCATTCTACCCGCGAATTATTAGCGTCTCTTGTTTTTTTTTTTTTTATACATTTATTTTTTCTGATAATTATTCCTGAATTTCAACCCTGAATCACCACAGGAATTTCCACGAAATCCGTGAATTGGCGTTTTTTCTCCATTTAGCTCCGAATGAGCGCTTTTTGTAATATTAACCGCGAATTAACGCATTTTCTCAATTTCAGCCGGGCATTAGCGGTTGTTGACAGTTTTAGCTGTAAACAAGCGGGATTTCAAAATACATCCGTGAATTAACGTTTTTCAATTTCAGCTTCACATTAGCGCTTTGTAAAAAATTATTTTTGCCGTAAATTAGCGCTCTATATCTCATTTTAGCCGCGAATTATTTTCCAAATTTTAGCGTTGGATTATTTCTTAATTTCAGCCGCAAATCACCCCATTTCTCAATCTTAGCGTAAATTAGCGCATTTTCTTAAATTGATTCGCGAATTTGCATATTTCTCCGTTTTAGCCGCTGGTAAGCGCTTTTGCCAAAATTAGACATGCATTTAAGAATTAATTATTTTATTTTCATTTGAGCGAGAATTAGCGATTTGTCTCAGTTTAAGCCGTAAATAGGCGGGTTTTTGATGACAAGTGCCCTCGAATTATTGTTTTTCTTAATTTTTGACGCGATGTCGAGAATCATTTTTCAATTTCACCCGCGAATAACCGAGTTTTCTCAATTTAAACCGTGTATTAGCGGATTTTCTCAAATTGATCCGTGAATTGGCGGTTTACTTTAATTTTAAGCGGGAATTTAGCCGAATTAGGTGGTTTTCTCAATCTAAAGGTGCCTGTACACTGCGCGAAACTTCCTCGCGAAACAGTTTCGCGAGTCAAGTCTCGCGTAATGTAAATGGATGTTTCACCCCGAAACACGTTGCGCGAGGCAGTCTCGAGGCGAGCCAACCGTTGTCGGTTTTTTAGCGCGCATCAAAGTGTTTCACCCTTCTTGTTTCGCTTGGTGTAGACGCCCCTTTTGTCTCGCGGTGAAACAATTCCTCTTGGCATGGCTGCCTCGCCCAAACTGGTGGCTCACCTTGCCTCGCTTGACTCGCCTCAATTGTTTCGCTTAGTGTAAACACCCCACGTTGCGCGAGGCTTCCTCGCGAAACTGTTTCGCGAGGAAGTTTCGCGCAGTGTACAGGCACCTTTAGCTGTGAATCAGCGATTTTTTCAGTTTTATGCATGTGAACTAGCGATTTTTCTCAATTTCCGTCCCGTTGTAGCTTCGTTAAATCACGAATTGACGCTTCCAAAAAATGAGTCGAGCCTGCTGAGCGATAGACTGCAGCTTTTTCTCAATTATCGCCGCATTTGAGTGTTTTTTTTTTTCATTTTTAGTCCCAAATTAGTGATTTAATTTGTTTATACTGAGAGTCAGCGCTTTTTCGCTAGTTCAGCCGCGAGTTTTAGCGCTTTTCCCCCAAGACTAGCACATTGGAAAGCCTATTAAATGTTTTCAGTGCGTAAAACATATAGAAACTTGAGGTTAGAGTATTTTCTCTGTTTTGTCGGCGAAGTTGTCTTCAAATAGCTCGAATTCGTGTAGTTTTCCTAATTTAAGTGACAAATGAGCGTTTATTCTCAATATTTGACGCTAATCAACGCATTAAACCCTAAAAATCCAAGTGTTTCATAAAGCTTGTCTGTGTCTTCCCCTCCAATTGTGGGCTCACCATCATCATCTGATGCACTACTGGCTGATGCCTTGTGGACGAGGGTTAAATAGAAGGACTGTCAAGGGGGAGGGGGTCATATGTACAGCTGCCCCTTTAGGCCTGTCTTACACGATCAACAGAAATCAACACCACCCCACACTACACCACAGCTTGCGTTAACTCAAATAAGATACGCCTTTCACACGATCAACTCAACATTCGTCAACTTTTCACTGACGGGGGGGGGGGGGTGTAGTGTGGTGTTGATTTCTGTTGATCGTGTGAAACAGGCCTTATACGGTTCTTTGGTGGTATAGCAGACGCTATCTTCTTAGGAGGGGGGGACGTGGGTTTGAACCCCCAAAACCCACCCCGTAAATCCGCCACTGACAGTTGAACAATAACGATTGCCTGCCGGCCGACGGGGGGAAGTGATCCGATGAGATCGAGCGCGGATAAGCGCTTTATTTTAATTTTTGGCCGCAAATGAGACATTTTTCTCAACTCTAGTGAACGAGATTTTTTTTTGTATCAATTTCAGTCGCGAATAAGGGCCCCTTTTCAAAAACGTATCCGCGAACTAGCGCTTCTTCGATATTTAAACCGAAAATGAGTGCCTTTTCGCCATACGGTTTAAACTACAAAAAAAGCCGCTAATTCGCTGATTGATAAAATTAAGAAAAATGTCTAATTTACGCCTAAAATTAAAATTTGCCGTTAAAATGTGAGAAAAAGTGCTGAAGTCGCGGTTAAAATTGAGGAAAATTGTTCTTTCGCTACTAAATTGAGAAAACGCGCTCATTTGTGGCCAGAACTGAGAAAGAGCGATACTTTTCGGCTGAACTCCAGAAAAACTCCAAATCCCAGCTAAAATGGAAAAAGAGCACTAATTGATGGCTTAAATAGAGAAAAAGCGATTATTAGCAGTTAGAATTAATTGTGATCACGCTGCGTTCTGGAGGCAACTTTGTGACTAATTTTTTTAAAAAATTGATAATTTGCGAGTAAAATTGAGAAAAAGCCCTAATTCGTGGTTTCTAGAGTCAACTTTGTGGCTAAAACTGAGTGAAAATTAAAAAAAAAAAAATTTTTGATTTTTCTCAATTTTAGCCACTAAGTTGTTTTCAGAAACTGCGAAATAGCGTTTTTTCCTCAATTTTATTCGCGAATTAGGCCTTTCTTTCAACTTTACTCATGAATTAGCGTTTTTTAAAAAAGAGATTAAGGAGAGAGACTAAGGGGCCTCCCCCCCCCCCCCCAAAAACCTCTGAATTATGCTGAAGAGGAAAACAAAAAATCACCAGGAGAAGACCAGTTTTATGGCCATTTTATTAGCCCTGGACTTGCCCCCAAATACACCACATTAGCGCGCTTTCTCAATATTTAACCGTGAATCTGCGCTTTTCCCATTTAAACAATAATTCGCTACATCCGGAAACTTGTCAGTTGAATCGCGCGGAATTTAGACAAAACAAACGCCCTGGGACCATTCTAAACCATTAAAATCCTCTATAAAAGTATGAATAATTTACAGATTTTTATTTAAAGACCGAGCAACATGATTTGAGCAATTGTTTTGTTTTATCCTTAGTATTTAACCACTAATATCACTGGGGAAACTAAAAAACTAAATCGTTCATTACAACAACAAGATTTCGGGATATAAAATGACGCTAATTCGTCTGAAATTAAACCGCCGGTGTTACCCGAACTAAAGAAATGCACTGAAAAGTATAAATTACGGATAACTACGACTGTTTATAAAAAAATATCCATCGGCTTTAAGCCGTTTAAAAATAAAAATAGACTGTACATATAATCGCGCTATTTGTTTTTAAACAATAATAGTGTTCATTATACCCTTTGCCTAGATTTAGTTGACTCGGCACGCTTACGAATGACACAGGATTTTTTTTTTTGTGTGTTTATTAAAAAGTGTACGCCATTTTTTTTTATCTAAAAAAAAAAAAGCTCACGTTAACGTCTCCAAGTGTGAGAGATTCCTCAAAGCTTCAGATCTTTTGACCGGTGAGAGAGTCTCAAAGAGTTCGACGAGTGCGTCCATTGCAACGTCGGGGCTTTCCTGTGTGTTGACAAAAACACAATTTTGGATATATTTTTGGATTATTATCGTTTCGTTGTACTTACGTCGAGGGCCGTCTTTATTTGGTAAATAATGGCGTCCCGTTGAACGCTCTTCATATTTTTGGCGATTATAGATTCACCCGTTTCCCCGGTTTCTAGTTGATGTTCTAACCATGAGACGACTGCTTTATTGTCGTCCCAGAGGTAGGCCTGAAACGACACACACAGTTAACACAGTTGAGAAAAGGGAAGATTGGTTGCAGGGGGGGGGAGAGGGGTTATATAATACCTCCGTTGTTCCTTTTTCCTCGACGAACCACCTGCGCAGCATCGCCTGAGCCTGGCCGTCGTTTAAACCCTGTTGCATTTTCAACATATTCCTTTTAATTCGATCCTGTAAAAGAAGTCGCCTCAGCCGCCAGTGTAGAGCCGCTCTCGATTTTCTCCAGGGGACAATCTCCAGTATGCAACCTTTTTCCAACATGTTTTCCGGTGTGTCGTGAAGATCGGCAAAATGTACCGACACTGGGTGGTAGATGGGTAGCAAGTGTTTTTCCCTTCTTTTTATTTTGTCCTCGATTTCGATTTTTTCCTCGGTCGGCAGTGTTTCATCTTTGAGTTTCTCACGCCAATCGATTAACATCGGATCGATTCTCGCCATGGTTTTCAGTAAATCTTTTTCGCGGAATTTAATTTCGACGATACCCTCGGGCTCTAAAATTCCACCCCTGAGCGCGGCGAATGCGAAGAGTTAAAACAAGCTAAACATTTTACGGGGGGGAGGAGGGGAGGGGGACCGACCTGCTGTCAGGATCGGCGTACATCTCCATGTATCGAGGATTGATCGTAGAGTCGACGACGGCCCAAGCCCCTCCGCGAAGTTCCCCGTTGGGTGGAATGTAAATGATAATGGGCTGGGTGTACTCTCTGAGTCCGTCGACGATGTAAGCGCCGAATTTTATGACTTGTTCGTACATGTCTTTAAGGCGAGGAGAGATATGTTTTAATTAGCGATTTGTACCCCTCACCTAAAAATAACGGTTGGTTACCTTTCATTCCACCACTGAATCCTCGCCAATTAGCGAATATTATGAGTGGGAGGCCTTCGAACGAAAAATCTTTGATAGCTTGAGCTGTTTTGTAAGAAGAATCGGGGAACCACACTTGACCAGCTTGAGATTGAGTCTGAAACATTTGTAGTTTTTTTTGTTGTTGAGATAAACGATTCTATTATCCCCCTCTCCCCTCCACTCCAAAAATGACTTACCTTGGCCTCAGAGTCCGGATTGGCAGGATCAGCCGGTAACAATACCTCAACTGTTCTCGTCTCCACCGCAATGACACCCACTGGTATGCCACCGAGGCGCGCCCGTCCCACGACGACCGTTTGAGCCCAGGGCCTCATCACTTCGTCCCATGATCCATAGTCGAAGAATCCGCTCTCCCAAACATCGTTGTTGTCTGTCCACGAAAAAAAGACGTTCATTTAGGAAAAACGATAGTTTTTATTGTCCATACTTGGGTGAGGTCGCCCTTCAAGCATCCATCTGGGATCGTAGGGCGCTTTCGTCGGCATGTAGGCTACCTCTCTTTCGATAGGGTCAAGCGGTTTAATTATCGGCACCGGAGACATTTTATCCTTCGCAATAAATTTTAAAAGTGTATTATAAAGTAATTATTACTAATTACGGCTAATAATTACCTTTGGAATGTAAGACAGCCACTTAACAATGCCGTTAATACCGTCGAAATCTCTAGGTTCGATTTTATGAGAAATACCGTTGTTGTACATGATTTGAATTCCTCCCAACTGATTATTTGATGCGTACACTTCTTTACCCAAAACCTGTGGAAAAGTTAAAGGTCAAAGCCAATCTTTTGGGGCTTATTTTTACCGTTTTTTTTTGTGCGAACCTTATTTAAGGCTTGATAGCCCGTTAGAATGATGTTGGAGTTTTCAATTTGAATAACTCGTTGACCCAAACGAACAAGATACGATCCAATACCAATGGAACGACAAGTGACCATTGAAATTGTAACGACTTCTTTGTAGGCCTGTGATGTTTCACCGGCGATCATGCCGGCGTATCTCAAACTTTTAACACCCAACTCGTCTTTACCTGCAATAAAAATGAAAGGGGGGGGGGGAGAGGATAGAAGGGATCGGTTAGTTTCGTGGAAAACGTTCACCCTCCCCCCTCCTTAGGACGTCAGCACTCAGCAGGCCGGGACCGCCTGAATTTGTCAGTTGAACATGGACTGAGGGACTCATGAAACACGGTTCGGTTTAGACAGGAGCACTTTCAGAAAATCCCTCCCCCCCCCCCAACAAACGCCCAAATTCCACGGCGTATCTTGGCGTTTCTCGGCACGGGGAAACCGAAAATTGAAAAGGGGTTTCGATCAGACAAGCAGTTCAAAGTGTTCTCCACTGTGATTCCAGTGTTTTTGTCCACTTGGGACCCTTTTCAGCCCTACAAAGCGTTCAGATCAGTAACGCACAGCAACCCACGCTTCCTCCTTTAGAGGCAACATTGACGCTCATCGAGCGTAATATTGACTGTCTTGGGTCCTAAATTCGAGTCTTAAGGTGCGTTTACACTGAAGTGCCCCCCCCCCGCCGCCCCGAACCCCTAAAAATAAAATATTAATCAAGTTGTATTGCTTAAAAAATAATTATGTTTATGAGAAATGAGTGAGGCTGAATATTCTGAAGGCTCGATTGACAAAATTGCGACTTCTGGAATCTGGAGGTTACTTTGCAGCTAAAATGTAGAAAAAACGCTAAATGTTCTGTTCTTGGGACAAGCCAGCGGCTACAATTGAGGAAAAACCGCTAAATCGACGCCATCAAAGTGAATAAAAAACTCACTTAAACTAGAAAAAAATCCCTAATTTGGGGATAAAATTGAGAAAAATAACAAATTTGCCACTGCTGACGCTGCAAAACCTTGTGGAAAAAACGGTAAAATATACATGGCTATAACTGCGAAAAAGCGATGATTCGTAGTCTTACGATGCAGTTTCTGGACCAAAAATTAACAAATGATCTGATTCGCGGTGTATTCTACAGCTAAAATGTAGAAATCAACGCAAAAGTGTTGTTTTTGAGCCCAAGCCCGCGGCTTAAATTGAGAAAACACGCTACTAATTCAATGCATGAAAAAATAATATTGACAAAAACAACGCAATAATTCACAAAACTGAAATTGCGAAAAATCGCCCATTCGCATTAAAAAAAAAAAGAGAATTATATGCCAATTCGCTGCAAAATGAGCAGAAAACACAATTTCACAGCTGAAATTGAATAAAATCGCTAATTCGCGGTTAAAGTTGAGGAAACACATCAATTGTGAAAACGCAAATCCGCAGCTTCTGAAAGCTTCGAGGCTCAAACTGAAAAACAGCGCTTATCCATAGCATCCATGCGGGGCTAAAATCTAGACAACAATGCGACTAAAATTGGAGAAAAAAAATCAATAATAATCAGCACGCCTAAAATTAAGAAGAACGCTAATTTTCAGCTCAATTAGAGAAAAAGCGCTAATTCGCTGCTGAAAATGAAAAAAAAAAAAAAAATCTGCATCTGAAATTGAGAAAATCCTAATTCGTGGCTAGGGATGAAACCGGTTCCGGTCTTCAAGACCGGATCCGGATCGGTGAATTATTCCGGTCCGGTCTTTTTGTGAGGACCGGACCGAAAAAAAGTCGGTCCTTAAATGACATAAGAGAAAAAGATAAAATCGTTACATAGGGAATCGTTTCATGCAAGAACAGCGTGCGTCCAATGTCTCAAGTTTGTTCAAATGGAATGCCGTGACATGCACAAGCATCAAAGGGTTGGATCGGAGACCTTTTAAAGAGAGGGGGGTATCGAAAACCAGCCCACAGAATAACCCCTACTCATTATCCACCCTTCCCAGAACAATTTTCAGCGATTTGACTAGCCCTGCTGGCCTATAAGGGGTAATCCGGTCGTTTTACCCCCCCCCCCACTCTTGGATCGGATTTAAAAGCATTGTGAGCCAAGGATAATTACTTTTGTCTACTCAGTTTCGAATTATTATTTCGTGAACGTTTTCCAGCGATATTTTATTTAAGACTCAAGGGTAAATCGGATAAAGACAGGACCGGACCGTTTCACCCCTATTCGTGGCTAAAATTGAGAAAAATCGCTAACGGAAGGTTATATGAAGGGATAGAAATGCTACTGCGTGCGCAGATAAAATTGGAAAAAAGCGCTATCCAAGCGGCTAAAATTGAGGAAGCGGCTAAAACAGAAAAAAACGTATATCCGTAGCAAAAATGGAAGAAAAAAAGTGCCAACGCGGGAGTATAAAATGTAAGAAAACGCAGCTAATATTGAAAAAATCAGTAATTAGCGCGGTATAAATATAAAAAACAGCTCATTTTCAGCTCAAATGGGGAAAAACTGTTAATTCCCTGCAAAAAATTTGAAAAGTTGCTAATAAGCAGCTAACATTGAGAAAACGCGCTAATTCGAGGCTAATATTGAGGAAAGCCACTATATCGCGGATAAATTGTGGTATAATTTATAATTTAAATTATTAATTATTCTGAAAACAACTTTGAGGCTAAAATTGAGAAAAATCACCAATAGGTGGAAACCCCGTTAATGCGCGGCAAAAACTGAGATTAGCGTACGGTGAACAAGAAAAATGCTAATTTTGCGCCAAAAATTTAGAAAACCCCGCTATCTTGCGGTTCATATTTAGGAAAACCGATATTTTCAGATCAAACTGAGAAAAGTGCGTATTCCCTGCTAAATAAATGCAGCAATCAAGAAAAATCGCTAATTCACAGGATAAAAACGCTACTTTGATGCTGAAGATGAAAAAAAAAAAAACGCAAATTCATGGTTATTGGGGGGGGGGGGAGGCAAACCGCTAATCCACGACTGAAATTGAGGAAAACGTTACACGCGGTCAAAATTGAGAGAAGCGCTAATTAGCGGGTAAAGTTATAAGAAAAAACACTCATTTGTGGCTAAAATAGAGAAAATCGCGGCTTAAACTGGGCATAAGCGCTAATTGGCGGATATAAGGTGTGGAAATGGAGCGCAATTCGTGGCTAAAAATAAGGAAAAGGCCGTTGTTTAAGGCTACGAAAAAATTATATTTCTTGTTTATTGCATAGAGACTTAGGGGCCTCTTGGAGATTTCCGGGCCGGGCCCCGACTGGTGTAGATCCGCCAGTGGCTGCATTTTTGCGTACCACACGCCAATCCCTTTGAAAACACATTTTCCCCATCACTACCACTCACAATTCATCGTGATTTTATTAAGAAGAAGAAAAAAAAAACTATCTTGTTTCAAACTCAACTACACCAGGAGGATGCCAGCTTGCCAGCCGCCGAATTACGCAAGAATTTGACCAGAAAACGCAGATTTCAATAGCTACATTTCCCATTTGATGGGCAAAGAATCAGCCCAAGGCTCAGTCATGGCCCGAGGGTTTATACAATTTCGAAAGTTAGCCTGGCGCCAGGTTCAAAAGGGGGCCGTCGGTGCCACTGACCACACAGTTGCGGAACTGGCGGATACAAGGAGGGCGAGAACCGCTCCCGCTCTTAAAAATGTACTTTTTACTCATCCATCTAAGAGAATCGCATTAAACAAGATGGAGCGATGATTATGGGGGGGGGGGTGTCAGTCAATCAACCGTGTCTCTAATTAGGCAAGTTTTTGTCAGATTCGGGGATAAAATGGGCTTTTCTTGGAGGTGTCCCATCAATTTTTATGCTGAATTACTCGTTTTCGAACCGAAAGTAAGACTCCAAGGTCACGTTTTTCGGACCTATCTGAACGGTTTCAGGCCCAGTGGCCAGTTTAAATGGCAGCATTACCAGTTTTTAACCAAAATAACCGAATTTTGTGGCTATAAATTAGTAGTGCGCGGTTCAAGTGTGTCTAGTGTCTCTTCTATGTTTATTTATTTAATACGTGAATAGGTGAAAAAATGCCAGCCTTTATAGCCAAATAAGTTTCAAGGGCAATACTCGCCAGGAATGTATCGGTTTATGGAGAGTTTCCGTGGCCACATACAACCAGTTTTCGGGAGATAAATCGTCGGTTGTAGAGCCAAGTTTTCGGTTTCTGGGCATTAAACGTTTTATAGTCAGTTTTATGCTTGAACCGACGTTTTTGAGACGAAATAATATTGATAGTTACGGCTGTCGGGAGGGTCATGACGAAAGATGGTTACCTACAGCGAAAAGTCTTTCGGAGCACAAGTTCAATGGTTGGGGGGGAGGGTGGAGGAGTAAATGTGCAGCTTCATTGACAAGTAGCCAGTTTGAATGGCTATAAATTTGACGGTCACCAAGTCCGATTGTCGGCCCTGTAAACTTGGATTGCAAAATTTGACTCCAGGAACCGACGGTAAGCTTTTAATTCGCCCCCAGCCGGTCCAACGGTATAGGCTTTATGGTTTTTAGGGCGATTGTCTCTCTCTTTCTCCCTCCTTCTCACTCTCTCTCTCTTGGGTAGCAGCAGAATGCGTCTCAAAAGAGTCAAAACCGCGAAATTGGTTTCCGAGAGTGCCAAATCGGCGAAATTTAGGATTTTAAAGAGCTAAAAACCACGAAATCGTTTTTTTTTTCTACGTGCCAAGCCAGCAAAATGGCTTTATGAATGGGTCAACAGTGCGAAATTTTGTTTTCGACGCAGCAAAGCCCCTCAAAACTGTTTTTCAACGTGAGCTACTCCCCACCCGCAAAATTTTGTGTTTTCAAAGCGTCAACTCACCGCATTAGAAGTCGGACCCACCAAATTTTGTCACATCTGGAAAGACAAACTCGCGAAATTGTTTTTTTGGGTGAGCCAATCCCGTGAACTTGGTTTTGAATCGTCCAATCCTGCGAAATTTTCAATTTTGACAGAAGCTCTTCAGAATGAGCCAAAACCAAAAGCATCCCCTCGGAACTTGCATTTCGCGGCTATTCATCACCGCCACCAGTGCAATTTCTTTTATAACCATAACTTACTATTTCCTGGCTATTTATCCCCCGAACTTACAACAAATTCGCTGTGTATTATTATTCAAAACCGGTAATTTTATGGTTATTACTCCCGGAAAACATGCAATTGCTTCGCAACTCGTGAAACACGTTGCCGTTTTAAATGAGTAAACCCCGGTAACTTTGATTTTTGAATGGTTTGACCCCGCGAAATTGGTCTTTTAGGGAGTTGATCCCTCAAAATTGGCTCTTTTATCTAGCAAAACCCGCGCCACGTGGTTCTGTGAGTGTTGAAACTACAAAATTTGGGTTTAAAGGGGGTGAAACCAGCAAATTACGGTTATCGATGTACCCCAAGACCATAAAGTAAGAGTAAGGTGACTCAAGAATCATTCGCATCTCGCTTGAGTCGGTGGTGATGGGGGGGGGGATTGGAAGCTCAAGTGACGGAGGTGAAAAGTCAAAAGATGGTCAAAAACAAGTTTTTCGCGAAGTCATTCGTTTTGGTTGATTTTCCCACTCTGAAGCGGGTCAGCGAGGTCATCCTGCTCGTATGCGAACAAACCTGCTGTTGGACTCAGCACAATTGCGTTCAGGTTCCAACGGACGGGGAAAAAATCGCGGAGGGAAGTGAACCCCTCCCCGGAATAAGCCCTTGCACTTTCGACGCCTCCTCCATAACCTGCCGCCCTGGACGACCATCAACCTCTCGCTTTTCATCCACAAACTGGCCCTTGTATCTGGCCGCATTGCCTTCTCTTTAAAAAAAGAAATAAAAAAACCGCTTAGTGCACGTTTGCCCCGTCCGCATTCCAACGTGCGTTTGCAACGCACCTGCGCAGTGGGTGGGAACTGGAGAGAGAGCCCCTCCCCCACCTAATAAAGCCCTAATTCAATTCAAAATCAAAATATTTGCAGTTTATCAGGGTAGAAATGAGAACTTTGGCAAAAAAGCTAATGCTTACCGCAAACAATTGCAACTCTGCTTTGATAAACAGAAAATTTGTCCGAAAAACACGACTTTGTGGCCAAAAAGCGGATGTTCGCCCCCCCCCCCGGTCATGTTTTCTTTCGACCCCTAAACTCGAATATTTCACCACGCAGACAATAGTTAGCCGATCAGCAACAAAAATTGATAATTCGGCCAAAACACACCTCCAACCAGTGTACAAAAAGTAGCACTGCATTCCCCAAAAACTCATACCCGACAATTTTTTTGTAGGGGAGAGGAGAGGGCGGCCTAGTAGAATATCACAACACTACACACGGTTTCGGCGGCTCGTTTTTCGGGGGGGGGGGGGTCTGACTGTGGTTGGAGGGGAGGGGGTGAGCGGGATTCACGGCCTATTCAGTGGCTCAAATTAGAAATTTAGCCACTTTGCTTCGTGTCCGACTCCCCCTCCTCCCCACGCCCTGCATGCAGCTGCCCGAAACAATATCAAGCGTTAAAACCCAGTGAAATTGGTGTACTCACCGAATATGTCTGTGATTTTATAGCGAATCTCGCCTTCATCCTCAATGTGAATGACTTTTACGGCGTTCATCGACGACACTTTTGTGTAGTCCTCGGTAGTCAAATATAAATATTTGAAGCCCTGAGAAAATGTGAACGCGAGAAAAAAAAGCTCTTAAACCGGCGCAAAATGAAAAAAAAAAAAAAAATGGCGTTTCTCACCTTGTCAGGAGCGTCGGGGTCTTCCCAGGCCACCTTAAACAATTGTTTGACGTCCTCGGCAACGCCGATACGAGCTCCACTGTTGACGGCGATATAAATCCGAGGGATTTGTAATTTTCGCGACAATTCGGACGCTTTAAGAAATACAACGTCCTCCAGTGGTCCGAATGAGCCAATCATAAACGTTATGTCGTTGGCGATGACGATTATTTCACGACCGTCGGGATATTCGGGGGTGTAGAGTTTCATTTTCCAGGCGACCATACCAACCTGAGGGGGGACAGAAAAAAAAAATTAAAATAATCGCAATAGTTCGCTCATTACGGGTCGGGAGAGAGAGGGGGAGGGGTTTGACGAACGTTATTTTCTCCGGGAAGACGTTTCATTTCAACGAGATTGTCGCCGTCTACGACAAGCTCAACGAATTCGATGACCGGGTCTGGGGGAGCGCTGTACTCTGTAGAATCCAATCGTAAGAGTTAGAAACCCATGGTAGGGCTCATTAAGGGTCATGGGGGAAGGGGGTGGGCAAGGTTTACCATTTGGCCTCTCCTGGATAAAATCTCTCCATTGCCTCTCGAGAACTTGCTTGAAAATGTCCGGAAAATCGTAAACGTACGTAGTCCCGCTGCTTTGAGCTTGAAATCTTTTTTGTTGCAAATAGTCTTTGGTGACGTAGGGTGTCGACACTGGAAGGCCGTGCATTGGCCCTGCTTTAGAGCCATACGCCTCAAATTTGATCTTTAAAAAAAAAAATACAATTTTCATTGAAACACTCTTTCCGCGGTGAAAATTCAAAGAAAAACACCAAACTTACCACTCCTGTTTTAGGGTCGGTCACTTCTTTGTAAGTGGCCAAATCCAGGAAGTAACCGCTGTCGTTAGCCAGACACAGGCGAACGTTTATTGTGGGCGACGTCGGAGTTTGCCTTATTGTCATTTTAAGCTCGGCTTGAAGAACTCTCAATTTCCACAGGCGAGGTCCATACCTCATGACCATATTGGTGACGCTTTCTTCGATCTAATCGAAACACAAAAATACCAACGTCAAGATGATGAGGGTGAGGGGAGGGGGGAAATCATTAGCGCGCTTTGTAGTGATGTGATGGCTACCTTGACTGGGTCCATGATGACGGTTGGAACGAAATTCAAAAATATGTGATTGCAGTCAGTTCGCTTAGCCATGGGATGAGAGAAAGCCACTTCTAATTCGTCCATCGCTTCCAATAGAACTCGCTCGCCCTCGTTCTGTAAATACTCGAAAGACGCTTCTTTCGTGATTAAATCCGAATGGCGGATAATTGAGCGTATGAAAAATCTGTAGTCAGTAACAGACTGCCCCTTGGCCACCTAAAAATCATGAAAAATGTTTCAAAATTGAAGGAAATTTTAAAGAATCGCTCCCGAAAAAACTAACCTTGGCCTTCCCCAAGTAAAGGTACATCTTTCTGTTGGATGTCGGTAACGCTTCAAGTTCGTACGTTTTCATCCTGTTCAATTCTAACTGGAATGACATTCCAGGCTCGAGGTGACGGTAGATTCGATCTTCAACGAAATTATCACAATTTCTGTAGGTGAACAGTTTGGGGAACTGTCGCCTGGAATAAAACAGCCGAATTTACAGATGTGACTGTTGGTGAGGGGGAGAGGGTTTCGAACCTGTTGAGCGACAAAAATGTAATTCGTCGAATTGATCTCTTTTTGAGCTCGTCTAAATGACTGAAGCAGAACTCTTGAAACATTCGACTCAGTTTGTCGTCCTCCATGTCACCTGGATCTTTGACGGCGATACAGAGTATGTGAATTGGTTCAATCTGTGCATATTAAATAAACAAAAAAACGACCGTAAGTGATCTCGAGGGGTGAAGAAGAAATGGGAGGGTGTGGAAGAGGGAATAAGGCCCAAATAAGAAAACTGCCCTAATAGGCCAGTCATATAAAACAAAATTACGAAAAATACTGTAAACTTGCCCTTTTAATATGTTGTGAGGGACTACGTATCTGATTTTTCAACCCTGAAAAATGAACGGATCCTAGGGGCGGATTTAAGGTAAAATGTTTAGAGGGGCTTAACCCTGAGCTCAAGATAACCCCCCCCCCTCTCGCAGATCAAGCCAAATTCCAAATTTTGTGGATTTTTGCTCTCAGAACGAATTTCAAAGGTTTTCCTCGCTCAAAATACCAATGTCACAGAATGGGACTGCCGGTTTGACACTTTTTGAGACCAAAGTCGGATTTCGTGGATCAGAAACCAATTTCACGGGGCTGGCTCCCTAAACACAAGCCAATTTAACGGGATTTCACACATTTTTAAAGGATAAATGAGCGTAGTGGCTCATTTTAAAGAGAAATTTCATGGTTCTGGCTGTTTTTAAAAACAAAATATCGCAGGGTCCAGACGCTGATCCAAGATTTAGTCAAGGGAGAGGCTTATGAAATTGTGTCCTTCGCTCTAATAAAAATGGCTAGCTATCAATTCACTGCCTATTACCACCTTAAAACGCCTTAAAAATTGCCAAACCGGCAATTACCGCTCTAAAAAAAAGCCCAACGGACTTCAAGCGGTCTATAAGTGGCTAGACTGACGGTTCGTGCAGCCCTGAAAATTGCATGTAAAGATCACGAATCCCGCTATGAAACTGGCTAAATCTTCCATTCGCGAGCTACAACTAGCTAAAACTAGCGATTTCCGCTCAAAAAGTGGGCAAGCTGACGTAACGCGCTCTAAAAATGGGCAAACTTAACAATTCACGCTCCGCAAATCCCTAAACAGACAATTCCTGCCCTAAATATTCCAAAATCAACCATTTGCCCGCCAAGAATGCCCAAACTGACCACTCGGGCGTTGGCTTGACAGGACTAGTAGTGTCCATAAAAACGCAAAACTGACGATTCTCGCTTATTATACCCAACAGACTTTACGAACCCTAAAACTGGAGAAACTGACGATTAGTGCTCTGAACATATCACACTGGCTATTCACTTTTTATAAATCACTATGCTGACAATTTGCGCCCTAGAAATGGCAAGCTGACCATTCGCAACCCATAAATGGCGTGACGAACTATTCGCACCTTAAAGAATGGCAGAACTGATTGTTTGCGTTCTCTAAATGGTTAAACTAATAATTCACGCAATGAAAATGTCAAAACTGAGTTCGTAACATACAATTGACTAAAATGACGGATTCACGGGCAGTGTTAAAATTGCCAAACTGGCTATTCACGCCCTATAAAATTGGTGAAAGTGACTCTATGAATGGTTAAACTGACAATTCGCACTTAAAAAGTCCTAAGCAGAAGGTTCATGTCTTAAAAATGGCAAAATTAGCCATTCGCACGTCAGAAATAGCCATACTGAGCCTTCACGCCATGAAAATGTTTAAAATGACGATCCTGGCCTTAAAAACTGGCTATTTACGCCCTGTCAATGACATACACAACTCGTACCAGCAATTCACGGCCTAAAAAAAGGGCCTAACAGATCGATTGTGCTCTACAGAGGCTAAACATACGATTCGCGCCTTCAAAGTGGCTATCTGCACCCTAAAAATGCCCAAACAAGGCTATTCTGACCACTTGCGATTGCGCACCGAGCATGGGCCGTCCTCACCGAACCCCTCCCCACCCACCAACCAGCGTTAGCTACATGCACCTCATGGACTGGATAAAAATTTTGATTTTGATTTGAAATTGATTACCTACTCTCGGGCTATTAAATTGCTTAATTGTAAAATCACGCCCTAAAAATGGTTAAATGTGCAAATTCGTGCCAGTGAAATGGCGAAACTTACCATTCGTAGTGCAAAAATGGACAAACTGAGCCACCACGCCTAGAAAATGGCTAAAAATGCAGACGATTTGTGCCCTAAAAATAGCAGAACTAATGTGACTTGCTGCTGGTTGGACCTAAAAAAGCAATTTCACGGATTTCACTGCGCCAAAAACAAATTTTTGCTCGTTCGAGCCATTCGAAAAATGGCGAATCTAGCGAATCATGCCTTATAAATTGCTAAAGTAACCGTTCGCACCCTAAAGTTGACTTTACGGACGATTCGTCCCCTGGAAATAGTCAAACGGCCAGATCACGCCCTAAAAATGCCTAAAATGACGACTCGCACCTTGAAAATGGCCATGTTTTTTATACATTGGAAATTGTCTAAACTGACAATTCGTGCTCTGAAATAACCAAACGCCTTAAAAATTTCAATCTTCGAAGTTTCGGTCGAACCCAACACGAGCTCTTCCTTTTTCTCCTCACTCCAAGCTCTTTCTCTTAGGAAAAACATCCTAAATTGTGTGCTAATAATCGATTAATATCATGACCGGTATAAAAAAACATCAAGACAAGGAAGTCGGGTGTTATCTAGTCTACTGACAGTCTGCTCTGCTGTCCAATGTCTATTCTGGGGCCAGTGCTGTTTCTGATTTTCATCAATGATTTTCCAGCCGCTTTAAGTCCATCCACTCACTGCGTTTTATTTGCTGATGACACCACCCTCTTGGTGAAGAATGACTCGTTAACGTCAGTGGATGAGAAAGCTGAGGCCGCGTTGGATAGAGCTGAGGACTGGTTTTCAGCCAACCTACTTGCTCTAAATAGGGAAAAGACCGAGTTTATGGACTTCAGATCCACCATCGGTGACGAGAGACGCTCCGTTAAATTCTTGGGCTTGCATATCGACGACCGCCTCGTTTGGGATCGGCATGGTTCATTTTTGTCTGGGAACCTGTCGAAAGTAATTTTTCTTCTTAGGCGTATGAAACATTCTGTTTCTAATTCGGTGCTTTTAGGCACGTATTTCGCATTGTTTCACTCGCCACTCACATATGGGTTGCTTGCATGGGGACACAGTTCGCGAGCTAAGTCTATTTTTTCCCTCCAACGCAAAGCCATTAGAATTATATGCAATAAAAAATATAGGGATGACTGTAAAATTGATTTTCGTAACCTGAAGATCATGACTTTACCATCGGTTTATATGTATATTTCCCTTCTTCATGTACACAAGTCCAGAAAAGATTTGGCCATTCAAAGTTATCCTACTCGGAATTGTGGCAGATTAATCACACCCTTTTGTAGGCTTGCCAAGTCGCAGGGTAGGGCTGATTGGTGGGGCATTAAATTTTACAATTCCCTTCCGCTTGAATTTGTGAGTCTGGATTTTGAAAATTTCCGATCAAAGTTGAAGATTTTTTTTGTGGAAAACAGTTTTTATACTTTCGAGGAGTTCCTAAGCCAAATTTTGGGTTATAAAGATGGTAAGCTTGTGATATCGAACTTGTGATAATTATCTCGTCACGTAAGCTCAAGTTATTGTTAACATAACTCTGTTTTTAACTTAATTTATTTGAATTTATTGTTTCTGTTGACGATTATGCAAAGAGTAAATTCAAACTCACGCTCATGAGGGCAATACTCAGGAATTTAGCGTTTTTAATACTTTACATTTTCTCATAGTAGTACAAGAAATAAAGCCAATTCGACCCAATTTCGAATGTGGCATACAAAATTCCTTTTGATGTATACTTTGAGGATTCGAAGAGTTCGCAACGATACGAGGTAGCGAACCTATTTTTAAGGGCGGGTAGACGTTGGCCAGCTCACCCCTTACAAGGGATGAGAAAAATTGCCTAAACCAGGTGACTAATCCTACGCAGTTGCATGTGATGAGTCGAAAATCAAGTCCGTCGGCTCATTATTTCTCGAGTCTATGGCATAATTTGTGCGAAAAAGCGTTGTTTTTGGCTTGCTGAGTTTATTAAAATCCTCACGCCCTAAATTTAGTGATGAAGTCGTTTCATATGTCGTTTCTGAAATTGTTTTTGGTTCTGAATCGAATGCACGGTAGCTCGATTCTCTGTGATCGAATAGTAATTCTGTACTCCATTTTACTTCCATGTTCCCGTTGGAAGCATGAAGTTCGTGAAAAAAAAAATCGCTTTGCCATTTTTCTCATAAATTCACGAAATTCCCTGACATTTCCTTGACTTTTCCAGTTTTAGAAAATTCCCTGCCCGGTTTTCCAGGTCTGTAGGCACCCTGCGTAAACTAAGTTGACAACCAGGTTGATCGTGAATGGGCCCCTTAACTGGATTATGAATATGTATGTCCTAAAATGAATCTTTTAACATTTGCAACAACTTCGTCTCCCATGAGTTTACTTTAGGATAGAGTTTAAGAGCAATAAATGGGTCGAAAGTAGAGAAAACATTGAAATATCCACTTTTTGGGGAAAACTCGCTATGTTGGAGAGGCTGTTTCTCGGACCTAATGGACCTAAAGAATTCCATTGCGTGTCAAATTGTAGCAAATTCTATCTAATTTCATATTTATTTCATAGCCGCAGAAATTGATTTTTGGAGGAGCCAAATCCGCGAAATTTCATTTTTTGAACAGACCATGGCCCGACCACAGCAAAAGTACAACCACAGTTGGAACCTCCAACCACGGCTAAGCTCTAACCACAGCAAAGGTCGAACCACAGCCAAGGCCCAACCACAGCCAAGGTCAATCCACAGCAAAGTTCCAACCACTGCAAAGGGCCAACCACAGCAATGGTCCAACCACAACCATGATCTGACCACAGTTAGCACCTCCAACCACAGTAAAGTCCCAACCTCAGTAAAGCCTCGAACACAAAGAAGACTTAACCACTGCTAATCTCCTATACCAAAGTTGAGCTCCAACTATACAGCATAGCTTTCTTTTTTCCTCTCTTTTCTTCCTTTTCCTTATTTATTAAATCCAGACCCCTAAGGAACGCCAGCCCCGGGCATAACGGACCCAGTGCCCCCTCCCCCTCCCACTCGACAGACCTGCCATTCCCCTAGCCCAACCCAAAACAAATCTTAGCTACCCTCCCCTACGAGTCAATGGCTGGCGTGGACCTTGCCTGAAAGACCCGCGAAAATAGTTTTTTGGCGAAGAAAAAGTCGCGAAATTGGTTTATTAGAGAGCCAAATCTGTGAAATGGATGGAAACCAAACGCTAGAAATTGGTTTTCAAGTGAGACAGGTCCGCGAAAACGGTTCTTTATCGAGCGAAACGCGCAAAATTGGCGTTTTACCGGGCCAGACACGCGAAAAAAAATACCCGCGAAATTGATTTTCAGTAATAAATTGGTTTTTTAGTGCACCAGGCCCGTTGAAAGGGTTGGTTACAACTCAAAGGATTTTTTTTTGTGAACTAGACCTCAATTTTTTTTTTTTTTTCAGTAATCGGCGAAATTGGTTTTTCAGTGATTAAATTCCGAGAAATGCGTTTTTTTCGTGATCAAAATCCGCGAAATTTGTTTTTTTTGTTTTTTTTTAAATACGCGAAATCAATTTTTTAGGGGAGCCAGGCCCGCGAAACAGGGTTTTTAGCGACTAAATACCCGCGAAATTAGCGTTTTAGAGAACCAGACCTCCGAAAAAAAAGCTTTTAATTGTCCAAATTTCGCGAAATTGGCTTTTGAATTACGAGACCCCACGAAATTGGTTATTTATTAACAAAAGTAAGTAAGCGAAATTAATTTTTAAGTCGGCCAGTCCGGCAAGTGTTTTTTTTTTTAGAGAGTGAACCCCTGAAAAATGTTTTTTAATTGAGCGATACCCTCGAAAATGTTTTTTTTTTTTTTTGGCAAGACAAATCCGCGAAATTGGTGTTTTAGTGAGCATGATGTCAAAGAATCGGCTTGTAAAGGTCTACCTACACACATCAGTGCCCCGTCCCGCAAAAAAAATATTATTCTCAATGGAAATTAAAGGGTTACGTCCCTGATTTGTGTGAACAAGCCTCTCAATTCCCATATGAGAATAATATTTTACTTGCCGGACGTGTCCCGGACGGGGCACGTCCCGTTCACGGCACTGACGTGTGTGGATCGACCTTAAATCGGGTTTTGAATGACCTAGGCCCGCGATTTTATTTTTTTTTTCTTTGCGAGGGGACCCCGCGAAATGAATTTTCAGTGAGCAGGGACTGCGAACATTGTTTTTAGTGAGTGAAATCAAAAATTAATTTTTCAGGTACAAAAAATCGGCAAATTGATTTTTAAGTGAGAAAAAACAGCGAAATCGGTTTTGTATTCAGCGAAATTCGAGGAATTATTTTATTTCGTGAGCCAGGCCTTCGAAAATGGTTTTTTAGCTAGTGAAACCCTCGAGCAAACCCCGCTGGGAGGCAATCCGTACCCCTTCATGGGTGGGATGTGGTGGGAGAGGGGGAAGTACAGCTCGGACCGAGTCGAAACTGACCCTGAACAACCCTTTTCAACACGCGAATATTACACAACACGATCCTCCTTTGTCGAATGAATTTCCCCCGACATTGCAAAATGACCAATCAACAGGGTAAAAAACGTATACGCTTCAAAACACTCACATTAATGTCCTCCTCTTGAACGCGCTGACCGTCTCCGCTAATAGTCAACGAGACGTTGATCGACGTACTCATCTTGGACTCGGAGCCGCCGGATTCAAGCGCTTCCATAATTCTGGGCGATACAACCGCTGGACTGGCGAAATCTTCCAAAATGTCGAGGATTTCGTCGAAATATGACTTGAATTGTTGAAAAGAGTCGAACGACGCCATACAACCGGTTCGGTTTGGACTGTGTAACACCGTCGGGCCACCGGTTGAGGGTTGATCGCAGAGTTTTTGTCTGTAAAATAAAATTATGGCGGTTGCAATTAAATCAGTTTTTTTTAACATTTATAACAATAATGAGGCTAAATACCTGTTTGGATGAGAAGAAGGCAGTAAAAACTGAAAGTGAACTAGAGGTAGTTCACCACTGAGCTCGTGGTGTTGAAGGCACGTCAGTTCATAGGAAATGTACACTCGTCTAACGTAAACCTTCGCAAGAACCGATCATTTTACTTCAACGCCCCCCCTCTACTGCTGGCTCGCCAAATTTATTTACCTCTAAAGCAGCGTTGCACACAGCCCGGTTTGAGTGATAAAAGAAATCGTGAAGAATGTCAAATATCGACGTCTCAGATTGAATCAATTTTTGCAAATTCTCCGGGTGGAAATCATGACCGTACATGTCGACGGCCGACAAGAAAATCGACTCCATTTGATTGTGTCTCAACTCGTAGGCGGGTTGGTGAGCCGCGATGAGAATCTGACGGGCTCGAAGAGCGACGCGCGAGTGTTCGCTTCGATTCAACGAGGTGAGCTCGTTCAATGTGGACGACAGTTCATCGGTGAGACCGGGCTCGTTGGACCACAGGTGGTCTATGAGCATGGTTACTAGCATGTTCTTTTTTGCGACCTGAACCGCACGAATAATGCTATATTACGGGGGGGGGGAAAAAGGTGTACTAAATGACGTCTGTACCTGACTGTGCGAAAAAATTGTGGCAGTCACAGCAGCCATGTCGTCCTTATGTCTCTCTCGAATTCCCGAAACACACTTATCGTAATGCCCTGTAAATCCATCAAACTGCGTTTTCCTGCTTTGTCCACTTTTAGTTACAAACTTACCTAATTGGAATTGGCTTTCTACGTCGAAGTACTGGCGAAGAAGCTCGTGCACTGCCGACTTCATTCTCCCCCGAATGCCGTTCCGGTATCGTTGTACTAATTGCACAATTCCTTGAGTGGTCAAAAAGAAATTATCTCTGTCCGCTTTTTTTTGAAGAGTGGCTGCATGACTAAAAAAATATTAATAATTATTACTTACTAATTATTTTTTACTGCGTAAAAAATTGAATATTACCTGTCAATCACGCTAGCAATTTGTTGACTAGGAAACTGAGCAAGGACCGACGTTATGTTCCTTTCGTACAGAGTCATTAATTTCCTAATTTTTTTATCGACCGACAGTGGGATTCGACCGGAAATTGAGGCTATGACCTCTTGAAGCTCTAAAAGAGGAAGACTGGCGCTGCGAAGTGAGCTCATAAATTTTTCGACGACCTCGCGAAGTCGCAACATATGGTAGGGCTCGGGAAGGCAGTAACCTGGAAAGGTGAATTTGCGTTTAATACGGCCCAGGGCGAACGACCGCCCTTTTAATACCACCCGGGTTGTCTTTTGTGAACTTTTGGGGCAAATCAGTGTCTTCTAGTTATAATTCTCGCGTGTTTGTGTACAAAAATACAGGAAGGTGTTCAAATGAGGACCTAATGGATAGAAACGCTTCTAAAAAAGACCCAAAAAACGTCCACTGAACCATACTCGCAAAAATTAAAAAAAATTGATGAAAGTTCGAATCTTGGGGTTCCATGACAGGGGGAATACGAATTTTTACCGCGGACGTGCGCCCGCAGCACAAATCGACGACGGCCCCAAAGTCCAAGGCAGAGGCTTGAAGATCTCGCTGTACCACTGAGGAGTCGAGAAAGCCGGCAGAAACCAACTACTTCGCAAAACGCTCATTTTTGCCCCTCGCCCCTTAAGGTTTTTTTTTTGCAAAAATTTAGAAAATGGACGAAACTGCGAATATTGGGGTTTCACGGCACTGGGAATCCCATGGTCGTAACGAATTTATGATCAGATGAGCCGTTAAAGAGGATCTTGACAATCACAACCGATTTGGCTCATTTACGCCGTTGTTTGGGTGAGCTGAACCCACACAAAATCGGATGCAAACTCGCTAAATTGATTTCGAAGGCGGAACGCCCTAAAATTAATTTTTGGTTACTCAAACTCGCAGAATTGACTTTTTAAAGAGCAAAACACATGAAGAACAGGGTTTTAACGACTGTCAACTCCTCAGATTAAGCGACAGTAAACTCTCGAAGTTGTTTTTGAGGTAAGCAACCCGGCGAAATAGTTACCCGCAAAATTGAAGTTGAATTTGATGAAAGTTGAAATTGATTTTTGGTGACTTAAACCCGCGAAAATTGAGTTTTTCGATTGCTAAACACGGAATATACGCGATTAACGACCCCCCCATTTAGGGGATTCTATTCGAAATTAGGGGAAATTCGAGGGTTCAACGACTAAAACCCGCAAAAATGTTTGTTTTTTAAGAACCAGACCCGCTAAATTGGGTTTATCAACGACTAAACCCCGCGAAATTGATTTATTCAATAGCCAAACCTGCCAAATTAATTTTTGAATCCCCCTCCCCCACCACTTTCCACGAATTTTATGTTTTGAAGAGCCAAACCCGCAAACATTTGTTTTTTCAAGAGCCAAAGCCGCAAAAATGATTTTTGGAAGAGCGAAATTCGATTTTTCAAAGAGCGAAGTCCGCGGAATTGGTATCTACAAGGGGGAACCACCGTGAAAATGTATTTTTGGTGACGGAAACCAGCAAAATTGACTTTTAAAAGAGCTAAACACGTGAACTTCGGGGTTCGACGACCCGTGATGTTTTTTTTTTTTTTTTTTTTTTCCCTTTTTTTAAATTACCAGACCCGCTATATTGGAGTAAAAATGAATTTTGATGAGTCAAATTACGTCAAAATTGACCAGAATTCACCGCAGAATTCTCGTAAAATTCTGTGTTTTCAGCGAGTAACCCCAGCGAAATTGGTTTTTGGAGAACCTAGACGGCTAAATGGGATTTTCCAACGACTGTAAACCTGCGAAATTGGCTGTTAGAGAGAGAGAGAGAGAGCTAACACCACGAATTTTGGCAATTTTAAGAGTCCATCACGCAAAATTGATGTTTCCAAGGACTAAACCCGTAAACCTGATTTATGGAAGCGAGTCAAATCCGCGAAATATAATTTTCAAAAGATTCAGACCCGCAATTCTTGAGGGTGGAAGCTTCGTAAAATTGATTTTTGGAAGACCAAACCCATAAAATTGACTTTTAAAAGAGCTAAGCCACCGTAGAAAACCACGAAAAACTGTGTCTAAGCGACAGACTACCAACGGAAGGGGGAAAGATTCGACGACCAGAATTACGGGCTCATCGGGTGTACCCCACCACCGATCGCAGCTCCAATCACCCTCCCCTCCCCCACCAATACAAAAACGGAAAGAAAAATTGACAATAAGGGAATGAAAGCCGGAAACAGATGTGAGGCGAATGGCTGCGAAAGGCCCCCTCGCCAAAATCAGACGCCACGACTTCTCTCAGCGGAGCTGTCAAGGAGCAGCCGTGACCAACCACAAGTTCGTACACGTAAAAGAGACCAACCCGGAGGAAGGGAGGTGGACGAGAAAAAATGACCTAAGAAGTGCATTTGCGCATTTTATTTAGCTGTGAATTTCAGAGCTTTTCCTCTATACACTTTATCAGCGAATTGGTGATTTTCCTCAAGTTTAGCGCAGCAAAGTAGCGTTTTTTTTATCCCATGTTAGCGATTTTTCTCAATTTTTACCATGAATTGAAGTTATCCTCGATTTTTGCAGCAAATAAGCGACAATTAACCTTATCAGCAGTGAATTTTAGCACTTTCAGCTGCAAGTATAGCGTTTTTCGATTATTTCAGCCGCTCTGATTAGTGATTTTTCTCAATATTGACCGCAAATTAGCGGCGTATGAACTACTTTTGCCCCGCATTAACAATTTTTTTTCCACTTTCATCTAAGGACTAGAGCTTTTTCTCAGGTTTAGGCCCGAATTGGCCTTCAGAAGCTACGGATTTGTGTTTTCCTAAATTTTAGCCTCGAGTCAGCGTCATTACTAAATTTCGGTCGCTTTTCTTCTATACTTTACCCGCAAATTATGGAATTTTCCATACAATTTTAGCTCCAAATTAATTTGCGATTCTTTTCAGTTGAGTCCGCAAAACAGGATTGTTTTCTAGTTTAGCCGCTAAGTAGCGCTTTTTGTCAATTCCATTAGCGAATTAGCTACTTTTCTCAATTTTTGCCGTGGATTAGCGTTTGTCTCAATTTTAGCAACTAGTCATTCTTCTTAATTCCAGTCGTGAATTAGCATTTTACGAAAAATTATCTTGCTTTTCACTTCTTTTTATCCGCGAACGGGCGATTTTTTGCAGTTTTAATCGCGAATTTGTAATTTTCTCAATTTTAGCCCCGAATTAGCGTGTTTTCTTGCCTTTTAGCGCTTGCAGTAAAGCAAAAACTGTGCCACGTCTCAATTGTACCAACAGAAAATTAGCGTTTTTCCTTCATTTTAGACATCTAGACACCGCGTGTCAGCGATTTTTTCTCAATTTCTATTTGGATGTTTCATTGAGATACCGCGAATAAACGCTTTTCGACAGTTTTAGCCACGAATATTAGCGCTTTTCCCCGACATTTGCTGAGGTTTCATCCGCTTAAAGGGGGGGCAGCGCATTTTCTCTATTTTAGCCATAAAGTTACCGCCATAAGGACATGTTTTCTCTCAATTTGAGCCTTCAAAATAGCGCTTCTGCGAGCTAAATCGAATATTTAGCTACAATATTTGTGCTGATCGCACCTGCAACGTCGAAAGGAGCCAATGTTGCTGTCCAACCTCATGCCAAAAACTCGTTTTCACGTACCTGCATACATAGAACCTAAAAATCCTCATTTTTCCACCTTTAAGCTTTTCGGTGGTGGGAGGGGCCCTCTAGTTTAGGGAGGTCCCTCGCCCCTATCCCGGTACGCTACTGATTCGCAGACTGGAGTGAAAAAAAGTGCTAAATGACGTCTAAAATTAAGAAAAATACACAGCTAGTTCGCGGCTAAAGTTTCCTCAAAGATTCCGCGGTTAAAGTACAGAAAAATAGCTAATTAGAGGTCAGAAGTATGGAAACGACAATTTTCGGCTTCTGAAGGCAAGATCGTGACTCAAACTGAGAAAACCCGCTAATTCATTGCTAAAAACGAGAAAAATCGCTAAATTTGAGGCTAAAATTAAGAAAAAGTGCTAATTCATGGATGAAATTGAGAAAAATCTCTCATTAGCGGCTAAAATAAGGAAAAAACACGAATTCACTGAAAGAAATTCAGAAAAATCGCTAATCCGTGACTAATTCACCAATAAAATTGAGAAGAATCGCAAAATGTGAGGAAAAAACGTCAAATTCACGGAGCAAATGGAGAAAAAAATGGATGGCGGCTTCTGAAGGTAACTTTGGGGGAAAAAATAGCTAATCCAGGGCCAAATTCAGACAAAGCTTTAGGTAATTCGCGAAGAAAACTCTAATTCGTGGCTAAAATGTAAAAAAAAAAAAATAAAATCGATAATTTTAACGGCCGAATGAGGAAAAACGCTAATGTGCGGAGAAAATTTGCTAATTCAAAGAAAATTGAGAAAATGGCAAGCCACGGTTTCCGGAAGCAACTTCGTGGCCAACTAGAAAGAAGTGCTAATTTACGGCAAAGATTAAGAAAAATCGCTAACTAGCGGCAAAAATTAAGAAAAATCGGAAATTCGCGGCCAAAATGGAGACAAATCGCTTATTCACGGCTAAAATGGGGGAAAATTATCAAATTCGCCGATGAAATTGAAAAAACACTAATTCGCGGTTAACGCGGAGATAACGCCAAATCACGGCTTAATCTGAACGGTGATGGGCGCTGGTGAAATATTCGCCCGGGGGGGCGCATAATGTCTACACTGCCGTCAGACCCATGTCCAGTGACAATGTTGGGGGGGGGGGGACGTACCACGAACCAGTGGCGTAATGAGGAGCGGCTAACCCCTTGAAGACCACATCGAAATTCTAAACCTTGACCAACCCAAATGCTGTTTTCCACCACCACTTGGTCCTAGAACGATAAAACTCAGGAGTATGACGTGGGGGGGGGAGGGTACTCGAGTTATTCTTTTCCCTGTTTTTCTGCTGGTGTTGTTAACAGTGTGAAAATAAGTGTTTCAGGGTTTAAAAATTTGTAGATCTGTTAAAATTGGTCGCACCGGGTAGGGGAAAACACTTGTTCAACTCACAAAAATGGAAATTTCGGCCAAAAGTCAGCAAAAAAAAAAGAGGAAATTTTCGACTGATCAGTCTGTTTTCACCGTGCAGAGCACATCAGCTGACAGTAAAGTTAGCCCCCTAATGAGTGTAAAGTTAAAACGAAAAAGTAGACTCACCCGCTAGGATATTGTCCAACATCTGACGATAGTGGTTGTGCATGTGATTCAATTTATCGCCCACCATGGGCGTTGAAACTTCCAATTCCGGAAATTGCCCCTTGTAGTCCTGAGCGTTGCTAATCAAACTCGGATCGTCCAATTCCAAATGTCCGATGACGGTGCCCGAGTCGAGCACGGCTCCCGGCCTCTTAGTGTAAATCACAGTACCAGCTTCGGCGGAAGTCAACGTCATCACCATTTTCATGACCTGTATAGAGGAGAAGGGGGGGCGGGGTTGAGTCTCATGAGGAATCGTTGTAGAGCATGAAGTGGGAGACCAACCTCGATTTCTGCGTAAGCCTGTCCTTTGCCGATATGACCACCGTCTTCGACGATAAAACTCAACAATTTACCCGCCGACGGCGATCTAAGTAAAGACGGATCGTTCTCTTTTTCGAATATGCACGTTTGATTGCCGATGACAATTCTGTAACGGTCCACTTCTTCACGCATGTACGTTGTGAAACTCGATCCGTCGACGGACAGTAAAATTCCTGAAAGATCAACCTTTTAAGCACTTTCGGGGTAATAATGGATCAGGGAAGGGGGGGGTGTGAGAACGCCTTACCCCCATCAGAGAGCCTATGCACTTCGATTTCTTTGAAAGATCCATTCATGACTAGAAAATAAGAGTTCGGCCCTGATTTTGTAACGTGAACTTTGTACTTGTAACCCTCGTGGATGAGCTCAACGTTAACCATGTGGTCCAAAGCGTTGCTTCCCATAATTTGCCCCCTAAAAAACCACTCGAATTTAAATTGATTTCGTCACAAAACATTCATTACTTCTGTACCTTTCAAGAGCACTTTGAAAGGAAGTGAAGGCTTCTAAAACCTTTCTGTCGGCTATGTGCAGAGATCCACAAATAACGCCAAGTAGAATGTCGGGTTTCTCGGATTGCATTCGTTCTGATATTAAAATATCCAACCAGGCAGTGTCTATTGAGTTCGTCTGTGGGGAAAAATCGGGTTAGTCAAATTTACACTTTAAAAAATAAAAAAACGTACTTGGAATGTTTCAGTTTCTAACAGTGTAATCAAGTACTCGACTGTCGTACGGAAATCTCCTCGGATCGACAGCTCTTTCAGAGCTATCACCAAATTTCTGGATTAAAAAAAAAAAAAATGAAACTACTGTGGCTAAGAGACTACCACATGCTAAGCTAACTCACTCCCTAGCTTGTTCCCTATTTTCCCCCCAAGAGAAACAATGTCCGAACTGCGAGTCAGCGTATTCGTGAAGGCCACCGGAAGCCGCCACGCTGAAATATCCCCAGACGTTTTTCGACGATCTAAAATTTAATTCTTGGACTGTTCCTGAGCTGGGTTTGAAACCTGTTCAAAACGGTTAAACATTACACGATGGTGTGTTGACCAATGGGGAGGGGCGGGTGTGGGGAGTGACGAGGAAATTACCTTCGTCGGGATTTTCACTGGTGATTCGCGCCGCTATGACGTGACCCCAGGGCCGAGGCTTGTGTTTGGGTTGATCGAAATCGATCAACGAGTCACCCCAGGGAGACTCGCCGTACAAAACTCGAATGTCTTTGATCCTGTGCAGTGGCAATCCCATAGCGACCTGTTTAGAAGGGTGCGGGGAGGAGCGTCTGTGTGATGAATGTCGATAAAAACGACAATATAGAGGAGAGAGAGAGGGAGAGAAAAAACTTACCTGGAGCTGAGCAGCGGGTAAATTAACGTCGGAAACCATTTCAGTACAGGGATGCTCCACTTGAAGACGCGGATTCAATTCGAGGAAATAGAATAACCCTTCGGTATCGTACAAATATTCCACGGTTCCTGCGCTTACGTAGCCAACCATTTTTGCCAGTCTCACGGCAGACTTGAAACAAACAGGAAAAGAGACTTGGTCAAAATAGGAAAACAAGATAATGGCAGTTCTCCCAACCGCTGAAAATGAGAACAAGAGAGGCATGTAAAGTCATCCGAAATAATCGCTTTGCGTTGCCGTGCACCACGAGGACCCCCCATCCTCCCCTAGGACATTCCTACTGATCGAAAATCCGAAAACACTTTTGGACCAAACGTGGTTGTGGCATTCAAAAATCTAATTTCACACGTTTCACAGATTTGGCACGTCGAGGAAATCAATTCCGCGCGGTTGGCCCATCAAAACCCGAAATTTGCGCATTTGGCAACTCACACATAATAATTTCGCGGGTTTCTTCCATTCAAAAAGCCATTTCGCCGGACTGGCTCCCTAAAAAGCCCATTTCGCTTTGTTGACCCATTCCAAACTCCCCAATTTCACTGGGCTGACTCAATCATCAAAACTACTATTTTACGGCTTTGGGTCCTCCAAGACAGCAATTTCGAGGGTTGAGCTCTTTTAAAGTCAACATTTCACGAATTTTGGGACTTTCTGAAACTAATTTCAAGGTTTTAGTGAATGAAAGAACAAATTCTGCCTGTGACTCCTTAAAAAAGAGCAATTCCACTGGTTTGGATCATTCATAAACGAAAACGGACGGATCTGGCACCACCCAGAAACCAATTTCGCCGGGCTCTCTCCCTAAAAACCTAATTTCACGTGATTGGGGGCATTCAAAAATTCAATTTCACTGGGTTCACGGATTAGGACGTCGAAGAAAATCACAAATTTCGCTGAATCAGGAACTTTGATAAAAAAAATTCGCGGTTTTGGTCCCTTAAAAAAATAAACTTTGCGGATTTTCCTCTTTCGAGACCATTCTACTACCGAGAGAAACTGATGAAATTAGTCCTAAAAAAGCGACTGCAACTATGTGGTTGACACCGGGGCCATCTGCCCCCTTTTTTACCTTCTTAAAATACGGCCCCGGTCCGCTTTTAGAAGGCGATTTCGTCCAGTTTGAATTTTTCCCATTTCCCCCCAAGTCGTCAACGAAGTTCCACGTGGGTTGAAGCTCTGCCTTGGCTCGGTTCGTTGGGAAAAAAAAAACACAAAAACTCGGGGCTCGTCCCAATTTTTGAATTCACCGAGTTTTGAGACCCTAAACAATAAGTACAGGGGCGTAGCCAGCCCCCCGTGATCAAGGGGTGGGCAGCCAGGCTAGGCATGGATTCACAGTTCCCCCAACCTGCCATCCCCCCCCCGGGGCGGGGCACTGAGGAAAAACACCCATTCACGGCTAAAATTGAGAAATAGCGCTGATTCACGTTAAACTTGAGAAATAAATCTCATTATTCGCGGTTGAAATTGAGGAAACACACCAATTTGCGGTTTCGCGCGATGTCCGGGACGAAATTAAGAAAATACTCTAATTGACGGTTTATAGAGCTCTTTTCACAGCTAAAATTGACAGAATGAATAGCTCGTTCAATGTAGAATTGAGAAAAATCACTCATTTGCGGCTAGAATTGAGGAAAAACGCCAATTCAAGGCTGAAATTGAGAAATGGCAAAATTGAGAGAAGGCGCTAGTTCGTGGTTTATCAAACAAACATCTCGGTAAACATTGCGAAAAAGCGCTAATTGACCTTTTTTCTTTTTTTTTCATATATGGCAAGTTTTCGGGTAAAATTGAGAAAGAGCGCGACTTAGCGCATACATTTTTGAAAAAGTGCTGATTTACAGCTAAAATTAAGGAAAATTGTTAGTTAGTACGTGAAATTGAGCAAAATACCCATTTCAAGGCTTCGTGATGTAACGTCCGGGTCAAAATTAATGAAATTCGCGCACATGCGGATTATGTGGACCATTTCATTGCTAAAATTTGAAGGGGCAAACAAATTGTTCAAGGCAGCGGCTAAAATTGAGGGAAAACGAATTGCCAAAATTCAGTCACCGATTGTATTTGATTGGTGGTATTGTCGTGGCTAAAATTGAGAAATAGCGTTCGTACACGTGTTAAATTGAGGAAAAACTGTTCTTTTGCGACTGAAATTGACAGAACACACCAATTCGCGGTTAGGCGATGGCCCAGTGGTGGCCGTAAATGAAATAGCAAATCAAAAATGCGTTATTTCACGGTTTTTTGAGACCTTTTCAGGGATAAAATGAAGAAAATGAGATACTTCGAGGTAGAATTGAGAAAAAGCACTCAGTTTCAATTAAAATGAAGGAAAAATGTAATTCAAGGCTAAAAACAGTGCTCATTCACGAGTAAAATAGGGAGAAAAACCCAAAAACAACAGGATCTGGAGGTTAGAATCGCGTCAATTCACGGTCATCAGAGACTAAATTTGCACAGAAACGGCCACTATCCGTCAAAAAATAAATATCTGCTGGAAAACTGTCGTTTGTAGCCTTCTATTTAGGATTTTATGTCAAAAAACTGAAACTTCTTTCCCTGAAAAGTGATACTTTTGGAGCTAAACTTTAAATTTTAGACCTGCGGTTTACCAGACGGTAAACGGAGCTGGCATCTCCTCTCCCACCTAGGGTGACGCCAACCCCCGACATGGGTGGCAACTAGGGAGACGTCCTACTTTCCCCGAACATGTCCTACTTTTTAGAGCGTCCGGGGACGCCCGGGCTCATTTTTCACGTGTCCGGGGAGAGATCAAAAGTGTCCTCTTTTTCGGCTCTGCTTATATAACGTATTAAAGTTTAAGAGTCTGTAACTTCGAACATCTTTCACGTGCATACTTGAAAAAAGCTGTGGGGCTTAGTCGAACTCTCCCCTGTCCACTTTTCACCATCACGGTTTTTTTTATCCACCGCGTTCTCAGGAAGATCTTCCATCCAAATATTAAAAATTTGGCACCAATGTCACGGATTTTCAGGCTTTCAAAGACTGAATTTCGTGGGGTTTGCCATTTAAAAAACCCAATTTTCGTAAGTTTTGCTCTTCCATAAACCAATTTTTACGGACTTTCGCTCTTTCAGAGCAAAATTTCGTGGACTTGGCTCGTTTACAACCCAAATTCAAGAAAAAATTTGACTGATCAGAACCCAAATTTCGTGGCTTCAGCTATCTAGAATATCAGTTTTGCAGGTTCGGTTAATTTAGAAGTAATTTGGAAGAAAACGAACTTCGGAAAAACAAATTCTGTTATTATGCGTTTTCTTCCTCCAATTTTGTCTTCCAAGTATTTTAGACTTGGACTTGGTTATTTCCAACCCCAATTTTCACGCTCTTAAAAACCAAATTTTGCGGGGTTTTTCTCTTAATAAAATCAGTTTCGCAGCTGAATTAGCTAATTCGAAAAATTAATTCAACTCCCAACTAATCCCATATTTCGTCATTTTGGTCCTTAGAATTCCCAATTTTTGCTGATTTTCGCTCTTTCAAACCCCAAGGATTTTGCACCTTCAAACCGAGTAAACAACGATTTTAGCATTAAACCGAGTTTGTCAGGCGTCCTACTGTTGTGTCCTACATTCCGTCACAAGCGTCCCTAACTTTTTCGTGCCAGGCGTCCTTGGAAACGACTTTTACCGTCCGGTCACCCTACTCCCACCACCATAAGTCTGGATGGCATAGCGGGCTAAACGCGATTTGAGCTAGCCAAAACACACGAAATTGCTCGTCGAACCTGCGAAAATGGGATTTTAATGCGAAAAATCAGAAAAATCGGGTTTCAAGTTCAGCCGACCCTCGAAATCGGTTTGTCAGCAACAAACATCCGCGAATTTTTGATTTTTGGTGAAACCGATAAGCGAAAATGTGTTGTTTTTTTCTTTTAGTGAGAAAAATCCGCAAAATTGGCTTTTTTGAGATGCTGGTTGTGAGGCAGAGCTTGTAGTGTGCGAAATTTGGTTTTCACAAAAAAAAAGAAGGCGAAATTGGTATTAGTGAGCGAAATTCGAGGAATGTTGCTGAGCAAGTCCTGAGAAAGTTGTTATCATTAAAAATGTGTTGGATTTTAACTTTTTGATGGCATTTAGGGGGTGGGCAGCTGGAGCGTTGCCATCGGGGGGCAGGGGAGGGCAAGTGCCCACCACTGCACTCCTCTGGCAACGCCCGTGAATTAAGTATTTCCAAGGGATCGCATGGGGGGGGGGGGGTGATAAATTGCCGTAAATTAGACCCTGGCCAAAAAGACAGACAGTTGTTTGTCCGAACTCTAGAAACAACCAATTCAGTCGCGGATCAGGAAAAAAAAGCCTTGAGCTTCAAAATCACCAGTCAGTCATGGAGCCTTGGATGCTTTACAAGCTGAGACCGAGCAGACTGGGGGCGAGATGACCATTTTCCATTCCTAAAACTGTTTTGTTGGGAAGTCAAAAAACGTCAAAATGTCGGCAAAGGTCAAGGGGGACGAATCTGACCTATTTTTTCTTGGCAATATTACGCGCTTGAAGCCACTCACCTATCAGTGTTTTAAGGCTAAGAATCGGCTCCTGGCTAAATTTGTTAGTTTGCAGTCCCCACAGAATTGTTATCTGCGTTGGAAGAAAAGCCCCGGCTAATTTCCGCCCCCCGCCCTCTGCAGCCACAGACTATTTGAACGCAAGAGAAAAATTATTGTTGACTCACCTTTTCCATTTCTTCAAGGACGTCTTCTTCCGCTATTACAGCCGGAGCCTCTTCGATAATCTTTTGATGCCTTCGCTGTATCGAACAGTCCCTTCCAAACAGAGAGATGGCGTTTCCGTACTGGTCGGCCAACAGTTGAACTTCAAGATGCCTCGCGCATGTAGCCAGTTTCATGATGAATATCGGTGAACCGGGTACTTCGGATTGTACCTGAAGAAACGAGCGGTGTTGGTATGTAGTGAGTTGACGGTGTGGGTGGGAAGGGGGGGGGGGTGATTTACTTGTCTGAAAAGATTGGGAAAGTCTTCGGCGGTTTCAACTTTTCGAATTCCTTTACCGCCGCCTCCTTCACTGGCCTTGATCATGACGGGGAATCCAATTTTCTGGGCGGAGGCTAAACCATCTTCGGCCGTAGCGACGCACCCTTTTTTGTAGAGATCGGAGCCTATTTTAATTTTTTTACCCGAATACGTCGCTCTCAAGTCTGAAAAAGTCCAAGAACGTAAGAAAAAAAACAACTTCTTTTTTCCCCCCATCCTCGCCCTCAATTTCAAAACTTACCCGAGCCAGACCACGGAAGAGTTGGAATGTCGGCCGTCTGTGCCACGATGCTCGAAGCAATTTTATCACCGAGGGCCCACATCGCTTTGTCGGGGGGACCGATGAACGCAATGTTGTTCTTGTGAAGAAGCTCGGGGAGTTTTGGATTTTCAGACGCATGGCCCCAACCAGCCCAGACACCCTGAAAAAAAGAAAAAAAAAAGTCAGAGCGTTGATGTTTAAATGAACTTTTTCGATACTCTTCTTTAGAAACAAAAAGTCACGACGAGGGGGGATACCTACACCTCTTGCATGACTTAATAAACAGGTCTAGGTTGATGGGGGTTGGGGGGGGGGGTTGGTAAATACAACTAATCCACAAAAAAAATATATAAAAAATAATTTAAAAAAAAGGGAAATTTGACGACGAAACGGGGTGAGTACATGGGAACTGCTTAAAAAACTCCAAGAGTCCTTAACCCCATTCCCCCGATTTGACGATGATAATAATAATAATAATGATATCAAACAATTAATAAATAAAAAATAACGTAACAATGAGCTTTTTTTACTTGGCACGTTCGCCCACCATGTAAAATTTACGAGAGCAACCGCATAATGTCCACTCCAGCGGTCGCAATCCTCTCAAGTAGACATTATGCAATCGAACACGCTTCGCTATTGAGGTGAAATCAGTTTTTTTCGCGTCCGTTCAATTATTCAAGGGCGGCTCAGATCAGTCAGGATTAGACCCAGTGTGAAGAGGGGGGGAGGAGTAAAAAAATTCGTTTTTGAGATTAAAAAAAAACAAAATGAATGAATGCGATCGTTGAGCTATGCGGTTAAGGTTACGAGTCTAAAAACATTACGAAATATGTTCGGTAGCAATCAACTAATTACCTGAACTTGAGTTCTAATAGCGATGTCAACTATTAGTTCTACGTTGGCGTAATTATTGTTGTTGGTCCCCCCTGGGACAGGCACATAGTGGTCTGCCATTTTAATGTATTCGGCGTTGGCTAAAATAATAAAATGCTTAGTTAGTAGACGGAAGAAGAATGGGGGGGGGGGCTATTATTTCTGACAAACTGTCACCTTTAAGGTCTTCAGGTGTGACCATAACGACAAATCTAACGGCTCGCTCATTTTTAAACATCTCATAGGACCATCTCCTGATGGAACGCATACACTTAACGGCGGCGATTCCATTGTTTGCGATTAGAACCTGAACGGAAATTTTGCCATTTTTTTTCTAATGCGACACGATTTTTCGAGAAATAACGACCGAAAATAATTTACCTTGTTTATAACTTTTGAGCCTTTAAACTTTCGAACGAATTCCTCGGGTGTTGCTACGGTGAAATCTTTGTCAAACTGTCGGGGATGAATGACAGTCCCCTGGGACATACTCGGCCTGTTGGACACATCAACAAAACCTGACATATCAGTCGTAAAACAAGCTAAATTATATTTTAACTTTAGATTTGTTTTAATATTTCAACAGTAAACTCAAGAATAATTTCAAACACACTACACAAGCTCCTCAGTTTTTTCTTCTTTTTCTTTGTCGATCGCCTATCATCGAGCGTCATCGCGCGATTAATGATTCAACTGTTTGCACAACTCAGGTCACACGGTTTTTAAGATAAAAAGAAGAAGAAGAAAAAAAACGAGGAACTCAATTACACGAATTTTTGGAACGAAAGAGTGTTCCTTTAACACACATACTACTCCTCAATTTTTTTTTTAGAAAGTTAAAACGTTCGGATTTGATACCATTCCTTCCTGGGGAAAAGAAAACGAGAACAATATTTCGTTTTAAACGCACAATTTACTTTTATTTTCTAGCATCACGTGACTATGGTAATTACGATTTTCGGCGAAAAACATTGTTGAATGAGGCATATCAAGTCAAAATCAGGGGAAAACACTATAAACCGTTAATTGATATACACGAGATGAAATACTGTACAAGTGAGAAAGCTTTAAAACTAGGATATTACCTGGCATCCACAACTTTTACCCACATACTTGAAACAATTAAAAATGGACGGGAGAACTTGATAATTATCTAATGGAAATTCCAAGGAGGAACAGTCGTCTACGGTCCCCGTACAAGTGTAACAGTTTTGTGTTACTAATGCAGGGACCCGCTTCCCCACCTATCCATCGTTCAACTCAAACAGACGTTCATTTGTTGAAAGTATATTTTTGTAAATCATTATTATTTTGTTTATCGAAGCACAAAACTGTTTACAGTAGGTACTTCGAAAATTTCTCAACTCTTTTTCTTGGAAATTGGTAAAACGACCCAAATTCCTCCGTCTTCCAACTATCCTGTTATGATGGCGATAATGGGCGCGGGGGGGGGGGGGGTGAAACGCGCTATGAGGGAATGTCACATAAAGTAGCTTTTTTTTTTTTTTTTTTTTTAGGGTGGGGGGATTATACTTTTATTTCGTTCTCTGGGATGAACCTGGGGGCCTGTTCTGCAAAATTTCATAGTGTTCCTAGGAATATCCTTTCCACCCGTCCGACCCGAATTAAATCACATGGGGAATGTTGATTGGGGAATGTTGATGGGGAGAACGGGTGGAAAGAGACAGTGATAGTGACAGTCAAAAGTTATAGAACAGGTCCCCTGATCGGTTAGTGAAGTGTCATGAATGCTCTTGGATTCAAGATTTGCCATCGCGGCCATCAAGGGCCATGCCTGGATCCCAACACCCTGCGTGCGTAAGCGTACCTACTGTTTCTCTACTAACTAGAGAAGGGTCTGCCCTAGCTGCCCTTGAAGGGGGGAAAAATGAACGATTCCTAACCAAAAATAAGTTCAACGAACAAAACAGCTCTAAACACAAAAAGCTTCACCCGCCAGATCCAGACATTTTCCTAGGGGAGACTCGATTACGCCAACCCTAAATGAGTTGTCTCACTTCCTTCCACTCATCCTTGTCTTGGATAGCAGCAGAATGTGTCTCAAATGAACCAACCTCGAGAAATTTCACTTTTAAAATAGTCAAACCAGCGAAATTGGTTTCCGGAAATGCTTGATCCACGAACTATGGGCGTTTCAAAGAGATAAATCCACAAACTTTTTTCATTCTTCAACGAGTCAAGCCAGCAAAATTGGTCAATTTGCATGACTCAACCCAACGAAATTAGGTATAAATGTAGTTTGCAGCGAAATCCGCGAAATTGTCATTTTTGGATGAGCTCGCCCCGTGAAATTGTTTTTTTCTTAATGAGCAAACCCTACAAAAGTTCGTTTTTTAATGGTCCAACCCCACGAAATTGGTAGATATTGAGAAGTCCGACCTTGCGAATTGTTTTATTTGAAAAGAGCCATACCGGCTAAATTGGTTTTTCGAGCGGCCCAAACCCGCTATTTTTTTGGGGGGGTGAGTCAATCCCGCTTTCAGGTTTGCAAGGGTACGAAATTATATTTGTATGTAGTAGCGAAACCAACGAAATTACTTTATTTGGGTAAATTGTTCAGCGAGGGTTTAACGATAGTCCGGGAGCCCACCGTATGAAAAATCTGGGTCATTTGATCGCGTCTGGCACCTTCACAGTGACGTTTTTTATATGATCCATAAGATGACACTTCTGAGATCGCCAGACATTTTCTGCGGGACAGGGACCCACCACACCAGAGCTAGATGCTGGCGAGTACCCCTTTGGGCAGCTTAAAAAAAACGGCTGGCAAGTGTAAAAATTAGTTCTTCGCAACCAATAAACTTGTAAACCACCATCGCCATCCATTTTCGAATGAAGCCCTGGCTACTAGCAATCAAATTGGATGGCGTTATTGGTTTCGTCACACATTGGGAAACGACTTTTCACTCTCGCCAGTCATTTTTAAACCAACCAAAGGTGTGTTTGCCAACAAATAACTCTGATGTGAGCCCCTGTCCCACGGAAAATATCCGGCGATCTCAGAAGCGTCATCTCCTAGGCCATAGAAAACGTCCTGCGCGGGTGCCAGACACGATCAAAATGATAAACGGTTTTTTCATACGGTAGGCTCCCGGACTATGACCCAATTCCGTGAAATTCTGTTTTTCAGGTAGCCAGTCCCATGGAATTTTGTTTTCGCGGGGCTAGCCGACCCCACGAAATGGCATTTTTAATGGGTCAGCAGCGCGATATTTGGTTTTTTATTTATCGAAACCCGCGAATTTTTTTTTTTACAACTCGGTCCCATAATAATGCTTTTAAATTGGAGAACTCTGGAATTTTTTTTTAATGCCCCCCCCCCCCTTCTTGGTGATAAACATTCTCAGTTCAGGGTTGGAAGTTCAAGAACTTTTGGGCTTATTTCCCGCTTCGTACAGCTCAGCGTGAGCCAAATTTCCACTTACAGGACAACGCGAATGATTTTAAAGGGTTACCAAGAGTTTCGCCAGGTGAATTGATTAAAAAAGTGTGAAGTCACCGGTGCTCACTTTTCAAACGAAACAATCCATTTTATTTAAGTGATGAGCACGGTAAATTTTTTTTTTTTTTTTGGCGAAAAAATCATGCAAAATTGCTTTTGAATAGGCACACCCTGCGAAATTTCATTTTTTCGAAAGGAGCCAGACGCGCAAAATTGCTCTTTAAAACGAGCCGGCAACCCGAAAATTGGGAATTTTGGGTTCAAAGGTCTCGTTGCAATCTAATGGCGTTTTCCATTCGATGTAATACACTAGTGTGGTGTAAGTTTTCCCACTCGTCCTCTCTGAATTGAAATATTTATGTTTATGGAGAGGACGCTGTAATACACTTGTGTAGTGAGTTGAATGGAAATCCCTATAAAGGAAATTGTGCATATGCAGTAGAATATTCTTTCTTAAATTAGAAGGTAGAAGGAAAAGCGTGTTTCAAGGAGGTTGAGGGGGTCATTTGTTCAGTTCCCCCCGTCGATCCTGCGAAATTGGCTATTGGAGAGAGAAAGACCCGTGAAATTGAGTTCTGTAAGTGCCAATAATCCGCAAAATTTAGGCCTTGAAAGAACTTCGAATTTCGACTATAAATTATTTATTTATTCAAACTTGAAAGTGCGGTGAGAATGGGGTAGTTATTAACATTACACTCACTTGAAAACAATAAATTTGACTCGAAGGCAAACAATTTTCATAACTCTGGCAAATGAAAATCGTAAGATTTTGAATATTCACGTTATTTTTCATGCAAATCAAAATGATAAAATCAGAACACAAGCCTCGAGGATGATGAACGGGGGGGGGGGAGTTGAAACATCAACAATCCTGGGATCACCCACGTTTGGCCACTGAAATTGAACAAGTGGTGGGGTGGGGAACACAAAAAAAATGTGTTTTTCTATTATTTTCTCTTGTCCCGTAAAGGTTCCAGGGGGTGAGACAGCACAACACTTTTTTTTTTTTAACGCAACCTAGTCAGTTTTTGGGGCGACAATACTAGTTTCACATTAAATTGCTGTGGGTAATGCTCAAATTTCGGGGGTCTTTGAGCCAACACAAATGGTATCTGGAGCAAATCGCCCCCTCCCCTCTCCCCTCCCCACAACCCTTGTCTAGATATCTATGCTAGCAACACTGGAATGGTGCGAATCCTTTGTGGAATAATGTGAGAAACAAGCAGAACTTGGGCTCCAAGGCCAGAGAGCACTTTATGGACAATAACAGATATTTTGTTAACGTGCTAAATCACCCTCTAAAGAAGTGCTATCATTACGTACATTTTGTCATTTTATCCGTCACTAAAAAACGTCAAGTTGAAAAACAAAAACGGAAAATCTTCGCGTTTGATTGTTCTCATTTTCACGACGTCCTGACCTCTTCACTCGTTTATTGGGTCACGTCAATGGCCCGAAGTGCTCGCGGTATAAATAAGTAAGCGTCGTTTCATTTGTTCAGGTACACGGCTCTCGCTTTTTAAGGAGCTCAACGCGCAAGGACAAATTGTCGTTAATGAGTAAGGGAAACGCGCGAGCTTTTTTCCAGAAATTAAAGGTATTTTTGTTAACGCCAAGCATACGGACATCGACAAAAACGAAAGACACTGAAAAAATCTTACGGAATTACCGCACCTTCAGCCTCTCAAACCAACGGATAAACTCTGAGAACAATTGCATCTTTAAAAAAAATAAAATAAATTGATTGCGTCAATTACACGAGTAGAAGCTATTTTAAACCAATTTCGCCATAGGTAAGCCAATTGCGATTAAATTGGTATAACTCCGATCTAGGAGGATCAAGGACTCGAAATTACGTGTATTCGGATTGAACGCCCAAGGATTTAGAACTGAGTTTTCCGTCGCGATTTTAGTGGGGAGGGGGGGTAACTCAAGTTATTTTCCTCTGGATTTCACTATTTTTCGTCGAGGAAGAGTCCGTTTTATAGCGTAAAACACGGACATTGTTGCGCGAAGGGACAAAGGTGAAAGTTTTTTTTTTTTTTTTTTTTTTTTTTTAACGGTTGAATTCTTGAAATTAAAATTCCACGCAACGTGACACGGTAGTTTTCGATTTAATGAGACGAGGGGAGGGGGCGTTAATGAATTGACGCACGAGAGATCATTAATGGTTTCGCCGATCATTCTGCAGCTCATTTGCGGCAGGAACAACAAAAAAACACGAAATTTCCTCGTAAAAAAAAGGAAAACCCCAACGGTTATTCATTAAATAAAGCGAACAACTCCGATTATAGCGTTAAAGTTGGGTAGGTACCTAAGCTCAGCAAATTAACTATTTGAAGTTAATAAGCGCGGAAATACCGCCGGTGGCGTTTAAAAACATTATTCTTGAAGCGACTGACACATTAAAAATAATACATCAACTTCAGACATAATCGCTATTTTCTATGGAGTTAAAAACAAGTAAAACAGTGTCTAAAGAAATAATTTTGGAAAATTGTTTGCCGAGTAGAGGAAAATAGAAAATCCTTACGTGATTCTGCCCTTCAGCGACTTTGGACTCAACCATTTTTTAATTTCATTAGGCGACGGAGGACTCTCGGCGGCCAAATCGGCCAAATGAAAGGACGAACCACCCGATTCGGACAGTGGCGGACTGCTGGACACTTCAAAATCAATTTCCGGCTCGTCGACAATCACTTCAATACTGTTGAACGTCTCGGCCGACGGTGACTCTTCCGCCGCACCGTCGCCCAGAATAAATCTTTTCGAATTTCGTCGCTGGATCATTTTATCGAACCAGGACCGAACGCGAGTGAGTACAACTGAAATTTTTGACGGTCGAGGGGCGTCGTTCAATTTTGTAACGGCAACCCGATGGTCGGTCAATTTTAGAATTTTCGATTTTGCGCGCGACGCACGGGCGCGACGCATAAAAATTTACGCGCGATGTTTTTATATGTCACTCGTATACACAAGAATAGAGACAAGTCTCCGACCGCACACAACCACCTCGAAGGCCCTGTAAACACTAAATTCCCCACCAAGCAGTGCAAGGTAATAATGACGAAATGTTATTCGCGCCGTCTTCAGATCCACAAGACAAAATAGAAAAAACAACAGAGGGCGGGGGGGGGGAAGCGAAGAAGGATTTTTTAAAGCAATCATCCCGTGGAACAACATCGACACTTTTCCAACGGTCAATTAACGCTCGCTATTTTTTATCTTACGATTGGTTAAAATTCAATTATTTACTATTGCGATCCTACATCCTATACAAATTAATTATCCAGAAATTCAAAAATTATGTCGGCTTGCGAAAGACACGTACATCAATTATGCAATCGAGGCCATCCAATCATATAAACAATTCGAAAAAAAAAAAGAAAGTGATGGATCATTTCGGAGCAATCGAGCAGGGAGAACCCGCTCAGGTGTCCCATAAGGCGAGTTTTTTCATTTTATCTCCCCCCCCCCCCACAGCCACGAGTATTCCTGTGGCTGTGGGAGGTGACAAGGTCAATTAAAACTGTCACGGTATGACTGGCAAGGCGTCCTATGGACTGCAGATTGACAGGTTCTCCCGCGGGCAAAATTTCTATTCCTTGGTGGATGACAAGGACCGGGGGGGGGGGGATGACATCGCGCTTTCTACGGTGAAAAAAAACGCTACTAATACCTACTTTTATTAGTTTCTGGGGCATATGTTCCTGTTTTTGGGTCGAATGTCACATTCTGAGACAAAATTTGGGTTTTTTAGATCGCGTTTTGGGAGTTTCTTAGCGATCAAGCGGTGGACATTTTAGCACGGCTCAATCAAACTCGATTGTGGGGCTAGTGAGTAGCCCAGCTAATTGGCACTGTGATATTGTAGGGAAGGGGATAACTTTCTACAGTTCCTAGAAGGGTGGGGGGTGGGAGTCGGTTTCAATGGGCTCAAAAGCGTCCGGGAGTATTGCGTTGCGAGTGGCCGCTTTTTTTATTAATCTTTTCAAAGTACATCTCGATTTGAGAGCCTGACTCAGTTTAAATGAGTCGCTCGCCCAATTGTGAATTCTTTATGCTAAATAAAGTGGGAATCCCCGTGCTGTTTAACGGTCCAAAGCGGCCAAAAATGCCTGAATCGCGGGAAGAATCCTTAGGAACAGTCTCATTTGTTGCCAGACCCCTCCCCCCTCTTTCCCATGGCCTTGGCTTGTATGGTGTAGCTGTGCTGGACGAAAATGCTGAGGTTTGGGGTGCTCGGAACAGAAATAAACGCTACGTTTCTGGCTGCAAAGCCAGTTTCAGAGGGCCCAGTTTAACTTCTTTATGATGATGCGATTTTGAGAACCAATAAGGTCTAGGCTAGGGTGTCCGGCGGGGCCTAAGGCCGTTTTTGTTTTTGAGTGAAAATTCAGCGACACGACTGGGCATGGATTAGCCAGAAAGGTGCCCCACATGATCTCGATGTTGCACATCTCCCCCTTAAAGTTGACACATCACGCCTAATGAAACAAATTGGCCCAATTTCATTTGCTGTTTTTTCATTCAAGGCCAGAATGCCACGAGGCTTAGGTTTGTATAACAGACTGGGAGGAGCAAAATAAAAATGCTAATAATTTCACTTCTTTGGTTTTCGAAAGGAGAAAAAGTAAGTAAACGAACGAGTAGGTACTGTACACAAAGAAAGCCTTGAGCTTAAATAACGAGGCTAAACGCTATGTCACCAATAAAATATCGTTATTTTCCCTTTTATTTTTGTATTTCTTCCAAAATACTTCGATTTTTCCATCGAACATGTGAACAACCAAAGGGGAGAGGATTCTCAGCTTTCTTACAGCCCCTCTTGGGTGAGGATGGAGGCGGGAAGTAGCTCACAACATTACTTTACCTACGAATGTGAAAACACGTCAAATGACGCCTACACGCTTTTGAAAACTCCCAAATTTGCATACTGTAGGACGAGGAGTGAGGAAATTATTACGACGAAGGAGACCTTTTAATTTCATTACCAGCGTTTCATTTTGAAGGGTGGTGGTGGTGGGGGAGTCCTTTCTAGTAGCGTACCAAGGTAGCGGTGAGGGGGGCAGACCGCTCCGGACACCCTGTCAGGCGGGGCCCCCGAAAATCTTAAATACGGAAAAATGAGGATTTTTAGGTTCATTCATGTAAAAAGGTTGGACTGCGATTTGGCTCCTTTTTACGAATTTCAGTTTATTCCGACCTGGAGAATATTACTTTACAAGTGATATTATTATCAGCAATGTGTGGGCTAACTATTCGATTGAGTGCCCGAGAGTGCTATTCTGGTGGCTCAAATACACGGGAGGGAGGGAAATTCACGGCTAAAATAGAGAAAATACACCGTCCCCGGTTTCGTTAGGTCCTTATAAGCGCGATATTGTTCTGATCCGCAATTTGCAACCGGCTGCCGCGGCAAAAACTTAGGAAAAAGTGCTAATATTCGTTGCTATAACTGCGAAAAAGTGCTGATTCGTGGCCTCACGATGCAACTTCCAGACCGAAATTGAGAAAAAATCGTCGATTTGACGGCTATTGGGCCATTCCACGGCTAAAACGTAGAAATCAATGCAAACGTGTTATTTTTGGGCCAAGAACGTGGCTACGATTGAAAATACACGATACCAACTCAAGGTTGCACAATTAAAAAAAATCGTGGTTATTATTGCCAAAAACAACGCAAATTCGAGTTAAAAATTGGGCCAAAATGGCAAATTAACAACTCAAATGGCGAAAAATCGTTTGTTCGCATATAAAAAAAGATAATAGATAATTATGCTAATTCGCTAACGCTAATTCGAAAACGCTATTTCACAGCTGAAATGGAGAAAAATCTCAAATTCGCGGATAGAGCTTAGGAAAAACGTTAATTAGCGATATGAAAATGATGAAAAATCAATAATTCGCGGCTCAAACTGAGAAACAGCGCAAATCCGTAGAAACAAAAAAAAAAATGCTCATGCAGGGCTAAAATCTAAAAATCAACGCGGCTAAAATTGACAAAAATATTAATTAGCGCGGCCAGCATTAAGAAAAACACTAATTTTCAACTCAAAGAAAAATAGTGCTAGAGTGGAGAAATAGTGCTAATTCGCTGCTAAAAATGAAAAAATGGCTAATCTGCATCAGCTGAAAATGAGGAAAACGCCAATTCGTGGCTAAAATGGAGGAAAATCGCCAATACAAACGACAGAATCCCAATCGCAGCGCTAACCCGTGGCAACAATTGGGGAAAATCACTAAACCTTGAAGAAATTTACAAAACGCAAATACGTAGCTTCTGTTCGAGGCTAAAACTAAACAATAAAAGCTAATCCACAGCAAAAATTAGGGAAAAATGCCAATGCGGGACTGAAGTGTAAAAAAAAAATCGCAGCTAATATTGAAAAATTCACTAATTCGCCCGGCATAAATAAATTTAAAAAACTCTAGTTTTCATTCCAAATTGGGGGAAAGTGCTATTTTCGGCTAAAAATTGAGGAAAACGCCAATTCGTGGCTAAAATTAAGAAAATTCGCGAATTCACAGGTCAGGAACTCTTCTACGCAGCTAAAATTGAAAAAAAAAACGCTAATTCGCGGCTAACATTGAGGAAAAAATTCGCGGATAAAGTGTGTTAGAATTTATAATTCCGCCTTCTCGCCATCAGAGGACAACTTTGTGGGCTAAAATTGAGATACACGGTAAATTCATGGTTATAAGTAAAATAAAAAACACTGATTCACGGCTAGAACTGAGAAGAAGCGGTATCCTTTAGTTAAAATTAAAAAAACTATTGCTAGTGCGGTGCCAAAATATAAAAGAACCCGCTAACTTGCGGCTAATATTGAGAAAACCAGTAATTATTCTGGCTAAAATAAAGAGAAAGGTTAATTTTCAGCATAAATTGAAACAAAAAGTGCTAATTCACTGTCAAAAATGAAGAATATTTGCCAATTTGCAGTTAGAATATCGGAAAACGCCAATTCGTGGGTAAAATCAACAAACTTCGCTAATTCACGGGTTAGAAATGGCTACTACACTGCTAAAATTACGAAAAAGCGCTAAATCACGGCTAAAACTGAGACAAATTTCCATTTGCGTCAAAAATTGGCAATACGCTAATTCGCGGCTTCTTCGAGCAACTTTGAGGCTAAAATTGAGAAAAAGCGCCAATTTATGGCTATGAGTGAAAAAAACGCAAAATCGCGGCAAAACCTGAGGAAAAATCGCTAATCCGCAGCGTATGGTTATGGTGAACAAAAAAATGCTAATTTGTGGTAAACATTTAGCAAAAAACCGGTATTTTGCGGCTAATATTGAGTAATTTTCAGCTCAAACTGAGTAAAGTGCTAATTTCCGGGTCCCTGCTAAAAATAAAAAATCGCTAATTTGCAGCTAAAATCGTGGAAAACGCAAACTCGAGGAGGAAAGTTAAGAAACATCGCTGATTCACAGGATAAAAAAATCTACTCTACTGCTAAAGTTGAGCAAAGCGCATATTTATGTGTATAAGGTGAGGGGACTACCCAGCTGTTGCTAATTTTTGGTGAAAAGCGCTAATTTACTGGTAAAGTTGACAAAAAGCACTCATTCACGGCTAAAATGGAGAAATTCTCGGTTTAAACTTGATGTAAGCGCTGTTTGACGGATAGGTTGTGGAAATAGCGGTAATTTACCAAAAATATATGGAAAAGGCCTTGGCTAAAATTAGGAAAAGACCTTGGAGGTTACCAATAGAGGTTTTTACGTATAGTTAGAGACTTTTAGGGGCTTCTTGAAGATTCCCGTTCTGGGCCTCGGGACGTGTAGCTGCGCCTGTGGTCCTTTCAACACCACAACCACCGCATGTTTTGTACAACTTATTCTGCGTTAAAAGGTCAGTGGTGAGTCCGCGGGGAAAACGATAAAAGGGGGGATATTTCCTCATTCTAAATCAGGGGAACAAGGGAATAAAAATAGGAAGCGGAGTCGCCTGTTCTCACAGAAAAAACAGGCGACAACGTCTGTGAGAAGGTATAGAGAGGATGGCTAGCCGGCCAGCCACCTAGACCTCATGGTCAGACCTGACCTAACCAACAGGTTCAGGCGTGATTGTGAAAAAAGGTATTTTATGGAGAATGAACAGTGTTCGTCGGGGAGGGGGCGGGGGATATTACCAGTACCAGTCGGGTCTTACCCTCTCGCACTTCCCTCCTGTACTTCACGGCTACCGTCCGACTCCTTTGCATCGGACATACTCGTAAAACTTCAAAAGTTCCTGCCCCACGAGCTATTGTCCAGACGGCTGGAGATAAAAATTTGCCTTAAGCAACTTGTTTTAAGGCGGTCTAGGTCTAAGACCGAATGTTTATGTCTCGTAACGAAATAGCCAGCACTGCCCAATTGCGATGTGCGGCTAATCTAAATGCCCAGTTTTCACGCTGCGCGTTTAAATCGACTGTTTCTAGATCGAATTGTGAATTTATGTTGGAATACGTTCATTACAGAGGAGAAAAGTCGGTCTCTGACGCTGGAATGCCGTTGAACAAATTAAATATTTTTGTTTTGGGCTATATTGCCCGCTTTTTGAGTATAAAAACCTCAAGTTGCCGGGCGAGGAAACACCATTCCCACGATGACTAACGTAAGCTAACACCCCCCCCCCCATATAAAATGTGGGAATTCGACCCCCAAAATGTACAACCTGTAAATACGAGCAACACTCGGAACATGTTAGAAATATTGGGGGGGGGGTACTCCCTAGCGAAGTAGCTAAATAAAATTGAATATGTACTAACGTAAAAAATTAAATAGGAACCAGATTACCATGAAAAAAGGTTATCTTGGATCAAATTAACGAAATGTTTATGATGCAATTTCAAACATTGTTCACAGACCTGTTCCAGTTTTAACAGACACATTTATTTAAATTTTGGAACCCGCATCTTTCGTGACCCCCCCCCCCTCCTTGTTTGACCTTCTGAAATCTTTCTCTTCTCTTAATTCGAAAGAGCTTGGATTACCATACTTTTTCAAGGTTTTCAAGTCAAAGACGAAGCCACCAAGAAGCATGTTTCTTTCACTTCAATGGAACTTGACACAACGTATTGGCTTCCGCCCAACTTTTTGTCATTTTAAAAATGCTACGATACGCTTCTCTATACACCGGGCATGGTTTTCAACGATTTTTTAAAAATTTCTCTGTCTAAAAAAAAAAGGCGCTCCAGAAATGACTTACCGCAGTCTTTTCCGACGTTCAGCAAGGCCAAACAAGTTGGTGTACGAAGCGTGATTGTTTGTAATGAGCTCCGAAGAGTCTGGAAATACGTCTTGCATTTCATCGCCCGGTGACAAATCATCGCCGTCATCGCCCACGATGAAATTCACCGGTTCCTCCCTCTGTCCAGCCTCCTGTTCCATCGCTGAATCTGGAAAAATCCACCACAGAGCATAAGAAAAAAATCGCCAGTACATGAAAGAAGCTCGAGGGAGATAGAATAGAGAGAGAGAGAGAGAGAGTGAAAAAAAAAGCCGTCGTACTGTCGTCAAAAAGTTTCAAAAAATTCAAAATCGGTTCCATAATTCACAGCGCATTGCACTTAACCGCCACAATGAGAGGAGACGCGAACAACTTACCTAGCGCCTCGTTAAAGAGCTCTGGAAGAACTAAATAACGAGCAAAGGCGGCGAAGGGGAAGGAAAAAAATTATGTAAATAATGTTTTTTAAAAAAATTGAAAAAAAGAACTTGAGCAGCGCGGAGAAGAAGAAGAATAAAAAAAAATATCCGCAAAAAACTATATCAAGGTTTCCTTACTGCACAAGGCTAAAACCCCAGCAAAAAGAAGAACCCCGTCGATAACGGAACACGGCCCGGAGCGCGTGAACACGCGAACAGGCAATGACAACAAATCTGACAGATATTTTTATGAATTAAACGGCAACGCTATGCGATCACACTCCTACAGCTCGGAAATGCAGTACTACTGTCCGGCATTACAGGTGTGACTTTCGAACGTTTTTTTAATGGACTTGTCGTACCAACAGGTCGACAAGTTTCTTACGGACCGAAAGAAGTGGTTAATTCAGTTAACTTTCTGAACACATGTTCCTAGAACCATCTGGAAATTTGGGCCCTCAGGGTCCGTTAGAAACTTGTTTTGGAGTCTATAGGCAATGTGAAAATGGATAGATCGTGTCTCCATTGTTTTTTTTTTTTGTTGCTTCAAGGGTCACTGTGATTTTACGCACTTGCGAAGAAAAGATCCAGGGAAGGAGGAGTGGGACTGGGAATCAAATTCTGTTTACTACTTATGTAGAAACACATACATATTGTAACACAGGCGCAACAATTATGCGTGTAATGCTAAGTTTTTGCTCGGTTATTCATAATTAAATAGATTTAATAATGAAGTTCGTAAGGGAAATAAAAAATGTTCTCATGGCTTATTAGAATCGGTTATTTAAAGCATAAAATAAATAGTCATGAATTTGAAATGCGCCCCTATAGAACATACAAAAGACCCACTGTTTTGCGCGTCGTCCCCCACCCCGAATTACAAATTTTCAAGGGACCCCCTTAGCACCACTTTAACAAATAAAAAGCCCCAGAGATCCTGGAATTGCCCGGATGCTGTACTCATTTTGATCGTGATCAAAGGGAATGGGAGGTGAGGCTTTTTGCGAAACATTGTAAATTTGGCGTAGAACCACGGGAAAAGTGATCGTTTAACCAAAAAACTACTGGAGGTGTTCAGCATAAGGGAGCTTGGAGAGGGGAAGGGGGTGAGAGTCCCCGTAGCAGCAGCGATCAATTATACCGGCAGTTTTTTGGCTGCTTCAGCCCATTTTCGCCCGCTTTAAGGGGCGCTGACGCCTTCTCACGTGTGTTTTGGCCGAGACCAGCTGCAGTGTCCGGCCCTAAAAATTGCCCGCTTGACGATTCGATTTTAGTCAAAGTTTAAAATTGAACGAGACTGCATCATTATCTGAGGGTTTCACGACTCACGACGCGGTGAATCTGAAAATCCAAACGATGACACTTTACGGATCAGACGAACTGTTGAAAGGGCTCTTCCAGTGATTCCAGCGCTTTTGGCCGTTATGGACCGTTTTCGGGGACGACGGATACGCGCAGTTAACAAACAGCCTTGAAGACCAATTGAAGAGCCTGATCTACCCATGCAGACCTCAATAATTGTCCACCCTGAATTCGAGAAAATTGACCAAAATCAACGGCTTCACAAATCGCTCATTCTCTCTCCCCCTGCACCACATTTAAGGGTGCTGTCGCCATCTTCAGTGCATTTTAGCCGGGATTGACCGTTGTCCGAGGGACTCAAACGAGAACTTCCGAATTCTTCGATTTCAACACGTTCAACTCAACCGCCCCTGAGGAGTGACGAGATAACGGAGGCGGCCAATCCTCAACTTGAGTGAAAGATTTAAAAGTCGCGTCGAGCTCAAATCGAAACTTTTTGGTAAAACTACCCCCCCCCCCCCATCGCACACTTGACCGCCAGGACGATTTTTGTAGTACTGAACGAAATTGCACGCCCCGAAATTGGATCGCTTTCAGGGGTCGCAAGAATTTTCTCTCGGCTGCGAAATCTACAGCCCCGAAGTCTCAGGAAGAGCTTCAACGTAGGTGGGAACGTTCTGGAGTGGATAAAATGTGCCGAATTCAGTGACAAGGCTCCTAATTCCTAGATACTAATTTTCTATCCTAAAATCCTTAAAGCAACTTCACTACAGAAATTGAGAAAAGTGCTAATTCGCGGCCAACATTGAGGAAAAGCACAAAATCTCAAGTTTAGTTTAGTTCTTACGCGGCTAAAATCGATAAAGCTCGCTGAATGTCCCATTTTAGGGCGAATAGAGTAAAAAGCGCCAATTTGCGTTTTAATAATTGAGACAAAGCGCTCGCTTGCGACTAAAACTTAAGAAATTACGCTCGTTCGTGACTGAAATTGAGGAATTGCCCGTATCGAAAAACCCCTACTAATCGCGGTTTCGTCCGTTTTGCCTATAATTTGGGCGTTCTTTCCAAAACTATACCGCGATTAAGTGAACGATTTTTAGGATAATTTTTTAAGGTCCCAGACAAAATAACCCAAAGGTCACCCTTCGGTGCGCTGTAAATGGTTGTTTTACACCACCTGAATGGAAACCGTTAGTGCAGTTGGCTGCTTTAGACAGTTACTTGACTATAACAGAGAAGTCACGGAGGAAAGAAGTGACCATTAGCGTAGACGAATAATCAGTTTCGTCGCCAAGTCGAACCAACGGGAAGCTTCAGTGCTGGCGTCTTCTTTGGAGCATCAACCCCTTCCCCCCAACCACCACCACCCACCTAGGGGCATTAACTTTTTGTTTATCAACGTCTAGAATCAATTCATCAGGCCTTTTCAAGAACCCGAAGAAATGTCCCGTTTCCCCCACCCACTTGAAAGCAACAGGAGGGGGTATCACCGTTCCTACTCAAGGACCCCTAGAAATCAAGACTGATTTTTGATTTCTATATCCATACCTTCTAACAAGGTGAAACGAGGTAGAAGGGGTGGGAAGATCGTTACATCGCGCAAGGTGATCAAGTAATTGCGCGCATTTATTTTTTGTTAAACATAGAAAAAAAGGACACTGGTAGAAAAATAAGAGAAAACATGAAATATTGATCATTTTCGGAGAAAATACGTCTTCCTAGCCATTGCTACGCTTAAAACTTAGCTATAGGCTTCCTAAGGTGATGGCTTAAACGAGACGTTTATAAGTAACCGTTTAACTAATTTAGGCGACAAACTCGAGTTAATAACCGGAAAAATGGCATTCGTCGACGTCAAATTAACTGAACACGTGCGTGGGCGCATACAAAAAAATACGGGACGGGCGAAAAATGGTTCACAATTGGACAAAACAATAAAAACTAATCAAAAATAAAAGAGTCACTTACGAAAAACTGACCGAAACCAATCAAATGGCCACCGAAAGACGGACAACATACACGGTCAAAGGCAGGAACCACAATAATGCTTATTCATGACAGGCGTCCTTGTCTAATAGATTCGTTAATTCAGTTCATTTCCATACGATCGACGTCGCGATTAGTCGTATTTGTCTGAAACTAAATACAATATGATTCGATGGGCTACCTTATTTTCGATAACATCTCGCGATTAAATTCATCGCGATAGTCATAGAAATGATCCTTGGCCCCTAAATCGCTGAAAAGACATTGGAGGAACGTAACAAAAACTCGAATCAACCGGTGGTTCTCTGTTCTACCCACAATTAAGTAGAAAACTGTGATTACCCCCGCCCAGGAAATAAAATACCCTTTGAAAAATACAATTTGACACGAGGAAGAATTCGGTTCTCCGGGACTGGCTTGCACCTGGTTTATCCTTCTTAGGCTGAATGATTAATTTGAGGTAATGTAGCACGACATTTAGGGGAAAGGGGGTCCTTTGCTAATATTTAAAACAAAAAAATTCATCAACTGAATACACACCGGTCCACCATTGAGACCATACCAGCATGTGTTCTCAGTTTTTTAGTGTTTTTTTCCTCGAATTCCGTCTAAATAATTGGTTTAAAGCCCCTTACCTTCTATATGAAACTTCGCGACGCACACTGTCCGAGGGCGACAAAACCGTTAACACCCCCCACACCACCCACCACTCACGCTCACTATTTTTTGTTTATGAGACACGGATGTTCGCCGTCGGTAATTAAAGATAAGTGAGAGAAACTAACTTATGGGGCACTTCTTCAATGTTTTATCTAATTCGATACACGAACAGTGGTATTTTTTTTTAACACGTACACGCACGTATTTATTCGAAATAAAACGCTTTTGATGACGACAAAGGCTCTATTAATAATCAGCGTATTACGAGCTTCAGCATTCCCATAATTAAATAAACGCATCAATCGCATCAAAGGATAGACACAAGTAAAAAAAAAAAGACCAACGGAAAATGAAAAGAGCCTCGTTGGGGGACGCGAATGATCAAAGACGAAACTCACGCCAAATTCTCAAATGCCAACAATAGAAGTACGCGATTTCTATCGAACGCGCGACTAGGTCAATGAGCTTTTTACATTGTCACGGTCTCCGCATCGGAATTTTATTATAAACGCTTCCTGTTCGATTGACGGTCATTAACAAAAAACTTTTCTTCAAACGGATTTTAAATGAAGGCAAATACTCAAGTACAAGCCAAAAAGGGTTAAGAGTTTGTAACCTCTGCCTCAGATCAAGGTTGGATAAACTGAATTTTATTGCTTGAACAATTAATAAAAGTGATGTGAATCGCCTTTAAGAAATGGAACTGATACGAAAAAATGATTTTTTAAATTTTATTCTTCACATCAAAAACGCTCAAACGCAAACACGCTACGACTGATTTTCATTATATTCACGTGAACATGTGAATTAATGAATGGATGCTCTCTGCTCTATACACAAGTGTGAAAGGAGAGATGAGACGTCCACGAGCTCGTTCAAGTGGTCATTTAAAAGGATAAAAGGGGCTGGGGAGAGGGGAGAGATCGCATAATATGATTGAATAATCGACAAGATTACAATAGACCATAGTCAGGACAAGGAACTGACGATTTTACCACGAATCTCATTTGACACGATCCGATGAGTTCCCCTCGCCCAACTCACTCCTACGACTGGTCACTTTTCCAGTTTTCTGAGTTCCCACGAATATTTTCTGGAAATTCAATAGACCGCCAGCCGTCCAACAGATCGCCATGGGCTTGGTATTGACATCCCCTTTTCTCCTTCGGCATACAACCGTCAAATCTAATTGCAGAATCATAAAGCTGATCGTTCAATTCTTTCTAAACTGACTGACTGTTTTTTCCTGTTTCGCAGAACCATTTCTAGTCAAAAACTGAAAATTCAACCGGAACGAATAGAAATGCAGCCTCAAAAACTGGACACTGGGATCATGCTAAACTGGGAGCTCTGTAGCTCTAGCAGTTCAAAAAAACGATAATAATAGAAATCATTTTTTTTTTAAATTTTAAGAGCCTTACAATTTTAGCTTAAATTGAAGCTGATCGAATTTACTACAACCTCGTCTCTCAGAACGTTCTCGGCAGGGTCGTAACCAGCCCTTGGGCCTTTGGGAGGGCTGCAGCTTGAAGTGGGAAGTCAAGTAGGCTTATATTCGGGGATGAGTCCCCAGAAAAAGAACTCGGTAGCTCATCAATTATAATGCGAGTTAAATCGACGTGGGAAATCGTCAATTCGACCCCAGAAACTGAATTAGCACAGTTAAAGGGTCGTGAACCGTCGAACCCTAATATTCCTGCTGTATAACTGTCTTTTTTGCATTCTATTTCGGAATATCCGTCAAATATCGGCCAATCCCCCCCCCCCAGAAAGTGATATTTTAGGAATAGAACTTGGAATTCTGGTCTCCTGTGATGGCAACTGCGGTATTTTAGTAGTGGCGTAGGTAGGGATTTGTCCTGGGGGGGGGGGTCGGATTGAAATCTTGTAAGGGCGAGGGGAGGGGGGTAAGTTCACATTTTAGTCATTATTCCACCCACCCAGCACACTCTTGAATTTGGACATCTTGCTGGCCTCACCATAGCCTCAATCTCTCAGTTAGCGACGATTTTTGGGCTCTACTCGCAAATGAGCGCTTTTTTGGCCGAGTTCTTCTCAATTTCAGCCGCAGATTAGCGGTTTTGCCCCATCCCCTCCCAAAGCCATGAATTGGCGCTTTTTCTCAACTTTAGCAGCAAAGTATCGTTTTTATCCCGTGAGCGATGTTTCCTAATTATCCACGAGTTTTGGCGTTTTCCTCAATTTTAGCAGCATATTACCAATTTTTTAAATTGTTTTACCAGGGATTAGCACTTTTCTCAGTTTTAGCTGGAAATTAACGTTTTTCTCAAGTGTTTTCCACAAGATTAGCCGCAAAATAGGGGGACTTTTCACGAATTAGGATTCTTTTGGTTTACCATACGCAATGCATGAGCGATTTTTCTCACTCCCGCGAACTAGCGGTTCCTCGCCTATTGCCATAAATTGGCGCTTTTTTTCAATTTCAGCCTGAAAAGTTGCCTTCAGAATCCGCAAATTGGCGTACATTCAGTTTTTGGCGCAAATTAGAATTTTTCTCAATTTCAACCACGAATTATAATTGTAGCGGCGAATTTTCTCAATTTCAGTCACAAATTGGCGTTTGGCGCAATTTTAGCTGTAAATTGGCGATTTTTTCCATTTTTAGCCGCAAATTAGCAATTTTCTCAATTTTTAGGCTTAAAATTAACCTTTCTCTTAATTTTGGCCAGGCTGATTATTTTATTTTCTAAATACTACCCGCAAATTAACGGTTTTTCACGTTTTACCACCGCATTAGCAAAACTACATAACTTTTATAGGTATAGATTATTGCTTCTTTTCAATTCTAGCCGTGAATTAGCGTATTTTTTAACATTATACTATAGCCGAGCATGAATTTGCCATTCTTCTGAATTTTAGCCACAAAAATGCCTTCAGAAGGTGCGAATTTAAATTATAAATGTAATTTTTTTTTCAAACCTTTTTCAAACCAAAAAATTTACATCTATCCATTCATTTTTGTCAAAAAACCATCATTTTTAAATTATAAATTTCACGACATTCGAGAATTAGTGATGTTTCTCAATTTTAGCAGCGAATTTTCGCTTTTTCTAAATTTTTGCAGCGAATTTTTGCTTTTTCTAAATTTTAGCAGAGTGGTAGCGTTCCCAACCTGTGCATTACCTACCGAGTTTTGTCAATTTTTGCCAAGAATTGGCGTTTGACTCAATTTAAGCTGCAAATTAGCAATTTTTTCCATTTTACTTCCATGTTCCCGTGGGGAAGGAAGTTTGGTAATGGCAAAAAAAAAAAAGCCAGATTCGTGTTCCTGGACCCCGAAAAGGCCTAAATCTCAATTTTCAGTATTTCAGTATGGCGTCTGTCGTCCGTCCGTCGTCCACTTTTTTCTCGACAGATCTGGACGAGTGATGGCTCAAAAGTTGTGTCTTCATCTCTTGATGTACACAGTAAAATTTGAAAATGATTGGTTGAGCGATTTGGAAGATATTATAACAAATGTGTTCGAAGTAAAAACGGTTGGACCTTTATAATTCCAAGAGAATATTATAAAATTTGATGATCGATCGCTCAAAATCGTCATCTAGGTTCCTAGAAGTCCAATTTCCTCTCATGATGGCTTAAAATGACCACAACAAAATTCCCCATCGATGAACTGGCAATTTTTTTAAAATTCAATTTGGTTATTTTTAAATTAATTTTTTAAACAAATTGATGAGAACGAATTTGAAGATTCGTTTCTCTTCGATTATTTTGAGTTTTAGCGAGTGTCTTATTGATCAAATTGTGTCCATTATTTCATTCATTGATCGTGTTGAATATTTAAAATTGATAGTTGCCGTTAAAAAGAACTATATTAAGCTACACAATATTATTCGTCACGTCGTTAGAATTTGTGTGTTCACATTTTTTGTGTGTTGTTATTTATTTATTTATTTATTTTGTAAGTTGCATCAATCGTTGACATGGGATGAATATTGAGAGACATAGAGCTCTTTCCAGCAAATTTTAGAACTTTGGCATTTTTCAACGGTTCAATATCATTGCTCAATTTCATGGCTTCAATGAAATTGAAACGTGTAAACATCTTTTCCATGAACTTGCTCCATCAAATGTACTTTTCATGGCGCAATGTCATGGAAAGGGTCAATTAGGGTCTGTCTAAAACGCGATCTGCAGATCTGCAAGATTAACACCTCGCATCTGCAGATCTGCAGATTAACACCCCAAATCTGCAGATTAACACCTCGCACCTGCAGATCTGCAGATTAACACCCCAAATCTGCAGATTAACACCTAAAATTCCGTAATTCAACGAAAATGAGACTGCAATTGAAAAATAAAGTTAAAGTAGACCAATAATAGGCACAACATTACCGATCATATTTTAATATGACAATAATGAAGCGACACACTCGAACAATCACTTTTACTTCATTCGCTCAGACTTCAATTGCATGCAACAGCCAATCATACCATTTACAAAAATTTGCTTAAATTTTGACGCTTCCATGTAAATACAACAGGCACTTCCCCCCTACCACGCAGATCTGCAGATTCATAAAAACCTCCAGACCGGCCACTTAGCGTTAATTGTTCAGCCTCAAAATGCATACTAGAGGTAATCCAACAATTTGAGATGATTCACCTCAATTTTGACCCCTCCTGGTCAATACACCTAGCACTTCCCACCGTAGCGTGCAGATCTGCAGATTCATAAAATCCTGCAGATCGGCCCCTTGGAGTTAATCGTACAGCATAAAAATGCATAATAGAGCGAATACAACAGTTTAGGATAATTCACCTCAATTTCGACCCCTCCTTGTCAATACAACATCTGCAGATCTGCACGCTACGGGAGGAAGTGCCTGTTGTATTGACCAGGAGGGGTCAAAATTGAGGTGAGTTATTTTAAATTGTTTTATTAGCTCTATTATGACTTTTTATGCTGTACGATTAACTCTAAGTGCCGATCTGCAGGAATTTATGGATCTGCAGATCTGCACGCTACGGGGGAAGTGCTAGTGGTATGGGCCAGGAGGGGTCGAAATTGAGGTGAAGTGGCCGATCTGCAGGAATTTATGAATCTGCAGATCGGCACGCTACGAGGGAAGTGCTAGTTGTATTGACCAGGACAGGTCAAAATTGAGGTGAATCATCTCGAATTGTTGGAGTGGCTTTAGTATGCATTTTGTTGCTGAAATTTTAACGCTAAAAGGCCGTTCTGCAGGTTTTTATGAATCTGCAGATCTGCACGCTACGGGGGAAGTGCTAGTTGTATTTACCAGGAGGGGTCAAAATTGAGGTGAATTAGTATAAATTGTTGTATTAGCTATATAATGCATTTGAGGCTGGGCAATTAACGCTAAGTGGCCGGTCGCAGGCTTTTAGGAATCTGCAGATCTGCGTGGTAGGGGGGAAGTGCCTGTTGTATTTACGTGGAAGCGTCAAAATTTAAGCAAATTTTAGTGCATTTCATTCAAAAAATGCACTATTGGTCTCGCCCTGATGGTCGCACATATGGGTTGTGATACTTTTTTTTCACGTTTCAGAACCCCTAGAACACGAATCCGAGGTCGGTTCGATTGCTATATTATATATTTATGGCCCTTTTTTGTTAGCACGATCACGGTCGCAATTTTTGACTTAGGGGCAACCAAATTTGGTCTAAAATCAATAGCGTGAATATCTCGGACGAGTTCGTGATCCAGATGAATCGGTCCACGGGAACGGTGTAAAAGAGGGGTTTGAATTAGTTGAAAATTCGCTACCGCACGGCTGTTGCTGCAATTGCCCCCAAAATTGACTCGAGTAATGAAAAATGAACGCGCTTTCGTAGGAGACCCCAGTGAACCGAATCCGTTGATATGGCAGGGGAGTTCTCGGCGGAGGGAGCTATTAAATTAACGCTATGCCTTACTGGACCACCCAATTACCAAAAAATTTCATTGACATTGTATTTTGAGCCGTCTCTTTTATTTGATTTGCCTACAGCCTAATAAATCTTGAGTAAAAAATTCCGAGGTGGGCCAAAAAGGGAGGAAAAAAAAAAAATTTTTTTAAAAAATTGTTTCGGATCGAACCCAGGCACTCCGCAATGTGAAATTGTGACATACCATTTAACCTAATGTAACTGATCTGAAAATTAACGTAATCTGAAAAAGTTTTGTTCCGACAGCAGCCTGTCGGGAGAAGTGCATTTCATTCATGCGACAATCGAGTCAAACCTCATAAGTTAGAACGATATCAATCAATTATGAATGAAATTAGGCCGGAATAAAGATTTTAATTGCAAATAACTCCTCTAACAAGAGTCCGCCTTCCCATATCGTATAGGCAACCAAACCGACTCTGTTTCATTTTTCATTTTCATCATTTTTTTCCCCCTCAGTAGGTGCCAAAAAAGGAGCCTGCGGTAAAAAGAAACACGATTTTATGATTTTGACTTTCCTATACCACGGCCTAATGTCATCATAATTGATTGACATCGTTCTAACTTATGAGGTTTGACTCGATTGTCGCATGAATGAAATGCACTTCTCCGACAGGCTGCTGTCGGAACAATACTTTTGTAAATGGTATGATTGGCTGTTGCATGCAATTGAAGTCTGAGCGAATGAAGTAAAAGTGATTGTCGAGTGTGTCGCTTCAATATTGTCATATTAAAATATGATCGGTAATGTGTGCCTATTATTAGGTGGGCATACACAAGCAGATATCTGCGGCAGATTTCATGTTTTTGACAGATATCGGTGGTGAAAATTTGCTCGTTAGTGGGCAAGAAACGAGGACAGATCAACCGTGATCGGCCAACCGATATCGGTGGGAGTCCAAATCCGTCAGATGTGGTCTGTGGTCCCCCATTAATCAACCGATTTCTTATGAGAGATACCTGGCAGACATAGATCGGCCGATTTCAAATCGGGCGTCGCCCCTTAACGCAACGATTTTAACCACCGAAACTTCACTGGAACATGTATTTTCTCTTATTTTCATCATACGTATGGGTCAAGCTTTTTACTCCCTCTACTAGTTTTCTAACTTCATATCTGCCACCGATCTCAAATATCTTTCGAACCGAACCGTTAAATGAAATCTGTCAGATTTTTTTCCGCAACAGATCTCAATCTGCCAGATGTGCCCCCACTAACGGGCAGATTTGATCGGGTAAAAGATATCGGTCGCAGATAACTTTTGTACGTTAAGGGGCGACGACCGATCTCATCGTTTGCTCTGGATCGTTAAGGGGGGGGGGGGGTTTCAGGCGGGTTTCCACGACCCCTTCCCAGTTACCCCTCGCCTAAACTTCGCACATAAATTTTGGCTCCATTTCTGCGTCAATATTCGATTTCAACGTCTCATTTTAATCTTCAGGAAGTTCTACAGTGACGTTAGATCTTGCTTTTTCAAATTTTATCCCTAAAATAACCCCAAATCACTTTACAACTTGAATGTGTTTTAAGGTAATTTTAGGGATGAAATCTGGAAAAGCAAGATCTAACGTCACTGTAGAACTTCCTGAAGATTAAAATGAGACGTTGAAATCGAATATTGATGCAGAAATGGAGCCAAAATTTATGTGCGAAGTTTAGGCGAGGGGTGACTGGGAAGGGGTCGAGGAGACCCGCCTGAAACCCCGCCTTAACGATATCTGTTAAAAATATCGGCCGATCAAATCTGTCAGAATTATCTGCCCGTGTATGGGCCACTATTGGTCTACTTTAACTTTATTTTTCAATTGTGGTCTCATTTTCGTTGAATTACGGAATTTTAGGTGTTAATCTGCAGATTTGGGGTGTTAATCTGCAGATGCGAGGTGTTAATCTGCAGATTTGGGGTGTTAATCTGCTGATCTGCAGATGCGAGGTGTTAATCTGCAGATTTGGGGTGTTTATCTGCAGATCTGCAGATGCGAGGTGTTGATCTTGCCGATCTGCAGATCCCCGTTTTAGACAGACCCTAATTGACCCTTTCCATGACATTGCGCCATGAAAAGTCGAACAAGTTCAACTCTCTTTCAATCGGACATTTGATGGAGCAAGTTCATGGAAAAGATGTTTACACGTTTCAATTTTATTGAAGCCATGAAATTGAGCAATGATATTGAACCGTGTAAACGCGCCTTAAGTTAATAAGTCAATCGCATTGAAACGGAAAAACTAAAAAGCTGTTTATTGGTTCTTAAAAGTCATGTGATAACAAAACCAATTGTGATGCTACATACTCGGCCCTTTTCGGGCTGTTTTAAGCAGGGGCGGATACACAGATTTGACCGGCCCAATAGACATATACAGGGTGTAAAAAAAAACGACTGGACAGAGAAAAACCAGTGAAGGGGCATCTCATTTCTGATCGAAATGATCATTTGCACTTTTCCGGAATTCCGCTTTGTTTCCAAGATATCCGCCATGTTTTTTTTTTTTTTTTTTTTTTTTTTTTTCAGAAACAGCTTGTTGCGCACGCAATAATTGTTGCAATAGCAAAATTTCATTCATGCGACAATCGAGTCGAACCTCATAAGTTAGAACGATATCAATCGATTATGAATGACATTTAGGCCGAGGTATAGAAAGTCAAAATCATAAAATCGTGTTTCTTTTTACCGCAGGCCCCTTTTTTGGCACCAACTGAGGGGGAACAAAATTATGAAAATGAAAAATGAAACTGAGTCGGTTTGGTTGCCTATACGATATGGGAAGGCGGACTCTTTGTTAGAGGAGTTATTTGCAATTAAAATATTTATCCCGGCCTAAATTTCATTCATAATTGGTTGATATCGTTCTAACTTATGAGGTTCGACTCGATTGTCGCATGAATGAAATGCGCTTTTCCCGACAGGCTGCTGTCGGAACAAAACTTTTTTCAGATTACGTTAATTTTCAGATCAGTTAAATTAGGTCAAATGGTATGTCACTATTTCACCATTGCGGAATGCGGAGTGCCTGGGTTCGAATCCGAAACAATTTTTTTTTAAATTTTTTGTTCCTCCCTTTTTGGCCCACCTCAGGATTTTTTACTCAAGATTTATTAGGCTGTAGGCAAATCAAATAAAAGAGACGGCTCAAAATTCAGTGTCAATGAAATTTTTTGGTAATTGGGTGGTCCAGTAAGGCATAGCGTTAATTTAATAGCTCCCCTCCGCCGAGAACTCCCCTGCCATATCAACGGATTTGGTTCACAAGGGTCTCATACGAAAGCGCGTTCATTTCTCATTACTCGAGTCAATTTTGGGGGCAATTGCAGCAACAGCCGTGCGGTAGCGAATTTTCAAATAATTCAAACCCCTCTTTCACACCGTTCCCGTGGACCGATTCATCTGGATCACGAACTCGTCCGAGATATTCACGCTATTGATTTTTAGACCAAATTTGGTTGCCCTAAGTCAAAAATTGCGACCGTGATCGTGCTAACAAGCGAGGGGCCATAAATATATAAATATATATATAGCAAATCGAACCGACCTCGGATTCGTGTTCTAGGGGTTCTGAAACGTGAAAAAAAAGTATCACAACCCATATGTGCGACCATCAGGGCGAGACCAATAGTGCATTTTTTGAATGAAATGCACTAAAATGATGAGCCCATGGAAATTTGATTTTCTGACTATATCACCAATACTTCCGGAATTATGTTTCCTTGCTAATAAGCTCAAAAACGTAGTAGATGTCGTCCGATCTGTATAAAAATAGGCTCTTTAAATAGAAAATGTTGTGCTCTTTCCACTATTGCAACAATTATAGCGTGGGCAACAAGCTGTTTCTGAAGGAAGAAAAAAATAAATAAATAAATAAAAAAAAAAAAAAAAAAAAAAAAAAAAAAAAAAAAAAGAAAACGGCGGATATCTCAGAAACAAAGCGGAATTTCGGAGAAGTGCAAATGGTCATTTCGACCGGAAATGACCAACGGAATGAGGGGAGTTACCCCTTCATGGTTTTTCTCTGACCAGTCGCTTTTCGTACACCCTGCATACAGAGTGATTCAGGAGGAATGCGACTAACTTGCACTGGTGATTGTGGTGATAGGCGAAATCTCCATTTTAGCCGCAAATTCGCGATTTTTCTCAATTCTTGCTGTGAGTTAGGGATTTTTCTCAATTTTTACCATAAATTAGCGCTTTTTGGTAGTTAGCTGCAAAGTTTCCTCCGGAAGCCTCGGCTTGCTATTTTCTCAATTTTTTGTGAATTAGCAAATTTTCTCAATTTAACCCCCAAGTAGCAATTTATCATGATTATAACCACTCATTAGTGTTTTTCCACATTTTAGCCGCAAAAATCATAGATTTTTGTACATTTCACCCATGAATTAGAGTTTTTCCCCAATTTTCGTCGCGAATTACGTAAAGCTTTTGGCTTTTGGCTGAGAATTAAGCGATTTTTTCACTTTCTGGCACAAAGCTACGAAGCTGCGAATTTGACGTTTTATTCATTCAAATCGCAAATTAGCGTTTTTCCCCACTTCAGCGCTTCTCAATTTTATCGGTGAATTAGCCACGGATTAACGATTTTTCGCCATTTTAGCGGTGAGTTAGCGTTTTTTCTGAGTTTTTGCGGTGATTTCGTATTTTTCTTGATTTTAACCACTAATGAGCCATTTTTCTCAATTTCATTCATGAATTAACGCTTTTTCTGTAATTTATCCGCGGAAGCTTTAAAATAACTTGAGCCGCGAAGCAGCGCTTTTTTTCACTTCTGTCCGTGAATTAGTAGCGTGCCGAGACCGAGAGATAGGGGCCCCCGGCCTGATATGCCCGCGCCCGCCGGGCTGATGGGGCCCTAAAAATATATAATAGGCATATGTGGGCCTAAAAATTGGATATTAAGGATCTATGTTCATGTTTGTAGGTACGTGAAATGAGTTTTTGGCATGCAGTTGGACAGCGATATTGGCTCCTTTCGACGATTTTTAATCCATCCGATCCAGGAAAGAAGTGCTTGCAGGTGATTAGCAAATAGTATTACTGAATAATCGATTTAGCCCACAAAAGCGCTATTCTGAAGGCTCAATTTGAGAGAATTGACGGGTAACTTCGCGGCTAAAATAGAGAGAATACGCTGCTCCCCAGTATTTTTTAGGTCCGTAAGCGGATAAAGATGAGAAGGCGTACTAATATGCTATTCTTGCAGGAAAGTACCAACGCAGCAAAAAGTTGGGAAAAATCGACAGTATTCGTGGCCAAAACTGTTCAAAAACCTTTATTCGCGGTATCTCGATGAAACATCCAGACCGAAATTGAGAAAAAATCGCTGATTCGCGTTGTTTAGATGCCACCTTATGTCTGAAATGAAGAAAAAACGCTAATTTGCTGTGGTAAGATTGAGACTTGGCCCAGTTTTTGCTTTTCTGCAAGCGCTAAAAGGCAAGAGAACCCGCTAAGGCTGTTCAATGAAAAAAAAACACGCTCATTCGGGGCTAAAATTGAAAGAAATGACAAATTCCCAACTGAAACTGCAAAAAATCGCCCATTCGCGGATAAAAAGTGAAAAGCCACTATTTCACAGCTAATTTTCGAAAAATGCTAATTCACGACTGAAAGAATGGCTAATTAGCTGCTAAAATTGGGACATGCGCTATAATCCACGGCAAAAATTGAGAAAAATAGCTAATTCGCTAGTGAAATTGACAAAAAACGCTATTTATTAGCGGCTGAACTTGGAACAATCCTATTTCGCGGACTTAATTGAAAAGAATAGATAATTAATTCGCAGCTAAAATTGTAAAAAATCCCTAAACCTGAAAAAAACGCGCTAGTCCATAGCTAAAAGTTGAAAACAAAATTGTATATGCGGGACAAAAATAGTTCGTACACCGCTTATTTGCGGCCAATGTTGAGAAAAATCGCTAATTAATTAGCGCGGCTGAAATTAACGAAAAACGCTATACTTGCAGCCCAAAGTGCTAATTCACTGCTGAAAAGGTTAAAAAAAGCTAATTTGCTGCAAAAATCTAGGAAAACTTTAATTCATGGCAAACATTGAGAAAAATCGCTAACATGGGATAGAAACGCTACTTCACAGCTAAAATTGAGGAAAATCACCTATTCGCTGACAAATGTAGAGGAAAAGCTCTGTAATTCACGGCTAAAATTGAAATTTTCAATTGAAATTGAAATTTATTCAATTGAATTTGAATTTATTCAATTTTCGGTTATTTTATCGTTTTAAATATTCATAATTAATATGTGCTTCTTAGGTCATTTTTTTAGCCAACCTTCCTCCCTCCCACCCCCCATCATTTCGCTAGACGCGCCCTAAGGACACGGCGCCCCCGGGCGGTTGCCCGGCTCGCCCCTCCTAAAGCTGGCACTGATGGTTGATCTCAACCAAGTCGGAGAGAAAAACCGCATACAAAGATCACAATCTGCTTTGCTGGGCTGAATACAACGAGGTAGAATGCCTAAGTCCCCGATCAAGTCCTAACGCCCAGTGCCCTGAAGATTGCAACGAGACCATAAAATCGGTATCGGAGCAGGTATAATACATCAAAGTAGGGGAAAAATGTACGCAGCTTGGGGGCTGAGGCACAAAATGCTGCGGCAGGCCTTTAGAGTACGTGTATTCTGGGTGTTCTCAATGAGTGAATTTTGAACCAACTGCTAAGCTATACGCTATAAAACAGCCTTGTGTCTTGAGTCATGGGTTAAAGGGTGTCCCGGTTTTGAGAAAACCCTACTTGATAGGTGTTCTCATTTGCCTCATTGAAGTGATGCACGAGACCGAGACTTAGCATCTCGGTTTCGGTTTCGGTCATTAGCAAGATGATCTCCGTCTCGTACTTAAAAAGTCGGCCGTATAGGTCTAGTCAAATCGCTGAAAACTCGTGTGGGGGGGGGGGGTATTCTATTAGAGGGTTATCGATTCCCCCCCCCCTTTAAAAGGTCTCCGATTTGCCCTTTGATACTTGATGCTATGTGTGTAGGTCACAGTATTCCAAACTTGAGATATTAGAGGCACGCTATTTCTGCACGAAACGAATCGAATTCGGGCCGGTCTTCGGTCCGGGCTAAAGACCCAAACCGGTTTCCGGAGAGGGGAGCATTAGATTGGGTTCATTTGTTGTGTAAAAGGATCTATACCGGCACTATATGCATCGTGCTTTTTGGATCACACCGAGACCGAGACTAGTCTCGAGAGAATGAGAAGTCTCGGTCTCGGTCCGGAAAATGCAATCTCGATCTCGGTGCATCACTGTTATTGTACCTATGCTATAATAGGCCAGTTCCGGGATTCTGTAGGCTTACCTTACGGACCATTACCGAGAAAAATTAATCTGTCAAAGCTGGGATCCGTCAAAGAGTTGGGGTTTCCGGAGAGGGGAGCATTAGATTGGGTTCATTTGTTGTGTAAAAGGATCTATACCGGCACTATATGCATCGTGCTTTTTGGATCACACCGAGACCGAGACTAGTCTCGAGAGAATGAGAAGTCTCGGTCTCGGTCCGGAAAATGCAATCTCGATCTCGGTGCATCACTGTTATTGTACCTATGCTATAATAGGCCAGTTCCGGGATTCTGTAGGCTTACCTTACGGACCATTACCGAGAAAAATTAATCTGTCAAAGCTGGGATCCGTCAAAGAGTTGGGGGGGGGGGGGGAGCAGGCATCGGCCCTCCGGCCGCTCTAGCCCTCCGGCCCTTCGGGTTCAGCCCGATCGCCCACCCTCTGTATCCGCCCCTGGCTTTAAGTGCAGAAAATCTGCTAAACCTAACTTCAACGTGAAACGCTCATTTTTGGAGATTTTATGGGGCTCTTCGTTATGGTACTAGTGCTCCTTCGTTCGTACACTTGTAGCTCTGGGGGGAATCTATTAACCATATCCCCCCCGTACCTACGCCCTGTATTTTAGCCCCCTAAACTGGACTCTTTCATCGTACAGGCAAATGGTTTTTGAGCAACAAACAGCCGCAACATTGCTTTATCAGCAACAGAACTGCGACATTGGGTTTTCTGTGAGTCTGACCTGCAGAAATGGGTTTTTTAGTGAGCAAACCCCGTGAAATTGATAGCTATATCAGATACAACATTTTAGTGAGCGACATTCGGTCAAAGAGGGGGCCCAATATTACCCCCGGGCCCGGGAATTTTTCGTTTCTTCCACGAACTTTCAATGGCCAGTATTTTGGTATCTTCAAATTTGATGACGTGTGATTGTCCGCTGTACATGTGTTCAGCTATTGCTGATTTTTCAATATTGCGGTGTTTTACGGCTGACACAAATTTTCTAATCAGCAAGAAGAAATTGACACCCCTCCATTCGTCACATGTCTATAATTTATAGACATTTGGGGTGTTTATCTGCAGATGCGAGGTGTTGATCTTGCCGATCTGCAGATCCCCGTTTTAGACAGACCCTAATTGACCCTTTCCATGACATTGCGCCATGAAAAGTCGAACAAGTTCAACTCTCTTTCAATCGGACATTTGATGGAGCAAGTTCATGGAAAAGATGTTTACACGTTTCAATTTTATTGAAGCCATGAAATTGAGCAATGATATTGAACCGTGTAAACGCCTGACGCCATTCAATGCCATACCATGAAATGTCTTCCGTCAAATTGAGCAACGAGATTGAACCGTGTAAACGCGCCTCAAGTTAATAAGTCAATCGCATTGAACGGAAAAACTAAAAAGCTGTTTATTGGTTCTTAAAAGTCATGTGATAACAAAACCAATTGTGATGCTACATCATACTCGGCCCTTTTCGGGCTGCTTCAAGTGCAGAAAATCTGCTAAACCTAACTTCAACGTGAAACGCTCATTTTTGGAGATTTTATGGGGCTCTTCGTTATGGTACTAGTGCTCCTTCGTTCGTACACTTGTAGCTCTGGGGGGGATCTATCAACCATATCCCCCCCGTACCTACGCGCCTGTATTTTAGCCCCCTAAACTGGACTCTTTCATCGTACAGGCAAATGGTTTTTGAGCAACATTGGTTTATCAGCAACAGAACTGCGACATTGGGTTTTCTGTGAGTCTGACCTGCAGAAATGGGTTTTTAGTGAGCAAACCCCGTGAAATTGATACCTATATCAGATACAACATTTTAGTGAGCGACATTCGGTAAAAGAGGGGGCCCAATGTTACCCCCCGGGCCCCGACTTTAATAAAGACGGCCCTGCCTGTATATTGGGCCCCGAGCCGGTCAAATCTGTGTATCCGCCCCTTTGGAATGCATTGCTGTGTATATGAATAAACTGTCGGTTTTGAGGACCCCACCCCGGTAGGGTGACACCGATCTTTTAGCGCACGTGTCGGCCTCGTTCAATGTCCCGCATGTTCATATGAATTAATAAATTTAAGCGTCGATCACGTTAAAAAAATCGGACAAAATCCTAGGTAGGAATACAAAAAGTCAGTAACGAATAGTCGTCAACCGATCATCGTTGATTTAGTGATTAGACAGATAAATTTGCCTATCGTCGATGAAATAGAAACCTGAGAGGGCAAAGTATTCAACTGAAACACAAAAAATACCCAAAGAAAACCTTGAAAACGACGAAACGGAAATCCCTACAAGTCAAAAACCCCCCAGTTGCTCCATGATTGGACGACTAAGGCATCACGCGACATTCTCTCAATCTCATTGGTCGGGCAACGTTTAAAAAGTTGGCAAGGCAAAAAAACATGACAGGATGACGGCGAAAATTTTCATCATTGCTTTTATCGTTAATTGAATTTCCAGAGAAGTAAAAACCGACGAAGATCTTACCTTTAAAAATTGTATTCGCAGGAACGGCAAGACCGGGGGAGGGTGCGATAAACCGAAGACCGCGTCCACCACTTTACATAGCCGACCAATTGACAGTGAATTGTCACTACTACGCGTCCTCATATACACTTGCAAACGAAGAAAACTTTAAAATGGGCGTGAAATCATTTTTTTTTTTAAAGGGAAAAAATTGAATTTGTACTTAATATTTTAATGCCCAAGGAGGACGACAGTTTGAGGGAACGGGACGGGCGGGGAAGGTTACTGTTAGGCTATCCTGAACCTCAACTGGACCAGGGCAGGAGTGGAGGGGTAAGGATGTAGGGCAGTGGAGCGATCTTTCAACCGCTTGCTCTGTGTCTACGAGAAGCTTCCACCCTCGAATAGAAAAAAAAATCGTTTGAATAGCAAAAAAAAAACTGATAAATTTATTAATAAATTGGGAAAAATAATCGGGAAATTAACGATACAACCGCGGGGGGGGGGGATCACAAGTTCTGGGGGTGTCGGCAACCCAACAACCCACCACTGGACTTCAATAATAATACCCTCACAAAATGCTCGTTTAAAAAAAAAAAATGTTACACTAGTGAGGGGCTCAATTGACTGAAGAGCGAAAAAAAAAAAATTAAATAACGACAGACAAAAAACATACTAAGACCGGGTCTATTTATCATCGCTGCTACATTTTTTCTGATTGTTACGCTGATTTTTTACAATATTTTCTCCGTGAATCACAGTTCTTGAAGAATTTTTGAGCCTAGCTGTAAAAATAAACATAAAAATTACCGTCATCCCATCGCCGAGGGGGTTTTAATTTCATAAGCTAGTCTCACCGAGCACCACAAAAAAATAAAATCAGCAGAAAAAATGTCGGCAAACGAAGCTTGTCACAAAATACGTCCTGGGTGGGAAGTGGCTCTGAGGAATATCCACAACAGTCTCATTTTTTTTTTTTTTTTTGGTTGTTTAATCGATTACAAATTGAAAACGCGATAAATCTCCAATCGTATAAACTTAGAATATTAACGAGCCATTCATCAAAATTTACGAGGCATTACAATGAGAAGGGATGAAGGAAACTTAAGATCATTTTACGATTAAAAAAAAAAAAGTGAACATAACGAACCAGACGCGCTCCTTTAAAACATTGTGGTGCTCTGTGATCGCTTGCATTTCTTACCGACTAGACGATCACTATGCCTGATAATTCGACGGCCATCAGTCTGGGATTTTGATGTGACGACTTGAACGTACTTCATCACATCCTGGACAGTCGAAATTGAGGAATTAATGGTTGAGGGTGGTTTTGAGTAGAGTGATTATGAGTGGGGGGTAGATTACCTCTAGTTTCCGCTCCAATAACTGAACTTTCTGACGGTGCTTCTTAAACATGTGCTCATCTTTGACGGCTTTGTAAAATGGGGGTGATTTAATGGTGTTGAGTATTTCAACGGCCGATGGTCGAGCCTTTGGGTCTGGATGTATCATAAGCTGTAAAGAACAGGTGTTAACGCCCAAAAAAAGGGAAGAAAACGCACGATATAAGCCAACTTACGCTAAGTAAACGGTTAAACTCCGGGCACAAATGGGGAAAGTCGACGACTTTTCCCTCGCGCAAATTATGCCATTCGTTACCATTCTTCGGAAGGGGTCCTCCGCCAGCGGCTTCGTACAGAGTTAGACCTATGAGAACACGCTCATTTTAATTACGCGAATAAAACGTCGATAGTTCAAGGCAACAACAGCAATTTACCTAAAGCGAAGATATCTACTTTAGTGAGATTCGAGAAATCATCGTTCAATAGTTCTTTTGGTAAATAGCGACAATCTCCTTCTTCCACGTCTACGGTTTCGTCGACTCGAGTAACATGTCCCAAATCGGCTGTATTAAGACAAAAAATCAATTAAGTAGGGATGGGATAGATGGGTAGGCGGTTGGGGAGTTTTTTTTAAAAAATATTTTTACCGATTTTATAGGTGATTTCTTCGCTGGAATCATCCTCGTCGAACTCATCGCTAATTGAATGCATGAGTCTAGGACCTTCGTGAATGAGAATATTGGCGGGTTTAATGTCCATGTGAACAAGCTGCTTTGAATGGATAAACCTGTAAAAAAAAAAAATGTTAGAACAACGAGCCTAGTCAAAACATTTAAACCCGGTGAGTACCTACCTCAGTCCCTGAGCGACATGCTCCAAAATTCGCGTTAGCTGTCGTTCGTCCAAAGCTCCGCGTTTAATGGCCTCCTCCAGGCTGCCCCCTTTGCAGTACTCGTTCTGCATGTAAACGTAATCATTTTCAGTCCAATTTGAATAGTTTCGAACAATATACGGATGTTCAAGAACGCCATGGGCGTATATTTCGTTATGAGCGATTTTCCTGGTTATAATGGACGAGAGACAGAGAGTTAATAGGTGAGTCGGTGGCGGTGTGGGAAGTTGATACGAACTCATTAATGACTGGTTTCAAGCTCCGTTTGATCGCGTAATCGATTCCGTTGATGATATTTAAACACTTGTAGACACAACCGTGGACTCCGACACCAAGCACTTCCAACTCCATGAATTCCTGCAGATTTTAAAAACAACAAATTCGTCAATAACAGAAAAACAGGGCGATTTCCTAAGTTTAGCATTCTCACTGTTATTTGGGTTGTGTGAATTTGCGGTTTTTTACTCATTACGGGAGACATTTGTTCACTAGTCAATTTCTAAGTTTTTGTTTTTCAATTTTCGTACTTATTAGTGTTTTAAAGTAAAAAAAAAAAGCATGGAAAGCTTCGTCCCCAATTGCCGCAGGCCCACAATAAGATATAAGTCGTCTGAAAGACGACTTATACACATACTGAGGCGAAGCCGAGGGCAGTTGTCGCCCGAGATCGTAATGAGGAATACCGCCCGAGTGTTGTACGCTATTTTTTGTACAGCCGTAGTTCATAATTACAGTAATAATAATAATAAAAACCAATCTTTAAAGCCCCGTTCAGAAGCTTTGTGCTATGCAATGCATCTGTGGAGTCTATGCAACCAATCAAATTAATTCCTTCGAAAAATAAATCATTTTGTTAGGTTGCACGGACTCCACAGATGCATAGCATATGGTTTTCGCGTTACCAGTGAAAAAAGTGGTATTTCCCTCACTGTAACCTCCCTGCGATAGAGAGAGAACTTTGCCTCTCAAGAGAGGTAAAAAAAATTTCGCGTGTCCAGCGTGTAAAGTTCGAGTTTACAGGCAAAAATCAACTGCAGGAAGTCGAGAGATACACCAGTGATGTAAAAACTTTACCTCACTGAATAGGGGAAGGCGGCATTGGGACGTAACTAGGCAAACTGACATGACTAGGCCTACGATATATAAACCTGGATTGCTCACAGCGACTGGAAGAGCGTGGAGGGGGCAGGTCGTCCCCTGATAAACCCGGTCCCTCTCCTTGTGTAGTTTTGGCAACGCGGTTCTTACTTTGAAACTCCACCCCTCTCATCCACTTGAAAACTTAAATGATTGATCCGACGTTTGAGGAATCGAGAAAAAATGACTTCGTGTTGAATTTGCCTCCTAAAAATTATCGTTCGCACCTCCTACAACATGATTCGGGTTCACGAGATGGGTTTCTAACGAGCCATATCTACAAACTTTGCAGGGGTTTCGAAAGAGCCAAACCACCGGAATTGCTTGTTTTTATGGAGCCAAACGTGGCATTGGTTCTCAAAATTGCCAAACAGCAAAAGTGGGTTCCCTTAGTGTCGAATCCGCGAAATTGCTTTTATGAGAGGCAACAAACATGTGAAATTGCTTTCTTGAACACCGTGAAATATGACTTTTTTTTAGTCATCCCCGAAAATTTGGATTTTGAGGGAGTCAATCCTTCAAAATTAATTTTTCCAAGGACCGAATCTTTGAAATTTGGGCTTAAAAGGGTGAAAGCTGTCAATTCTAGCCGTCTAACCAAGACAATTCCAGTCAAGACCATAGTGAAGAGGAACTTGACTCTGGAATCAACTGTTTCGTCCTCCTGGTTGGCCTTTTTGGGCGATTAAAACCCGACAATTTGGTTCTTTGGGATCCAAATCCACGAAATTTGGGCTTTGAAAGGGCTAACCCCACGAAAATTATATTTTAATGTGCTCAATGGACGTTTTGGTTCAGACGGGAAAGTACATTTCATGGCACGCTCTTGCTCTTCCCCACCAAGTTTCTGCTCCGAATAGTGTGAATACGCGTTTATCTAATAAAACTGTGTCGTTAGGCCTCAGGACCCAGGAACATTAACCCAAAAACAAGAGAATTTCAAGAAAAGTCAGTAATTTGGTAGAGAAATTGGAATTTTGGCCTCAATAATTTCGAGGGGAGAGGGGTAGATCTGAACTGTTCAGATTTTTGCTCCCCCAATGCCGGATGACTTCCGCCGCCACTGGGTTTGGCCCTCCCGAGGCCCTTTTGCGCAAACGTAGAGGCACAGAACCCAATCCTGTGGCTTTTTCAACTCAAACCCCCCAGTTTTGCTGAATTGACTCCGGAAAGAGCTCTTTTCAAAAAAGGAATTTAGTGCGTTGTAGCCAGTCCCATAAAATTTTATTTTTTCATGGAGCAAGTCCCGCCAAGTTGGTTTAAGAACGTGCTGAATTCCCGATATTGCTTTTGTCAGCAGCGCGAAATAAATTTAGTTTTCAATGCCGCGAAACCCGTGAAATTGTTTTTTTGGACAAGAGAGCTTCTCAAAAATGATTTTGAGTGGGCCAGCCGAGCGAGATTTTGTTTTCGAAAACTGCTTAGGGTGACCAGATGGCGAAGTAGTTTCCGAGGACGCCTGACATGAAAAAGTAGGACGCCTGACACGAAAAGGTAGGACGCTTGCGGTGGAAAGTAGGGCACAATAGTAGGACAACTGAAAACAAGTTAACAACGACTAATCGTTGATCAGTTCAATGTTTAACTTATTGTTTAATAGTTTGAATGAATCAAGCCCGCGAAATTAGGTTTTGAAAGAGTGAAAGTCCGCAAAAATTGGGTAGGGGCCTTCGTCATTTAGGCCCCTACATAAACCAAATTCGGGAATTTGGGTTTTGAAAGAGACAAATTAATTTTTTGAATTAACCAATTAACCTGTGAAACTGATTTTTGTAAGAGTGAACCCCCCAAAATTTGGATTTTAAAAACGTGAAAATCCGCGAATTTTGTGGTAGGAAATAACAAAAATCTATTGAATTGGACTTTTAAGGTTCCAAATTTGAAACATCTTGTTATGGAACAGAGAAATTGGAGATTCAAAACGCCAAAATTGCAAAATTTGCTCGTATTCCGCCCAATCAGCTTTTCGAATTAAGTGAACTTGCGAAACTAATTTAAGAAAGCTGAAACCACGAAACTTGATTCTTGATGACGAGGTAAACATCCCTGAAAATCCTGTTTTAAAACACCCAAGTCCCCGAAATTGCGGTTTCATTGGTGCCCAGTCCACAGAATTGGGTTTTGAATGAGACGAATCCGCAAAAATTTGTTTTTTTAAGAACAAATATCGGTGAAATAAGGTTCGCAGAGTTAAAATGGCGAAATTTGGTTTTGTAAATTACCAAAAGCTCGTGATTGTCCAAATTGTCTGTTTTGACCGGTCGAATGTTCTAGTTTGTGGGGTGAGTGTCAGATACTAATCCCCTCAGCTTGCACGAGAAAAATGTTGGGACTAGACGTTACAACTTGAGAACGAAAACTAGGACAAAAAAAAAAACGTCACGCAAAACTCACTCATAACCACTCAGACGCGCAGTGGTGTGGTTTAAAATTTTAACGTCGAATATTTCACTATCGTCCGAAACTACTTGGCCAAAAATGCCTCTTGTTACGTCACAAAGTGACGTTCGAAAACCGCTTAAGTAGCTCTGAAAACATCTATTTGATAACCAAACTTGATTTGTCAGCCTGAAATGTAGCAATTTTATCCCAAGAATGAGGGGAATCTTCGCCGTAATGCACCCCTCCCCCACTTCCCTACCACTCGATTCGGCAATGTTTTCCGGGCAACAACCAACATTTCCGAAGTTCGAGAAAGAGACGACTGAAGCCTAGGGCATCCACCTAAAGACAACTGTGGAACGCTCAATTTTGGTCACTTCAAGTTTCACTGGTGAGGATATTCAGTGGAGGAGACCGGCTGCATTTCTCGCGGGAACAACCGGTGGGGCTAGTGTTCCGGCCATTTTTGTCCCAAATCACTGGAAACGGTGGCCGTTCAAAGCAGACAAGGTCGTGAATCCCACCCGTCCCACCACGGAAATTAAACGGTCAAATCTGACCCCAGGATTTAAAAACTGATCGTATAACCCTCGAATAGTTAGTTCACCATGGACAAAAAATATGATTTGACCAGAAAAACCATCAATATCGCCCCCTTACTGTTGCATCATAACTGGGAGCAATTCAACTCTGAAAACAACCATTTGACAACAGCAGGCATGACCCGATTTGTGTCTGTCTGAGGGACAAACGGATTAGGTCCGTAACAAAATGGAAAACATCGCAATTTTTGGTCCAAAATAGTGGAAAATTCCTTTTAAAAATATACGTCGACCCACGTGAACCACCGAACCCATAAACTCGTCGTTCAACCCATTCTAAACTGACTGTAATTCGCTGAAATCCCCATTTGTAGTCATAAACTTGAAATTCGACCGCAAAAATTCAAAAATTTGACCCCGGAAACATAAAACTCAGCTCATAAACGGCAATTGAGCCACAGAATCAGACAGCCACAGTCATAAAGCTGGCATGTGCCCCGGTTTGTGTCTGTCTGACGTACAAATGGATTAGGTCCGTAAGAAAGAACCCGTATCCATTGTGAAAGCACGCATGAACAGATTTCAATAAAAAATTCACAGCTCGGGCGCGAAAATTGAAAAACTCAGCCAAAAAACTAGAAAGAACCGGACAACTAGAAGAAACGGAGCATCAATAACCAAACTGTTGACTTATTAACGAAAGCTTTGCTAAAAAAGCCGGAGGTTCGACGAAAAAATGACATTTCATCGAAATTTCACAATGGAAAAGTTCATATTATATTGACCATAAAGCTTGAAATTTCGCACCAATAGACGAGCACCCGACTTATTAAACCGCAAAATATCCCCAATTCCATCCAGACAGTCAGGGGAATCGGCACAGCAACTGTAAAACACAACCAGAAAACTTGAAATTGATTCTCCAAAACTGAATACTTGGCATTGGTTGCAGGAACTGAGTTTTTTTACGGCAGAAATGACCCCACAATTCAACGAAACTCACAACTCGGTCTCTATAACTGTGCAATTGGCAGGAAAACGCGAAATTTTAGCCTCGGAATTGACGTTATTGGTTTAAAAAAAAAAACGCGGATTTTTCACTCAGACAGCGCAAATTTAAATTCTTAGTCCTCGGATACGGACAGCTGAACCTGACAATTCGATCCAAACGCCGTCAATTACGTGACAGACGCTTCTCAAGGTCGCTGTCCGCGAGGAGAGGAATTTTAGAGATTGTACACGAAAGAAAGGCTGGAGGGAAAGGGGAGGCATGCCCTGTAAATTTATTACTATCATTTTTTTATTGTTATTGTTAGGTGTTGATAGGAGTATTACTAAAGCCTTACAAAGTTGTGCACTTTGATTTGACCAGACGACGTAGTCTAACCGACATCTGTACCTATTTTTTGAGGTGTAATTGGACGGAAAAATGTCATTTTCTTTGGAAACACGCGTCTACGTTGATAATTGCGGCCCCTCGATCCCACCGAACGCCACCTGTTTCACTCGAGATCCTCCTCTTCCCCCTAAAGGGTGGTCCTCCCTTAACCAGGCGGCCTTCTTTTTTTCGCCGAGGCGAGAGGGTGGCGTTGACTCCTAAACAATATTTAGCACTGTGACTGGGGGTTTTCGGACTATTCAGTGATGGATATATGGAATTTGCCCCCCCCCAACACACACACACATTACAACGTAAAAACAGGGTTCACAGGAAGCACGGTGAGAATATTCGTACTCGTACTACAGCTGAAGTGAAGAACATCGTCAAACAATCGGCTGCTAATTATTAAGCCCCCCCCCCACTATAGGCTTCATCAGAACATTATTTGCCTGCACATGCAGTTTAAGAGAAAGTAATTGCCCCCCCCCCACAACACCCGTTATAGCTCATTCTTCAGGGTCGATCGAAATCAGTAGATATGAAGCCGAAAAGTTAGGCAGGAGATTCTGGAGCTCAATTATGACCTTTCCGGCATCTCGGGCTTTGTAGGACTGCAACCGGCCAAGATGCGCCACAAGGCCACGCCAGGTGCTACGTTTCGTGCGAAAAATCATCAATTCCCTAGATCATCCTCAATTTCTCAAATTCCTAGACAATTCAATTCAGGCGGCTGAATGCGTTGTTTCCAAGGAAAACCACGAATTTTAAGCCGGGTCACTGTCGTTGACCATTAAAAACTAACCATTTTGCCCTTCGAACAAATGCACCTGGCCATTTCAAACACACCGAAAGTAACCGGCTCATAAAGTGTCCTCGGATACTGTCAATTGTGCCATAAAACTAGCCATTTGGAATTAAAGACCCTCACACACCGTCATTATTGCCCTATACCTTAAATGCTAATGAAAACCGGCCGGATCAAGGGTTTCCTCCCTTAAAACTGACTAATTAGCGCGAGAAACTGTAATTCCACCACTGACATTGATGGTTTTAATAGATGGCAAAAGGATCGAAAGCGAAGTGGCTTACCTGACGGTAACGTTCACAGTGAAAATCCGACAGCCGGGGCCTGTTTCGTGTTCCGTTGTCAAGACTGGACTCTAAATTCTCCGAGGAGTCGGATGATTCCCAATCCAATGACTTTTTGGGCGACCTGAAGAACACAACGAGAGATGACGAAACGTCGAGCATTTTAGGGGGCAGGTGCTGTGACTCACCTCTTCGGGCGTTTCGACGCGTTCAAATCATCGTTCGTTCGGTGTTTGGGTGAAAAGGGATTGATAACGTTGAATGAGGTCGTGATGGAACGATTGTTGAAAAAGTAGCTCGACGTTGCCGCCGGAACGACGAGACGATTCGACCGACGGACCGGATCGGTTCGACAGCGAGGGCTGTTGGCGTGCAATGCCCGTAGGCCAGGGGAGGCGGCCGGCGTTGACGTGCACGGCTGTTGGTCAAAACGTGACTTGATGAACGACCGCGGTGTGTCCATGAGTTTCAACGACCGTATGCGACGATAGGGAGGACTCTGCGGTGACAGCATCAGCCCGAGGGATTTGTTCAAACGGAAATCGCTCATGGGCGGTGTGCAGGGGCGATCCACGTCCTCGTCATCCACGCCATCCTCGGACGTCACGACCACAGGCAGCACCTGGTCGTCAGAGCTTAGGTCTTCGTCGTGGTTTGAAAATTCCATGATGAATCAAACAGGCGGAATCTGCCCGGTGATGCGAAAATTAAATGTAAAGCGCGCGAATAAAGTAAAAACATAAATAACGGTCATAAATAAACACTTGTTTCCTATTTTATTTCAATGCATTTCTGCTAAAACCACACCAACACAAGGCACTTCACAACACTTGACTAACCTTAACCTGCTCATCAAAACATGGAGGTAAAATCCGCGGGAAACACCATGAACGCTGCCAACCTAACACAACAGTGATACCAACCACACAAATAAAAAAAAGGCTCCAACGTATTTCCCGCGACAGCAACACAAACTTTTCGCCTATCACGCAGGGCAAAAAAAATTGGAAAAATGCCCTTCTTCAAGCCTAAAAATTGTGGAGGGAGAGATAGAAGTGAAGCGTCAATGAAAATTAAGAAAAAGTTGACCGTGTTCTCACTTCTCAGATCACCAAGCTCCTCTGTGGCATAGGAGCAGAGCACCTTCAACCAGAAAAGTACCAGTTTACCACGTGTTCGATCAAAAAGCTCAAGATTTCCCCTAAACTTTGGCCCTCAAGACATAAACATAAGTCGTGTCTTTCAAGAAGCCCCCTCCCCCACCCCCGACAACTTTTTAAAAAGTCAAACTATTTTAGACCACTGTAAAACAGTCAATAAAGAAGAAAATATTAATGTATTAGGGTGAAAACGAAGTATTTCGCTTGTTTTTCAATTTTTTCATCGGTTCGCCCAGTTTTCCTAGAGATTTTTCCTTCAAGTAAAAACTCTTCATCCCATTTGAGACTGTCTTCATGGTGTTTGAAACTTTTGTCTCAATATCCTGCAAAGTGATTCATGGAGTTGTAGGGGGCGGGGGGAGGGGGATGAATAGAAAATAGTTTGAACACTCTTAAAATATAAATTTACCACCAACTGTTTAGTCGACGCTAATTTCGCCTCTAGAAGATTTTTACCGAGACGTTCGATAGGATCGAGTGTAACAATCGCGTTTTGTTCGTCGATATTTGGCCTGCGTGATTCTTCGAATTAATTTATAACTGTTCTAACGAACGCTAATTTATATAAATAGATTATATGTATACATTTGCGAGAATATTTCCAATATAATAGGACCTCTTTCAGCAAGGCAGTGAGCGATGGAGTAGCCGGCAGCCTCACGTACTGAGAGGACGTCGTTGGGCAGCTTAAAGTGAATTAAGAAATTTCAAGTTAAAGTCTGTCAGCTCCTCTGTATCTCAATATATGACGCGGTTAATTAATAATATCAGTCCTGGACGTCTGGCTGGACTGATGCCATGCCGTCCAGATACCAAAAATTTTCCCTTAAAAGGCCTAAAGGAAGTCATAGATTTACGATTTCATTCCATGCCTGCTCGCGCCGAGGACTAGACAAGTCGTTGGAAGTACCTCCCTCCCCCCTGAAGACCCTGGAAGACTATCAAAAATGGTTTTATAGTAAGAAAAATTCACTAAATTGGTTATTTAGTAAGCCAGTTCCAGTAAACCAGAATCGGCAAAATTTTTTTTTTTTTTTTTTATAGTGAGCAAACCCGAAAAATTGGACAATCAGTGTGCCGCACAGCGGGGCAAAGGTGGAAAAAACTATATTTTTGAAACTTCGAATTTCGCTGGTACAAAATTCGTTCCCTATAGCAGTGGCGTAGGTAGGAATTTGTCCTGTGGGGGGGGGGGAGATCAGATTGAAATCTAGTAAGGGTGAGGGGAGGGAGGTAATCATTCCACCCAGCTAGCACACTCTTGAATCTGGACATCTTGCTGGCCTCAATCTCTCAGTTAAGGGCGATTTTTGGACTCTACCCGCAAATTAGCGCTTTTCTCAATTTTGGCCGAGTGCATCGTTCTTCTCAATTTCAGCCGCAGATTAGCGGTTTTGCCCCAACCCCCTCCCATAGCGCATTTTCTCAACTTTAGCAGCAAAGTATCGTTTTTATCCCTTGTGCAATGTTTCTTAATTATCCACGAGTTTTAGCGTTTTCCTCAATTTTAGCAGCAAATTAGCGATTTTTTCACTTTTCTTAGCAGAGGATTAGCACTTTTCTCAGTTTCAGCTGAAAATTAGAGTTATTCTTAAGTGTTTTCCTCAATATTAGCCGCAAAATAGGGAGACTTTCACGCATTAGGATTTTTTTGGTCCACCTTACGCAATGCATAAGCGATTTTTCTCAGTTTACTCGCGAACTGGCGGTTTCTTCACCTATTGCCATAAATTGGCGCTTTTTTCTATTTCAGCCTGAAAAGTTGCCTTCAGAATCCGCAAATTGCAGTAGATTCAGTTTTTGGCGCAAATTAGAATTTTTCTCAATTTCAACCGCGAATTAGCGCTTTTTTTTAATTGTAGCGGCGACGCGTCGTAGCGTTTCAAACCTGTGGATTACCGAATTTTCTCAATTTCAGTCACAAAATGGAGTTCGGCGCAATTTTAGCTGTACGTTGGCGATTTTTTCCATTTTTAGCCACAAATTAGCAATTTTCTCAATTTTTAGGCTTAAAATTAACCTTTCTCTTAATTTTGGCCAGGACTGATTATTTTATTTTCTAAATATTACCCGCAAATTAGCGGTTTTTCACGTTTTACCACCGCATTAGCAAAACTATATGACTTTTGTAGGTATGGATTATTGCTTCTTTTCAGTTCTAGCCGTGAATTAGCGTATTTTTTAACATTGTACTATAGCCATGCATGAATTTGCCATTTTTCTGAATTTTGGCCACAAAAATGCCTTCAGAAGGTGCGAATTTATATTATAAATGTAAATTTTCTTTTTCAAACCAAAAAATTTACACCTATCCATCCATTTCTGTCAAAAATCATCATTTTTAAATAATAAATTTCACGACTCATTCGAGAATTAGTGATGTTTCTTAATTTTAGCTGCGAATTTTCGCTTTTTCTAAATTTTAGCAGCGTGGTAGCGTTTCGAACCCGTGCATTACCTACCGAGTTTTGTCAATTTTTGCCAAGAATTGGCGTTTGACTCAATTTAAGCTGCAAATTAGCAATTTTTTTCCATTTTTAACTGAAAATTAGCACTTTTCCCCAATTTCAACTGGAAATTAACGTTTTTCTTAATTTTAGCTGCGCTAATTGGTGATTTTTTCAAGTTTTGCCGCGAATTAGTGATCTTCTTCATTTTGTATCCGCGAATTAACTTTTTTCCACAACTTTATATCTGCAAATTGCAAATTAGCGGTTTTCCCCAATTTCAGCTGTGAAATAGCGTTTTGTGCTAATTTCGCGGCCATTCAGCACCCTATTCCCTTTTTCATACGCGAATGGGCGATTTCACGCCATTTCAGTTGTGAATTTGCCATTTTTGTCGAATTTTAACCTGAAAGCGTCTTTTATTTGTCTATATTATAGCGTGTTTTCTCAACTTTAACCGCGGGGTTTGCCAAATACAACATTTTCGCGTTGATTTCCACAATTTATTCGAAGAATAGCCTCTATGTACCGCGAATCAGCGATTGTTCTATTAATTTTAGTTTGGAACTTGCATCGCGAGATCACGAATCACCGCTTTTTAGCAGCTTTAGCCACGAATATTACCGATTCTTGTCTGATAGAGGGTCCCCGATTTATGGGCTCCCGTACCTCGGTACACTACTGCGTTGGGTCTGAAGTCCAAGGAAAAAGCTGGACGTACGTCCAGAAAATCTGCTAAACCCAACTTCAACGTGAAACGCTCATTTTTGGAGATTTTATGGGGCTCTTCGTTATGGTACTAGTGCTCGTTCGTATACTTGTAGCTCTTGGGGGGGGGGGATCTATCCCTCATATCCCCCCCCCCGTATTTACGCCCCTGCCCCGGATTCTTCATTGGCGCTAATTTATCGCTACATGTGAATATACCGTTAATTCGCTACTAAAATTGGGGAGAAATACTTGTTTATTCGACATGAATTTTCGATTTTTTCACATTTAACTATGAGTTAGCGCTTTTCCCCATTAAGTCACAGGTGTATTACCGATTTTACTCAATTTTAGCAGTATAAATTCGCTGTTTGCTGGCATACTAATTCACTGACGCACACAAAAATCAACCCGGCACCTTAAAATTGAGAAAAATCTCTAAGTCGCTGCTAAAATGGGGAAAAAGCGCTAACTCTCATGCCTACATGTGAAAAAAATCGCACATTCATGGAAAAAATTAAGAACAAGTGCTAATTGACATCTAAAAATGAGAACAAGGGCTCATTTAAACCTGAAATTGAGACGAGGCGCTAAAAATGAGAAATGTGCTAATTAATTGCTATGTTGCTGTGTGAATACATCATTGCCAACTCCCCGGTAAGCGCTAATTCGCTGCTAAAACTGAGAAAATCGCTAATTCACTGGTAAAATGGAGAAAAAGTTCTCAAACTCATGGCACGGTTGGAAATAATTTCGGAAAAGCTCTAATCCCCGGCTAAATTTGAGAAAAGTGATAATTTGTAAGGCATTCTAATTTACAGCCAAAATCGAGAAAATTCATGGTTTCTACGGCCACTTAAATAGTTGCTCAGATAAAGTGCTAAGTCTAGTAAGTCCTAGCTAAAGCAAAAGAAATTGCTAATTCGTACCTAGAATCGAGAAAAACTCATATTATTGACTAAAATTTACGAATAGCGCTAAATTGAGAAAAAGCGCTCATTCATAGCTAAAGTTAAGAAAACGCTAATCGCGGATCAAAATGAGAAAAATAGCTAATTCACGTCTAAAATTGAGAAAAAACGCTAATTCTTGGCTAAAAGAGGAAAAATCGCTAGTTCATGGCAGAGGCGTAGCCACCATCTGATCTAGAGGTGGGCAGCTCTCCCAATGCCTACTGTAGGCTTACATTCGGAGATGAGTCCCCAGAAAGAGAACTCGGTAGCTCACTCGGAGAGCTCGGTTACGCGAGGTAAATCGACGCCAGAAATTGTCAAATCCGACTCCAGAAACTGAATTAACGCAGTAAAAGGGTCGTGAACCGTCAAAACCTAACATCTCTGCTGTAAAACTGTCATTTTTTGCATTCTATTTCGGAATTTCCGTCGAATAACTGACATTCCCCCCTCCCCCTAGAAAGTGATATTTTTGGAATTGAACTTGGAATTTTCGTTTCGTAGCTGCGGTATTGTAGTCCCCTAAACTGGACCCTTCGGCCGTGTAGAGGGAGAATGGTTTTTCAGCAACGGAACAAACCCGACATTGGGTTTTCTGTAAGCCGCAGAACCGTGAACACCCACACGAAGCCGAGAGCGCTGTGCCATATATAGCTCGCCGCAGCCTCATGGCGAATAATTAGGCAATAGCCGGGTCGCAGTGGCGTAAATACACCTCTGCTGAAATATCTATATGAGCCCCTTATCATCCTTAGCTTGTCCAAATGATCAAATTCGAGCGTTCGGTTCTTCCAGAAAACCAAATTTCGCGGATTTGGCTCTTTCTAAATACCAATTACGCTTTGGTGCTTCCAAAATTCAGTTTTCATGCCTGTATCTCTTTCAAAGCCAATTTGGCTGTTTTCCCTCCAATAAAAAATCGTTTCACGGGGTTGACACTTTCCCTAAGCCAATCAGCGCTTTTCTTTAATTTAAATCGTGGATTTGCCCGAACACAAGAGAGTTTTTTCTCAAATTTGGCCAGGAAGTGAATTGACGCATTTTCTCAATTTTAGCCACCAATGAGCGCTTTTTCGCAATTTTAGCCAAGAATATTATCATTTTTAAAACTTTTAGCCGCGTAATTGCCCCCAAGAACAGCAAATTAGCGTGTCGTCTCAATTTTAGCCGTCTAAGAACATACAGAAACTGGGAATTAACGGGTTTTCTCAGTTTTAGGCGTAGTCTAGCTCGTAAAGCCTGCTCGCAAAAAAATAACTGCGCACAAGGACCTCCAAAGATAGGCCTTTGGAGCCATTTTGCCATTTTCGGCAGCGACAACGACCCCCTGATATGAAGGCGGTTTCGGCTGGCGGGCTGGGGCTGTTAAAAATGGGCCTGAAAATCGCCCACTTAAACCCTTCGTGTCGGTAGATGGTGTGTTAGGCAAAAATGGTCAAATTTAAAATCAATGGATCCGTTTATTGCAAAGAAGATAGCAAATAAAATTGCAATTTCCCGAATATTCAGCTAGGAAGCTTCCAATTTCGCGGATATTTAGCTCCCAAATGCTGGAATTTTGCGGTTAACTTCAGAATTTGAGCACTGCGGCGGCTAAACCGGCTTCCACAATCACTAAAAAGAAGCCAGAAACTTGCGATTCACGAAAATAAACACCAAAAACTAGCGAATTCACGAATTCTTAGGCCCAAAACTAAAATTTTGGGATAATAAAGACCAGGAAATTTGGGTTAGCATTACGCAAGTTTTGCGTAAGTAAAGACAGAAAATTTGCAACTTCCCGAGTATTCAACCAGGAAACTTTTAATTTCACTCAAACTTGCACACTCACAAATACTCAACTCTAAATGTCCTAAATGGCCGGCTGGGCCAGGGTCCGCGCCTACTAAAAGAAAGGCCCAGGCAATTGCTAATTTGCGGAAAGTATAGTCAAAAAACTTGTAATTTCGCGAAAATTAAGACGAGAAATATCCATTTTCGTGAATACTTACAATTTTTAGTCCCAAAAACTCAAATTTCGCGAAAATAAAGACAAGAAAATTTCAATTTCAAGCTAAAAAAAAATAACAATTTTAACCTGAAACTTCAAATTCCCGAATATTCAGCCAGAAACTTCCAATTTTGGGGATAATTATTCAGCTCCTAAATGTTGCAATTTTGCGACTAACTTCAGCTGTCGTGGTGGGGTCTAAACCTCAACGTCATTCGAGTTCATCACTAAAAACCAAGATTCATCTTTCTGGGGTTCCCGACTTCTTGAGAGTTTTCCGCCAGGTTGAAGAAATGTGTGTAATACTTGTACAATCCATTCCCTAGTTACTTGCTTAGCACCACAAGTATTGGAGGAAATAGTAGAGTGTCAGGTCCATCGGCTCCGTACTCGGCTCAATTCCCGGGCTGATGAGACCAGGACCGAGTAGCTCAGGCAGCTGAAGGTCTGAGGTCGAAACGGAAACTGTACCGCACCTTCGGCGCAATTTTTCGGAAAAACATTTAAAAACTTGCAATTTTGGTCCATAATGGGAAAAATTAGCTATTTTACATTTTTTTTTTTTTCAACTGAAAAGGCTGTAATTCAACGTGGAATTTCAAGCTGAACAAAAAACCAGTTATTGTTATTGAGTTTTTCCCCCAATTTTGGCCATAATTGCCCCACTGCGTGCCGTACCCACGAAACTGCATTTTTATTGAGTCATAACTGCACTGAAACTTGGCAATTTCTACGAAATTAAAACGCGTAACTTGAAATGTTGCTGCAATTATGGCCCGAAATTTGCATATTTGCTCAAATGTAAACCCTAGACTTGCAGTTTCACCGAAATTAAGAACCGAAGCTGGCAATTTCAAGTATATTCATCCAGGACACTTGTTGATTCACTCAAATCAACGCAACAACGTTGCAAACTCACTCAATTTTAAATTCGAAGTTAGGCACGCAGTCGAAACCGGCTTGCCCCAGGGTTCGTTCCCACTAACTTGGAATTTTGTTGAAATTAGGACGTGAACTTTGCAGTGTCGCGGATATTCTGCCTGGAAAGCGAACATAAAACCGGTGAAATAAGCCCTTTTGCGGATGTTCAGACACTGCAGTTTGCAGCTTCACAGAAGCCTTTCCATTTTATCCGTGAATTAGCGATTTTCAAAATTTGTTTGCGAATATAGGTGATCTTGTCACAGTTTTTTTCTTAATTTTAGCCACGGTGTCGACCCCAAAAACAGCACAATAGCGTTTCTCACAATCTGAGCCGCGAATTAGCAATTTTTCCCAACTTTTAGCCATGAATAAGCGCACCTTTTCTACGTCTGCCACGATGTTGCCTCTATCTAGATAGCTCACATTATCATTTTCTTAATTTTAACCGCGAATTATAATGGCGATTTTTTAGTTTTAGCTGTCAATTAGCGTTTTTATCAATTTTAACCGTGCAGCGACATTGCGACAAATGTCCATTTTTCCTGTGGGAAAAATCCGGTTTTCCGATTGTAGCTGATATCGAACAACGACGACTTGAAGAAGGGTGGGCAGCTGGCCACCCTTTATCCCTCCTAGCTACACCTTTGCGCAGCGGCGTCTATCCCCCCCCCCCTGATGGCTAAAAACACTAATTCACAGCTAAAAATTGAGAAAGATGCTAATTCCCAGCCATTATTGAGAAAAAGCGCTAATTCGAGGCATAAAATTCATAAAAAGCAGGGATCGATCACACAGCATTGAAGGCTCAGCTAATATTGAGAAAACGCCAATTCGTGATTTCTCGTGGCAACTTTCGAGACTAAAATTGAGGGAAAGCTCTAATTCGCGGCTGACGTTGCCAAAATCGCTCATGCACATCAAAAATTAAATGGGGGGGGGGGGACCGAAAATTTCCTGTCAATTCGAGAAAATCCGTTAATTAACCGGAGCTAAAACGAAGGTAATAATTCGGGCCTAAAATTAGGGAATACTTCGCGGCTAAAATTAAGGAAAACCCCTAATTCGTGTCTAAAATTGAGAGAAAACACTAACTCATTGATCAATTTGAGGAAACCCGTTATAATACTTGCCTGAAACTGGGAACAACCGGTAATTCCTGCGGCTAAAATTGAGATGGAGCGCTCAGCAGTAGCATTTAAACATGATAAAAAGCGATAATTTGCGGATAAAATTGAGTAAAATTACTCAGCCGCATCTGCATGACAAAAAGCGCTCATTCGCAGGAAAAATGAAGAAAAACGCGTAAGAAAAAGCCATGATTAACGTCCGAAATAAAGAAAAAACAAACAACGATAAAGCGGAAAATTTTTAGAAAAATCGCGGATATAATATTTACATAATTTTGTCAAACCCGCCAATACACAGCTGAAACTCGGTAATCTTCGGCTAAAATTTATAAATAATTCGAGGCTAATATTGAGAAAAATCGCTAATTTCCTGCAAATATTGAGAATAATTGCTAAATGGCGATCACAATCGAGAGAACGCTAATTTGCAGTTCCTAGAGGCAAGTTGGTGGCCAAAATGTAGACAAATCCATAATTTAATGCAACATAAAAATGATATTCCTTGTTTATTTAGAGACTAAAGAGGCTCATAGAGATTTCGTGGCTATCTCCCCCCCCCCCACATGATAAAACCGGGGGGGGGGGGGGTCCGGGCCTTTCGAAAAACAATTTGGACTGGTTGACTCATTTAAAAATAAAATTTCGCGGGGCTGGCTCGTTCAAACCCCAGTTCACGGGGCTAGCTTCCTGAAAAATCAAAAATTTTCGGGGTTGCCTTATTAAAACAGTTTGTGCCGCTGACCCATCACAAATCAGTTATAGGGAGAGTTCGTGCAGTACAAATCGAAACCCGAAAAAGCAAATTTTGCGGCGTTCCAGGCTCTTCCATAAAGGAAATTTTACAGGTTTCATCGCAGCAAATTCAATTTGCGTGCTTTTGATCCAATCAAAAAGCAATCTTGTGGGGCATTTCGCGGTTTAACTCTTTCAAGCGCAACTTTCATGGACCTGTATTGATTTGCGGCATCGATTTTCCGTCCATATCGATGAGGAGGGGGGCTTAAGCATGAGGGAGGAATGGACAGCAATGAATATACTTCTATTGCCCCCCCCCCCTGATGACGTTTTGAGCTTTCACCCCACCCTACGGCGTCCAACCCCCCCCCCCTTGCACAGACGCCCTAGCCGTTGCGGAGCCCCCACGGTAATTCTCGACTTGAGGCTACGTGTGGACTAGAAACGGCCCTTCCCACAACTCTAATAAACCCTACGAAATTTCATTTTTGATAAAGCCGGATCCGCCACATTGGCTTTTCGACAGGCTCAAACCCACGAAATTGGTGTTTTTGGGTGGGCAAATTCCGCGAAATTGGTTCGAATGGGCCATCCCTGGCAAATTTCGTATACGAAAGGAACCATATTACCGAAATTGCTGTTTAGAATGAGCGAATATCATTGAAATTTTGATTTGAAGGTGCGAAATCCACAAAATTTGCTTTTATTGGAGATCCAGCCCAGCAAAATTGGTTTTCAACGAGCCAGATGCACGAACTTTTGATTTTCAATAAGTCAAACGGGTGTAATTGCTGATGTTGGGTCTTGAATTAGCCATAACCTACGAATTGGGTTCTTTAAGTGGCAAATCCGCAATATTTCGGACCTTAAAAAGGGCCTAACCCGCGGAATTCCTTGTTTAAATGACCCAACCCCGTGAAAGTGTTTTTCTGAATGAGTCAAGGAACGGGTCAACGCCACGAAATTGGCTTTTTGAGCGGGCAAAACCCGAGGATATTGGGTTCTGTGAGTGCTACAGCCTGAAAATTTAGGTTCTGAAAGCGCCCAGAGGCGCAAAATTCATAAATTCTAGCCATTGACGTAGTCATGATCATAAAGAAGAGAAAGATGAGTTGAAGCCTCGTTCGGCAGCAATGGTCAGGGGTGTGGGAGTATTTCAAATTGTTGGGGTTGGTTGACGCGGCGATGTTATTAGACGAGGGGAACAAGGGGATTTATCTCCTAACCAATCGCGGCGATTATTATAAGTGTACGAGCAATATCCGAAGACTTCACATCGAATAAATTGTCACTTACCCTAATTCCCGGCATTTTTGAACTTCTGTTGAACTGGCTAGACCGGCTCTGATCGTCATTTGATTTAAAGTCGGCGACTGATTCACTCTCAAAAACATAAACAACCGGGAGATTCCACGCTTTGGCCAAGTGAAACGTTTCGTCGACGTACCCACGATTCTCTTCACTCCCACTGTAAAATACAAAACACACCGACGATGGTTTCTTCATTTTATACCGAAGGGCGATCCCAGTACCGGTGGCCACCTATTTCGACGGTAAAAATAATAATAATAATAATAAATAAATTAGCAGCTTAATCGCTTTTAAAGTTACACACCCAGTCACCACCGCCTGAAAATGCTGCCTCGTCGCCAAAATCATAAAACTCGAAATTTGTTTCGGCAGCTTTCACCCGGGAAGTTTCTTTTCCCGTTACAGATTCATCAAAATCTGAAAAACTGTTCTTCGCTAAAAAATACATCCACCAAGGAGTGGGGCGCGCCGACACGACCGCGTCAGTTGGACGGAGAGCGGCTTGAAGTCCGACGGCGATTCCTTCCTGTTACTTTTAAATGGCGAAGAAGGTTGTGGTGGTGGTGGGGGGAGGGAGAACAAAATTACAAATCCTTCGCGACAGTTTGTAAGAAGTTCAGACGACTTCGAGGTATCTTCAGATTGCAAGACATTTTTTTTGAAATGTCTCAAAGTCAGCATTCTTTGGAAATAATCCAAACCTTCTTGTTTCGTTAGGAAAACCGCCGAATCGGGAAGAATCGACAGTTGATGAGCATCGTACGGCTGTAAAATAAGGGCTAAGACCTCGCATAAAATTAGATGGGACGAGACGCCCCGCACTGTAATAATTACCTCTGTTTGAATAGTGGCCATGTCATCAACATTCGTTTCCATGTCCATAAACTTTAATCGAATTATGAGAAACACCATCCGATGATGAAAGAAAGAGTTTGAATAATAAAAAATCGTACCGTATTCAAGGGGCGACTTGAAATTCGTTTTAGCCATCCTGCGATAGACGAGCCGCAGAGAAATTTCCTCATTTTCATAACGAGTTTCAACTTTTTATTATTATTTTTATTTGCATGGCAACAGGCAATAAACAAACAGTTTCGGTAGACTGGGCCCGATGACCCATCCCCCTCCAACCATCGTTAAAATTTAGGCCCGGCCCTGAAAATGAGGCAGCTGCCATGCAGCCGATATTGAACCAAACTGACTGCATTCATAACAAAAATAAAATTATACAAATGGTGTCCCAAACATGACTAGTCCTTGACACGTCGGAGCGGTATGGCGAAGCCATGCCGGTTTTAACGATCGCACTCGCGTCAACGTATGCCCCATAGATAAACTTTCGAACGTTTAACATTGAAAAATAAAGGTTTGTCTTTAAGTAAATTGTTTAATAGCAAAAGTCGACTCTCGATCTTGAGGTAAATGTCACCTGGCCCCGGTCTTTTCGAGTTCCTCAATAGCACCTATCAATTTTTTCTGCAGTTTCTTGTTCGTTTTGCAAGCGCATGTAACTAGAGACGTTAACTGCTTAGCCGTGTACTCCTATATAAAATATATATTTTTTAAAGGAACGTTTTTGTCATAAGGGGACCGAGGGTAAGGTGAGGGTGTGAACGTGGGGGGAAGGGTTGAATACCGTGTGCTCCTTAATCCAGTTTTCAAGATCTTCAGGACGGCGGTAGAACGCTTGAATGTAGGAGACAACGAAGTCTTCGTGCGGTAGCGGTTGAAGGGCACAAATTGATTTGAATTTCATTTTAAAGTGGACAAAATCCGAGTGCATTAGAGCGCGCCCAGCGTCTGAACACTTTTTAGCCGATGCGAACCTGAAAATGCAGGCGTGAAAAGAGTTTTGTTGGAACTATTATACGTAGACAAAGGCAAAAGAGCACAGTGGGATACCCTTCGACGAAGATGTGGGATACAAGTAAAATGACGTTATCCCAGAGAGCGTCTACAGTGGCGTCGGGGAAAGTTCCTCCAATTATTTCGTCGATTTTCTTTTTGAAAAGTTGACACTCCTTAAAATGATAAAAACGAAGTCACGCTGAATTGAAAACATCTTTACATCTCCCTTCACAACCCTCGCCCCACGGGAAAAATCGTGCGGCCCCCAAAAACGGGCCTTGAGCGGGCAAAACACCGGAATCACAGGGAGAGTCCATTCAACGTCTGGCTATTCGTATCAAAAACCCGTTTCAATTTTCGGAATCCCCGTATCACGAAACCCCAGGATACGCAGCTTCGACGCGGCGTTCCATGAGCATTTTGTTTGGGCCCATATTTCATAGAATTCGGATTAGACCTAGACGCGGTTCTTGAGTCTCTCAGACACTGGGCAATTGACCAAATGAGACGGTACTGGTCAAAACTCTCCAAAGGAGGTGTCAAACGGGCAAAAATTGAGGGTTTCGTCGTGACATCAATGGTTTTGGTTGACTTTTTCGACTCTTCTTTGGACTTTAAGGCTATCTATCGCAGGCAGTGGCGGATCTAAGGGAGAGGAACACCTGTACTTTTAGGGTCACTTTATCAGAGGCCCGAAGGTCAGAGGTTCTCGAGAGACGCGAAATGACAAGTTATTTAAAAGAAAAACTCTCGCGAATGGCCTCTCACTGAGGGGAAAAATTGACGTGGAACGCCGCCACGTCAAGGAACGGTCACGCCCAGGGGCAACTTTAAGCGAAACGTCACATTGTGAGGAAAAAACTTTTTCGAAAGGCCGCGACACAACGAGTTTAACTACACAAAATGCCCCAAGCGGCGGGCAAAACGCGACATTCGAAAAAACGTTCACGTGAATCGCCACATTCAAGGCAAAATTTAGTGGAATGCTGCGTCAAGGGCAACAAATTTGGAAATGCTTGACCAAGAGCAATGTTAAGGTTCATTTCACGAAAAAATTGTCGATTTCATAACGAAATTGTCTGTTTTATAAGAAAACGTTCAATTTTATGACACCTTAAGCTTATGAGCCTAATGGTTGATTTTATGAGGAAATTTTCGGTCTAAAAGGTGTCAATTTGTTGAGTACATCGTCAGTTTGATAAGGAAATAGTCATTTTTATGAAGAAAATGACATATTGTAAAAATTTTCAATTTTTTAAGGAAATTGTTAGTTCGAATTGGAAATTGTTACTTTTAAGAGGAAATCGTTAATTTTTTAGGAATTGTTAATTCAATTTTAGGACGAAATTATCATTTTCACGTGGAAATTTTCATTTTTATTAGCAAATTGACATTTTTATAAGCCCACTGCCAATTTAATTAAAAATTCAATTTAATGAAAATCAGTTTATTATTCAATTTTTCATGTTTTTGTCAATTTAATTTATTCATTTAATAAATAAATAATAATAAATAAATAAATTTCTCAATTTGAAGCAGACATTGTCAACTTGACGTGGAACTTAATTTTGGTCTTTGGAACTTCTTAATTTTGCCCCATGACTCGACGGGCAATTGCCCTTTCGGTGATTATTGTTGATACAGTAATTGGTAATCGTTTATTTTGGCTTTTAACTTGTTATTTTTAATGTGAGTAGGCAATTATACGCGGGATCAATTTTAAGAGTGAATTGTTAATTTTATGACGCAAATATCAATTTTATGAGGAAACTGTCAATTTTATGAGGAAATGGTCAATTTTATGAGGAAATTGTCAATTTTATAAAAAAACCGTGAATTTTATGAGGAAATGGTCAATTTTATGAGAAAAATGTCGAATACATGAGGAAATTGTCAATTTTATGAGAAAATTGTCACTTTTAAGAGGAAATTGTCACTTTTATGAGGGAATTGTCACTTTTATGAGGAAATTGTCAATTTTATGGGGAAATACCTAATAAATTTTAAGGGGTACATGTCTATTTTATGAGGAAATTGACAATTTTATGAGGAAAATCGAAAAAAAATGAGGACATTGTATGATTTATAAGGAAATTGTCAATTTTATGAGGAAATGGTCAATTTTATGAGAAAAGTGTCAATTATATGAGGAAATTGTTAATTTTAAGAGGAAATGGGCATTTTTATGAGGAAATAATCAGTTCCATAGGGAAATTGTCTATTTTATGAGGAAATTGCATATTTTATTAGTAAATTGTATTTTTTTATTATATTCAATTTCATGAGGAGACTGTCACTTTTGTGAGGAAATTGTCACTTGAATAAGGAAATTGTCAGTTTTATGAGGAAATCGTCAATTTTATGAGGACATCGTATGTTTCATAAGGAAATTGTCAATTTTATGAGGAAATGGTCAAATATATGAGAAAATTGTCAATTTTATGAGGAATTTCTCAGTTTTATGAAGAAATTGTCAATTTTGTAAGAAAATCGTGAATTTTATGAGGAAATGGTCAATTTTATGAGATGTTCAATTTTATGAGAAAATTGTCGATTATATGAGGAAATCGTCAGTTTTAAGAGGATATTGTCACTTTTATGGAAATATATAATACGAAATTGTATGTTTTATAAGGATATTATCAATTTTATGAGGAAATTGTCAACTTTATAAGAATTGCCAATTTTATGAGGAAATTGCTTATTTTATTATTAAATTGTAAATTTTATTAGGAAATTGTCAATTTCTTGAGGAGACTGTCACTTTTATGAGGAAATTGTCGTTTGTATGGGGAAATTGTCAATTTTATGAGGAAATAATAAATTTGATGGGGTACTGGTCTATTTCATGAGGAAATTGACAATTACATGAGGAAATCGTCAATTTTATGAGGGCATTGTATGTTTTATAAGGAAATTGTCAATTTTAAGAGGAAATTGTCAATTTTAAGAGGAAATTGTCACTTTTATGAGGAAATTGTCAATTTTACAAAGAAATTGTCAATTTCACGAGGAGACTGTCAATTTGATGAACAGCTATTTCAACGAAAAGTCGGCCTAGCGATGTAACCGTTGGACGTATATTATCGTCGCGAAATCGTGAGTTTTGCCCTTTTTCAAGGCGCTCGGATCCTCAGCCAAGTGATTTTAGGCGAGTGAGTCGTGACAATTTATCCGTGTACCTACCCATTTTTAGCGCGCGCGAATAGCCATCATTTGGGCCGATTTCAGGACGTGATTAGCCAGTCAAACAATTTTTTAGGGCTAGAGTAGTCAGTTTATCCATTCTTGGGAGGCTTATAATAACCTTTAGTGGTCGTGGTGGCGGTGAGAAGGAGCGTTGATCAGTTGGTAAGACGTGCCTTTTTTGTTGCAGATAGTAAGTTTAGTCAGTTTTGGAGTTTGAATTACAAATTTGCCATTTTTAGGTCGTCAATAATCAGTTTGGTCATTTTTAGGGTATGAATCGCCAGTTCAGCTATTTTTAAGGCGCGAATGGTCAGTTTGGCCATTTTCGATGTGCGAATGATCGATTTTGAAATTTCAAAATGAAATCAGGACACGCATTGTCAATTTAAGCATTTTCAAGGGCGAGAGTCGTCAGGTTAGCCATATTATTAGGCCGCATAGTGTCAGTTTTGCTATTTTCCCTCGCGCTAATCGTCATATGTATTTGCCTTTGGGGTGGGGGGGGGGTGCGCGTGATCAGTAAAGCCATTTCTAGGACGCGAATGGTCAGCTGGCCATTTTGATGTTGTGAATTGCCAGTTTGGCTATTTTTCGACAGGCTATTTTTAAGACGCGAATCATCAGTTTGGCCAGTTATTGGAGCATGAACGCGTGAAATAGTACATCAAGTTCGTGGGCGAAAGTTTTAGACCTTTACAGGGCACGAGTAGTCCGTCAAGTCATTTCTTGGGCACGAATGGTCAGCTGGCCATTTTAAGGACGTGAATTGCAAGTTTGGCTATTTTTATGGCGAGAAGTGTTTTAGTTAATTTGGCTATTTTCATGGCTCGAATCGTCAGTTTAGAGCGTAAATTACCAGTTTAACCATTATTTGGGAGCAACTAGTCAATTTTGATACTTTTTGTGGCATGAAAATAGTCCGACAAGGCTCACGGTGAACGGTCAGTTTGCCCTCAGGACGTGTTTAGTCAGTTTGGTTGTTTTTAAGGGGTTCGAATCCTCAGTTTTTAGGTATTTTCAAGGCACGAACGGTCAGTTTGAGTGGTGGCAGTTTTGCCATTTTCAGGGCATTAATTGTCAGTTTAAGGATCTTTTTGGCCCGTTTGGCTAGTTTTAGGACCCTAATTGTCAATACAATCATTTGTAGGGCGAGAATAGTAAGTTTGATATTTTCATGGGACGAATCTTCAGTGTTAGTGCGCGAACGGTTAATTTAGCCATTTATAAGGCAGAAATCGTCAGTTCTGCCATTAGACAGTTTTGTCATCTTCAGGGCGCAGTCGTTTAAGCCCTGAAAGAGATCGTTATTTTACTTTGTGAAAGTGTCTATCCGCCACAGAAAAAATAGTTTTCCCCACCAGAAAACTTTAATAACGATAAGGAAACTGTGTGAAAACGGTGAATTTGCTAATCCACGCTCAAAATAGTGATAAACCCCGTTTCTCGGTTAAAATTGAGAACAAAAAACGCTTATTCATCGATATAATTATATGTGAATACAGTTATTTCGCTGATAGATTATTCCAGCTCTGAAAATGGCAAAACGACCAGTCACACGCCAAAAATTGGCCACACTATACGCGCCATATAAATGAAAAAAGCTCATTGACTATGCGCCTTAAAAATGACTATACTAGATATCCAAGCCAGGAAATCGGCAAAATTGACTCTATGCTCCCTAAAAATAGCTTAACTGACGATTCGCGCCTTGAAAATCACTAAACAGACGAAATGGACAAAACTGACCATTCGCACCTAGAAAACTGGCAATTTATCGCTCTAAAAATAGCCACATAATGGCAATTCCCGCTCTATAAACAACAAAACTGACCATTCGGACTCTGAAATGGCAAAACTGACAATTCGTGCCTTGGAAACATTACACTCTGATTATTCATCCCCTTGAAATGACCATACTGGCAGTTTGCACCGTAAAAATGGGCAAACTGGCCCCCCCTGTTAAAACTCAAACCAAGACTCCCACCCACTTCCCTCCCAAAATTACAAAATAAATAAAAAAGAGAAAATTATTCACCTGGAACAGAAAATCGACGTATCTACTGGCGTCGCTCTGCAGCTCTTGAATTTCCCAGTCAACGTCCGACATCATGGAAAGCGCCGTCTTGAAATCGATGGCTCTCCACGACACGCAGGCGTAGACAGGTTTCCGTATTTCGTGGCAGACTGAAACAGTCTAAATGTTTCGGGTGTCGTTTTTTGTTTTTTTAAGTGCGCTGCTTTGTGTGAGGGGTGGGCCGGGAGAAGGGCGAGAGGGGGGTTACCTGAGAATAAAACTGTTGAAGGGCGTGCGTAGAGTAGCCGACGGTTTGAAGTAGTTGTTCCAAGAAGGGCTTGAGAAAGACAAACGTTTGAGCGAGGAATAGAAGAGATTCGACGGCGATTATCCGCTCGTACAGACCATAGAGCGTTGCGGGGTTGGTAAGATCAACGTGATGTAACATGGTAACCTCGTGAATCTTGAAATAAAATTAATTTTGATGAAGGGGGGGGGGTCAATTAAAAAAAGAAACAAATTTACCTCAGCATCAGGGGACAGTGTGTGAAATAGCGTCTCTTTGATTCGATTTAAAACTGAAGAGAGTTTCAGGGTTGTAACATTTGGGCACAGTGTATTCTAAAGTGTGAAAAAACTGTCAAATTAGGGCAATACCCCCCCCCCCACACGCGTTTTTCGCTTTAATAAACTTACCGGAATGTCAGAAGCGAAGAAATTATACGTAACGAATAAATAATACTGAAAGAGCTGTGTTAACGCCAGTACCACTTCCGGGGTTATGGCTTTCAAAAGTTTGGACATTTGTAAATATTTTCCACAAAGCCTAAGTACATTCAAGCAAGTAGTTGTTAAGAAGGGACCGTTGCTGCAATTGTCTTGATTGCTCTTCCTGTAATTATCTCATTAATTGTGGGGTGATTGGTCGTTTAAGACGTGTTATTACCTAGATTTGCCCGTTTCAACACGAACTGAACTAATGTCCACCTCTTCTTCACTTTCCTCACTGAAGTAACCCGAAGGGTCGTCCTGCAAGGCAAAACGTCAAGACTGTAAAATGTTTTCTTCGAGAGAGAGAGAGAGAGAGAGAAACACTCACCGTTGTCGAGGTCAATATGTTCTCGTCTCGGTTAGCTGTCTCAAACGAATTATCGAAGGGCGTCTGACCGTCGGTGTATTTTGTGAAAAAATTCGCGTCAACCGAACTACTACTGTCCAGTGAGCCGCTGGGTCGTGATTGACTTACGCCTGCGCAGAGCTCGACACAACCCCTGAGTCCACGAAATTCCTGGTGTTTGGGGGGGGGGGGTTAAATAGGGGATCACAGGATGTTATCCCAAAGTGGGAGAGAGAGGGGGGGCATACCTGTAAATAAGTACACGAAAAATCACTTCGAACTGGACAAAGCGTCCACGGTTCATTCTCGAGCATAACGCGAAAATCGTCCATTTTACTAGTGTGAAATTTATTGAAGTAATTAGTGCTTTGAGTGCGAACGGAATTTTCCACCTCTTCGGATTTACTTTCGCAAAACTCATCTCCCACCTGCGACAATCTAAGAACCACTTATGTAAGGAGATTGAACACCGTCGATAAATCTCGCTTCAATCAAACCTGTGCAATATGCTGAGAACTTCCAGAAAATCGTCGATTTTATACGACGTGAGTTTGGCCGCCAACACGAGGGAAGACACACGAGTTTGAACGTCGTTCCACAGTCGTATTTTACCGCCGCTCAATTTTTCTTTGATACACTGTTGATTTCGTCGACTGGTAAAATCGTCCGCGTCTTCGAGCGAATTTCTCTGGTGCCAATTAATGACGCGATGGTAACTAAGAACGAAGGGCCACATCGCTTTACATAAACTGAGTAGGCAGGGTATGAATTCTTGGTCGGGAACCTCCTGTAATAGACAAAAAATAGCCCGGTAAATTCGTTGGTAAGTACAAATTGATAAAATACTCACGTTGCATAAATTAGAATACTGAATTCTACTAGACATCAACGTCTCGTTGATGGGAATGAAAGACCTGACAACTTCATTCGCTTTATTGTTCAACGCTGAAACGTAGTGCATATGAATTTGATCCATCGCTATTAGAGTTTTCCTCAATCGCAAATAAGCGGATTGTAGTTTCTCGTAAATTGATTCGTTAAAATCGTGGCAAATCTGTAAACAAAAAAATGCCACCACCTTAACTCACGTGAAATCCCCCCCCCCCCCCAGAAAACTCACGTGTGACAAAGCAACGTCCAAATCTTCTTCCATCATAATCTGAACGTCTTTCAATTTACTGCCTAAAGCTTCGACGCACTTAAAATGACGGTACATGGTCGCTCTTTCGTTAAAATCGAGGATGAGTTCTATGGCATCGGGATAATCTCCGGCACTGCGCAATTCGTGCATTCTTAACTCAGTTTTATGCTTCGTCAAAAAAGAACAAAAGTAAGGTCAGCGAAATATTATGGACGAGCGGTGCGGGGTGGAGGCATACCAAACTCTTGATAGCTTTCAAATGTTTGATGAGCTGTAAAACGAGAGTTCGCTTCCTGTAATTAGCCAGAATTCCCAAACTGGTCGAAGTGAAACGCGTTGTGGCTTCACCCAGCCTGTCCCTGGCTTCCCTGACGTTGCCCAATAAATCGTGAATGCTGGGAAGAATATCGATGATTCTGAAGAAGAAGACGAAAACAAAGTGCGTGGCGAATAACAATAATTAACTCCTGGATTAAAATTGAGGACGTTTACCGATTGCACTCCTCATTGAAATCCGCCTGCTTTTCAACGATCATTTGATAAACTTGTTTCGAGATGACAGCTTGCTGTTGTTTTAACGTTTTCAGGTTGTCTTCAATCAGCGGCAAATCCGTTACGTCGTTCAATGACTAGGGAAGAGGGGGAGAAAACGCGAGTTGATTAGTGCCAAAACCATCGATTGGCGACAAGCGACGAGGTTTTTTGGTGGTGGTGGCACAAAAAATAATTGACTTTTGGATTCGCCGAGGGGAAACGCGAATTCCAGACTTCATCCTATACAACGTTGTTTCGCCCAATATTACGCGGTTTTTTCCCGATTTTACGAGGTTTCATCCAATTTTATGGTGCTTCGCAGTAGGTAACGTAGCGGTTTGGCTAAAAAACGCGCATTTCAGCTTAGAAACTGCAAATTTTGCTCATAACCGACTAGTTCAATTCCAAAAACGCAAAAAAGCTACGACAAATAAAAACTTGTCATTTCCAGTATTTCACCGTGTGAACTTCTCTGACACTCTATGGGACCATGAAAGATCAAATCTGGCACTTCGCGAAGGCAGGGGGGATATAAACTGTGGCAATTTAGCTAGGAAACTGTTGTTTCGTGACCCCGGTAACAGGAGGTTTCTGGACGAGGGGCGACCTAGCACAGCGGAGATCTGCTTCGCATTTGTATTGTCCTGGTGCCGATGACGCAGTGATAGAATCTTATGAACACCCCCCCCCCACCACCACCGATCCACCAGAAACTCGCGTATTTTCGTCAATTTCACCCGAAGCCAACAATTCATCCCGTGAAACTTACTTTGTGTCCACGAAACTTAGAATTTGTCACTAAAAACCCCATTTAGAGAAGCGATGAACGCCAGGAACGGCTAGCCTCACCCGACTAAACACACAATTGTCACTGAACACTTGATTTAACTCCAAAAACGAAAGAATTTCTAGCTCAAAAACCTGGTAATTTAGAACCCAGAAACTGACAATTCGATTGAATACCGAACGAAACCACTTTGAAAACAACGTAGTCGGCCAGCGTTACTTAATTGACGACCCTATAAAGTGACTACAATAGGAATCCGTAAATTTAACCCTTAAACTGGACGTTTGAACGTGAATCTGGCCATTCGAACGTGAAACTAACAATGTTGATAATAAAACTGGCCGTTAGAATACGAACCTGACCATTTGAACGTGAAACTAGGCATTTGAAAACAAAAATAGCCATTAGAATGTGAAACTGACCATTTGTACGTGAAACTGGCCATTTGTATATGAAACTGGCCATTTGTATACGAAAATGTCCTTTAGAATGTGAAACTGACCATTTGTATATGAAACTGGCCATTTGTATATGAATCGGGCAAAATGGCATTAAAACGGTGAACTGACCATTTGAACATCAAACTGGACATTGGAATGTGAAATTGGTCATTAGAATGTGAAACTGGCCATTAGAATATGAAACTGGCCATTTGAACGTGAAATTGACAATTTTGAATATGGAACTGGGGTTTTGAATGTGAAACTGACCATTTGAACATCAAAATGGCCATTTGAATGTGAAACTGGCCATTAGAATGTGAAACTGGCCATTAGAATGTGAAACTGGCCATTAGAATATGAAACTGGCCATTTGAACGTGAAATTGACAATTTTGAACATGAAACTGGGGTTTTGAACGTAAAACTGACCATTTGAACGTGAAACTGGCCATTTTAACGGGAAACCGGGAAAGTCACCGTGTGACTTGACATTTTTCCAAGAAAACCAATTACATTGCACTTTATTTGTCCAGGAAAATACGTTATCTAACAAAAATGACAATTTTTCATGTCAAATTCACCAGATATTGATAATTTATACTTGGACACTGGAAAAGAAGTCTGGAATCTGATAATTTCACTTCTAAAACTGACAATCCAAGAAGAAATCTGAAAATTTAGCCACCAGAATCCTTAATTTTGGCCATAAAAATGTGTATTTGAGCACACAAACCGAAAATTGGATTCTTCAACGGATGATTTTACTACCAAGAACCCCAAAAAACTGGTCATTCATTTTGGCTTGTACTTTAACTCCCCTAGAATTTAAATTGTATTTCAGCCCAGAATCTGTCAAACTGACGATTTTACTCCCAAAAACTGGTTATTCGACCGTGTTTGGAAATTGTGAAACCTTAATTGACCGTTGGCCGGTTCAAACGAATGTATGAAAGGGCACAATCCAAGTTTTACCAAAAGTGAATTTAGGTCACAAAACTCGAGTTTAAAACGAAAAATCCCTCCGGTAATCACCGAAATTGACCCTCCCCCCCTTTTCACCGCTAAGCAAATCACAAGGACCACCTAACAATTTAGCCGCGGAATTAGCATTTTGTTTACAATTTTATCAACGAATTACCGTGCAATCCAGACCATTCAGCGCCCCACCCTCATGTTTGTTGGCCATTGCTGACCAAACGCAGGAGGACTCAGTTAGTTACGCATAGAAGTTACTAATTTAGCCAAAGAAAATGTAAAGAAGTCCATTTAACCATGAATTGTAAATATTCAGTCACAAATAGTTTAGCCCTCACCCCCACTAAATGCCCCTATCCCAGAAGAGAATCGTCAGGCTTAGGCAGTGAGCAGATATCACGGTTAACCGCACTCATTTAGGTTATACGCACAAAAAACTGGGTATTTTACCACAAAAATGAACTTTTCAACGGTAGAATGACATGTCCGACTATCGGAACTGAGAACTAGGTCAGGAAACCGACACACACACACATTAACGAAGCTTTAGCCCAAATTTGTCATTGTTTGCATGATTGAAGCCGAGAAGACTATGAGTACAGTTGCTTCGCAACACAAAACGAGTGCATGGGTCGCAGCGAGTGATATTTTGTAGCTCTTGGGCTCGGATATACTCTAATATTATAGCAATCGACAGAATTTGACCTCGACATGCTCTCAAACTGTGTGGAAAAGGATTCTTCCAAGGGAGGGGGGGGGATTCGAACGGACTGGCACACGATCCTCTTGCTAACTATTAACGAAAATAACCAGAAAAATACCTCTAGAACGTATCTTCCAGGCATGAAATCGGAACTAGTCGAAAAATATGTCTCATCAACAGTGTCCAAGACCTCCTGGTCAGACGGCTGGTCCAACGAAGAGGACGCATCAACAGCGGCCGTGGCTGACCTGCCCGCTGTTTGTTCTTTCCAATTGTCAGCCTCAGTTTCACTCAGTAAACGATTAAAATCGCTCGGCTGTCCAACTATGGGAATTTCAGCGTTACTGCCCTACGGACGGGGGAGAAAACCAAGACATCGTTATCGAGCGCTGTAACGCAGTACGAAAAAAGTGTTTCTCTTACCCGCAAATGTATCAAATCCAAGAATTTCAATTTTAAGTCGTCCATTCTTCGTCGAGGGGTTTAAATAAACAACAAAATTGAATAATCCATTAAATTAAATTTGTAAGCCTAATCGGGTGCTCTTCATCAGCGGGCTCAGTGAACTCGCGAAGGTTATAAACACACAACCTCCCTCGTTATTATCAAGAATCTCGATGACGTCGACAGGCCAGGGGAAACACCAGTGGCGTAGAAGTACTTGTTTTGTCCCTTTGGAGGAATCTCTGGGGTGTGTGGACAGTATCGAAATGAAAGAAAATGTCAAATCGTAGTTGGAGAAAACCTTTATTAATGTTTTTAAAAAATAAAAATTAACGCGTCGAATTTTAGTTAAATCAACGTTTTCCTCCGACTCTCGGGGCTGCCTTCTGTTGTATTTTGGCAGCCTTGGCCTTTGGCGGTTGTTTAGCCTTAGTGGGAGCCTTTTCGGGTTTCTTAGCCGCCTTGGTCGCCTTTTTCTGTTCTTTGGCGGCCCTGAAACAAACAAAAAGTAGGGAGAGGTTAGAAACGGAAGGGTCGTTGGGTGGGGACTGTTCCATGCACTTGGAAGATGTCAACGGGTAGGCTAGTTGCCTATCAAGACCGGAGCCGGCATGACTGAAGCTTCCGGACTAGGGGAAGACCTAGCTGAATAGGGGGCAGAACCCTGCATCTCTCCATTCTTGTCTAGCCCAGGAATCCGTGAGATTTGGGTCTCCAGAGATTTCGAGAAGACCACCTGTATCGTAGGAATTAGAACCACCATACCCAGAAAGAAAGGGATGAAAAAGTGTTTATCGGCGAATTTTTGACTCCAGTGTTCAAGAGAAGAGCACAGGATCTGAACTTCTGTCGAATGGAAAATCTGGCAATTCAGCGATTGCCCAGTTGCCCAAATACGACCGCTTCATTATTGTAAATAAGTCACTTTGTAGGTCGAGCACCTCAAAAATTTAGCGCCTGAAAACGATCAATTTAGGTTTTGATACTTGAAATCTAGCCCCGAGGATAACACTAGGATAAGGTACCATCGTTTTAGACGCGCAATCCGATTGTCTGTTCCCGATTCCGATCACCTGAACCTGTTCCCGAAAACTCGCTAACAAAAAAAGACAGTTTTCCCCAAAATACCAAGATCTATGTCACAAACTTGGCAATTAAACCCTATAAACTGAGGCTTTGGAGACTCATTTGGCTATGTGACCGGTGGGGGGGGGGACTAAGCTACCACTAGTTTGGGGTGATAAGGGGAGGATGTCAAGAGAGTAAACTGACTAATCGCGGCCTAAAGATTACTAAACTGGCTATTCGTACCATGAAAACAGCTAAACTGACCATTTGTGCCCTATAAAAGACACACTGGCCATTCACGATCTAAATGTGGCCAAACTGAGCATCTGTTCCCCAAAATGGCTCAACTGACGACGATTCGAGCCCTAAAAACATCCAAACTGACTATTCACGCCCTAAAAATGGTCAATTGCGCCATGAAAACGCCAAGGTTGACTATTTGAGCCCAAAAAAGGGTTAAACTGGCAATTCATGCCCTCAAAATTTCAAATTGACCATTAGCGGCCTAAACAGAGTCAAAGTTGACTATTGGCTTTCAAAAAAAAGTAAAACTGACGATTCGCGCCTTGAAAATGGCCACACTTGAGTTCTATAATATTTTCACGTTAAAAATAGCAAACATGACTATTTGAGTCGCAAATATGGTTAAACTGACTACCAACAGCCTAAAAGTTGCAATAGTGCCAATTCGGACTCTAAAATTGCATAAACTGACTCTGCGTGCCCTAAAAATGGCTAAACGGACGATATGCGCCTTGAAAATACAACTGATGACTTCGTGTCCCTAAAATGGCAAAACTGACTGTTCAGGCCCAAGAAAAAGTTCAATTGACGATTCACGCCCTAAAAATGACTAAACTGGCGATTCCCGTCGTTAAAATTCCCAAACTGACTACGCCCTGAAAATGGGAGAACCTACTGCTCGCACTGCAACAACGGCCCAACTGACTTTTCGACTCTTGAAAATAGGTAAACTGAAAAAAACATAAGCCCTGGAATTAGCCATGCTATTTACGCCCTGAAAACGGCAAAATTACATGGTCAAACGAATCATTCGTGCCCCACAGATGACGAGACTGACGATTCACGCCTTGAAAACTGGCTAAACTGACTCCAAAACATCGCCGGGCCATGTTTGTCTAATCGCGCCCTGAAAAGGGGGATTCATTGACTATTCACGTCCTAAAAGAGCGTAAAACAATTCATTCGAACAGGCCCTGATCGTCTCCCCCTCCCCACCCTCCCATCAATGGTCTGACGGGATTACAAGTTACGTGCACCCCAAGAATGAAGGAAATGACTATTCTCACCCTGAAAAAAAAAAAAAGGCTTGAAAGACCCGATTTTGCCCGCCGAAGTCAAGAAAGCTCGTACACGCTGCCGAAACGACAATTTTGAGGGTGTGCGCCACGTTATGTGTTTAAGAGCGTTGGCTCTAAAATACAATAAAATTTAATGGGTGAAATTGAAGGTTTCTTTCCTCAGTGAAAATAAGTTACTGTTCTAATACTGGAGCGTCTGCTTTCGCGTCTAAATCGAACTCGGGCACAATTTCAGGATTTGTGGCCTATTAGCTAACTTTGGGGGGGGGGGAGGCTAAAATACAAGGTTTTCAACATAAAATCATGATTTCAAGTTTGCATACCGAATCACGGGTTTAAAAAGTCAGTTTCGGGAGTCAAACTAAGCTCTTGGGCCGTCAAGCCAGATTTTGAGGCTGAATGGTCCGCTTTTGGATACTAAATTGACTGCAATGGGCGATTTTACGGCAGGAAGACTGTTAGTTTACTTCTGTGCAGACAAAACTTGAAGATTCGCCCCCCCCCAAAAAATGAAATTACTGTGTCTGTGGAAAGTACTACCAGGCCACAGGGCCGGTCTACGTTCCTCATGGGATATAAAACCCCATATCTTAGGCCTAGATCACCTGTGTGATGTAAAATTGGTAATTAAATCCCATGGATATGGCTTTTTTAGCCACAAAACTTGTAATATGAGACGTCAGACTCGTTCGGCCGTTCAATTCGACAAGGCAAAAACGGCTCAACCATTGCTGTAGCGGGGGAGAGGGGTACAATAAAAAATGACAATCGCAAGGCCTATTTTCGCGATTCTCGAAGGGTTAGGCTCTTGGAACACAACATGCACCGTTGTTGAGAGCGGCCGCGCTCTAGTGCAATACACGACTTGAAGGCGAATACACGCAAATAAAGGGTAAAAACGATAAAACGGCTATAAAGCTTCAACTCACTTGATGGCTTGATCCCTCTGAGCCTTCCTAACTTCAGGTTTCATGTTCCTCTTGGCAAGAATGTCAGTGAGGGACGCACCCACAATAGCTCTCTGGAACTTTTGCGTCCTTCGAGTCCTCTTCTTGGCCATCTCTTCCTCTTGGCCCTTTTTGTGTTTCCGCCTGTTAAAGCACAACACGCATGTTAAAGTTTCACCCTCGCGGTAGACTTTACCCCACACCAACAACGTACCTGTAGAGAACGGTCCACGTCACTTTTCTGGGGTTCCTCTTCATCAAATGGGAGGCCTCGCATTTCGAGTTGAGAAATGTGTAGGTCTGTTCAACGGTAAAATGCGACAAAATGGAAAAACATCGCGAAAAAATGAGGAAACAAAGCGACCTTACCTTGCCATCTGCCTTGACCATTGTCTTTCCATGGCCCGGGTAGATTTTGTACCCACTGTAAGCGCACAAACCGATCCTGCCAAAAGAAAAGACGCGATTTCATTAAATTAAGCGATGAAAACTTACAGGATTCGAGGAATAAAATTGGATAAATAAATTACTTCATTTTCGCCTAGGAAATGAACGATTTATAACCACACAGAACACGAGAAAAGGGAGCTCGCGTGGTTACTTCTGTAAGTGTTTACCCATTCAGCCGTTAGGAGCGGTACTGTCGCAATGACAAATTTCTTTCCCGCGTTTACGAGGCGAAAAAAACGTTTAATTCCGCCTAAAAAATCTGAAATTTTTGAATTATTTTGATCCTTTTTCTACTAATAAGACCACCAAAGTATGGAATAAAGAACTTAAAAGTCAGTGGGGCGCATTGAAAGCGCGTTTTTTTTTGTCAGAGCTTTTTTGTTTTGCTTTGGTTTTGTTGCCTCGGAAACAGAGACAAAAGTGACACAGACCGCGGAGAAAAGTTTTGTTTTCGACGATTTCACAGAGATTTTGATCAGGTAAATTCGTTTAAAGTAATAAAAACCCACCGAATGGACTAAAACAAACAGCTCGAATTAGGAAAGCCTTCCTTTAGGTCATCGGAGGGGCTGCAACCACCTGAGCAGGGATCTTCATTAGAGGGAGAACTTAATTTACATTTGTGAATAGGTACTGTTAATTCGGCTAACAAATCTTATTCAAGCCCTCAATATGATTCAAAAAACGGAAATTGCAGTCGCAGTCAATAAAATCTGGAACTTTCAGTAATCAAAAGTCGGGTAAATCTTCCTTGGAAAATCACAATAGCCAAGAGGTCAAAAAGCGATTTCGATAGCACTCTTTTGTAAAACAAAATAGTTGTAATAAATAAACAAAAGAGAAGAAAGCAATTTAACATTTTACATATATTAACACATTTTTAGCTTTCTTAAGTAATTTGTCCCCGACCATGGGCGTAGCCAGTGGGGGGCAGTTGCCCTCCCCTAAATTCCATCAAAAATTTACAATTATAATGATTAAAATCCAGCATAAAACTTTCGCAGAATTGCACAGCAACAGAACCAATTCCTCAAATTTCGCTTAAATACGACACCAATATCGCTTTTTTTTTTCTGTGGTGAAAACCAAATTTCGCACACTACAAAGCTCTGCCTCACTAAGTAACCAGCATCTCTGATTTGAAAAAAAAAACAAAAAAAATCCCTGACTTGGCTAACGGAAAAACAAATTTCTTGTATTTCGCTCCATAAAACCAATTTTGCGGATTTTTCTCACTAAAAAGACCACATTTTCGCTTATCGGTTTCACTGAGAATCCAAAATTCGCGGATGTTTGTTGCTGACAAACTGATTACGAGGGTCGCGGCTTAATTTGGAAACCGATTTTGCTGATTTTTCGCACTAAAATCCCATGTTCGCAGGTTCTACGGGCAATTTCGTGTGTTTTGGCTAGCTCAAACCGTGCTTAGCCCGCTCTGTCATCCAGACTTATGGTGGGAGAGGAAATGCCAGCTCTGCTTACCGTCTTAGGTTTAAAATTTGAAGTTTAGATCCAAACGTATCACTTTTCGGGGGGAGAAGTTGCAGTTTTTCGACATGAATTCCGAAATAGAAGGCTACAAACGACAGTTTTCCAGCAGATATTTATTTTTTGACAGATAGTGGCCGTTTCTGTGCAATTTTAGTCTCTGATGACCGTGAATTGACGCGATTGTAACCTCCAGATCCTGTTATAAGCCTGCGAAAGGGCAACGGTGCATCTGATAGTTTCGCCAGTGAAGCTGCTCACAATCAATCAATAAATCAGTGAGCCTGTGAGCCCGTACTCGGCCATGCCGACTCGAGGGCGCCAAAGCCGTAGTCGGCACATACGCCATATCCATCAGGCGTGGATCCAGTTTTTTTCAAGAGTAGTTACACAGAGTTTTTCCCCGATTTTACTCGTGAATGAGCACTGTTTTTAGCGTCGAATTGACGTTCTCCTTAACTTTAGCGGAAACTGAGTGCTTTTTCTCAATTCTACGTTGAACTAGCCCATTTTCTTCATTTTAGCCATGAAAAGGTCTCAAAAAACCGTGAATTAACGCATTTTTGAGTTACTATTTCAATTACGGTTAGCACTGGGCATCGCCTAACCGCGAATTGGTGCGTTCTGTCGAGTTCAGCCGCAAAAGAACAGTTTTTCCTCAATATTACCCGCGTGAATGAGCTCTATTTCTCAATTTTAGCCGCAAATGAGTGATTTTGCTCAACTCTACGTTGAATGAGCAATTTTTTTTGTCAATTTTAGCTGTAAAAGAGCTCTATAAACCATGAATCAGCGCATTTTCTTAATTTCGTCTTGGATTTTGCATCGCGAAACCACAAATTAGCGTGTTTTTTTCAATTTCAACTGCGAACAATGAAATTTATTAAACGTTAATCAGCGCTATTTCTTAATTTTAGCCTTGAATGGGTGTTTTTCCTCAGTCTTAAGGCCGCAACATGTTCTTTTCTGGATTTCATCCGCGAACGAGCACTTTTTCTCAAGACGTGCCCCCCCCCCCCTACTGTGGACCCGTGCCTAGCTGGCTGCCCACCCGTTGATCACGGGCTGGCTACGCCCCTGTCCCCGACTGCACCCTTAAGCCTCATCAATGGCCGTGAATAAACGCAAAATTTAGAACTAAATATTTTTGTGATTTTTGGTTAGCTTGGGTCCTATAATTATTGAGCGAAATTACAAGTTTCTCGGTTTCGGGTCCTTAAGCCCGTACGGTGGTGCCTCGACTCAGAAATAGCGCGATTTCCCAATTGTAGCGCGCGAAGTTATTGCCTCCAAAACCCGTGAGTTGGCGTTTTCTCCAATTTCAGACCCAAATCGGTGCATTTTAAGCGCACAAACCGATCCTGCCAAAAGAAAAGACGCGATTTTCATTAAATAAATTACTCCACTTTCGCCTAGGAAAAGAACGATTTATGACGAATTTTAGTCACGAAGAGCGATTTTTCTTGATCGTATAGATAGCCGCGAATTAACCATTTTTCTCAATTTTAGCCTTGAATTTACGCTTTTCTCAAATGTTACCATGAATTAAATTATTTTCTTAATTTCAGACCCAGACTTTGCCGCTAATGAGGTCGTTTCATTAAGTTTAACCGCGAAGAGCCATGAATATTAGTGATTTTCTCAATTTTAGCATCGAATCAGCGCTTTTTCTTACCTAATAGGTATTAGCCACGTGGTCTTGTTAGACAAGATCACCTCCTTACCGTTTCCTCCAATTTTAGCAGTTTTAGGTCCTCTGTGAACCATGGTTTAGAGCTTTTTTAAATTTTGGGCTTAGAAATAACGTCGAGAAACAGCAAATGAGCTTTTTGGCATAGTTTTAGCTACAAATTAGCGATTTTTCTAAGCATCTAGCCGCATCCTGCAAATTCACGCGACATCTGAAGTTTAAACGCCTACGGCCATTCATACAACTGTGGGGATAAGAATTAGTGTTTTCCCCTCAATCATAGCGCCAAATTAGCACTTATTTTTATCCATTTAAGCGGCAAAGTAGCGCATTTTCTTAATTTTAGTATTTTCTCCTCAATTTGTGTAGTGAATTAACTTTTTCTCAATTTAGCCCCGGGATTGCCTTTGTTTCAAAGCCCTCCGTTAACCACAAATCAGCGTTTTTTCTAAAATGTAGCCAAAAATGAGAATTTTATCCACCAATGAGCGCTTTTGCTCAATTTTAGCGAGAACTAGCGTTTTTTATCTTACTTTTAGCCGTAAAAGAGGTCTTGTAAACCACGAATTTGCGCTTTTCCTCCGTGTCAGTAACGAATTAAGCACTTTATACAGATACCAGTCATGAAACGACCGCTCTTTTCTGATTTATCGTCGCAAATTCAACAGCTAAATAGCGTTTTTTCTATTAAACAAATTGTTTGCAGCGAATTTAGCGATTTTATTCACGCGATGAGCAGCACGCACGTACGGTTTCACTTCCATATTTCCCCAGTGAAGCTGTCGGTCCGTCTGTAGCTTTTTTCTCAATAAATTGCATGAAAATGAAAACCTGGCCATTTCTTGGTAATGCAAAGCGCAAATCTGACCTTTTTTCTATGAATTTTACCTTTGAAAGCTCCTCCAAAAACCGCCCATTAGAACTTTTTTCTCAAGTTTGGTCTGGAAGTTGCGTAAAAAAAAACACGAATTTGCACATTTTATGAATTTTGCCGCGCGAATGATCGCTTTTAGTCAATTTCCACCACGAACAAGTGGTTTATCAAACTTTTAGCAGCAAATTAGTGGTATTTTCCTCAGTTTTAACCGCGAAACAGCGATTTTACCCACTTTTATCCATGGATCCGCTCTTTTTCTCCATTTTTAGCCATTGGTATCCTAGCCCCAAGAACATATGGTATTTCACATATTGGTTAGTCTCAATTTCAGCTGAGGAATGAGCGCTCTTTCTCAACTCTTCCCGTAAAATGGGCCTCCGTAAACTGCGAATTTTCACACAAAATTAACATTATTGCTTCTAAATCGTGACATTATGGCCGAGAGGGCAACTATTTCGGACATAAAGCCTATATATAGCAACGCGACTGAAAATTTCGCCTCGTTCGGCTATAGGTGACCAAAAAATGAAAATTTAGCCCTCGGAAGTGACTGTTTGGTTAACTAAACTTAAACCTCCGCAATACTTTGTCTCAAAAACGGACTCATCAGCCATAAGACAGCGAATTTAATCCCTGGAAGAGACTGAGAGACCATAAAACCTTTTGGCTTCGTAACCGCGACTGCTGAACTATGCTGACAGATACGAATGTAATTGTTTTAATTTCATGTTACAGATTCTTTAATTATTTGGAAGAAAAAAGTCTTTAAAAAATGGCGATGACGACACGATTTCAAGTCACCGATCCCAATAACCAGGACACTGATCTTTACGCGGGCTATGATGACTATCATCCGGCCTACAACACAAAAAATCTCAACGAAGACGAATATTTACAGGACGCTTTAAAATCTTCCTATGGAAAAAGGACCAGGCTTGTAAGTGACAGTGGCGTAGTTATCGGTATACCGTTTTAAAACTCATTTGAAAACTCTGAACTGTACAGTACACCGGGCTCAAAACTCCGGGGACTGCAATGCGTCTAGGCACGTCTTCAGGGGTGAGTTACATTAAAAAAAAAAAAATAGAAATGAAAAGAACGCCAGAACCTCACGGAAATTATTTTCCGTATTTAGTACCGTGAAGGTGGAGTCAGACCAGTTACAGGAACGATCGACCCTGTCAATCGTCCAATGACGGCCGTCCGTGGAGCGGGTTACACTTCACAGAGGTCCGACACTGTTGTCGCTCCGCGACCAACGATCTCGACACCTTTCACCGAAAGAACCGAGGAAAGGTAAAATGGGTGGGTGTGATTTTTGTGGGGGGGAGGAGAGGTAGAGAGGTGTATAAAAACGCTTAATTTTTCTTTTTAAAATACGATAAGGATCGAAGACAAGGTTAGAAGAATTGAAAAGTCAATTAGTCAACTGGTTGACGAGTCCTGTGTTTTGGCGTTCAAAAAAGACTTCGTCGCGGCTCTCAACAAGGCGAAAGAGGCGTCGGCCAAAAATAAAAATTTGATTCGACTCCAAGAACAAGCCGGAATGGGCGATGTTCACAATCTTGATTTAACGTGTCTGGCAAGTTCGAGACGATTCGGGTAATTTAGAAGTTTTTAACCGTGGCGCATTTATAACGCGCAGGTGTTGTTCAACCTGGCGACTCAGTATGAAAACAATGAAATGACCACCGAGGCGCTCAATACTTATTCGATTATTACGAACAATAGAATGTTTCAAAATACGAATTATTTGAAAGTCAACATGGGGAATATTTACGCCAAAACTGGACAGATACAGAAAGCGATTAAAATGTATCGAATGGCTTTCGACCAAGTCTCTAGTCATTACAAGGATTTAAGGTAAAAATCTCGGGAATGTAGTTATTTGAGGTGCTTAACACAATTTAAATCCCGAAAGAGTGAAAATAATGCATAACATCGGGCTTCTATTCATTAAAATGGGACAGTACACCGACGCGTGTACCAGTTTCGAGTACATCATGCAAGAATGTCCCAATTTCAAAGCAGGTAGGTCAGCCCTTAGGAACCCGCAGCCCCCCCCCCCCACACACACACAACATTAAAACGGTGGTTTTCAGGGCTCTACACTATCGTGTGTTATTTCATCATGGGCGACAAGGATAAAATGAAGGACAGCTTTGCAAAACTCGTGTCAATACCATTGGATATCGACGAGGAAAGATACTCTCTGACGGTATGAACAGTTTTTAGTACTTCCAAACATGGATGTGCGAGGGTGGGTGGGGGAAAATCGCCGAGTAGTCGTTTCCATGGCTACATACATACCATAGCATTCGAGTGCTTTGAATTCCTTAAACTCTATAAGTGCCTTGATATCTGGAACTTCTTAAATGCCTTGAATGCCTGAACTCCTTGAAAGTCTTCAATTCAAGAGTCAATCCCAAGAAATTTTGGTTTTGCAGCAGCCAAGCCCGGTACATTTTGGACAGGAGCCAAACCAGAGCAAAATTGTTTACGAATTGGTTGAATTTGGTTTTATAAGGGCCAAACTATTTGGCAGAATATACCGGAGGCTGTTATCTTGAAAGAAGCATTGCTCGGCTTGAAAATATTCAATTTAGCCCTTCAAACTGCATACTTGACTCTGTGTAGGGTTGCCAGAGGTGCCAGAAGGATGATATAAGGACACCTCCCTCCTTCCAAAGGCGCTTGTGGTGGCGGGGGGGGGGGAGGTTGACAAGTCTCATACAAACGAACAATTATTAGGTCTGTTCCAGCAAGGTGTTCGGAGTACATCAGTTGCCATGAAACTGACCAATAAAATTTAAGTTGATAACATGTTATCGGCTGGTCCCACCAATATCATCACATCGTCATGTCGTTGATTCATGTCCCGAATTTGGCTGGGTGCTGAAGACAAATGCCCCAGGCAGACGCTCATATTCATATTCAGATCCATAAAACCTATCGAATGAGACCAGTTACAATGAATATAAGTTCGGGTAGGGCGAGGGGGGCCGACCGGGTCCCCGAAAAGCTAAAATACACGAAAATGAGGATTTTTAGATTCTATATTCATGGATGTAGGTATGTAAAAAGGTTGGACAGCGATTTAGCTAATTTCTACTAATTCCAGTTCAATATCCGACCTGGATAATATAACGTTACAAGTGATATCAGCAAATATTGTGGGCTGAATATACGATTGAGCCCTCGAGAGTGCTTTTCTGGTGGCCCAAATACAGAAAATTCCCGCATTCTTGAGGAAAATTCGCGACTAAAATAGAGAAAATACACCGTCCCCAGATTCGTTAGGTTCTTATAAGCGCAATTTGCTGACGGGGCAAAAACCTAGGGAAAAACGCTAAATTCGTAGCTATAACTGCGAAAAAGCGCTAATTCGTGGTCTCTCGATGCAACTTCCAGATCAAAATTGAGAAAAAAAAGCGACCATTTCACTTCTAAAATGTAGAAATCTACTCAAAAGTTTTGTTTTGGGGGCGGCTAAAATTGAGAATACACTGTATTCTCACTGTTACTTGTACAAGGCTGTACAAAAAAAAAAATTGCAGCTAATATTGACAAAAACAACGCTAATTCGGGTTAAAATTGGGCAAAACAGAGAAAATTCACAACGGAAATTGCGAAAAGTCACACATTCGCATATAAAAAAGAGAATTGATGCTAATTCGCTGCAAAATTAGCAGAAAACGCTATTTCACGGCTGAAATTGAGAAAAATTGTTAATTCGCGGATAATGTTGAGGAAAAACGTTAATCCGCGAATAAATTTAAGAAAATCGCTAATTTAGCAGCTGAGGGTCAAACTGAAAAACAGCGTGAATCCATAGCAGAAAACAGAAAAAAAATTGCTTGTGCAGGGCTAAAATTGAAAAAAATCACTAATTAGCGCTGCTAGAATTGAGAAAAACACAAATTTTCAGCACAAATTTTGAAAAAGTGCTAATTCGCTTTTATAAAAATGGTTAATTTGCAGCTGAAAATGAGGAAAGCGCCAACGGAGGAAAATCGCTGATGCAAGCGATAGAAACGCTATTGCTCTGCTAAAATTGAGAAGAAGCGCTTACCCGCGGCTAAAAAACCCCGGCTTAAAATGAAAAAACGCAAACGCATAGCTTTCGTTCGAGGCTAAAACTAAACGAAAAAATGCTAATACATAGCAAAAATTGAAAGGAAAAATGTCAACGTGGGACTGAAATGTAAAAAAATGCAGCTAATATTCATAAATTCACTAATTAGCCCGGAATAAATAAAGAAAATACTGTAGTTTTCAGCTCAACTTGGGATAGGGCTATTCCCTGTTAAAAATGGAAACAATAATGGCTACTTTGCAGTTAAAACTGAGAAATGCGCTAATTTGCGGCAAAAAACTGAGGACAATTACGAATTCGCGGAGTTTATTAATATTTCTAATTTAAATACTCGTCTTCTGAAGGCAACTTAGCCGGCTAAAATTTAGAAAAACGGCAAATTCATGGCTATAAAAGTAAAAAATTCGCAGCTAGAACTGGGAAGAAGCTCTAATCCATTGCTAATACTGTGCTAAAATGTAAAACAACCCGGTAATTTGCGGCTAATATTGAGAAAATTATTAATTAGCCTGGCTAAAATTAATAGAAAGGTTACTTTTCAGCCTAAATTTTAAAGAGTGCTAATTCGCTGTCAAAAATAGAAAAATTGCCCATTTGCAGTTGACATATATCGGAAAACGCCAAGTCGTGGCTAAAATTAACAAAATTCGCGGATTCGAGTGTTATAGAAACGCTTCTGAGCTGCTAAAATTAAAAAAAGTGCTAATTTGCGGCTAAAATTGATGAAAATCATTCATTCACGGCTAGAGTTGAGAAAAATTCCAATTGACGTTAAAAATTGAAATACTCCAATTCGCGGCTTCTGCAGTTAACTTTGAGGTTAGAATTGGGGAAAACCGCCATTTCATTGCTATTGGGGGGGAGGCGAGACCCGCTACGCGGATAAAACTGAGAAAAATCGTTAATTCATAGCGTATGGTGAACAAAAATGTTAATTTGTGGCAATAATTTAGAAAAAAAACGCTATTTTGTGACTAATATTATAATATTGTGGGGCATTAAAGTTGAATTTGTCCTTATTTATGGGTCTATTTTTAATCTATATCATTCACGTTTGTGATCACTTTATTTAAACCCCCATCTACCTGACGCGACCCGCCCATTCTTCATATCTACAGATTTTTCAGAAGTTATTGAGCCGACTTATGGAAAATCAGGGGTTTTCGGTAAATTTGAAGAAATCTGGCTGGACAATTCTTCATATCCCCGAAATCGGGATAAATCCCGATTTTTCGGGACTCCTGGCAACCCTAACTCTGCGAAACTGGACATTTACCGAATTTCCCGACAAACAACAGTTTTTAAGGCTAAATTGACAGTTTAAAGAGTGAGGGGGGGGGGTATTTTGTGTTGAGCTGGCTGCAGAGCTTTAGGCTTCCAATTATTGTTGGTGTTTAAATGTTGCTTGAAGGACGATGACCCGGCCATGAAAATAATTTTAGAAGTCATAAGGGACGACAATTTGAGACGTCTCGAACGCCAGCTCACCAATCAAGCTCACAATAATATTCTAACAGCGGCTAAACTTATCGCTCCGGTGATTGACACGAGTTTCACGGCCGGTATGTATAGTCCCGATCACCCTCACCACAAGGCGTCGCTGTTTATTTTTGGCGTCTCAAAACGACACTTTTTGTGACAGGCTACAATTGGTGTATGGAAATTGTGAGAAATTCGTCACACGCCAGCCTCGTGGGTGACCTTGAAGTGAATCGAGCTCTGATGCACTTGAAACAGAAAGAAATCACGCCGGCTATCGACACGCTTAAGTCACTGCACAAAAGTCCTGAGACTCGCCTGGCGACGACCGCTGCCACGAATTTATCGTTCATATTTTATCACGTAAAACAATATCAAACAGCGTGGGTTCTGTTACTTTTTTGGTGTCCTAATAACGAATCTCACAGAAAGGGGAATTGGATGAAGCTGAAAAGTTTGCCGATTCGGCTCGAATATCCGACGCATACAACGCGGCGGCGTATGTCAATTTGGGGAACTGTATTTTCGCTAAAGGAGACCCGGAGAAAGCGAAAGATTACTATTTGAATGCAATTGAAAACGACCCTTCCTGCGTTGCAGCCCTTTACAACTTAGGTGAATGACATTGTACGCCCCTCAACTGTTCAATTATTTTACAATAAAGGGTTGAAATGGCTATAGGTTTAATTCATAAAAGACTCGAACAATACGAGGACGCTCTCGACTATTTTTTGAAACTTCACGCCATCATGAATAGCCATCCACCGGTTTTGTACCAGTTGGCTCACCTTCATCAACTCGTTGGTGACATCGACCAGGCAATTGAATGGTAGCAAATGGTCAAAATGTGGTGTAAACTGTCGTTATAATAGTGCGATTTTGCGCAGGTTTCTTCAACTATTGAGCATTGTACCGGCAGACCCGAGTATTCTACAAAAATTGGGGGAGATCTACGATAATGACAATGACAAGCAACAAGCCTATCATTACCACTACGAGGTACAGTATCGGAGGCGTTCTCAGACCGTCGAAACCTCATTTCGTTGTTGTTTTTCTAGGCCTACAGATTTCTTCCGTCGGATCTTCGAGTACTCGACTGGTTGGGTGCCTACTACGTCACTCATCGCGTCCCAGAAAAAGCGATTCCATTCTACGAGAAAGCAGCCCTTATGCAACCGTACGAAAGCAAATGGCCTCTGCTTGTTGGATCGTGTCACCGCCGTTACGGGAACTACGAAGCTGCTTTGAACACTTATAAAGCGACTTTGGCTCGATTTCCCGACAATATTGATTGTAAACTTGAAAATCATCCACAAAATCGAAATTTAATTTGAGTAAAAACTGTTGTTTGCCCCCCCCCCCCCTAGGTTTAAAATTTCTGGTTCGACTTTGCTCCGATCTTGGTTTGAAGGAGACAACTGAGTACGCCATGGAACTGAAGAAAGCGGAAAAAACAAAGGAGATTAGAGAGCGAATCAGTAGCAGTCGATCGGGGTCGAGAAGAAGCAGCGGACGGTCGTCGAGCGGCCGTGGTGGATTTAGCCCGGCGGCCTCTGACTCACCACCGTTGCCACCGTCGTCGCGTGGAGCGAACGGCGGGCAACATCAGTCTCACGCGCTCGGTAAAATTATATATTATACGCGCGATAAAAGTCCGATCGTTTGTTTTAACTATTTTTTGTTTGTTTGTTTTCAGATGCGAGCTACGCTGACCCACTGGGACCGATACAGGAGCGGCCCAGAACGGGCATGATCGCTCCAAAAACGCCTTGGAACAAAAGCTTGGGGGATGAAGACTTTGGCGATGAAGAAATCACTCAAGATTTATTACCTGAGTGAAATTACAACTGAAAATACGGAGAAACCGAGTATAATTGAAATAATTTTATTAAATAAATTTTGCGTGTTGATTAAAACAGTTTATTATAGCTGCCGAATCAGTTAATTCGAATTGATCAGTTTGGTTCACACTGTTTTGGCACGGAAGTGTACAGTGGGGGGCGGGGGCGGTCATAGGTAGAGCACGGTCGACGGGCTACGCTTTCTGTGAAATTAGTGAAACAAAAAACGAAACAATGTAAAATCGCGACAAATGTTTAGAACATCCCGCTATCGCGCTATAAAAGTCGTAAGCCACGTCAATTCGAGCTATGACCAACGGTCGGCCCAATTTACTCGAATTGTCAATGCAAGCTTTCAAATCGATAAAGGACACCAAACCGATCAAATAACCGTCGCACAAAACTGGATCGCCCTCTTCAAGGGCGCACAATGAATTGACGACCAGGTCAAACGACCTGGCGCAAATGTGTTTCCCGTTGGCGATGTCGACTCCCGTCAATTTTTCGCTCTCGCTCAACCACCACGGCTCGTACAGTTGACACTTTTGAAAACTGATCAGCTCGATTTTTTGTTGCGTGAAATGACTCAGCCCATTCAGATTGTTCGCCATGCTTCTATAGCCGCCAAAACCGGCCACTTGACACGGTCGACCCAAATTGACGAGTTCCTCGATGATGTAGGTTACAACGCTGGGAAAATGAGGTACGGGAGGCGCGAAGCGTACCTCTTGCGTACACTTGAACGGTTTTGTCACCTGCTCGGAAGATCATTTTTTATATGGGAGGGGACTAAGCTGTTTGGGTTAATTTACTCACCTCAACTGCACCAATATTATAAACGTATCCGCTAGGCCACACGTACTTACACTTTTCATAGTAATAAACATCCCTTATTTTGTAAACTTTCCCACTCGACGAAGACAATTGTCCATGACCATGAGTGCTCATTCCGACTTGTATTTCGTACAGTTCAAACGCCATTTTTTGAAATCTACAACGCGGGGGGGAAAAATAACGATATACCCAACAAAAGAGACTTGAAAACTTCGTACCTAGCGTTCACAACGTCAGCGATGTACCATCCCGTACAGTTACACGTGGTGAGAACGTGGTGTCGACTGATGATCGCTCCACCGCACTCCACTAAATCGGTTTGAGTGTTAATTAAAGCGGCAAAATGGGGCACTTCCGTGGCATTGACTGCTCTTGGGTCGCTTAAAATAGCTGGAAAGTAGGCGGTTACAGCCAAAATATATTTAATCGTCATCTGGTCGAATGCAAAATATAAATATTTTGATTTGATGTCTACCGTTTAGTGACTTCGAAGAGTCAATGAAAGCGCACACTCTATTTCTTGAGTTGTTTATGAGAATGCATGGGTGTGGAGGGGTGGGGGAGGTGACGGAATCATCTTTTTCCAGTTTCCATCCCTCGAGGTTCATACCAGCAGCACCGGCCGGGCCCGTCATCCGTCACACTTCTCTCAGAATGATTCCACTTGGAACTCAGATCGACTCTGATGCGCCCAGATGGGTGCGGAACTGATTCTCCACACCAAACCGCCCCTCTCTTGGAGTCTGGAGTGATGTCTATACGATGGTTGTGAAGTTGTGACCAATTTCGAGACCCTCGCCGAGAAGGCCCCCAATCCTGTGTGGATCACGGGCGTTGGGGGGGGGGGGGGCCCGCGATATTTTACCACCAGTTTTCACATTTTTAATAATGTTTTTAGACTATTCAAACAAAATTCAGTGCCAGGAGAATAGTATTGGCCAGGAGCTCCTCGAAATTCCAACAAAACCTAAAATACTCGAATGATTGGCGGGTTTTTCACTTCAAGGGGTTTCCGATGTTCTTACAGTGTTCGATCTGTTACCATCGGCGTGCTGCTGGGGGTGGAAGAACACTCCCAATGTTCACGTTCAGAGTGGGCCCCTGAAAATCTTAAAGGTGCGAACAAAATTGGGGTTTTAGGGTTTTAAAGCGTTGGTTTGCCACTAAAATTTAGAAAAATACATCAATGCGAGGTATTGGAATGCACCTTTGCGGCTAAAAAAAAGAAAAATGTACCTACTAGCCCAGGGCCGGCCAACCTTTTTTGGTCGTGGGCCATAAACCATGGTTATAAGAACTCAGGTGGGTCACCCTTCCTCACCCTCACCCATCCCAAACGAGCAAAACACTTTGATCTCAGCAAAAGGCCGTGACGCTCTGAATAAAACGCAATTGGAGCCTATTCAATAAGTTCAACAACATAACCGCAGTATAATAAGGTTTTCCATTTGCACAAAAAATGCGCTCTGTGGCAGCTCATTGAAGTGCCGCCCTTAGACATTTTGCGCCCCCGGGCGAATCTTTCACCAACGCCTCGCCGTGAATAGTTGCCTTCATAGAAGCCACGAACGAGAGTGTTTACTCTCACGCTTCATCCCTTCTTCGGTCTCCATGTTAGCAGCGAACTAGCGATTTCTCTCCATTTCAGCCGCTAATGAGCGATTTCCCCCTTGAACTAGCGCTATATTTTCTAATTTTAGCCACAAAGTTATCTCCGGAAACCGCGACTAGCCATTTAACCCCATAAATAGCCATTTTTCTTGACTTCAGCCGTGAAATCACTCGTTTCACCTAATTTTAGCCTCCTGGCGAGCCAACAATGAGAGTTTCCCCCCCTCCCAATTTTCACGGCGAATTAACGCTTTTTCCAAATTTTATCCAGGAATTAGCGCATTATTCTCATTTAACCGTTGTTTTAGCGATTTTGTTCACTTTCAGCCGCAATGCGCGTTTTCTCCATTTTAACCGCTAATTACCGATTTTGTCCCCATTTCAGCCGTAAAGTACAGTTTTTTTTGTCATCTTAGCGATTTTTCACCATTTTAGCAGTGACTGAACGATTTATCTGAATTTTGCAGTGAATTTGTGTTTTTCCCTATGTCAGCCGCTAATTAGCGATTTTTCTCCATTTCATCCATGAATTACTAACTTTTCTTAATTTTAGTTGCGGACTAGCGATTTCCTTACTTCAGTGCTTCTTCTCAATTTTATCGATGGATTAGCAATTTTCTCTATTTTAGCCACGAAGTAGCGTTTTTTTGTTGTCGTTTTAGCGATTTTTCACCATTTTAGCCGTGACTTAACGATTTTTATGAATTTTACAGTGAATTTGTGTTTTTCCTGCTTGAAAGCCGCTAATTAGCGATTTTTCTCAATTTCATCCTTTGAATTAGCAACTTTTCTTAAATCTAGCCGCGGATTAGCGATTTGTTTCGCTTTTAGCTATGAATTAGCATTTTTTCGCTGTTTGAAAATTGTCGAAGCTAAAAATTGTCGTTTCCATACTTCTAGCCTCCATGCCCCCCCCCCCCACATTTAATCTCGACTTTAGCCGCAAATACGAGATTTTAGCCGCTAAATAGCGATTTTCCCCCATTTTATCCGTGAATTAAGGCTTTTTCTTAATTTTCCCCGCGAATTAGCGCTTTTTCTTAATTTTCTTTGCGAATTAGCGCTTTTTCACTTTTAACCATGATGATGTTTTTTAAGATTGAGCCACGAACTTGCGTTCTGTATAAGGCGAGAATTCATGTTTTTGTAATTTTTTAGGAGTGAATTAGCGCTTTTTCTCACTACCATTGGTGAATTAACGATTTTACACTATTTTATTCGTGAATCAAGCGTGTTTCGTAATTTTAAACGCAAATTACTGTTTTTTACACGTTATCCGCGGCTAATATTGAGAAAACGCTAATTCGTGGTTTCTTGAGGAACTCTGGGGTTTAGAAAATGCGCCAACTCGTGGCGAAAATTAAGGAAAATCCCAGATTCCCGGCTAAAATTTGGAAATCTCACTAATGTGCCAATCTAGGGGCAAGTAAGCGGCAAGAAGTTTTGAAAAAGTGTTAATATTGGTGTCTAAAATAGCGAAAAAGTACTAATTCATGGCAAAAAGCTAATTCACGACTATTATTGAGAAAAAGCGCTAAATCGCCTCTATAAAATTGAAAAAACTGCGATCAATCGCTCTGCTGATATTGAGAAAATGCCAATTCGTGGTTCTTGAGGCTAAAATAGAGACAAATCGCCAATTTTCACAGCTAAAAGTAGAAAAAATCTATAATTCGCAGCCAGGACAGAAAAACTGGTAATTCACGTGATCAAGTTAACTAAATGCGCTCCATTCGCAGATGAAATTAAGAAAAATTCCAAATTACTGATTAATTTGAAAAAATCATTTAATTCGCGGATGAAACTGAGGAAAAAGCGTTAATTTGCCAAGAAAATGGAGGAAATAAAGCTCTGATTCACGACTAAAATTGTGGCAAAAACCTGATTCGCGGTCAAAATTAAGAAACAATGCTAATTCGCAGCCATAATTGAGATAAAGCTCTCATTCGGGGGCTAAACTTGAGAAAAACTGCTAATTTGCGTTTGCAGTTAATGAAATTGAGAAGAAGAAGCGATAAATCGCTTAGCAGGCTCAGCTAATATTGAGAAAACACCAATTCGTGGTTTATTCAGGCAACTCTGTGGATAAAAAACAGAAAAAGGAAAACAAATCGCTAATTTTCGGCTATAATTAAGGAAAAACGCGTAAATTTGTGAATTCTGGGACAGTCTTGTAGGTAATTCACTGTGCCAAAAGCTATCGACTCACGGTAATTTACTCCCTCCCCCACTCCAGCACCATTTTAATGGAGCAATTTCCAATTCACGGGTTAGAATGATGGGGAGGGTGATCAAAAAGAAGAAGGACTGGCCTCCAACCCTTCAAATTGTTATTGTCCGCACCAATTGAAGCCCACGTTTGCGAGCACAAAGCCAAAGTGGATTAGAATTGCAAATTGTTCCGCGCAAAATATATATTGTTATAGCGAAAAAAAAAACCTTAAACGTTCTTTTTGAGATTTCATAATGTGGAACACATTAATCAACACAGCACGTCATCAAAAGATTACGCAATTTGAAATACATTGCAAACAACAATTGTGACAGTTTATGTCGTGCTCTTTTACTCTTTTTCGACACATTAAGTTGTCTTAGTTTAATAAAGAACGTACGTTGTAAAGAATTGCATTGTAATCCCTCCACATGAAGCGATTTTTCTTCCAATATCGCGCAAAATTTCATTGAAAACACCTGCTCCGTAATTAATTTTCATTGAGATTACCTGTTATGGCAATATTGCCTGGAAAATTGAGGGCTTTGAGGTGAAGACACCGCCAAAATGGGCCCAATAGTTATGATGAGAGGGCGTTGAACCAGTATAGTGGCGAGTAGGGAACTCAATGGGAACGCAAACGGCTGAACCGACTATATTTGCGCTCTAAAAATTGCCAAACTGGAAATTCCCGCTCTATAAAAGTAGTCAAACGGACTTCAAGCGCCCAATAACGAGGCTAAGCTAACGAGATTGTCGCTGCCCTGAAAATGGCTAAATCAACCTATTCGCGCTCCAAAAATTACCAATACTGACCATCCTCGCCTTTGTCTTGCGACGACGTACCATATTCGCATCCCAAAAACGGCTAAACTAACAGTACTTGCGCCCTAAAAAGTGTAAAATCGACCATTCAGAAGCAAAAAACGTCCTAACTGACCATTCGTGCCGTATTTGGCTTGACATGACTATTTACGCACTTGAAAAATGGCAAATTTTAACGATTCGCGCCTTAAAAATGTCTAAACTGACTTTACGAGCCCCGAATTCGCGCGCTAAAAATGCCTGAACAGGGGATTTCTGCCCTGAAAATGCCCAAAAGTGACCATTCAGGCGTAGAATATGGCTAAACATGCAATGCTTCCTGTAAACATGACCAAACTGGCACCCGCTTTAAAAACGACAAAACTGACTAATCGCGGACTCTAAAATGGCAAAACTGACGATTCTTGCACTGAAAATATCGCCCAAGCTAATATTTTCACTCATTAAACATATAAATCACCTGAAAATGTGCACCTTGGAAAAAGCCAACTGACCATTGACACCCTGACATGATGAGTTATATTTGCACCATATACAAATAGCAAAACTGACTGTTTGTGTCCACGAAATCGTTAAATTCATGATTCTGGCCGTGATGTAATAATGGCTAAAACTAAGTTCGTACTCTGTAGAATAAAAAGATGGATTCATGCGCTCTGAAAATATCACACTGACTATTCACGACCGCTAGAAATGACCATAGTGACAGTTTGTGTAGTACAAATTGCCAAGCCGTGGCTATAATCACACTCAAAAATGGATAAAACTGACTCTATGCGGTCTATATAAATGGTTAAACTTACGATTCACGCTTGAAATTGGGCTGATAATTGCTTTATTGACTAATCACGCCCTAAAAATGGCTAAACGCACTGTTCGTGCCAGGGAAATGGTGAAACTTACCATTCATGCTTCAAAAATGATCAAATACTGTGAGCCTTTACGCCATTAAAATGGCTATACTGCATGCAGATGATTCATGCCCTAAAAATAGCCTAACTAATCATTTGCACAATGTAGATGGCTTAGTAAATGAATTCTATCGGATTTACTCGCCCCTGAAGCCTATTCTAACAAGGACTGTCCCCCTAAAAAGCCAATTTCGCAGGTTTGACTCAATCAAAAATCGCGAATTACACGGGGTTGACTTATTCGCTCGTTAGGCACTGTCTACAGTGCCAGGGGCGGGGGGGGGCTCCGTGTCCTGAGGGGCGCGTCCTGCGCAAAAAGGCCGACGAGAAAAAATGACGTAAGAAGCGCATTTGATTCATAAATATTTCAAGTTGGGATTGTTTAGAGATCTACAGATCTTTTATTTATTTATTTATTCATTTATTTATTTATTCAGAAAAAAAGGGTGCACCGAGAATTAATACGCTGCTGATATTTGGGGTTAGCTAACAATTTTAGCCGTAAAATTATTACTTTCTCTTAATTCTAGCAGCGAAGTATTCAGCGTTTTTTTCCCAATGTTAGCGATTTTTCTCAATTTTTACAACGAATTTTTGATGCAAATAAGCGATTTTTTTACATTTTCGGCCGCGGATTAGCACTTTTTCTCACTTTGAGCTACAAATTAGCGTTTACCTTAATCTCAGCCGCGCTAATAGTGATTTTGTTTTTTTTTTTCAATTTTAGCCGCGATTTTGTTCTCACTCTCATAGCCTTGAATTAGCGTTTTGTCTTGCCTCTGTTTTTGCGTTTGCAAAATAGCAAAAACCGGGGTTTGTATCAATTCAAACACCGCGAATCATCGATTTTTTTCCTCAATATTTTGGGCTGGAAGTTTTATCGAGGTATACCGCTGATGAACGCCTTTTCACAGTTTTAGCGCCGGATATTATTATTATTATTAGCCCCTTCTCATGTTTATCCGCTTAAGAGACAAAAAAACTGGGAATCAGCGTATTTTAACTAATTTAGAAAAATGCTTATAGCTACTTCGCGTCTAATGTTTCCTCGAAGCTTCCGTATAAAGTGCAGGAAAATCGCTAATTAGAGGCTAGAAGTACGAAATCGAATATTTTTGGCTTGAAGGCAAGCATGTGCGCTCAAATTGAGAAAAAAGCGCAAAATAATTCATAGCTAAAAGTGCAAAAAATCCTTAATTCGAAGCTCATAATTAAGAAAAGTGCTAATTCATGGATGACATTGAAAAAAAAAAATCACTCAGCGGCTGCATGAAATCAGGAAAACACTAATTTACTGCAACCATTCAGAAAAATCGGTTATTCACAAATTCGCTAATTCCGCAATGAAGATGATTCTAAAATGGACAGCTAAAATGGTGGAAAATCGCTAATTCAAGGCTAGAATGGAGAGAAATCGTAATTTCACGCTGAAGTGTAGATAAAACGCTAATTTGCGGTGAAAATGGAGAAAACGCACAAAATAGCGGCTTATTCTGAACGGTGACTTCTACGGCGTCTATCCCCCCTTGACGAATGGACGCGAAATCCCCCCCCCCCGCCCCATTATGTATTAAAGGCCTTTAAAATGGAAAATTACAGTGAAAAACGACGTTAATGAATAGTAGGTTGTACTTTAATTTTTTCGCTAGTGATACACAAGCGTAGAAAACCTTGGAGATTTCAGTGCCCAATTTTGACAAATTGGATGAAATCAACACCACATAGCGTTAAATTATGGCTTATTCTTATTTTTAGCCGCGAATCAGAGCTTTTTCCACACCTTATTCGCAGATTAGCGCTTTATCGCAATTTCAAGCCGCGAATAAGCACTTTTTCTTAATTTAAGCCGTGAATTGGATATTTTCCTCATACATTTCATTAGCGAAATAGCGGATTAGCGTTTTCTTCATTTTAGCTGCGAATTAGTTGGTTTTTTCACTGGTCAAGAATTAGTGCTTTTCCATTATTTTATCCTTAAAGTTGCATTCACCAGAAGGCCGCGAATTGGCATTCTCTCAATTTTAACCGCTAATTAGCGTTTTTCTCCATATAGTGAATTAGCGATTTTTCTCAATTTTACCTGGATATTAGAGCTTTTTCTCAATTTTAGCCGCAAATTAGCGTTTTCATTTCAAACGCTTGAAGTCATGAATTAGCGTTTTTCTGAATTTTACCGCCAATGTGCGATGTTTCTTAATATGTGCCGCGAATGAGCGCCTTTTTCCAATCTTGGCCATGAGGAGCGTCTTTTCTCAAATTTTGACTCAGATTCCTTCAATAACGAAAAGCGAATTGGCGTTTACTTAATTTTAGTCGTGAATTAGCGTTCTTCTCAATTTTGGCCATGAATCGGCCCTTTTTATGAATTTTACCCGCGAATTTGCGCTTTTCTCAATTTTTAATCGTGAATTAGCGCTTTTTCCACATTTTATTCACGAATTTGAGCCCTGTTCCTCAATATCATCCGCAAATTGTAGTGATTTTTCTACATTTGCAACCTCGAATCATCCTTTTGTCTCAATTTGAGCCGTAAATTAGTGGTTTCATCATATTAGTTTGTAATTAGCGATTTTCCCCAATTTCAGCCGTGAATTAGTGTTTTTTCAATTATATTCCGAAATCGAGACCGAGACCGAGATCGAGATGGCATTTTCCGGACCGAGACCGAGACTAAGTCTCGACGGTGTGATCCAAAAAGCTCGATGCATATAGGGCTGGTGTAGATATTTTTACACAACAAATGAACCGAATCCAGTGGCGGATCTAGGTTTTTGTCTTGGGAGGGGTTGCACACCATAAATCCACTCTTGCGGAAAATGCGAATTAACTCTATTTTTCTCTATTTTCCCAGCGGATAAGCTCGTAAGTCCGATTAACTCTCTCTTAATTCTGAGTTTTAGCCCGAAACTTGCCATGTATAGTAACCACGAATTGGTGTTTTCCCAATTTTTGCCGCGATATAAGCACTTTTTCACAATTTTAGCCGTCAATTAACAAGTTTTCCCAAATTGATCCGCGATTTATTCGTTTTCCCCCGTTTCAGCAGCGAATGGTCGCGTCTTGTCCACTTCAGCCACGTATTTTCTCGAGTTGAGCAGACGGCTGATCCAGGATTTCCTCAAGGGGGGGGGGGGGCTTGGGGAAATTGTGTCCTTCGCTCTACTAAAAAGGACTCAACAGCGATTTATTACTACCTAGAAATAGCTATTCCCGCCATAAAAACGGCTAAACTGACTATAATCGCTCCCCAAAATAGCAAAACTGACGATTTATGCCTTTTGAAAACGGCTAAACTGCGACTAATTATACCCTAAAAATTGGCAGTTAGGTACCTCTCTAAAAATAGCCAAACTGACTCCAAGTGCAAAAAATTGGCCAAACTGACGGTTCACGCCCTGAATATGCCTAAACTGATGATTCCTGCCCTGTAGGCTGCAAAATTGACCATTGGCGCGCCAATAATGGTCAAACTATAACCTTCATGGGACTAAGCACGCTAAAAACAACCAAACTGGTGGATGCGCCGCTTTAAAGATGGCCAAACTGACTTTACTAGCTCCAAAAATGTTTAACTGGCGTCATTTTTGCCATGAACGCGCTTGAACAAATTATTATACCAGCCCTGAAAATGGTAAAATCGACCAGTATTTTGCCAAAAATAGCCAAACTGACTATTCTCGCCTTGGTATGACATCGTATTCGCGGCTTTTAAATGAAAAAAAAAAAAAAAATGAAAAAAAAAAAAAAAAAAAACTCATTGACTATGCGCCCTAAAATTGGCCAAACTGGCTATACAAGCCATACAATTGGCAAAACCTGCTCTACGCTTTCTAAAAGTAGCTCAACTGACGATTCGCGGCTTGAAAATATCACGCTGACTATTCATGCCCTAGAAATTGCCATATACTGGCAGTTTGACGTATTCACGCCCTAAAAATTGCTAAAACTGACTCTATATGTTTAATAACGTGGCCTATTAAGGGTTAAACTGACGATTCGCGCTTTGAAAAGCCCTAAACAGATTATTCATGTTTTGAAAATCGACGTCAAAAACGGCTAAACTGAGATATTTTCACACGTTTAAAATGTCTGAACTGACGATATGTGTCGTAAAAATATCAAAAAGCTGTCTATTAAGACTCAATAATGGTCAAACTAATCAAACGCGAAAACGCCCCCCTTTCCGTCGCCACTGCCCCAAAGGAGGGGGCTCGAGCCTCCTGGTTGTGAGGAAACTTTTTTTTCTTTCTTCAATTCTTGATTTTTTTTTTTTTTTTTTTCAGTTCTTATGTCATGACTTCATGTGGATTGGCGTTATCTTAATTTTAGCCGCGAGTTACCGCGTTTGCTAAATTCTAGCCACGAAATAGCGAATTTTCTGCAATTGATCCGCCGAGCTAGCGGTTTTCAATTTAGCTGGGCATTATTTCTAAATTTTAGCCGCGAATTATTCCCGGCAAAAAAATCAATTTCACCCGCGAATCACCGCTCTTACTGAATTTCAGCCCCGAATTAGAAAATCCGTGAATTAGCGTTTTTCTCCATTTTAGCTTCACAATCAGCGCTTTTTCTCAATTTGTGCGGCCAATTTTATCGGCGCGCCGCTAATTTCTTAATTTTAGCCGCGAATCACCGCAGTCCTCAATCTTAGCTGTAAATTAGGGAATTTTCTTAAATTGATCCGTTTTCCCCTTTTTAGCACTGCCCTTCTTAGTCATGTGGATTAGCGATTTTACGGAGTTTCCTCAATTATAGCGATTTTTATCCATTTTTTCCTCTTTTATATATTTTTGATACAGCGGAATTTTATGCAAATGGAAAACGCTATCAATTTTATGGCTGCCCACCTCTTCACCCCTTCATCAATGCACTACTGGCTGCATTGTAGATGAGGGACGAATAGAGGGGAGGAGGGTCTATAGGAATCATCTGTGCCGCGACCCTTATTCAGCACCCTTGGTAAAGATAAAAGAAATCTTTCCAATGACCAGCAATAGCATACGCCATCTTCTTAGGGGGGGTTTAAACCCCCAAAACCCACCCCGTAAATCCGCCACTGACCCAATCTAATGCTCCCCTCTCCGGAAACGGTTTGGGTCTTTAGCCCGCACCGAAGACCGGCCTGAATTCGATTCGTTTCGTGCAGAAATAGCGTCCTTCTAATTTCTCCATTTTGGAATACTGTGACCTTCACACATAGCATCAAGCATCAAAGGGCGAATCGGAGACCTTTTAAAGGGGGGGGGGGATCGAAAACCCTCTCATAGAATAATCCCCTCCCCACACAAGTTTTCAGCGATATGACAAGACCTATACTAGCCTACTAGGGTTAATCCCATTTTTACGCCCATTCTTGGATCGGATGTAGACTTTTTCCCCCCCAAAAGTGTAGCATTTTGACCTTACATAGCCCACAAAATGTGTACATATAGATCCAAGGGCGGATCTGGGACCTCTCTTAGGGGGAGGTAATCGAAATCCCTCCCGCTCCCAATATACTCCCTGACCACCTTCCCACCCCACCCCTCTCCTATGTTTAAAGGGATTTGACAAGCTCCAGGGGGGGGGGTATTTCTGCTGAATTCACTTGCAGGGGGGGGGGGGTTATAAATTAAATGCTCCATAGCCGACCTCCAGCTCCAGCTTCCGGAGAGGGCGGGGTAACCGGAGATCTGTCAAAATCACTCTAAACATGTTGGTGGGTTGGTGGCGGGGGTGAACCGTGGGAGGAAAAAGGGTTTTTATCCCCCCCCCCCCATCCACCTTCAGTCACTAGACCGTGACTTTCGAGACGAGACCGAGACTTAGGAGACGAGACCGAGACGAAACCGAGACCGAGACCGCTTTTTAAGTACGAGACCGAGACCAAGACCGAGATCATCTTGCTAATGACCGAGACCGAGACACGTAAGTCTCGGTCTCGTGCATTACTAGCTAAAATAAAGTAAAACGCCATAATGTGCTGTTCTTGAACCAAGTCTGTGTCTACAATTGAGGTAAATTGCTAATTCGCAAACATAAGTGATAAAACACGTTAATTAGCGTACAAAAATTGATAAACAAGCGCTTGATCACGTCTAAAATTGAGAAGTTTTAGCCGCTAATTACAGCTTTTACTCAATTTCAGCCTTTTACTCAATGTTTACAGAATTTTTAGAAAAACCGCGAGGCTGCAGGTTCAAGAACAGAACATTATGGTGTTTTATTCTAAATTTCAGCTATAAAATGGCTCTATACTCCGCGGATCTGCGATTTTTTCACAATTTTGATCTGTACGTTGCATCGTGAAACAACGAATGAGCGTTTTTTTCTCTCTCTGTCTCGCGGTTTTAGCCACGAATATTTGCGCTCTTTCTGCTTTCTTAAGAATAGCATTACAGAGTGACTTCGCAATTTCAGCCGCCTAAGTGCCTACACGAACTGTAGGGATCAGCGTATTTTGTATTATTTTAGGCACACGAAGTGCCTCCGTAAGAGGTGAATTACACTTCTCAATTTCAGCTTCCAGATTATAGCGCTTGCGTGGGCTTAATAGAAAATTCAGCAAAAAAATTTGGTGAGTATCTTTCAACGCTCTGTCCTCCAGGTCGGATGGACTGAAAATCGTAGAAGGGTGCCAAATCTCCGTCTAACCGGATACCAAGACCACCTTCATCCATGAATATAAAACCTAAAAATCCTAATTTTCCATCTTCAAGCTATTCGGGCTAAACAAACGAAATATGGGCTAAGCAAATTAGAATTTGGGCTAAACAAACGAAATTAGGGCTAAACAAACGAAATTTGGGGGGCAGCGGTCCACCCAATACTCGCCACTGTACCTCGGTACGCTACTGAACGCCTGCTGGGGCCCAGAGGGAGCAAACCCCGAAAAGTTTAGTAAATTATGGAGGTAAACACGCGAAATTCATGGTTCCTAGAAGATCCAGATTCGCGAAATTTAGGGTGAGAAAGAGCTAAATCTCGCACCATTTTGCACTTGCAATTGCAACCCTAAAACTTCAATTTATTGGCAATTTTTTTGTCACCTCTTCAACTGTAATTTTGCAGCAAATTTCTTCAGTCGAGGCTGTTTAAAGATCCGAACTCGCAATTTCACTGCCGGTGAATACTCAAAACCGTAAGTTTGCGGCTATTGCTCCGGGGAAAATGCAATTTCGCGTCTAATTATCCTCCGAAATATTCAATTTTGTGGCCACTCAGGGCTAAGCTTGAAACTCACAATTTCGCGGCTGATTATTCACAGAAACTTTCAATATCGATGTCTACGAGTATGTAGCCCTGAAACTTCAAATTTATTTGTTATTATGTATGAACCCCATGAAACTTGTATAATTCATATGGCTGCGCGTCCCCCCCCCCCTCACGGCATTGAGTGATTTTGTAACGTTGCTTTGAAAACCAGTGGCGGCGGAACCAGGGGGGCAGGAGAGGCGGCCGCACAGTCGGAAAAACGCGGCAAAAAGTCGATTTCATCAATGACAGAATTTACATGTTTGAATAATTATTTCTAATAGCTAATTAGCATATAAATCAAGAAATGAAACGCTTTTTTGAGTCAGCGATGTTCGGGCGAAATTATGCGTCCTCAAAGTTGAAATTCGTTTATCTTCTTAAATGTGGGTGCTTGTAAAAATAATGCCATTACGTGCTGATTTTTGGAAAAAATGATTCAGTTAGCCGTTACTACTCCCAGTCAATACTGAATAATGTGGAAACTGCGTGGGTTGGGCAAGAAAAATGGAGTGGGAATGGATTCGGGGAGCAAATTCACTGGAGTCACGAACTTATCTTTGTCGATAGATATTTAAAAAAAGCTCCGCTTTTCTCCGCCTTGGCGTAGCGATTTTTCTAATCTGTACACATTCAAAAAGAAACCCTATAAATTTCAGCTGCGTATACGCGCATATTTGGACTCAGCTCCTAATTTTCTAAACCTGTAGCGGTGTTTAGCCAGACGGTCAGAGTTCAATTGAACAAACTTCATCATAAAAAAAAAATTATAAAAAATCGCTCTTTAAAGCAACAGAATTGTTTTTCATCTTGAAACAGTTTTCGTTTAAACACGGAAGGATAGATAAATATAAAGTGAAACAATATAAACTGGCATAGCTAATTATAAAAAGTAGTGTCGAAATGGCCCCTATTAAAATTCGGTACTTGGACTTGAGTGAAAGCCTAATCGGTGGCGGGACTGTTGAGGATTACGTGTCTTTTCATTTCGAAAATTTAGCTGACAACCAGAGCTTACAGCTTGTCGAACAATTGAAGAAACGTTTCATGCCACATTTCAAAAACAAATTACCGAGTGTCTACCGCAACAGAGTTGTTTTCTGTAAAAAGTACTCGGAGTGCCTGAAAGGAGAATTTTCAATAGATTTTTCCGTCCGACAAAACCTTTTGAGGAGAGTGGTGTGAGAAGCAGGAGAGCAAAAGTTCACGATCTACGTTCTTCATACCAGCAGAGTCTCATTGATGCCGCAGGTTCTTCTTCAAATCAGTCATTTCCAATTTTCAGTCAGGAACTCGCTTTATCGCTTTTCACTGAAGCAAAATTGACAAAGTACCAATACGAAGTCATAAGAAAAGCTTCTAAAAGTATAGGGTGTGATATATTTCCTCCTTACGCAGAAATCACAAGAGCGAAAAAGGACTGCTACCCCAACAACGTCAGAGTTACAGGTACATCTGCAGAGGTTCCATTACAAGACTTGCTCGTTCATACTACAGGAAGGATTCTGAAGACGAAAAATCAAGATAACCTGGTAAAATTGAACGGACAAGAGGTGACGTTAATATCCAAGTGGGGTTTCGACGGAGCCTCTGGGCAAAATGAATTCGCTCAAAGATATTCGGAGACCGATGATCGTAAATCGGATTCTCACTTGTTCATGACAAGCTTGGTGCCTTTAAAGCCGGATACACACATGCGGTACTTGCCAAATATTCAATCAATTTCTAGCAATTGTCTACAAACCAACCAGCTGAGAATTTCAAAAATGTGTTGCTCGTTACTTGGCAAGTACCGCATGTGTGTATCCGGCTTAAGGTTGTATTCAAATAATTCTCAAAATGAGGTGATTTGGGAAAACTGTCGACCTTCGTCCACTCGTTACTGCAGACCATTGCGCTTCCGATACGAGAAAGAATCTCGTGAATTAGACCGAGCCGAAAAAGAAAGCGTGGACCGAGAATACTCAAACTTACGAGCAACAGAAGTAACATTTGACGAGATTACTATTTCCGTTAAACACGTTCTCATATTTTCTATGCTTGATGGTAAGGTAGCCCAAGCCGTAACAGGAACCTCATCATCAAGCAACTGCTTCATTTGCAATGCTCGACCGTCTGAAATGAATAATTTCCAAGCTATTCAACAGAAAGAAGTAAACGTCGAAGCCCTCACCACGGGTGTATCACCTCTTCATGCGAGGATAAAGTGTATAGAGTATGTACTCCACATTGCGTACAACCTCAAATTCGAAAAGCGGAGGACCTCAAAAGACACTATTCCTATAAAAGAAGCCGAGAAGAAACGTATTCAGGAGGACTTTGTCAATAGAATAGGAATTCGAGTCGATTTCGTCAAGCAAGGGTATGGCTCATCCAACACTGGCAATACGTCTCGCCGATTTTTCGCTGATCCAGGCTTGACGGCAGAAATCACTAAAATTGATAAAGAGCTTATCACACGATTTGCCGTAATCTTGGAGGTAATTAACAGCGGACATGACATCGACCCTGAACAATTTGGATCTTACGCTAGTCAAACTGCTGAATTAGCAATTCTTCTTTATCCGTGGTACTATTTGCCTTCAACAGTACATAAGATTCTCGTCCACGGATCCGAAATAATACGCGCAGCAGCTCTACCAATTGGAATGCTGTCCGAGGAAGCCCAGGAAAGCCGAAACAGAGACTACAAAATCTTTAGGTTCTACAATGCCAGGAAGCACTCCCGTTCAATGACGAATGAAGACGTGATCCATAAACTTTTTGTAACCTCCGATCCATTCATCACAAGTTTGCGACCCCTACCTAAAAAAAAAAACATCTTCCATTGAGTGAAGAAGGTTTAAAATATTATAGTTATGAAGAAAAAGCCAAAACACCCGTCGAAGTCTTCAATTATTTATTTTCGCCTACGTTTCGCTATGCTCCTAGCATCCTCAGGGCTCTAAACATTGCAAAAATTACACATAATTACTAATTTAAATAACAAAACCAAATATGAGAAAACAACCACATGGTCCGAGACAAGTCTTACCCAAAGTCCGAAATGTTAAAAAGTTCCAGGCCGTTAAAAACAAAAGGCTCACACTCTAAACACACCTGATGTATAAATGAGAGATCTTGTTAAATAATTAAAACCATTTAAAAAACCCACAATTAACGTAATTAAATGAAGCAATTAAAACCCCCCTCCCACCATGACAAATTAGGTTAACAAAAGAAAAAAGAGCAAGGAAAACACCTGCCCATAAAAAACCTCCCTCAACCCACCACCACACCATCACCCCCAGCGGCCGTACAGCTCACCTCACGACGCGACGTCCCGCCCATAGATATAGAAACATGGATTGCTATTTGATATAGGGAAAACCACAGCTAGCATCCCCACCACAATTTAAGACAAAGTGCAGGTTCGTTTGCAGTATAACAGTCAAGTTGGTATGCTTGAAACCCACCACTATCCGCTTTTCCTAACCCACCATCTTCTCTCCACACATGCTGTGTTAAATGCTGTCCGAGGAAGCCCAGGAAAGCCGAAACAGAGACTACAAAATCTTTAGGTTCTACAATGCCAGGAAGCACTCCCGTTCAATGACGAATGAAGACGTGATCCATAACGAACCCTGTCGTTATTTGGGGAGGCACTGTCAAGGACATTGTTTAAACGTACGAAATAAATGCGATTTGAACAATACTCCAAAAAAAGGTGAATCCCTTAAGTAGGTGTTTGAATCTGTAACTTCGTAAGTCAATCGGGGCGGTAAATGATTCTGGGATGGTGGGAGGAGAGGTTGCAAATTGTTTTCGTAACCTTTATTTAGTCTTAAATCCATGGGCAGTGAGGTAAGTGCGGGGTGGCTGCATTTTTAACAACTTCGTCCCCACCACGTTAGCAATCCATGTTTCTATATCTATGGTCCCGCCACTAAGCCAATGTGGAAAGGCATATATAGGCCAGACGAAGAATCTTCTCCGGGACAGGGTCCGTAGACACAAGTCGGATGCTCGACGGAGTCCGAGCCCTCAACAGCCGGGACGGTCGAACGATACAGCGTTAGCAGTGCATTTACGGCAAGAAGAACATCAAGGCGCGTGGGATGACGTGAAAATCATTGACAGAGAAGCGTCTCTACCTAAACGGCTTTTCAAGGAGATGGCACACATCCATCAAGAAGGGGACAATGCCCTGAACTTCCGCTCGGACATCGAGAATTTTCGCTTAAGATTTTACAGTTCCCTAATCGTACTTTGCGGCTCGAGAATGGTGCTGGTGGTAGAATTGATTTAGGCATGGATCCAGGATTTTCTTTGGAGGGAGGCGTACATCCACAAAGTTTTTCTCAACGGGAGGGGGGCTGCATAAGTGCTAAACAAGCTCTTGTTCTAGGGGTGGGCAGCCCTTTCATGTGATACGGAATAACCCTTTACCGTGGTGCTGAATATCTCTTTACAGTGGAGGGGAGTAGTCTTTTTTTGGGTTAAATTACTGGGTTTCGTATGGCCCCTTTACACGAGTAAGTTTTTTGTTCAAAAATACGTTCAATCTGATCACAAACAGTTCATTTTAGGCAGGGACCATCTGTTCATTTTTTTCAAAATGGCAATTTTGATCAAAAAACTTACTCGCGTAAAATGGGCTTATCGGAAATAGATATTTTGGGAGTAAACCTCAAGTTTCTGTGTTCTGTCTGGTTTTAGGGATAAACTAGGCTGTTTTTTACTTGAAAATCCAGATTTTATAGGAGCCAAATGACAGTATCCAATCTGAATTGACAATTCAGGGTGGAAACTGGTCATGTCCCTATCCATACGTCCGACGGTCGTACCCCTGACCACACCCTCCACCTCGAGAAATTGCCAATTTAGAACCAAAGGCCGAAAATTATTGTTAATACCACGATGATGGTAGGAGAGGTTCTCGTGGGAGGTTGTTTTAATAACCCAAACCACAGAAATTTGAATTTTTCAGAGCCAACTCATAAAAATCAGGTCAAATTCTCAGATTCAGATGGTTCCGGTATCGCCCCCTTCCCCCCCCCCATCAAACAACAATGTAGTAGTATCTAGTATATTTGTACTTTATAGACTCGTTACCATGCTAGCTAATTCTTCGGTTTATTATATTTTCCGCAGAGGACCTTGTCAAGGAAAAAATAAGCCAAGAGGCAGACCTCCGCCTGGAAAAATTAAAGTTGGAGGCGGCAATGGCCAGACAGTTGCACGAAGCTAGAATGAAGGTGGCTCAACAAGAGCTCGAACTGTCTAAAGAGCGCCACGATCTCGAGGTAGAAAATATTATGATCAATAGACAGATATTGTTGATAAAAAAAAAATGTTAAAAAAAAGTAATTAAATTTTTGGCTTTATTATTTTTTGATTGATGCTAAGAAGTGAAAGTTTCAGTAATTAATTTCTAATTGAATAAACGCATTATTTTTTAAAGATTGATTTTTCCTGAAGATTCGCTAAAACTACGAGAGTAGTTTTACCTGCGCCTCATTGGCAGGTCGGTTTCTGGGTTCGCCATCTTCAGCGTCTGAAGTTCCCAGCTGAAACTGGTGTTTTGAACTCGGATGCGGGTGTGCGGGTGGATGTGGGTGTATGCAGCCTAACAAATTCCCTCGAAAAATGAAGCATTTAGATAGGTTACAAGACGCATAGCATAATATGGTTTGTGAACGGGGCTTTATATCCAATGGGCCACAAACCGTATGCTATGCGCCAAAACAACATATCGCACCTCTGCTAGAAGAGGGTTATAAGTCTCAAAATTATGAATTCGAGTTATCCGCATCATTGGACTCAGAAAATTCGAAAGTTTGTTCTGGCAGACGGTTGTAAGTCTAGCTCTCGTAGCCACCGTCAGAGAGAGCTTGTTACTCTCTGCATTTAAGTTGGAGGGGAAGGGATGCGAGGACGAAGACAGTGCCAAGTGGTGTGATGACAGTACCATCACGGTTGTTGAGGGAGGAATTCACCGCAGCGGGTTTTAACCTGAGATGAAACCATCTTCGAGCAGAACGGTAAGTTATTTTTCTTAGTTGGCACCATACGCACTTTAGATGTTACTTTATGCGAGAATAAGAGACTATTGTGCATGAACTTGTCCCGGTCATTAATTTCAGTGTTATTTTGAAAAATGTTTATAATTAGTAACAGGGGGTTGGAATAACGACCATCGGGGCTAGCGGATGCCTTAAGTTATTGAGATTAAATTTTTTCCTCTTGGATTCTTTACTTTATGATTATGATGCCACGAAACGCCTACGAGTTTTCCCCTTCACATATTATTTTCCAGATGAGGCGGGGGCAGCGAATCACAGAGATGTCTCTTGAAAAATTAAGGCGTTCCGAAATTGGCGTCACGACTACTCATATCAGGCCCTGCCCACGTACTGATAACGTGTGCATGCGGAACAACAACGTTCCATTACGAAGTGCTGACACCTTGGAACACATTGTGAAAACTCATTCCGTGGACATCGACAATGGCAGCGTTTGGGCAGCTGCTTTATTCGAATATGATAGTGTAATGGATTTAATTGAAAAGGAATCCATTGAGAGACTAAAAACGGAATTACTTGCCTCGGGATGCACCAATTGTGACGAACCATCTGCTCCGCCAGCATGCTTTGAATCATTGGCAGCGCCTTTAGAAACTGAATTATCACCAACTTACTCGGATATTTTCAATTCTGACGATTCTGTCAACGACCCTGTTCTGTCAACGGACATGGAAGATCCCAGCTCGGATGAAGAATCAGGAAAACCAAGAAAGAGGACTTCTGGAGCGAAGAGAAAGAGTGAGACATCTTTCAACGACGACAGTGGCAACAACAACTCGCCTTCCAAAAAAAAAAAACGGAAAAGAAAAGCTGTTCCTTCAGAATGGGGAGAAAACGTCGTGAAAAAATTAAGAAATACTGGAAATGAATACACGTCGAGGTCGTCGAAAAAAATAGTTCCAGCACGAACGTTGAAGCCAGCTTGCAGCAAATGCATATTCAATTGCTCAGAAAAGTTGCAAGAGCGAGATCGTAAGTTGATTTTCCAAACCTACTGGTCTTTGGGCGACATCCATCGCCAAAGGGAATTTATAATCCGCCAAGTTGTAGAAATCAAGCGATCCTCTGAGCAAGGCCACCCGAAAAAGAGGTCCCCGAACTATGCTTATCACTTTAACAAGGACGGACGTCAAATAAGGGTATGTAAATCGTTTTTTTTTTTTTTGGCAACCTTGGACGTTAATAATAAAGTGATTGCGACGGCAAGAAAGAAATTATCTCCAAGTGGGTTTCTCGAGCCTGATCTGCGAGGAAAACATGGCCAACAAAAGAAGGTCGACGAAAGCGTAAAAGAGGGGATTCGGCGCCATATAAATTCGATCCCGAGGATCGAATCCCATTACCTTCGGGCGAAGACGACAAAAGAATACATAGATGGAGGCCGGTCAATATCCCAAATTTTTGCGGACTACAAAAGCGAATGCTGTAGAAAAGGAACGCCTCACGGGAATCTAACCCTATTTTCTAAAATTTTTCACAACGAATTCAATATTTCCTTCTTCACACCGAAGAAAGATCAGTGTGAAATGTGTTCTCAATTTGACAACGCAAGTGAAGATGATCGTTCCACCCTGAGTGAAGAATACAACCGCCACTTGGATGAAAAGGACGCGTGCCGAGCCGAAAAAGACGCCGACAAAAATGACGTATCCTCAGGTACAACTATCGTAAGTGTATATGACCTCCAGGCCGTACTACCTTCGCCAAATGGTGAAGTCTCTGTTTTCTTTCACAAATCCAAGTTAGCCACTTACAATTTAACGATTTATGATCTTAAGTCAAGGGAGGGAACTTGCAATATTTGGCACGAGGGAGAGGCGAACCGTGGAGCGGTAGAAATAGCCACTTGTGTTTATAATTTTATCCAGGAGAAATCTTTGAAAAGGGTCCAGGAAGAAATAGAATTTATATTTTATACGGATAATTGTTCTGGGCAGCAGAAAAATAAATTTTTATTGTCTATGTACATGTACGCTATTCAAAAATGTAAAACGCATAACACATAAGTTTATGATTAAGGGTCACACCCAAAATGAGGGAGACTCGGTCCACTCGGTAATTGAAAAACAAATCTAAAGGGCAAAGAAGTCGGGACCCATCTTCATTCCTGCACAATACGTTCAGCTGATTCGAGACAGTAAAAAGACTCCTCCCTTCTACAAAATAAAAGAATTTTCATTTTCTGATTTTATGGATTTTAAAGATTTAACAGAACAGCTCGGAAGTAACTTTAACAAAAACACAGAAAATGACACATTCGGCTTCAAGGACATCAAAGTCTTTTACATTGACAGGGAATTGCCCCACTTTTTCCACTACAAAACTTCCTACTTGCACAATGATTTTAAAATGGTCAACATTTACGATTCCCTCACACGCTGTAGCCGTCGCTCAGAAGCAATCCCTGCTTCGGATAGGTTTTCCCAAGCCGTTCAATCTTGGCCAGAGAAAAGGGCTTATTCTGAGCCAACTGGCATTTCCCATAACAAAAAGCGGGATTTGATGTCCCTAGTGAACGGAGGCCACATTCCAAAAACGTATTTTCAGTTTTATGATTCCCTGGTTGTGAAACGCACCAACAGCTTGAATGAAGAACTCGATTAATATTTTATTTTTTTGCCACGACATTGCCATTTTCATTTGTCATGTTTTATTTCTGATAAATGTTCTTTGTATTCAATCTTTAAGAGCCTTCAGAGGTACACCACTTATTATTCCACTCACACTGCCAGCCTAGTTTTATGAAGACGCGGAAGAATTTCCTCTGGGGAACGTATTCAAAAATGTTCATAAGTTTAATTTTTATGAGGCTATGAATGAAACTAAAAGTACTAAACACATAATTTGTTTAAGTGATATTATTTCTATTCCTTCTTTTTTGACTATTACTTTTACTACCTTTTGATCTCTTTATTTTAATTTTTCTAGAATAAGATTATTATTTTGTAATGTTCTTTTCTTTGTTGTCAAAGTAATTTGCTTTTGTCACAAAAGAAGAATTTCCGTGAGCACTAAATTATAGGTACTTAATTTGCTGAAACTACACGTCAACCCAGTCGATTTCCACTATTGTTCCGTCCTTAAGTTTGCCCAAAATGAACACCAAAGCTTTCAAATTATTGTGATAGTTAGAACTCATTGTGAAAATTGAGTACTTGATTCTTGAAATTTATTAGAAATTTGTCCATTGTAAATGCACATTTTTTTCTAACATTATTATGTATGCGTTTTTTTTCTAAAATTTCCTGATAAGGGCTTTGGTTTCTTCGCTATTTTGGCCTTAGAAACTCTAAAGAAGTAGCATGACAACATATATACTTATCATCGTCTCAACTACGCGAACAGAATTTAGAATTTGCCTGAACTCGAATAGGGGTTTATCTGTCAATTTAAATTCAAATTTTATTGTATTCTTTTTAAACCCACGATGTCTCATTCGGTTTAGACCTTTTCAAAAATTTAGAACGCACAAAGGAAGACCAAACGCACGCTAGTCACCCATGAAAGAAAATATTAGAATGGCCTAAACTTCAATTCGCTTTTTCTGGTAATGCGAATTTTTGACTTAAACCCCTCTTCTAGCAGAGGTGCGATATCAAAATGCTTCATTTTTCGAGGGGACGCATTTTGTTTTGTTACGTAGACACCACAGATCGCATACGAAGAGCTTGTGAACTATTTTTTTTTTGCATATTTTGTAAATAAAATAATTTTAGCGCAAACAATAGTTCCAATAAGAATAGTAAAATATTAATTTTTAGTTTTGGTTACTTTTTTATCATGAAAAATGCCGTTGTATAAATTCTGCTCTAATAGCCCGGCCTTGAATTCTATCTGTAACGTCAACTTCTGAACTGCTTTGTGGTACTTCGTGAACCTCAGCTTCATCATTAAAATTGATCTCCTCCATCACGCCGATGTTGTGGAGTACGGCACAAGCGACAATAATTCTTAACGACGAGCTCAATTTTGTCTGTAGTTTTTTCGACAAGCACGCAAATTTCCTTTTCCACACTCCGAAAAGTCTTTCCACCGTCACTCTGGTTTTGACATGAGCCCGGTTGTACAGATTTTCGGATGGTGTTGACGGATTGATAACGGGGGTGAATAAGTACCGCTTTTGTGGATATCCGCTATCACCCAGGAGAATTCCTTGTCGCTCATTATTTTCGAAGGAAAATGCGATGGAACTGTTCTCGAAAATGCGAAAGTCGTGAGCGGATCCAGGCCAACGCGCTACAATGTCGAGAATTTCCATGTTTGGACCGCAAATAACTTGAATGTTCAGTGACATCCATCCTTTTCGATTCCGGAAGTGCTCGCCCCGACGTGGTTGGGACGTGGGTACAGTCAATACAGCACACGACTCCGATAAACTGGGCCATGTGGTAGAATGCCGTTGAAAACGCCCTTATTCGATCGCCAGTGGGGAAGGAAATGAATTTTTTTTATGTTGCCGGCTAGCCTGGTCGAAACTTCATAAATAATTCTGGAGACTGATGGTTGGCTGACGGATCGCAGGTCACCGCAAACAATCTGGGAGTAATAAGGGAAATTGATGTCAAAATTCATGTTTACATGTATATACCTCACGAACAACAGTAATTTAGTGGCCCCTGAATTTGCCTTTTACCTTGACAATTCAGTTGGATTGTGGCCCATGCCAGAAAGAAGGACGGAAGACAAGTAGAAATGATGCCACACGCGCACGGTCAGAAGAGGATGAAATAATCGTTTTTGCAAATGATGTTTGCGGAATCACAAAGGACGACACAACACGTAATGAGGAAGTTTCATGGGTCAGAACTTATTCATAAATTTATTTTTTAAGGTTTATTTATGCTAAAATAGAGCCTAAATCGTGATCCGTTCGTAGAACAACCCAACAGTTAATAAATACGCAATTTTTGAAGTTTTAGGTCATTTCAAACACGCCAGCTAGCATGTTTGTGTCATATGCGCCTTCCGAAAAAAATCCGCCTGTAACGTTGCTGTTGGAGAGCGGTTTGTTGTGTTTCTTTGCCTTATTTTCTACTAGAGCTCTCCGATAATAAAATAATGGAGGATAAACAGATGAGCTATTTAGAGGCATGAAAAGGACAGAGAATACAACGGATATTACGTAGCGGAAAATGTTCGTTTTGGCGGGATTTCAAATATGCCAACTTTTGTTAATAAAAAAAAATATTTCCGAAGGGTTTTAAATTTTTATTTATCTATTTACATGGAAAGATTGATATGCCTAATCGAAAAAAAATATTTTTGGAAAATGTGAAACTTCCTCATACAGATTGAAAAAGAAACAAAAAGACGATTAAAGATATTCTTCAAAATTTGAGGATTCCTTTGCGAAAAACTTTTTAAAGCCTATTGTTTTCCAAAGGTCATGAATGGTCCTCTCAAATTTTAAGAGTGCCTAGACGTACGAAACGGGTGCGCACAGCGCGATTCATGCTTTTCATGCTCAACGAAGCTTTTGTTACGTGTATCACACGTTTTGATTCGCATTTTCTAGGGGCAAAATACAGCTCAGGTACGTGTGCCCCCGTCATTAGTAACTTTGATACATCCCGATCAAAAACACGAATAATACAGATGATAACCATAATGGAAACATGGAATAATTTTGCACCAGTACCAATGAGGCAGTGCGGCAGAATAAACCACTATTCATCTAATCGTACTGGTCGAAAGCTCAAGAAACACAAAAAAGATGAGAAATGACACATTTTGACATTTATCCACTATCGTTGCGTGTATACCTGAAAACTTCCTGTGGCGTAAAACCTTAAGGATATAAGATTTTTTTTTTTTTTGGGGGGAGGGAGGTGGAAATGCATTTACGCACGATGTGCCGGGCTCCTGCCTGGCGACAGACTACCGGCTAAAACCACCCCCCTTTCTTGGCCCAGCTGCGCAGGCTATCGGCCATTTTACAATTGTTCCACACTACTTCTTCTTATATCCAGTTCAGTTCTTCTCTCTCAAGTCTTCCTAAATTAACCCAATTGCGCCAATATTGGTCAGATAAGTAATCACGCTCTTTGTTTGCTGGTTTTCCTCTCCTAACATTTCCCTCATACTTCCTTTCACCTTTGCTCTCCTTCGTTCTTCAGCTAGATTCGGACAATCTAGAAGCAGATGTTGTACGCTTAGTGTCTCCCCGCAAAGGGGGCATCTTGGTGGCCTTCTTCCCAGGAACATGTAGCTGTGGGTGAGCCGTGTATGCCCACATTTAAGCCTATTAATCGTCACGCATTCCTTCCTACAGAGGTGCGTACTTAGCTTTAACGTGTCGAACTGTGCCTTAGGTTTCACAGTGTTCAATTTGCTTCCTTTATTTGTCCATTCCGTCTCCCACGTTTCCCACACCGCCTCCTTTACCCTCTTTATATTAGCGGTCAGTTCTACGGCGTCTAGGGTTGCTATTTGTACATTGTTTGCCATCATGCATTCCTCAGCTCGTACTCTGTACGGTCTTTGTCTACTTGATTGGTACCTGTAGATGTTATCCACCCCACACGAATCCTGTAGACAACCCGTGAGGAAGTGATCTTCCATACTGTTTATTTTAATCCATTGAATGATCATAGCCTGGTCGTATCTTTTCTGTGGTGGGAGGATGCCAGCCAGGGCTATCAAACTATTGGTAGGTGTTGTCCTGAATGCTCCTGTGGCCAACAACAGGCCTTCACGGTAAACTGTGTCAAAGCATTTTACTCTGGTTTTCCTGGCTGATCTGTAAACAGTCTGACCATATTCTATTTTGGATCGTACCAGTGAACAGAATGCTCGAACCAGTAACAGTGGTTCAGCCCCCCATGTTTGATTTGCAAGCACCCTAAAACAGTTCAAGAGCTTGGTACATTTGACACGTATGCTTGAGATGTGGTTGTCCCAGGTCAGCTTTTCGTCACAGTATATTCCCAGGAATTTTACGACACTACTCACACTTAACTCGACTCTTCCCATCCTTAGTTTCGGTGGTGGATGTTCTTTCCTAAGTCGGCAGAAATGGACCACCTGAGTTTTTCCCCTGAGAAGGAAAAACCAACTTTCCTCGCATTTCTGCAAAGAGTGTCTATTCCCCTCTGGAGTATCTCGTCGACATTTTCCTCATTTCTACCCGTGTAGTACATTGCGATGTCGTCCACATACATTGAGATATGAATCTCTTCTGGAAGGCCTGCAGTTATGTCATTTACCGCCACCAGGAAAAGGATGACGCTCAACACAGATCCCTGAGGTATTCCGTTCTCTAAGATGTACTTGTCGGATAGCGTTTCTCCTATTCTAACCCTGAAAGTCCGGTTTGTCAGAAACCCCTCAACGAATCTGAGCTATACCTTATCCCAGAGCTCCAACTTTTTGACAATTGCATATCTCCACGTTAAGTCGAACGCCTTTGAGAGGTCAAAGAATACAGCTGTCGTATGACATCTACGGGCGAAACCATCCAGAACTTCGGTTTCTAGTTTTACTATCTGGTCGACCGCTGAAACCCCTTCTTTAAATCCTGCTTGGTTTTTATTTAGCACCTTTTTCTCGTTCAAGAAGTTGACCAACCTTCTAACCACCATCTTCTCCATGACCTTGGACAAACAGCTGGTCAGTGAGATCGGTCGATAGCTCCCAGGGTCTGATGGTTCTTTACCAGGTTTTAATACTGGCACAATTATTGATTCCCTCCATCTCTCAGGAAAACATCCTTGCCATACTTCATTGTACAAATTCAGTAAGTGATTGGTCATTGTTTCAGGTAGATTTTGCAGCATGCTGTTTGTGATGCGATCAAGCCCGGGAGCTTTCTCCTTCAGCTTTCCAAGGGCCGACTTCAGCTCATCCATCGTGAACGGATCGGTATACTTTTCACTATCGTGAGTATTTAGGTTATCGAATCCGGCTGCTTCTTCTTGTCTTTTAAGAACCTGAAAGTCGGCAGGATATCCACTTGTCCTGGCAACTAGGCTGAAGTGCTCTGCTAGAATATTACTCGAGCTTGCAGGGTCCGAGAACACCCGTCCATCTTTTTCCAGTACGATTTCTTGTGGCTTTCCGGCGTTACCAACGAATGACTTTATTTTCCGCCATATTTGTGTACTACTTACATCACTCGTCATAGAGCTAATATAGTTATTTAAGCTATTTTTCTTTGCTCTTAGCATTACCACCCTCTCCCTCGATTTCGCGATCTTATATGCGACCAGATTTTCGAGTGTGCTGTTTCGTTTGAAGCATCTATACCTGAGTCGTTTTTCCCTGTTGGCTTCTTGGCATTCCACGGTCCACCACGGCACCTGCCGCTTAGAGCCTCGCCTTCCTTTCCATGGAACACTTACCGTGGCAGCAGAATTGATGCTCTCCTCTAACGCTAGTACATCAGCTTCTGGGTCACCCGATAGCGTGGGACACTGAATATTTCTCTGGTATAAGTCCCAGTTTGCCTTCGGCGTATTCCACCTCTTATAACCGGAATATTGATATCGTTTTTGATCAGTATGTAGAATTATTGGTAGGTGGTCACTTCCCATTTGTTCGTCAAGCACACTCCAACTTAATTTTGTCGCCAATAGAGGAGTGGAAAAACTAAGATCTATGGCACTCATCCTCCCTGTAGCACCATCTATTCGAGTTGCGGATCCGTTGTTCAACAATACCAGGTTTTGTCGTCCCATGATATTCTCAACTTCTAAGCCTTTACCAGAGGTGCGCTCAGAGCCCCACCAGTGATTATGCGCATTGAAGTCTCCCAATACCATACACGGTCTTGGAAGGTCTGCAATCAGTTTGACCAAGTCCGGTTCAGCCCATTTTTCATCAGGTAGGTAAATGCAGCACACAGTTGTCCTTATGGGAGTTTCCAACTCAACAGATATCGTTTGAAGTCTGGAGGATATCGGGATTTCCCTCTGCTTTGCACTGTTTCGCACGTAGATAGTAACGCCACCGTGGGCCCGACCTCGCTCTCCAATGTTTTCCATTTTGTTATACGAAGTGTACCCCGGTATTTGCATCGGATCGCTAATTTTCAATTTAGTTTCTTGTAGACACAAACACAATGGTTGATATTTATTTATTAGCCTTTGAATGTACACGTAATTTGCTTTAAGTCCTCTAATATTCCATTGAATTATTGTCTCGTTTTCCATTTTTGTTCGATTAATTGTTTGATATATTGTCTTGTTAGTAATTTCTGTTTAGAATTAATTACTTCTCCTTCCTGATTTTCTTTGCTCGTCAGATGATCCTCTCGTCTTTCCTTTTGGCCAGCCCTTCTTCTTGGCCAGGGGTTGCTCCACATTTCCTAGACTCTCGCTACCTTTTAAGTCAGCAGGAGTTCCTTGTAAAGCACTTTGCCACATTTCTGGTCTCAGTCCTAATGTTTCATTTGTTCACTTTTTTTAGTATTTGTACTCGTTCCAGCTGCCATGGTCGGAGCTTCCCGGGTTACTTCTTTATTTTCGTCATTTTTCGTCTTCGTGTTTTCGTTTGGCTTGTCTCTGCTGTTCGGTGACGCGGGATCTTTCCCCAGAACATTATCCTCTTCTGCTGCTCCTTTGCCACCTTTATTTAGGGAGACAGCTTTTTTATCGGGGTAAACCCCCATTCCTTTTTCCAACTCATATGAAAACGGAATTTTGAGTCCTGCTGTTGCTGTCGATACCGGGCTTTTAGCAGAATTTTCCTCCGCTAACGCTTTTTGCTCATGGCTTCCTCCAATGGACTCCAGGGTTGACCTTTCTATGACGTCAGGCTTGCTCGTATCACTAGAATCCTTCGCAGCTTTACTAACATCTGAATCCACGCCCTGATCATGAATTTGTTGTTTTCTATGCTCTTTAGGGGAAGACCGTATCTTCGTCTTCGGGTGAGCCGGGAGCCGGGCCGATAGGTTACCTAAACTCCCATTTATGACCATAGGCTCTTTTCCAACTACCTCTGTAAGTCTACTCTGTTTCTTTCCTGCGCTCGCTGACCGCTCCTTAGTCATGTCACTGTCCTCGGACGTTGCTGTTGAGTTTAGAAACACCCTTCCGGAAATCCAGTCCTTCTAATTGTCCTCTCGCCCTGCATTAGAGACGACACACCCCGCTTACCCTTCTCCATTACTCTAACATAGTCTCCAACTGTCGCTTTTGCCACCTTTGAATAGGAATGGCCTTCCCTAACAAAATCCCCTGCTTCGTCCATTCTTCTAGCGTCGAAATAGCCACACTGTTGTCTCACCATTATTTCCTGTATCCTCATTTCCTTCTGGTGCACCTCACACTGTTTGACGCCCGTCATGTGATTGTTTCCACAGTTCACACACTCGAAAGGCCTCTCGCACCTCCCCTCGTGTTTTTCCCTTCCACATCGACAGATTTCCTCTGCTCTGCACCCGATAGAGGTATGCCCGTACTTTTGGCATCTGAAGCAACTTCTCGGAGACGGTATAAACGGTCTAACCATAAACGAGATCTTTGCTCCTTCTACCATCTTCGGAAGGTCTTTTCCCTTGAATGTGAGAACTGCTGTACTCGTGTTAACTTTCCTCCCCTCAACGTTCCTTTTAATAATCTTCGCTTCGATTACACCGAAACCTGAGAAAGCTTCAACTAACTCTTCTTCTTCTGCAAATCGAATCTCGAAGTGTGAAATTACACCTTTCACCACATTAAGGTTACGTGGTGCATCCACCTCGACTTCACGTTCTGCCACTTTTCCCATTTTCCTCAACTCCTCACCCTGGGTTTTCGACTTAGCTTCTACTAACAAGTCACCGTTTGCCAGTTTCCTGAATTTAGCTACTTCTCCAACTCTTTCTTGTACTTCTCGACAAAGCTTGAAGATTGAGGTTTCCTTAAAGCTCGAGTCCTTCCCTTTAATGACCACGTTTCTATCGAAAGGCTCCTCACTCGAGTGGACTGAGGGTCTTTGATGAATTCCCGTTCTATGTTCTTCGTATCTTCTTTTATTTGCATTCGCTCTGTCTTTTGGCGAACGCGCTTGTTTCTTCGTTGGAGGAGGGATTTCATATGGGTCCAATGAGAATGTCTTCCTTTTTCTTTCAGCTTCACTCCCAGTAAGCGAATTAACGCTCTCAAGGCTACTCGTCCTACTCAGAGTTTCTCGTAGCAGATTCATTGACCTTACTAGGCCAGGATGCCTTGCAAACAGGCAAGCAGAATCACCGACTTGCTGAATTTCCTTTTCTAGGCTACGGTTTCCCGCAGTATTTTTGCTCGGAGAGTGAGAAGAGGCCGGCCCTCTTCCATTCTCTTCATTGCATTTCCGAGTTTGTAGGTCATTGTCCGCGCCATCGTCGCCTAGTAGAGCCTGACTCTCTACCAGGTTGCCCATAATCAGTCCGGTTTCTTCAATATTTGAATTAGCCATAATGATTTGTATTTTGCATTTTATCCCTACTGCCAGGTCGGGCGAGATATCTCAAAACCCTATTGTCCGTTTCCATGTCCACGCCGTGTTCTGCCATATCCATCCAGTAGGAATGAGGAAGTGGGGAAGGAGCAGGATGTGGGAAAAGGAGGCCAAGGCCATAGGGGTAGCCACAGGGCTGGGATGTGTCCCTGCAACTAGGCAACTAGGACCCCGGGTTCACCAAGCCCGTGTGACGCCGAGACGTCACCCTGCGAGGTTCGGGTCGCCTGTGGCTGACGAGACCCGACTCCCGGCTTTTCTGTAGAGGTGTGCTCCCTTAGATGGCTGCCTTACCAGGCTGACGGGACCGCCTCCCCGCCCCTTTTAGTCGTCTCTTACGACACGCAGGAGATACGGTAGGTGTATTCTAGGCCCCACCTACAGGGCCTATAAGAGGATACAGGGGATATAAGAGTTTTCGACAATGGTGAAAATGGTAGCCCTCGTCGGTCAGATGAGCCATCAAGAATCATCTCGACAATGTCCGCTACCGTTTGTTTAGAGAAGCGATACCTTTTTCGAAATTGTTCCTCGCTCAAATCGTAAAAAGGTTTTGTCTTCTGCTCCCCTTATTACATTTCTTGGCACCGATAATTGTGCAGCTTCTATAAAACCAATGAACTCTTCTAATTCCGACATTTTCACATCAATGCTGCACAATTGAACGCTTAAAGGTAGCCTTAAGGGTGGTCTCGAGCTCCCTTAGCGGATAACCATCAAATATCGTCTTTTTAAGGGGGCACGCAGGTTAAGGTTCCTTTCTGAATAACAGTTTTTTTCCCCTTAAGGGTCCCCTTAGGGGATCCCTCAAGAGACATGGGTAAGGGTGGTCTCTGAATACGAAATGCTTCCCTGAGGGTTTGTTAAGGTTAAGGTTGCGTTAAGTGTGGTTTCTGAATACGGGCCTTGTGTGCTACATGTCCTGGATCATTTCCCCTCCCAGTGTCCACCTGTGCACACACCAACCACCAATCAAGAACTATATCGGACAGCATGCCCCCCTTGACACTTTTGGACGCTCCCCCACTACCACGAATAATTTTCGTTGCCCCCCCCTTGATGAAGTTTTGAGCTCGCCCCCCCCCCCCTAGCGCAGGTGAAAGATTCGCCCGGGGGTGCCAAATATCTAAGGCCGGCGCTGACTGTCTGTGACCAAATTTCACGAATTTGAAGCTTCCTGACCCCCTATTCTGTAACTCATAACGCGTGCGTTAGCAAAATTTCTCAGCTGATTACTTTCAATTATTCACCTTGTTTATTTCGCTAACGCACGCGTTATGAGTTACAGAATAGGGGGGCTGAACGCAATTTCGTGGTTTTGACTAACTCAATAACCTAATTTTGAGTTTGACGCCTTAAAAAAAACAAAAAACAAAAAACAAAAAAAAGCTTTTTTGACCATTGAAAAAAGTAATTTTGTGGGACTTGGCCGGGGAACGGTAAACTAATAAAGAAGGTTGTCTCCCCTAGTAACAACCATGGGCCGGTGATTTTTTGTGGAGCAGCGCTGTCTGGTTGACAAGGTTCTGCTATGAGTTAAGGGAGGGGGAAAAACGCGGCAAATACAAAATACCTATTTTATTTTCCCGCCTTTATCTAGTCTTGTTATTTTCCTATCAAAATTTCTTCTGTCCCAATAGTTTTGACATTTCACAATGCGTATAGTACAGAAATTTATAATTAAAGGCATTATTATATCGAAATAAAAGAAAATGCCGTTCTTTCGTAAAAGCTCCGAAGAACACTGAAAAGCTACATTTTTGTTCTTTTTAAAAATAAATACCTCCGAAAAGAACAACAGTTTCTTTGGAAATGAAGAAGTACGGGAAGAAAAAGAAAATCTCGCAACTGAGCGAATAGCGTTTTTATAATTTAACCCAAAATCAAACAGAGGAAAAAAGCCTAGTGGCATAGAAAACCCGTAAGTTACATTACATATACAAAAAGCGACTGAACAGAGAAAAACCAGTGAAGGGGCAACTGATTTCTGATCGAAATGACTATTTGCACTTTTCCGAAATTCCGCTTTGTTTCCGAGATATCCGCCATTTTCTGATTTTTTCAGAAACAGCTTGATGCACACGCAGTAATCGATGCAATGGCAAAACTGATGAGCCCCTTGGAAAGAGCACACAATTTTCTATTTAAAGAGCCAATTTTTATCCAGATCAGACGACATTTACTACGTTTTGAATCAGCTTATTGGCGAAAAAACGTAGTTTTCTGACCACATCACCATATCACCAATCCTTCCGGAATTACGTTTCCTCGCTAATAAGCTAATTCAAAACGTAGTAGACATCGTCTGATCCGGATAAAAATAGGCTCTATAAATAGAAAATGTTGTGCTCTTTCCAATGGGCTCATCATTTTTGCCATTGCAGCAATTATTGCGTGTGCAGCAAGCTGTTTCTGAAAAAATCAGAAAATGGCGGATATCTCGGAAACAAAGCGGAATTTCGGAAAAGTGCAAATAGTCATTTCGATCAGAAATCAGTTGCCCCTTCACTGGTTTTTCTCTGTCCTGTCGCTTTTTGTACACGCTGTAGATTAAATGAATATTTAATTATTGTTTCAATCATTAAAGAAAGGGTAAAGCCCATTAACCGCAGTTCGATTTATATTAGTGTTCGAAGGGTCTGGCCTCTTGGCGGATAGTTCCTCTCGGTAACGTCCATTTCCGTATTGCACGTGATGCAATTTGAGTTACAGGTTTAGAAAGGCTGTCCTCGTCCATATACGTATTTCACCGGGTGTTTCACCATGCAGGCCAATGTGATTCTAACTTACAAGTGCGAATATGGGAGTATATATGTATATAGTCATTCGAAGAGAATGGCACATGCAATTATGTGAAGCTGTAGAGAATGGCCATAAAAATGAGAAGGTATGTTTTTGTGAAATTTGAGTGCCTGTGGTTTTATTGGTGGATCATCAGCAGAATTTCTAGACGATAATCGTGAGGGAAAAATAATGTCTCAGCTTTCGCTGATTTCTCTCATGTACAAACGGCAACGTTTTCCCTGAAAGAAATGTTAATATTAAAACTCATAGTGGCAATGTAGTGCAGTTTTGCCCTTTAAATAGCATTGCACTTACAAAAGGCATGTCTTCGAGCCTGCCTATGTCAATGCGGATCTTTCGAAGGAACATCGATAGCTTCATTGCCGATGCGTGAGTCTATTATAGATGCGCGACCAAGTTTTCACCCTTTAGTGCTTGAACGTCATGAAGTGCATTTCCTTAGCCTCTCAACAATGACGGTTGCCAGAGTCAAGAATGCTACGAGAACAGTCAAAAATACAAATTTATCAGACAGTAGCTATAGTGACTTGGAATGACGAAACTATGCGAAACTATGCTTGGTGCGAAACTATGTTTCGCACTGAACACACTTCTCACTTCTCTTCATAAACTATACCATAGTATACATGGTACGTCCGTGCACGTACACTGAACGTCCGTGCACGTACACTGAATGTCCGTGTTAAAAACACTTCAGTTTCAAATAACACTGACCGACACAGAAACTTCTAACGACACTCAGTAGCGGACTGCGGTACGGGGCGCAGGGGGGGGGGTGCCTTGTTTAGGTGGGCGCCGGTAGTTTCGAATATTTTTGGCTGAATTACATATAACTTGTAACTCGTGTAGAGAGAATGAACTCCCATTCCTTAAAATGCAATTTATTTAATTCCTAGTCGATTATCCAGTCAGTTATTGTTCTTTCGTTGACTAGGTAAGTTAAGCTTGTTTCTCTGGTTTTAAGTTTTCGACCGACTGTAAATTTAAATTTTTATTTAAATTTAACGTTATACATGTCGCATCCATGTCGAGTATTTGTCCTTTTCACGAAGTGGCTCCACTTGCCGTAACTTCAAAAAATTTAGTGTTGGGCATTTGACCGGTCAAAATCTTTTCCGGTCAATTGACCAGAATTTGACAATTTTGACCGGTCAAATTCCGGTCAAAATCTTTTTCACACCAAATTAGGATACATTTCGGGATAAGCAAGGTGCGTTTGTGCATCAATCACTGTCAAACTCTTCCAGGAAGAAAACTACACAAATTAAAATCAATCAATCTGCCAAAGAAAAAAAAGTTTTTTGATATTGGTCTTTTTCCAATTTTTCCGTGCCACCTATAAAGGAAACGAAACGATTTATGACACAAACATTTTTTTGAGAGAAAAAGCGGTGGCAAATTTTGTCAGATACTCAGGATACTCATTGTTACGCGCAGTGGCGTACCCAGAAGGGGGGCGATAGGTGGATCGCCCCCTCCGGGAGGCCGTTTTTAGCCAAGTTTTTGCGAAATCCCAGCAATACGAAGGGCATTCATTACAATACCCGTCCCCCGCAAGTCCTTAGTAGGCTGCGGACTGCCGGAATCGCCCCCTCCGGAAGGATTTCTAGGTATGCCCCTGGTTACGCGGTCCTACTCACTGCTTAATGTGGGGACCGGGATAATGAGGAAAAACTGAAATATGACTCGATGGTACGAGTACCTGTTTACCCGCTCCCATTACAGTTCCAGAAACTTTTGGTACGCTAACCTCTCAACAAGGGAGCTGTGGACTGAAAATTAACGAAATTGAATATCAACAGTGTCATGGTGCTTTGTATGTCGTGAGAAAAAGAAACCGCCACGGAGCGGGAATCGAACCCGGACACCGTATCACCGTATATCCGGTACCTCCGTATATCGGTATCGCTCCGGTACGGCTCTCAGACCACCGAGACACCGCGGCGACCAGGAACTACTCAACTCCGGGCTATCTCTCTCCCTCACGACAACACCACGTTTTGTTTGCTCGGTCCCGATTTCCCGTAGGTACCGGATATACGGTGACACGGTGTCCGAGTTCGATTCCCGCTCCGTGGCGGTTTCTTTTTCTCACGACATACAAAGCACCATATCACTGTTGTTTAATACAAGTCCGAAATAACTTTATATTTCGACACAAAAAGCTTGAAATTGAATATGTTGTCGCCACGTCTTTTGTGTAGTTCTCGTTTTTTTCTTAATTTTTGCCGTATACATTAGCGCTTTGTTTCAATTTTAGGTGTGAATTAGCTCTTTTTCTTCATTTTAGTAGTGTAGATTTTGACCGTGTCAAAATCCGGTCAAAATCTTTCCTGTCAATTGACCGCGGTCAATTGACCAGAGCCCAACACTAAAAAAATTACTACATCTGGACAAAAAAATTGTCCATTTCTTGAAAAGGAAATCGTGTTTGTCCAGTTGCTGAAATCAAGCTTCCTTACTGCAAGTGAGTGCACAACATTATCCTTTTCGTGAAATGGATGAGTGAGAAATTTCACATGCTGAAACAAGTTTTCCTTTATTTAGAAAGGTTAGTTTAGTGAGCACTCAAAAACCTGCTAAAAAATGAGGTTGTGCATCCACTTGCAGTAAGGAAGCTTAATTTCAGCAACTGGACAAACGCGATTTCCTTTTCAAGAAATGGACTTTTTTTTGCCAGATGTCTTAATTTTTTTGAAATTATGGCAAGTGGAGCCAGTTCGTGAAATGCGGACATCCATTTCATGAAGTGGACAATTTCGCCAAGTGGATGCGACATACACATTGTGTTTGTCGTGTTTCTATTTGAATTGTTTAGCTTGAAGATGGCGTTACGCTGAAACTGCGGTCATGATATTTAACATTATAAAAGTGGGAGGAGATCTTTCATTCCTCGGCAATAAATTTTTGAATACTCCCACACTTCCGGCCTAATATTTTGTTATACAACTTGTTCTTTTTATGAAACTGGCCCAGGGAACTTACAATGATGCAGGTCCAACACCTCAAAAGAAACATGAAACAATCGTGAAACGTGAACAAAAGGAAATCGCGCGTCACGCGGTTTTGGTCCCAACGGTCCGTCGTCCCAGTTAATCTGAATGTAAGGCATTTATTAGTAATGCAGAAAAAAGGTTCCCCGTTCGCACTTTATTTACCTGTGACATGAAGAGAAAAATGTTCTATAAGAACTAAGGGCAGCGTATAGTGCTTCGCAACAATTCATGAACATTTCAGAAGAGAAGAGTTGCTGAGAGTATGGTAACGAAGAAAACTCCACCTAGTATATTAGTTTTCATCATAATAAGCAAAGGCCGCATGAAGAAGTAAGATAACTCACTCATTGGCGCGTAACGGAAAGCTTCCAAACGAACAAACCTATATCCGCTGTATAACCCCGATTGTTGAAATGCCATTAATAAACACGGTACTTAGTAGCGGCACAAATGACAGCTCATATACGGCAACGCTATACGCAAACAATCAATCTATACTATACAATTTAAAAAAATCCCCTTATATGTATTATAATGTATGTAGAACCTTGAAATATGTATTTCGTACACAATCCCAAGCGGAGAAGAAGACTTATTTTACTGGCACTTGGTGAAATGATGAACCTTCAGACCAGGATCGATGTCATATCCCACGATTCACTATGTTCTCGACTGCTATCTGAAAGATACATTAATGAAATGAAACGTTCATGAAAATAGAACGTGAGGATGACTTGGAGGCGGCAGCGAACAATTTCACGCCGTGCACTAAAAACAGCTGGCGACTTCCTCATCGTTCTCACATCAAAGGATACCGGAGGCGTATGAAAATTCCGGATATAATTCAATAGCCCAGAAACTCAGTCAAACTTGCAAGGAAAGCTAAAACTTCATGCAAAATGATTGCAGTAATGAAATGTTACCAGTGACGTAATGCGACGTTTCATTAACGTGATCGCAACTTTTTCTGGGTTGGGTAAAAACCTTCCATAGTAGAGTGCATTGACACAAAAAATGATTTCGACTTCTCACGCAGACAGCTGGTGGGTTAAGAACGCGCTTGTGCGCAGATGTCATCGAATGCATGACAACATATACGTAAGAGCCCGATTCACACCTATCATGCACGCTTCTGATTCCATACCATTCATACATTTGGAAGGGTGCATGGAGAATTGGAGAGTCCTACATCCGACACGTATGTAGAATGATTTCTACGGCAAAATAATATTTATTTCCCTCTCCATACACCCTTGGAGCCTCCGAAAAAATTCCGGGTTTGAGCACGGGAGCTTTTCTTTCAAAGCCCTCCCTAGCTTAGAATTGATACAAATTGCTTGGATCAATCGTAATAAGCGAATACTCGGCGCATTATGTAGCAACGACTTAACATACAATTGAAATGTTGGTGATAGTTACCTGTGATCCTTGGGAATTGAAAAAAAAATCACGCATTTCACACTCCCGCACGACTTTGAACACCCGAGAACGCTGCACGTTTGAATTTTAGGCATATTCCTGTGTATGTACATAAATTATGACCGATCGGTGAATTTAGCACATAAATAACAAGGAATACCTACCGTCCAACTTAGTTGACTTGCAAAATAGCTCAAAAACTATTAAACACAATTTCACGAAGTCCTGATCTTCACAAATAGTCACTATAAAAACGAACGTCCGCGAGCAAGTCACAAAAATAAAATAAAATAAATCAAAATCGACCGATGCTTCACAAAAATTAAAGTTGAAAAACGATGGAAGACAAAAGAAAGGCGTAGGGACTGTTCACGTCAGGTTAGCAAAAACTACTTCAGCGCTGCCTGGTTCAAAAGGTTCCGACATCCCCCCGACCCCCCATAACCAAACAATGAAATCGAGCCCCCCCCCTGCCTTGTGTCGTACACGGCTGGACTTGGCTGATTCAAATAACCAATTTTGAGGATTCCTTCAAAATTTCGTACATCTATATTATGATTTGTGGCCCGTTCAGTTCTGCCCCTCCTCTCAACTACCACGGTGCGGGCTACTCCTTGAGGCTTCTTCAGCTCACTTTGTGAGTTGTCAAACACGCGTGTACGGCAGGTCTAGTTTCCTTGCTTCGCATTATTATTCGCTCGAATGGAGAAACCTATAGAAAGCCACGAATTAGGTTAATTACGGTTTTTGCGGTGTGTGCGTGATAGAGTTGTAAGGGGGGAGGGGGTGGGACGAGATGGCAATAATAACATTTTGTGTAACGCTTCAAACAATGGATGAACGCTTAAAAGCGCAACACAATATTATTCGATCCTGACCTACACGACGCATTGTCACCGTGTCAGTCCCACCTCATTTATTCGACGAAAAGACGTGATCCACCGCTCCACCCCCCCCCCTTTTCAATACAGCGAAGGCGAACCCCAAATCACAGCCACCAACAACCACCCCTCTCCAATACAGGTCCCCATATTACTACAGTTTTTTTTTTTTTTTTCCTGTATTTGAGACGTTCCCACTTCAACCCCTCCTCCGTATACGGTCGTCGCCTTCGAAGCGAGTCGCGAGCGCGGTAAAGGAGCGTCTGGGAAAGGCGCCGTGTTAATTTCTTTCTTCGAGAGAGAGAGAGAAAAAAAAAAAACCGTTCTAAACGCGCTTCAGTTCTCAGTGCGGTAGTTTCGCGCGTTCTGTGAAGTTTTCGAACGTTGCGTCGAATTAAAAAAAAAAAATTGCGTGCGTGCGTAATTAGAAGATTGAGGAAGTGGCGGTAAAAACATTTTTAAGTGTGTTTTTAAACAAGTTTCTGTGAACAAAAAGTGCACTAAATTTGACGGGAGTAGTGACAATAAAACTCCCATTATAAAAATTTTTGTTTCGTGTTTTTTATTGGGATTTACTTGCCATTGACCGTCACGGATGTAAAAAAGCTTCATTCCAAGCTGTAAGTCGCAAAATTTATAAAATTAAAAATTAGGCTAATCGCCCTACTCAAATAAACAAACGAAAAATCACGTTTTGCCAGCAGATATTTTTTTTTTTAGGAATAAATTAGACACTCTAAAAGGGATATTTCAGGTGAAAATGGCATTTGAAACTTAGGCTATTAATTTTCATTTAAGGCATTTGGTGGAGGGGGGTGGAGATACGCGTAGAGAGAGCCGGCTTGTCTACGAAGGCTCAAAATTCAACAGCTGAAACACGAACCAGTTTTTTTTTTTTTTTTTTTCATTAAAAAAAAATGGTAGTTTTGCGAGAAATCTCGATGAAGAAACTATGCTAATTAGACGAGGAAAGTTCGAGTAGTTTTGCTCCTCCAGCCCCCTCCCCCCAAAACCTGCCCCCTTTGCATTCACAGCCACGTCGACTCTTCCTTCTCAAGTGACAAATTTTGTAATGACAACGACAAAAAATGAAGGGAGAAAAATTGCAAATTCTCTGCCACCCCCCCCCCCAGTCGCTACTACTTTCTCCATCACTTTTTCATAACAGCAATCCCTAAAATTAACGAGTTGTCCGTGATTTGAATTGTTTAATAAGGCAACCCATCTAGGTAGGGAGTTTCGGTTTTAGCGTGTGTGGGGGGGGGGGGTGAAGAGATAATTACTCTTCTAAATTTTTCGCCATTTAAAAAACCCAGTTTCTTCCAGTTCGAGGATAGGGACTGGTTCAGTTACCTGATTTAGTCCACTTTTTTCTCTGTTTTTCTTTCTCTTTTTTTTTTTTTTTTGAAATAGTGGTATAAGAGGATGGGGAAGGGGGCGATGAGGATAAAACACGCCACATTCGATGAACTGCGATTCTTAAAAAATACTTATATGGGATGTCCTTTTTGTTCTGGCCGACCTTCGGGAGCGGCATACAATATGTATACCGTTAATTTTCGGAGATTAATACGGAAAGTTTTTCCTTAATGGAAATCGAACGAGTACGGCTATCACACGAAGGCAAAGGGGAAAACTAAAAAAAAAAAAAAATGAAGTATATTCCCCGGGAAATTGAAAAATTTTTCAACAGAAATCCTCGCGAATACCGCGTATACAAAATGGCACTACACAAACGGAATTACACTTGATTCAAGGCTGGGACACGCACGCTTTGCATAATTCGTACACGGTAGGACGTATAGGGTGACCGCGGGATGTGAATCGGGTCAAAATTAGGTCCTCTAATAGAAATCCCTTAGGTCTGGGAGCCAGCCCCCTGTGAAAGTTTAACCAGCTGAAGGCGTTGTCATTCGACAGTTTTTAAGTGCCTACTCATACTTGCCTATTGCAATTGCAATAATTATAAATTCAAGTAGGTATAATTACGACTTTTGAAACTTTCTAAAATTGAAGTATTACCTATTTCTTTTAGGCTATAATAGCGGAATACTATTTATCATTTCATAATTGAATTTGAAGTAGAAGATGGAGAGGTGGGGGGTGCGTGATAAAAGTTGAAAGCAGCAGCCTATCAAATTCTTCCCAAGACGAGGAGTCTTACTATACATAAATACATACATGTATATATATACCTATAAGAATCACAAAACTTCCTTAACCTCGATTTCCCAAGTCTCATTTCCATTCCCCCTCCTCCCACCTTGGCGTATACGATTCATTAAACAGCGTCGAAACGTTTTATTTACAATTTCATTGTACGATTTGGCCTAAAAAAAAAAAACTTGAAACCCTCGCAGTCTGGAGATTTTTGCCAAAATCACGAAACTTTCCATTTTTTTTTTTCAAAAAAAAAAGGAAAAAAAAGAAGAAAGCAACAACCTGTTTGAATCGCCACTTTTATAATAAAATGTGTGTTACTGCAGTTTATACATAAAAAAACAAGGCTCCCTGAAGTTCAAATGCCGTGCATTAAGCGGAAATATCGCACAGGGAAAAAGTTCCTCGAATAATCTGAAGGATGATGAGAAGGTGGGTGGTTGGTGGACGGTCTGTAGGGGTGGGGTGGGGGGTGGGGGCTGCGCGTTTAATTCAGTGTCCGAACGTGATAAAATGCCGGGATTTTATTGGATAAAAATATTATGTTAATTTTTATTTATTTTCGATCCACGTTCCAAGGTCAATTTCAGGGAGTTGGGTGGTGGGGGTGGATTATCGTCCTTGATTTTGTTCACTTGGAGAAAGGCTTCGATGAATGTATTGGAAGGATTGAAGGAAAGATAAAAAAAAAACAACAAAATCCCGGCGTGATAAAAACAAAATTACTCTAAACCCACTTTATTTGTTTTAATCTTCCATTATGACTTGCTTCATTCAGGGTGAATTGTGCCACGTTTTTGGCAAGAAAATCGTATTCTTGCGTCGGCTCCAAAATCACTCTGATCCCCCCTCGTTACGAGAGGAGGGGGAGGAGGCCCGAAAAGCTTAATTATTGATGCAATATATTGGAACGTGAATACAGGTGACTTTTTGGTGTCCGGTTGTGGATGGCGATTTGACTCCTGCTTTCGTTGATTTTCCGCCCACTTTCTGTAGGTCATTACGCGGCTAAAATTTGAGGAAAAGCCCTCAATCGACGCTAAAATAAAGAAAAGCACACCTGGAGGCAAAAAAGATCATTCGTGAGTAAAATTAAAAAAAGCTAAATTAAAGCTGTGGCTAAATTAAAGTGAGAAATTAGCTCTAATTGTCTGATTTGGTTTTTAAAAACCAATTTTGCGATCCAGACACTTCAAAATAAACAAAAATTATTTGATCCATTTAGCCGACCAGTTTCCTGTACCACCAGTATAACCACCGACCTATTTCCTATCTTTGACTGCTTAAAACGACCAATTTCACTTGTCTGACTCTTTCAAAACCAATTTCATGGCCGTCACACTTCAGAACAGTCAACTATATTGGCGGCTTTGGATGATTTGATCCATTTAACCGATCAGTTTCATTCGTTTGGATTGAAAATCGAAAAATGAACGATTGAAAACGACAAAGAAACCATACGCGGTTAAATAGGATCCATTCCAAAAACAAACGGCAAAAATTGAGTAAAAGCGCTATAACTCGTGGGTAAAATTGGTGAAATAGCTTAAATTATTGGCTAAAATTGACAAAAAACGATCATTCGCAACTTGAATTGAGAAAAAACACTAATTCGCCGCTGTAAGAAAAATGCTGATTCACGGATACAATTGAGAAAAAAGCGGTTAAGCCTGAAATTCCCTGTGTAGAGAAACCCCAAAATAGAAAAATTCAGCCGCCGATCAGACATGCTAATATAGGAGGGGCTTGGAAAATTGAGTGTTTCGCTCTACTATAGAAATGGCTTGACAGCCATTAACTGCTTTAAAAAATAGCCAAACTATGGCTATTCTCACCATAAAAACAGCTAAACTGACTGAAATTGCACCCCAAAGTGGTTAAACTGACGATTAGCGCCTAGCAAATGGCTGAACTGGCTATTTATTCGCGCCCTAAAAATTGCAAAAACCGGAAATTCCCGCTCTAAAAAAATAGCCAAACGGACTTGAAGCGCCCTAAAAATGGCTAAGCTGACGCTGAAATTGGCTAAATCAACCATTTGCGCGCCAAAAATGGCAAAATCAACCGTGTGCGTGCCAAAAATGGCAAAATCAACCATTTGCGCGCCAAAAATGGCAAAACTGGCAATTCGCGCGCCACAAATGGCCAATATACTGATTCGCGTTCCAAAAACAGCTAAACTGACTATTCGCACTCGGAAAATGCCTGAACGGATGATTCCAGGACTGAAGAGTGCAAAATCGACCATTCGCGGGCAACGAATGGCCAAACTGACCATTATTTGCTTTTGGCATTGACTTGACTAATTTTTATGGCCTGAAAAAATGTGCAAAAATGACGAGTCGCGCCTTGAAAATGGCTAAACTGACTGGCGATTCACGCTCTAAAAATGACGAAACTGACTTTACGAGCCTCGAATTGGCACCCAAAAATGCCTGAACAGGTGATTCCAGTCCCTTATACGGGCAAAACTGACCATTCGTGCGTGGAAAATAGCTAAACATGCCTTTGAACCTTTGCAGTGTGGTTTGGAACCTGGTATCACAGTGAGAACCACTTCAGCCGCTCGTTAAAATACGCGGTTTTGCCAATGTTTTTGTCTTTTTCGCCAGAAATTGCCCAGGGACGGTTTTTAGGCTTAACGTTTATGTTTTCAAAGTGTTTCAATTTGAACTGGACGTGGTTTATGAGACTCTTGGGCATTTACCACTAGAAAACGTGCCAAAGAGGTCAAAAGATAAGGGCGGGAGCAAGGTTGAACGCGCAGATTTTCCGGGTTCATCGCGCCCAAAACTGCGGCATGGCCCCCTCCTTGAGCAAACTCTGGATCCGCGCCTGCGCAAGGCATCTAAAAACACCGGAGTTACGGAAAGCAACTCTTAAAGAACATATTTATTGGGGTCTTCCGTGCCTTCAATCTCCAAGGGATAATTTTCGTCCATTTTTGAAGAAAAATTGTAAAGAATAAGTAGAAATGTTCGTCGAATTTCAGCGTTTTTTTTATTTCGGAGCGCTTTGGTTTGAGCTGAACGTGGTCGCATGGTCCTCCATTTCCAGATGGCACGTAGAAGTTGACTGTGAAGTGTGAAACAGCCGGAATTCACCACACGGGACGCTCTTATTCGGACATATAGGCTATAGTACCCTACATAAACCCGTTATTTCGTTATTCAGGGTTAAAAAATGGGTAATATCTCTCTCGGGTCATGTTATAGAACGGCGGAGTCTTCCGAGTTATTGCAATGTACCGAACACTCCCTGGGCTCGTTACTGAGGTCATCGACAGCGTGATCGTGCAAATTTCACGCATAATAACCCTCATGCGCCCCTTATTGGCATTTCCAAGCCACAAGGTGCATTAAATCAATAATACATCACGCCCTAACCACACAAACAGTAAAAGCTGTAACTACAGAAAAGGTCAAACAGAAACAACCAAAGAAATCGTTAACTGAGCCCTTCGAAAGTTCGAACAGGCTATTTGACCGTGGAAATGCAGTCATTTACCCTCCACTGCTACCAGGTGTGTGCCTTCTTCCCGTCCTGACACGCTGCCTTGAGGGGCACATTGCCAAGATAAACCTGTCATGAACGACCGAGAAGTGACCCGACACGTGCAAGTCCTGGTTATCACCGCCCTGTTCCCCGTCAGCCGTACCAGTTGGTCAAAGCTGGTACGTTACCGGTGTGGACCGCTTGGCAGCAAAAAAAGCGAGGAGACATACCCGTTTGAGATTGATGGGTGAGTACCGGCCCTCAGTGGCTGTGAGCTTTGAGCGACGAGATTACAAGTGTCGGTGATGATGATGCGGTGGTAGACACTGTCGAGGGTATGAGCGCGGTGGAAGAGATATGTGCTTTGGTCGACTAAGTGCCGGTACTTTGGGTATCGGACGCTAAGGATGACCTTTGGATCGTCATGCTGGGATTGGTGTTGGTGGGTCCTGTGCAGCGGCGGTGGCACCATGCATTGGCATATGCCAGGAAACGAGACGCGGAAGCTTTCGAAGAGACGAGGTGGCGCAAGTTTGTTGGGATTCGCCATTTAGTACGCAGATCACTAAAGTTATAGCATCGAAGGATGGCATGTTCCGCTGTCTCGGTTTCAGCTCCACATGGGCAGTCTGGGCTTTATCGACAACGATGGAAGTGGATCTTCCCGTTGAAGGTTCCGTGGCCCGATAGCAGTTGAACCGCTTGGTAACTGAGGAAGTTCAACTTCCACCGTATAGGCGATCCTCGATGTTGGGCACAATGTTGTGTGTGTGACGACCCGTTTTTGCAGCGTCCCACTCGTTTTTCCACTTTTCAGGGCTTCCCACTTTCCCACTCGTTCAGGGGGGATGGAGGCCAGCCAAGGTGGAAGTGCCTAATGAGCGTACAAGTGTTGCAGCTCGGACATCCAGCTCGAGATCTAGGGGCAGCACCCCGACGAGGACTTGGAGCGTCAAGTGCGCGGTCGTGGTGTATGCGCGAAGAGTGGCGATCAGAAATCTTTGCTGGATTGTCCTTGGCGAACGATATGGTCTGCTGTGCGAGCGGTCGGCCACCAGACGGAGCAAGCAAATGATATTTTCGGCACGGATTTCTGAAAATTTGGCCCCAATCCCTTGCCCGATATGCCCAGGAGAAAATCCCAACTTGCCTGGATCGTTCGCGCTAGGAATGCCAGGTGTTGCGTGGGTGACCCCGATCTCATTATAGTGATACCAAGGTAGCGCATCCGGTGAACTAGTGGCATTGTGTTTTCTCCAGATGTACGTAGATGTCGCTGTACTGAAAACAGTTTGGATCTTTCGGAGGATTGTCAATGTTGATTTGGTGTAGTTTATTTGGAGGTGACGGGAGTTGCACCAATTTGTGACGATTGTGTCAACGCGACGAAACTCTTGCCGGAATGTGTGACGGTCGTGAGCAGAGAAAACTATAGCCAATTCATCCATGAATGCGGTGGCTGTCAAGCCCGTGGATTCAATATCTCGGAGAAGGGGTGCGAATCCAAGGGCCCAAAGTAGGAAAGACGGGACTGTGCCTTGGGGGCACCCGCTTGAAAGTTTTTTTCTCGCTATAGTGCCACCATGGCTCACTTGGGCGCTACAACCGCTGAAATATAGCTATTAAGGAGTCCATATATGTTTTTAGGCACTCCATCGGCCTTGATTTTGGACAGCAGGGCCGGCCACCAGACGGCATTGAATGCTCCGATGATATCATAACAAGCTACCGCGGTGATACGCTGTTTGGAGGTCGCGATTTGATGTTGTAAGTTAATGGTGGCGTTCTCTGTTGATCGTTTTGGAATGCCGCCGAACTGCCACCTGCGGCACCTATCATAGATTGTTGGCGAGAGGCGATCGATAATCAGCCTTTCGAATGCTTTTGCCTCCATAGATACTAGGGAGATCGGCCTGTGGCTGTTCGGATTACTCCGGTCCCTGTCGGGGTCCTCGAGGAGTAACGTTATGTTGTCCGTCTTCCGCGAAACTGGGAAGTATTCGTCTCGAAGGCATTGGTTTATGATGACAGTGAAGACTTCGATGGCCGACTTGTGAAGGTGACGAAGCATAATATGGCTTGTGATTCTCGACGGTCCGGGGGCTTTGTTTATAGAGGTGTTCTTGCCAGCACTTCTGCCACTTCGTCAGTGGACCAGAATGGGGGCATCTGGTGTTGTTGGAAGGGTTATATGATGCTTTTCCCGAATGTTTTTGTCTGCGTCCGTGTCTCGAGTCAGATCATCCGCAGGGAAGAGGGCCCCGAGGAGGGCGTGAAGTGTGGACGTTACGCCCCGGGATCCTTGAATTGCGGCGAGAAGAGACTTGGGGCCAAATTTGACGCGACGAATAAGATGGGGTAGGCTCCACGGGTTCGTTGATAGCTCGTTGGTGACCTTCATGAGCAGCGCTTTTCCCTGCGGACGAGCGTTTTGAACTTGCGGCGCTGGGTCGCAAGTCGGTCTTCTCCCTGCAGCAGCGAGATGCGCCTTCGGAGTCGCTTCGCGTGGCGCAGTCCGTTCATCGCTGGGGGTTGGTGTACACCACGGCGCTGATTGCGGGGATGTTGGTGCTATTTTTGGTATGCAGCGGTGAGCTGTCCGATGCACGATAGTTGTGAGCTACCTTAGTTTATCTTCGATTGTGTCGTTGGTCGGTTCGTCCGCAAGATGGAATGACGCACTAACCTCTCGCATGATGCTGGCTTCGAAGGCTGTACAGTTGGCGTTGGCATAATTAAACCGCCTTGGTGTGGCTGAGTGGTGAGTGGGAGTAGGTCTACTCGTATGGACGGTAAGCTGTAGAAGTGCATGGTCCGAGGTGGTGATGCTGTCTGTGTGAGACCATTCGACAGGCATGTTGAGCGTCCTGACGGATAGGTCGATGTAACTGTTCCCATGTGGGCCAGTAAATGTAGGACCGAGCACAGGGTTGTTATCTCCACCGCTACCAGCACCAAAGAGATTTCTAAAAAAAAAAACCGACATTCCGCATTGAAAGTAACCACTTTCCATCGAAAACTGTCAATTTTGTAACCTAGAAACTGAGAAAGTGGCATACAAAGCTAATCCTGACTTTTCAAGTTAAAATACGCGTAATTTTGAGGCCGCAGAACCGAAAAAAGGCTCTTTGATTTGCCAATTATAGAGTATTTGTATAAATAAGCCCCAGACTCTTTGTAATGTACCGGAAACGGCCATATCGCGGTTTATTGACCAAAAACTCAGCAGAAAAAACAGTGGGACAACCCCCAAGCCTAGACATTTTCCGCTTAAAAACAAAACAGTTGAGTATAGCTTGAACTGCCTATTTTGTAGAGACGACAGTTTGTGGGGGAAGGGGTTACCGGCTCCGGCCTCAAAGACAGAACAGGAACAGGAACAGGACAGGGATTTGACAGGTTTGGAGATTCTTTTTCTTGGAACGTCTACGTTACCCTCAACTGTAAGAGCTTGGTGCCTTTTTTTAGTCTTGAGCTATTACTTGTAAACTTTGAAACAAACGACCCGCAGTATGTTTTACAAATAATTTACGTGTAACCCCCTCCCCCCTCGCCATTCCAATTCAGCTATCGAAGTTCTTCTGAGAAAGAATGCGATAAACTCCTTTAAGCCTCCATATAATCATATATCTTTTGTTTTAAAGCTCTTTTTTTCTTTTTTAAATCAGTTTAGTTCCCTTTTCTTATAATCCTAACTGATAGCCGGAAAGTGTCTCTTCACTTCAAACACGTAAACCAATTATTATTATTATTTTTTTGCGCAAAGAAACGTAGAATTTCAACGAATAAATTATATTTTCACGTGTTGAAGTGATTTGGGAAAACCCAGAGTCCTCGTTGAACGCTGTTTATCACAACAGACGGTGAAGTGAAGTGGTGGGAATTATTCCTGGAGCTGGTCGTTAAAGTATTCATCGAAAAACATCGAAACGGGAGGATTTTCGATAGGTTTTCTTTTTTTTTGAGTGGGGGGGGGGAGCGTGTTTAAGTTTCCACACAGTTGTTATTCCTCTCAAAAATGTGTACGTTTCAATTCAAGGTAAAGCATGAAATGTGACGAAACATTAATAATGCCTAAACGTGTAAATAGAAAGGGATCGTTCTATTCGTACAGGCAGCCTAAATTATCTAATCAAAATGTAAGAAACGACCCGGTGATTAGGTATTTAATTATGTATCAAATTAAATTTGAAAAAAAAAAAAATTAACTCCAAATACATTTGAAAACTTTCGCCGTCCCTCACCAGCCGCTTCGGCTCGCATTTCGGAATGCTATTTCTCTTTAATGACTCCCCCGGTATCACCGTGCAGATTTTTTGTTCTCTCTCACCCCCCCCCCCCCGACCACTTCTATTCACTCATTATTGCGACAGTTATCCAACGAGTTTAATGGGTCGCCGCTGAAGTTTTTAAAGTCGGCGCGATATGAAGAAAATATAACGATTCGGGGCGTTTCCCCCTTATGGAATATAAAAGAAACAAGCGTGCTATAGTAATTGGCATTTGAAGGACGGCTAATATAATATATGCAGGAGCATTTAGTGAAATTTTAAAATGTGATAATCGTTTCTAAAAAAAAAAAAACAAAAAAAAAACTGGGTTCGAGGATGAATTCAGAACTCTTATTTCTCCTACGGTCACTTTTATTTTATTTTTCAATCAGCTAAGCCATTCGAACGAGGAAAAACAAGTTTTGTGCAAATATGAATTATTAAATCGACCATTGCTTGTAAAATATTAACGACATTCCCAGATTTCTGAACACTTGACCCATTTTATTGGCCCGCCTTTTATTTATTTATTTTAAACGGCCAATCTACGAGCAAGATTGTGCGACATTGCCTATGCCCCAAAGGTCGAACTCACCTTCGCCCTCTTCAAAGTGTCGGACCCCTCCCCCTACCCGCCGTCACGAGGCACACCGAAACTTTTATTACTCACCTCTAACTAATGCAAATTTTTATATTCTGCCTTAAAAAAAAAAAAAAAAAAAGTGGGTGAGAATAGTCAAATCCGTAAAAAAAAAAAACCTTGTCAGGGAGCTCTCCTTCGAATAGGCTTATAGAAGGTTTTATGACAACAATGGAACGTCAGATCCGAGAGCGTTTGATTGCCCTTAAAAAAAAAAAAAAGAATAAAAAGCTTTAGAAATGCTATTTCCGGTATGTGTCACGGGAGACGTATGCATACAATGGGAAAGCCACCACCCCCATCAGAATGAACAATATTTTTCCGAGTGATTTCGTCAATAAGTTGGCGCTATTGTGATAATAAGCTCTTTCAACCTTCATTATCCATTTGCAAGCGAAGAAAAAACGTGTTTACTTTTACGGTCTGTACAGACTTCTTCAGGTTTTGTAACACCCGTCATATGGCGGTGGTAACGTCTGTGGCCCCGGGGGCGGGGGGGGGGAGTCGAAACTCTGTAACAGCGAAGTTTTATAATTGAATCCTTGAAATTGGACCTTGTAGCAACATTCATACGTGGAAAACCGGCTGGTTTATTATTTTTTTTTTTTTGTCGAGGGAGGGGCTTTTTACATTTTTTGGATAGAAGCAATGAGAAAGAAACGCAGTCAATTAAAGACAGGGTTGAGGGGACAATTTTACGCTTTAGAGGCGGTTTGTGGGGTTTTTAAACCGCACTCTCGGAGACGAAGAAGAGTTTTTTTTTTCTTGGGCTTGATTAATAGCCTTGTTTTTTTTTATTGAACCCGATTTTCGAATCATTTGAATCCACCTTGTGTCCCGCACGCCTTTTCGGTCAACGAACGACTTTCAACGGCCCATCTGACCAGTAGCGGTGGAAGTCAGCGAATCAATCATTGGCTACATGTACAAAAATACAATTCTTGAGGCAAAAATTCCAAATCCTTCACCAAATTTACCGCCTCCTTATGAAATTTCCATCTTTCCGGGTTAATTTTCCTCAGTTATTTGAGTCCTAAGAACACAGTTTTACTAGATAAATGAAGTGTCATAAGCTAAATCGGCTACTTCGGCCATAAAATGGCGTCTTCACATTATTCAGAGCAGAAACTTAGTGTGAAAGAGCAAGAGTATGCCGTCAGTGGCGGAAACAACACCTATCGGGGCCCGGGGTGGAAATCTTTAGGAGGCCCTTCAATCTCTAATTAAACTAGAAATACTTTTTAGTAGCGTTGAAGTACATATTTCTCTCAATTTTAGCCACGCAATTGCCTCCGAAAACCGTATACGTGCGTTTTCTCAATTTAAACTGCGAATGAGCGTTTTTTCTCAATTCTACTAGCACATTTTAATAACTATAATACTGCGAATTATAGCTTTTTCTTCAATTTTATCCGCGAATTACCTCATTTTCTCATTTTTAGACGCGAATCGGCGCTTTTTATAAGCTCTTAGCCGTGAAGTTGTCTCAAGAATCTGCAAATTGGGTAGCGTTTGAGTGCTCTTTCCCAATTTAATCCGCAAATTAGCAAGTTTTCTAAATTTAAGCCGTGAATTGCCGCTTTTTTTCCATGTTAAACGCCAATTCGTGTTTTTCTGTATTTGTTACCCGCGAATTAACACTTTTTCACAGTTTTAGCCGCTTGAATTAGCATTTTTTCCTAATTTTATTCCCCAGTTGCCTCAGGAATCCGCGAGTTGGTGTTCTCTCAATTTCAGCTGTGAATTCGCCTTTTTTACCCTCAATTTCAGCAGCGAATGAGCACATTTCTTAATTTTAGCTGCGAATTATAGCACTTTTTCTCGATTTTATCCGTAAAAGCTGGGAAATAGAGTTTTCCTCCATTTTTAGACGCGAATTCGCGTCTTTCATTGTTTCACGCCATGAATCAGTGCTTTTTCTCAATGTCAGTCTCAGCCCCGAGACTCCGTGTATTGGCGTTATCTCAATTTTAGGTGCGAATTTGCGCTTTTTCTCAATTTTAAAGCTGCCAAATTGTAACACTTTATCACAATTTTAGCGTCTTCCTTTATTTTTAGACTCAAATTCGCGTTGTTCATTTTTTTTATCCGTGAATTAGCGTTTTTCTCAGTTTTAGCCGCGTGAAAAGAGCGCTTTTTCTCCGTGTCAGCCCCGAAGTTACCCCAAGAATCGGCGAGTTGGTGTTTTCTCATTTTCAAGCTGTGAATCAGCGTTTTTTCCTCAATTTTAGCAGTGAATTGGCACATTTCTTAATTTTAGCTGCGAATTATAGCACTTTTTCTCGATTTTATCCGTAAAATCGCAATTTTTACGGGCATGAACTATTGTCTTCCTCCACTATTAGACTCGAATTCGCGTTTTTGTCTATTTCACTCGTGAATTAGAGCTTTTTCTCAATTTCAGTCCCAATGTTGCCCCGAGAATCCATGAGTTGGCGTTTCTCCCCGGAGCTGTGAATTCCCTTTTTTCTTGTAAAAAAAAAGTGTTCTAATTGTAGCACTTTATCATAATTTTCACCATGATTTATAGCTTGTTTCTTCATTTTTAAGACGCGAATTCGCTTTTTTCTCTTATTAGTCCTTGAATTAGCGGTTTTCTCAGTTTTAGCCGCGTGAATAAGGGCTTTTTCCCAATTTCAGTCCCGAGTTTGCCCCAAGAATTCGTGATTTTGCGTTGTCTCAATGTCAGCTGTTAACTAGGGATATTTCTTAAGTTTTAAAGCCGCATTTTGTTGCACTTAATCACAATTCTAGCCGAGAATTAGCGTTTTTCTCCTTTTTTGGCCGAAAGAACTAGTTTTGCAAAATTTCAGGCATTTTTCTCAATTTTAGCGTTTTTTCCTTGAATGAAAAAATGATGATTTTTAGGTACATGTACATAGATTTAGATACTTGAAAAGGATTTTTGGCATACGATTGGACAGTGACTTGGCTCCTTTCGACGATTTTCAGCCCAACCGATTTGGAGAAAATTTGGGCTAAAATTGAGAAAATTTATGCCTTCCAGAAACAAATTCGTGGCTAACATAGAGAAAATGCACTGATTCCCAAGATTCTTTAGGTCCTTAAAGCAGATAAAATTGAGAAGGCGCTCTAATGTGACAATGTTGGGGCGAGTAGGCGGCAAAAAATTTGGTAAAATTGCTAATATTCGTGGCTAAAACTAAAAAAAAAAAGCGCTCATTCCTGGTTTCTCGATGCAACTTTCAGACCATAATTTAGAAAAAATCGCCGATTCTCGGTGTATAGAGGCTGTGCTGTTTTTGGGCCCAGCCCACGGCTCAAAATTACGAAAAATCGACTAATCCGTCGATGAAATTGAGAAAAAGCACTACTTAGCCAAACAACCTGAATGAAAAATGCTAATTTGCGGATAAAAATGAAAAAAAAATCACTTATTCGCGGCTAAAATTGAGAAAGCGCCAATCCGTATCTTCTAAAGGATATTTCGAGGCTGAATCTAAGAAAAAGTGCTAAACCATAACTAAATTGAAATGAAACGGCCAATGTGGGGCTAAAATGTAAAACAAACTCCTTAACCAAGGGTCACGGATAGTATTGAAAAAAATCACTAAATTAGCGCGGCTGAAATTAAGGAAAACTCTAAAATTCTGCTCAAATTGAGAAAAAGGGCTAATTCGCGGCTATAAATTGAGCAAAACGCCAATTTGTAGCAAAAATTGATAAAAATCACTAATTCATGGAATAATGACTTAAATGCTAATTTTACGTTCAAATTCAGATAAGTGCTAATTACCTGCTGCAAATTGAGAAATGCGCTAATTCGCGGATAAAATGGACAAAAATCCACCATGGACAAAAACCATTGGCGGGGAGGGGGGAGCATTCGCTGACCCTGAACCCCTTTTCCGCCGCCTCTGGCGCTGACCAGAAGCGTATACCCGAGGTACGTACATAACATGGAGTGGGCATTGGACAGCCTCGGGGCGCGTACTTACAATCTCCTCCCCCCCCCCCACGAGTTCACAGCCCGCTCTGAACTCGCATGGGGTTTGTAGTCAGTCAAAAGGTGCGGCCTGCCGGAACTGCTGCAATCCTCCCACGAGTTCAGAGCCCAATATTTCTTTAGGGGTCTTCATGGTCCGTTTCGACCGTCGAATCGTGGTAAATCGAAATCGTCGAATTCGAGGGCATCATGAGGCTCCCTCCCAGTTGACCCGTCGAAACGTCGTAAATCGAAAAGCACCTAGCGCTCCTTGCGGCGCTGTGCCTCAACGCTGCCTCTGAGTCCCGGAGGTGCCGGAGTCTTTGGCCGAGCATAGCAAGGCGTCCACTTCGGCGGCCGACCACCTCGTCGTCGGATTCTTCCTCGGCCGCTTTGCTACCGAATTCTGACTCATTTTTCACACTTGACTAGACAGACAAAATGCACAGGTTGCGAGTACGTTGCGAGTAAAACTGCGAGATGCGAGATCGAGACTTTTCGCCGGAGATAAGCATTTCATTACATAAGCGGAGATAAGGGTTTCATGAAGCTGCCGCTACGAGCGCTGCTGCATTTACGACGTTTCGATGGATTTACCACACCTCGGACCCGTGGTAAATCGAAACGTGGAAAAGAAGACGACGCATGCGCACTGGCCCTCGTCGAAACTTTAATTTTCGACGTTACCACGATTCGACGTCGAAAACTCCCGGACCATGAAGACTCCTTTTGTTTCGCGTTTATTATAAAGGTGACCGCAGACCTTGGGACCTCAAAACTCCAGACACCGTTATTGTCGCGTTGCCTCGCGTTTTTATCTGATGAACTAAGTACCAACTCATCCCCGCATCTGACTTGTTCTCACGTCTAGCTGCCCACCCCTCTAGTTCAAAGGCTGGCTACGCCCCTGCCTTTGAACTAGCGATTTTTCCTCTTTTAGCCAAGAATTAGCATTTTCCCACTGTTTTAGACGTGAATTAATGAGTTTTTCTCGATTTTCGCGCCACGAATTAGCAATTTCTTTTGCTTTAGCCGGCCGGCTTTGACCGTTGAAACCGTGAATTTTCTCAATTTTGGCTGTAAATTAGGATACCCCACAAATTATAGCTAATCTCTAGCCGTGAATTAAGGAGCTTTTCCGAAATTATTTCCAACCATGCCATGAGTTAGCACTTTTTCTCCATTTTTAGCAACGAATTAGCGATTTTCTCATTTTAGCAGCGAATTAGCGCTTTTTATCTATATTACTAGCGAATTGGCAATGTTGTATTCACGTGTAACAATAAATTAGCACTTTTTTTCATTTTTAGCCCCGAATTAGCGCCTCCTCTCAATTTCATCGATGAAGCTGCCTCCAAAATCCCGAATTGGCGTTAGTTCTCGATTTTTCATCTTTAAACGAGCCCTTTTTCTCACTTTTTCCCGTCTATTAGCGCTTATTCTTAATTTTGACCGTGAATGTGCGATTTTTCCACATTTATAGGCATGCGAGTTTGCGTTATTTCTCCATTTTAGCAGCGAGTTGGCAATTTGTGTGTGTCAGTAAATTAGGATGCCCCGCAAATTATAGTTTTTTTCAAGTTTAGCCGCGAATTAGAGCTTTTTCGAAATTATTTCACATTTAGCCATGAGTTAGCACTTTTTCTCAGTTTTATCCGCGATTTTTTTAATTTAAGCAGTGAATAAACACTTTTTCTCTATACTATCAGGTTATTGGCAAATGCATTCACATTATGTAGCAATAATTAGTGCATTTCTCATTTTTAGCCGCGAATTAGAGCTTCATCCGCCGAAAAATTGCATGTTTCGTTTTTTTTTTCGTATGGCGGTGTATCTAACATGCTGTCCAGCCATCCAGCCCTAACAGAGCTTGTAGCCTAGCTTAATACGCAGGAAATTGGAAATTCCGGCCGAACATCCGCGTCATTTTCGAGTCTTAATTCCTGCAAAATTTCAGGTCTTAATTCTTCAAGTGGCCGTGCGCCTTAAGCTTGAAGAAACCAATGCTCAGCTTTAGTCTCTTTAGGTCCTCAGGTCGCTAATATTCAGCAAGCGTGCTAATGTACTGTTATGGGGTAAGTCTGAGCTAAAATGAAGAAAAAAAAGCTGTATTCGCTGTTAAAACGTAGAAAAACGCTGACTCGAGTCTGAAATTGAGATAAAGTTCTCGTTAGTGGCTGCAATCATCAAGAAATAGTGATGCTCGTTCGTGGCTAAAATCGAGAAAACGCGCTCGTCCGCGGCCAGACCCGAGAGAAATGAGAGAAATCACTAATTAGTGTTTTATGGAGGCCCTTGTGCATCTAAAATTGAGAAAAAGCTCTAAATTGCTGGCTGAAAGTGAGAAAAAGCGAGAAAAACGGCTAATTCGCGGATACAACTGAGAAAGAGCGCTCGTTCACAGGCAATATGGACAAACGCTCATCCATGGCTAAGATGTATAAAAAGGGATAATTCTGTTTATGGAGGGCCCTAACGCGGTTTAAAATTGATAAAATACGCTGTTCTTACAGGTTCAAGATCCCGCTAAATTCATGGCCAGAAGTGAGAAAAAGCGCTTGATTATCGGTGGAGGATGTTTCACGGCTAAAATTCACAGCACGGGGCGTGCCGATATAGTCTTGCCCTGTGCCTCAAGTTCACGACAACTGTAACGGTAGTCCTTGAAAATGTGTTATAACAGGCCAAATACGCCGTGATAATTATGGATAAGTGTAGAGATCCAGAGAAATCAACAACAAGGTTGCGAATTGGGATGTTTCGCAGTTAAAATTACGGAAAACCGTACTACATAATAATTTGGACTGTTACGCACCGGGACTAAAGAAAAGATGGCGATTTTCTAGTCGCAAAATTGTCAGTTCCACTCCCTCACTCATTAGCACGCTTAGCGCCTCACCCTCTCCGCGCTCACTGTGCCCCTCGACCACCAAAAAAGTTCTCCGCGGGTGCCCACGGATGAAATTGCAAGATTTGGACTCGAAAGGTTCGAATCAGGGGTCATTTCATGGCTGAAATAGAGAAAAATCGCTATAAATAATCAGTCGGACTTTTTCGCACTTGTGACTTCCTAACAAAACGCAATTTGGCTTCTTCGGGGGTGAAATTATGTTAAAATGAGCGATTTTCGACTGTTTAAAGTGTTTTGATTTGCAGCTTCAATGAAACAAATATTACCTGATTTGTTTCATTTCACGACTAAAATTGCGATTGAGGCTTCAAAGAGTGATGACCAATCCAGACGTGTCTATAGACAAGAGAAAACGAAGAATTGTTGATTATCCAGCGAGTCTAGTCAGGAAATAGGCGTGCCGGGGCTGGTTGGGGAGACTCAAAATATCAATTTTACGCTGGTTTGGCTCGTATAAGAACCAAAATTCGTGGGTTTGCCTATTAAAATCCACCAATTTCACGTGTTTGACTTTTGCAATTAGCCAAGTACACAAGCGTTTTGTCGCAAAAACATCAGTTTTGCAGGTTCGACCTGTCTGAAAGCCAAAATTTGCAAGTTTGCCTCTTGAAAACATTCATTTCATGAAGTTAGGCTCGACTCAAACAAGAAATTTATAGTTTTGGCTCTTTAAATCGTCCATTTTGCGGGTTTGACCCGACAACAACCCGAGATACGAGGGGTTTGTCTCCGAAAACCGTCAATTTTACGGGTTAAGCACTTCTAATCTGGCGAAGTACGCGTGTTTGAGCATTGAAATCATCAGTTTCGTGGGTTTGACTTGTCGAAAACCGAAAATTCGAGGGTTGTTTTAGTTTGTCGGAAATTCTAAAGTCTCAGGTTTGGCATTTAACACTATCGACAAACCAAATTTAGCGAATTTAGCTCATGAAAACCTCATTCTATCGTATTTGGCACCAAACCAATAGAATTTAACGGGTTTTCCTCTGAAAAAAAAAAATATTTTGCGGGTTTAGATGTTAAATCGTGGGGCAATGCTTCTATCAAAATACAATTTCACAGGTTTGTCTCGTCATAAAATCGAATTCGAGGGTTCGGCTCACTGAAAAAAAACATTTTTGTGGGGTTTAGTCAATGTAAACCCCAATTTAGAGGGTTTTACTCGTTGGCTAACGATATTTGCGGTTTTTAAACGGTCCTGGCTCTTTCAAACATAGAATTTCGCGGTTTGGCTATTTCAGAAAGTGAATTTCGTGGGTTCGACTGTCAAAAAAGAAAAAAAAATCCCGGTTTTGGCTCTTTAAATGACCAATCTTCGTGGGGTTTGGCGCCACAGATGTCTGATCTGAGGAATTCTTCCAGCGTACTCTCGGGGGTGTACAACCGTCCAGTCACCAAGTGACTACTGCTTGTTCCCCATCACGGAGCCTCCTCCCTCTCAAGAACTACGCCATTGCTTTATAGGCTTGCAGCAATTCCAGGCCCTATAGTGTTTACGGGCCGGCGATGGCTTTTGGCATCTTCGGATTCGAAAGACCGCGTCCCGAAGCAAAACAAAATGGGACAGATTCCTTGTTTTTAACAGTGAAACGTCGGTTTCTGAGGCATAGTGGCCGTTATAGGACAAAAAAGTCAAGTTTTTTGGTAGTTGAACAATCTCACGAGGGTCGTTTTGTGACATACGTGGAGATGCCAACAATAATTCCTAAATGTTCAGCTTTAGGTCGGTCGTCCTTTGGAAGCGTTTTCAAGAGGTGCTACAACGCGCTTACATATAAAAAGATTCACTGCAGCTAAGCCTGCAGTGGACGATGTCACATTCAATTTGAGCTCATTGACGCGCTTTGTAGCGCGCCGATCAGGCGATGTGCGAGTGGTCAGTCACGTGACCGAATAAATTGTCAAATCTGCGCCAATAATATTAAACACCTGGACTTTATCATAGAAAGCCTTGGCTTTTACTGCTAAAAGAACTAAATTCGGGTCCCTCCACACTCTCCTTCCCGTATAAAACAAAACACAGGAAGCATAGTCGTTTCTCCCAACTTCCTCATTCCGTCCCTTACCGCCCGAAGACAATTTTCTTAATTAGAGCGTTACATTTAGTTTTAATTAACTCAATTCATGAATGAAACTCAAAATAAAAATGGTTTCACGGACGCTCGCAATTATTGAATCGGTGGAAAAAAGGGGAGCAAGGTGCGTCGCGACCACCTTCGCAGTGGGAAAGTCTGTTTGAAATGAATTCTTTTATTTATAGAATTTTGCAGACCTATAATTGCACAAATCACGCCAGTTCCTCTCACCATAATACACCATGAGGGGGAGGGGGTGCATTGAAATGGCATTCTTCTCGCTGGTTTAAGCCCGTAAAGTTACTTTTCCCCCTTGTCTTTCACTTCTTGAGACCGTGTTCTTCCCTGACCTTCGATAACGGGCCTTCTCCGTTTTTTTTTTTTTTTTTATAGGTCTTCGAGCGCTTTTACCACGGCGCGAAACAATGCGATGCTTCTCTAGGTGCTTCGTGACTTATAAGAATTACATTATATATTCGTATTTTGCTTACAAATACACGCTCCCCCCCGCCCCACCCGTCGCCATCACCCATACCGATCTACGGTTCTCATAATATTATGAATTGAAACAAACAAAGTCATTGATATCAATGATTTATTGAGAGAAAAAAAAGTGAGCCCGATTTGAGCGAGGGTGTGTACGATGTAAACCTCATAAAAACAGAGGAGCGCTTGTTAACAGAACTGGAAACAGGGGGTCCTTGGCCTTCTTTTATTCCTGTTTGGTAAGCCTCTTTAAAGTTTATAGAGCCGATTTTATTTTTTAGCAACTCAAAAGTCTTATAAGATCTTCACCCTCACCCCTGCTCCGTTATGGTTAAAAAAAAAAAATTATTCAATTTTTTGAACGAAGGAATTCCAGATAGTTATAGCAGAGCATTGTTTAATATTAATTTCGCTCGTTAAAATTTCATTGACTGTTTATAGTTTGGATTTTTTTTCGACAATATCTGATCGAACGTACAGTCAAAGTGATCCGAAGTGATAAAATGCAATATCATGAGGTGATTTCGTTGGTTCTGTTGCAACGTCTCTTTTTAAGGTCTCGTCGCGAGCCTGTGTACACAATACCCAACGTCGTTAGTACAGCGGTAATTGCCGCCTTTAGAACTCTAATTAGACGTAGGAATTGTACAGCAATAATTTGACTATTTTTACCCCTGTGTCCGCATAGTACACGTGTTATACCCTCTTCCTGACGCACTTTGGAAGAGTCTAATCATGCAAGGTGAAATTAGAAAGTATACGGGCCAGAAATTGAATATTCCTTCCAAACAATAACTGACCCCCTAAATAGCTCGTTTCTCGTTTACAAACTGAAAAATTGTTCGATCCCATGGTATTGGAGACTTCATCTTTGGGGCGCTAACCTTTTCATCAAGGCCAAAATATTTAAAATTGACTATTGCAACCATTTTCGAATACATTTTTTTTTTCTCCCTCTCGAAAGTAAGACGCAATTATATTAAGATTGTCCGTCCCTTCTTTCAAATAATGGACACGGTGAGAACTTCCGAGGTCAAACCCCCTTGTAAGGGTTTTGAACTCTCCGTGACCCCCCCCCCCACCTTTTCACCACCGCACTCACACAAATGAGTGGAAACGCTACAATTTAAACTCGGTAATGAATTATTACAGCGAGAGCGCTGCTAAAAGATGATGTTGAACAACTCGTGAAGTAAATTTTTGAACCTCCCCCCCTTCCCCAGGCACCGGCTGTCCGTTTAAAAAAATCAAAAGATCAACAAAATTGTAATTCAAACGAGTTGTCAAAGTGAATAAAAAGTATAAAATGAAAAGGTGAAAGTATAATGAAAGCGAACTTAAAAGCAAATTTTGGTCACGCCCTTCACATTTATTGAAACGCTCCTTAAATCAATGCCGCGTGTAATTTGGCCATCGGATAAATCAAAATGAAGAATTTATGAGTTAAGTCAACCCTTCGGGGAGGGTTCATTTTTTGGAGAAAAAGGAACGTAAATAAAAGCTTTCTTAACTGGTCGGCGGCTCCTTTCATGGTTGGAGTTGGCCTTTAGGGGGAAAGATAAAAAAAAAAACACTGTCACATACCGCGGGTATGCGACCTGTTACGAAATAAGTCAAATACATAACAAACTGTACTGCTCTTGTCGATAAAACCGGGAAATAAATCGTTGGAAAATTGTCGAGTAACGAACCTAAATAACGTAATCTGAATGACTATACATATAGACATTCATGTCATAAACATGTTTGCATTTTGAAAAAAGAAGCCCCTTGAAAAGAAAAGACCGGTTAGCCCATTTTAAAGCTCAAAAAAGACGCACGCTAAAATTCTGTTCAAACAATCAGATTCTGGCCAGTAATTATTAGGGGAGAGTTTCAGAAGGGAATATTCACAGTTTCTGCCGAACAGATGAGACTCCAGGCGCGGATCCAGCAGGGGACTGATGGGGCTTTAGCCCCCCCCCCCATTGGGCTGAACCTCCCTGTTATGTACTAAATACGCGCGTTAGTTGAGTGATCTACACTGACAAATCTTTCTATATTTTATCGTATTTTTAAAACCTTAATAATAACATAAACATGTGTCGATTCAGATTCATAACATTCTCCCGGGCTTAATATGTTCCACTTTGCTACAATCGTAGTCGTTCAAGTAATTAGGTCTTCTTCGAATTCGTTGAGACCTTCTGTGAGAATCGGTTTCCTCTTCTTGGAGACCGGAGTTTGAACGTGGCGAGGAGTCGTGTTGGACTCTTTCGGTGTGGCTAGTGGTAGGGTGTAATGGCGGATCCTGTGTACTTTCCTAGCATACCGGAGAATGCTCAGCTTGCAATTCCTGCTCGGTAGGAGGAGGCTGCGGATTGTGGTGCCTATGAAACCACACTTACTGCCTCCTCTTCAGGTTCCACTTGAGAGGGTTGTTTTTCTGTCGCGAAACATTTTTTTGGAACTTGACTGCTCCTAATTTGGTCGACGTGCCTTTTAATTGTATGACCATTGTCAAGTTCAATGCTGTAGTGAAGATGTCCCAATTTCGCTACCACTATTCCAAATCTCCATGTGTTCTGTTTATCCGAGTACCACCTAGCTTGAATTCTATCTCCTACTTGAAAATGACGGACTCCAGGTAGTCTTAGAGGCTTCGAATCCTCTTTGTGAGGTAATATCGCATCCAGTTTCAAACGTACTTTCCGCCCAAGGTAGGCTTCAGCAGGGCTTATACCGTCTGCTAGTGGAGTTGCTCGGAGCTTCAGCATGATTTCTCTGACTTTGGATCGCAATGGTAGAGTAGAAGTCTTCATTGCATTGAGTTTATTTTTGATTGTTTGGATCTGACGCTCAACAAGCCCATTCGTGGCAGGATGACCTGGAGCGGTAAACTTTTGAAGAATCCCGTGTGCCGAGCAGAACGGCAGTTCTACTACACTGACGAGAACTCGGGGAAAACCATGAAACGCAAAAATATCTGAAAGCAGCTGTATAGTGGAATGAGACGACGGATAATCTTGACACATTCGAATTTCAGGCCATTTTGATTTAGCATCGACTAGAACAAGAAGATGGCAACCGTCGACAGGACCAGCGTAGTCAACATGGACTCGATCGAAATTCTCGTTGGGATCTTCCCAATGGTGCAGAGGTGCCTTAGCCGGATTTTTTTTAATGAGTGCACAGTCTGCGCACGAACTAACGTCGTTTCGAAACGTCGTTCGAAGTTTCACTTTTCAGAGAATCGAAAGTAAGAGAGGGAGTTGAAATTTGATGTACGACTTGATTATTCAAATCGCGTAGTTCTATGTCCATAGCCATGTCAGCAGTGAAAGAGTCTGTGCGTGACGTTGAGCGAGACAGGAAATCGGCGTTTGAATGTTCTTCTCCCTTCCTATGCTGGATTGTATAGTCGAAATTTTGGAGGAATGTCGCATACCGTAGAAGTCTTGTGCTGGTGATCGCTGGTAATTTTGAATTTTGGTGGAAAATACACCCGAGAGCGGCGTTATCCGTAATGAGGGTGAACGATCGACCATAGAGGTAGTGAAAAAATTTGGTAATCGAGAATATTATCGCGACGGCTTCTCGATCCAACTGACTATAATTCGTTTCAGCAGCAGTTAGAGAACGTGATGTGTATGCTATGGGTCGTTCCGTGCCGTCTATGATGTGGGATAAGACGCCTGTCGGACTAGCATCACAAGCCAGTGTAATCGGTAGTTCTGGATCGAACGGAACGAGAACCCTTTCGCGAGAAATTTCGTCTTTTAATGTTTGGAAGGCGAAGTCACATGCGCTAGTCCACGTGAAGCGCTGATGTTTCTTCAGAAGACATCGCAATGGAAACGTTATTGAAGAAACGTTCGGAATGAATTTAGAATAATATGTTATCATTCCCAGAAATCTTTTTAACTCTTCGGCGTTTTGAGGACGCGCAATTTGAGTAATTGCTTCTACTTTTTTTGGACACTTGGAGATGCTATTATGTTTGATTATGTAGCCTAAATAAGATATTTCTGTCTTAAAGAAATGGCATTTTCGACGATTCAAGTGCATATTATTCTGTTTCAGACGTTGTAAAACTTTCAACAGGTTGGAACGACATTCTTGGAAGGTTTTTCCAAAAACTGTAAGGTCGTCGAAGTACCATGTGATACCTTCCAGACCTCGGAGTACTTGGGAAAGTATCCTGTGAAATTCACTTGGCGCATTTTTGATACCGAAATTGAGTCTCCTCGCCCTGTAAGTGCCTCGATGGGAAGAAATAGTCTGTACTTCACTTGTCGTCAACTTGAACGTGTAGATAGGCTTTATAAAGATCGAGCGTGCAAAAAAAAAGAGGCATTTCTTAGTTTATGCAACGTGTCATCTATTCTGGGAATAGGGTAGTGGGAAGCCTGTAACTGAGGGTTAACGGCTACTTTATAGTCGACACATAACCTTACATTTCCGTCTGGCTTTGGTATTACGACGAGCGGGGACCCCCCCGATGATACCATCCCGTTCCAGATCGTCAAGTTCTTTTTCAACCTTCTGTTTTAGTGCATAAGGGACTGGTCGTTCTTTGACGAAAACTGGTTTTGCATTTTCTCGCAGTCGGAGGGAGCAAGTGAAATTTGGGGTGCATCCTACTTTAGGCTCAAAAATATCTGCAAAAGAACGTTCAATTTCTTTAATAGTTGAAGAAATGTCAACAGAGTTAACAGTTTGACAAGAATTTTTATCGATTTGGTTCAACTCAATGCCAAATTTACGAATCCAAGCCATTCCTAAGAGCGGGGTGAAACGATCGGGAACGATGAAAAGCGGCTCCCTGCATTTTTTATTATTAAATTCGGCCGTGACGAAGCAGACTCCAAGTGGATCGAATGTTCCAGCCGTATAAGAACGGAAGCGGACGGACGATGTGCGAATTGGGCATTGGAGGTTGAGTCTTTCGTACTAACAAAATTGAGGAGTCTCTTGAGAGAATCACAAAGGCCATCTTACAGGCAGCCCTGCAGAGTGTGCCACGCGGCCAGGTCCAAGATTATGTACCTTTCTGGAATGAAAACCTGGAAGCCATGAAGATTGATCGTGACACAGCAGCTGAGACCTTCCTCCAGCTGATCAGATCGTCCTGAAGCAAAAAGTAGCCCTTCTAAAGAAGGAAATTGTTGCAACCAAAACGACAGCATTAAGAAATTTTCTGCAACAGCTGGACTTTCGCAGGGACGGCATCAGAGCACATCGCTTCATATCTAAACTGAAAAATGACGCCCCAGCTCGGAAAAACCCCATCAAAAAAGGCACAGCTACACTCACTTTTGATAAAGATATCGCCCATTTCTTCTTCAAACATTACGCAGCGGTGAGCAACTTTCGCCCAAAGACAAAGGCCAACGCCCCAAGGACTGCAGCATTCCCAACATGCCTTCAGGAGGGGGACCATGAGCTCTTCAATGGGGACTTCTCCATGAGTGAGCTGGAGTCAGCACTGCAACGTACTAAGAAGGGTAAGAGTGCTGGTCCCGATGAGCTGTTGCCAGAGTTTCTGATCAAGCTCGGTTTGGGTGCCAGGGCAGCAGTATTGGCCTTCCTAAATCTGGTGTGGAGAGAGCATTTCCCGGACAGGTGGAGAAAGGCTGAGATAGTGCCCATCCTCAAAAAAGGGAAACCTGCAGACGCTGTGGCAAGCTACCGCCCCATAGCTCTCACAAGCGTCTTCTCAAAGGTCTTCGAGAGGCTGGTTCTGGGGCGGCTGCAGCAGTACCTTGAACGTTGCAACCTTCTATCCGACCAACAGGCAGGCTTCAGGAAGCATAGGGGCACCATGGAGCAAGTCCTACGGTTAACTCAGGAAATAAAGGATGGTTTCCATCATAAGCAGAGCACCCTCGCTGTATTTGTCGATTTCAAAACCGCCTTTGATCGTGTTTATCGGGAAAAGCTGGTACAAAAACTTTTCAGTATGGGGCTAAGTGGTGGGCTATTTGCTACACTCAGGTCTTTTCTGGCTAAGAGGTTCATCAGAGTTCGTTACCAGGATGAGACATTATCATTCAGGCAGACCCGAAACGGTGTTCCTCAGGGTGCTGTCCTAAGCCCAGTGCTTTTTAACATTATGATCAATGATGTGATCTCTGCAGTTTCCTCTGTGCCAGGAGTGAACGCGCTTCTCTATGCTGATCACCTGGTTGTGTGGGCAACGTCAAGTTCCATTCCAGCGCTGGAGTCTGCCCTGAATATTGCGTTAGGACACCTCTCGGACTGGGCAACTCACAACGAGATGGAGGTAAACACACTCAAGACTGAATTCCAGCTCTTTACACTATCAACCAAAAGGCCCATTCTGTCTCGCTGACGCTTGATGGTGACGTTTTGAGGCAGACCAACTGTGCCACCACGGGATCAAGTTGGATTCACGGCTGTCATGGAACGCCCATGCTGAAAATAGCGCTTCGAAGGGAATCAAGAGGTTGGGGCCTCCTCAAGCGGCTTACTGGCACAAAGTGGGGAGCTAAGCAGGATGTGCTGGCAATGGCCTACAAGTCTTACATGAGACCCACAATGGAATATGGAAATGAGCTTCTGGTTACCGCCTCTGATTCAGCAGTTCGGAAGATCGATGTGGCTCAGAATCATGCATTAAGGATTATCACTGGTGGAGCCGTGTCTACCCCAATTCCTGCAATGGAGTTGCAAACAGAAATTGAGCCGCAAAAGTTGAGGCGGGAGTCAGCTGCCCTGGCACTAGATGAGCGACTAAAGAGGAACAACGTTGGATTTTGGCAGTCCTACACTCCTGCAGCAGAACGTTTGCTCTCTCAAACGACGTACCTTTCTAAGGTTGAGTCCCTACGAGAAGAGTATGGCCTTACCGACCTACTTTTCAACCCAGAACCCTTCCCGTCGGCTAGGGATCGGGTTCCTCGCTGCACTGCCGACTACTTTCTAACGTTGACCTCGTCTGTATCCAAACAGAGCACCCCCGCTATCGAGTTAAAATCCCTTGCCTTGGAGACCATGCACACCCGCTTCCCCGAAGATGAATGGTTACCTTGTTACAGGTGAAGTCACTGTCGTCGGATGCGTCACTTTTTTCGGACTCTATGACTTGATTGGTTCGGTTCTGTTGTGATAAACAAACTTTTTTTATGTGTCCGGGTTTTCCGCAGGCGTCACACCGGAGATTTCTTTTAGACTTGCAATTCCTTGTTCGGTGGTTGTCTCGTCCACAAGACAAGCATACGTTTTGAAGCCCCAGGCGGGCGAGCATATCACGTTTTTTGTCCGATTGTGAAGACTTGGAAACAAAATGTGTTTGATTTTGTATTTTTTTAACTTCGTGGACTTCACTGTCTGGAGATGTATACAAATAATTCTGCCGTTTCGCAGCTTCCATCGCTAGTGCTATTTCTACCGATTTTTCGAGGTCTAGTGTGTCTTCCTTTTGGAGAATTTGCTCCCGAATGTTGGAATCTCGAAGACCTCATCAAGAATCTCGAAAAAATCATTTATCGGATATGTTCTCCCCGTACCGAAATGTCGTTTTTGAATATAACTTCAGAACAATTGATTCAAGAATTTTTTTGATATTTGTTTCGGATTCCTCGTGAAATTTCCTTGCGAATTAACCACAATATTGCCGAAAAAATGCAACTTTTTTTGTGGCCAAAATCGTCGTTTTTAGCGCAAAAGGACCAGCAGCAAAAAATGACGGTCTAAATTACAAAAAAAGGGCCTCTAGAGCCCATTTGTATCTTAATTGCAAATATTTGTACCCGGAAAAAACTGAGATTAAGAGAAAATTGTGGGAGGAGAAGGATTTGGCGTGACTACGTCAAAAATTATTTGCCACAGATTTACATAGTAATCTAAATCTAGTTGTTTCTTGGCATGAAAACTGCGGATATGACCTTTGTTTTGAAGGTAAATCATTTCCCAGGCATGTTCTCCCCGTAGCGGAATAACATTTTCGGTATTAACTTCGAAACAATTGGTCCTGGAATTTTGTAACTATTTTGTTAAGATTTCTCGTTCAATTTCCATGTGAATTGACTACAACGTTGCCGAAAACAAACCCCTTTCACGACATGTTCCCTACGGGCATTTTTTTGCCATCTTGTATGTGTAGATCAGAAGTGTTCGAAAAAAAAAAAATGCTAACTCTGAAAAGTTCGTACAACTTTTTGGCAGCCCAAAAACCGAAAATTTTCAGCGCTTCTTTCAGTTTCTTCTAAATATCCCGAAAATGAGTTACTTTCGAGGAAAATCTTCACTCACAAAACTTGTTGAGCATTAAATTTCCCACAAGTTTTGTTTATAAAGTAGTTTTCCACGACGAGTATGGAACGGGCTACAGCCTATCGAAATTGTTGTTCTAAAATGGTCGAAGGTCCTAAAATCGCCCTTTTTCGACCCAAGTATGCTCATTGTGCTTTACTTTGGACTAATTTTTAGTTTTTTTAATTAATTAATTTTATTTAACTATTCGTTAGTCGACAAATGCGAAATAAAACTCGAGCGCCCATGTTTCCCTTTAACCAGCGTGAAATCGGAGGGGTCGGAGCACTGAAAAAATTGATACGGCCATGGAATTTTTTCACACTTCAGTGCTTCTTTTCAATTTCCATCAGGGAATTATAGCGATTTGTCACCATTTTAACCGCGGATTTAGCGTTTTTTATCAATTTTTTCCGTAAATTTTGTGTTTTTCCCGATTTCGCCCTGTGAATTAGCGATTTTTCTTAATTTTATAGACACGAAGTTGCGTCGGGAAACCACAACTTGCCATTCTCACAATTTATATCCGTGAATTAACAAATTTTCTCAATTTAACCCCCCTCCCCACAATTAGCCATGTTTCTTTATTTCAGCCGCTAATTAGAGTTTCACCTAATTTTAGCCGCAAATTAGAGAATTTCTAAACATTTGAGACGTGAGTGAGAGTTTTTCCCCAATTATTAACGCTTTTTATGTATTCCATCCGCGAATTAGCGGTTTTTCCTCATTTAGCCGCGCAGATTAGAGATTTTATTTTTATTTTCAGTCACGAACAGTTACACTTTTCAGAAGCCAAGTGTTTTCTCCATTTTAACAGCGAATTAGCGTTTTTTCCACGCATAGGGCTTGATGTTCTCACTTTTATCGCGGAGAATCAGCGGGTGTTTTTCGTAATTTTAAGCCCGAATTAGGTAGTGCTTTTTCTCGTAGCCATTGATGAGTTATTGACTTTTCACCATTTTAGCCGTGAAATAGCTTGTTTCGCAATTGTTACACTTTAATCGCGATTGTAGTGCTTTGAACGCTGCGAAGTAACATTTGCCCTGCGGCTTTGCCAAGTATTTTTCATTATTTCTGGCGGGATTAAGCAATTTTTTCTCACTTCTGTCCGTGAATTGGCGATGTTTCTCGATTTTAGCCGTGAATTAGCCGTTAATCTCTCAATTTCAGTCCCAAATTAGGATATTCTTAGTTTTGATCCAGGGGATTGGTTAGCGCTTGTTCTCACTTTTATCGGAGAATTAGCGGGTTTTCCGCGTTTTAGCCGCGAATTTTCGATTTTTCTCAATTTTCATTGTGAATTAGAGATTTTTCCTGATTTTAGCCGCTGATATGAGTTATTTTACGCAATTTTATCCGTGAATTAGCACCTTACGTTAAGTTTAGCCGCGAATTAGCGCTTTTTCTCAGTTTTAGCTCAGAATTTTCGTCTTAGAAGCCGAGAATCGGTGTATTTCGTAATTTTGGGTCCGAATTACTGATTTTTCTCGTAGCCGTTGATGAATTATTCACTTTTCACCATTTTAGCCGTGAAATAGCTTGTTTCGCAATTGTTACACTTTAATCGCGATTGTAGTGCTTTGAACGCTGCGAAGTAACATTTGCCCTGCGGCTTTGCCAAGTATTTTTCGTTATTTCTGCCGGGATTAAGCGTTTTTTCTCACTTCTGTCCGTGAATCGGCGATGTTTCTCGATTTTAGCCGTGAATTAGCCATTTATCTCTCAATTTCAGCACCAAATTAGCGTTATTCTCAATTTTGGTCCAGGAGGTTAGTTATAGCGCTTGTCCTCAATTTTTTCGAAGAATAAACGATTTTTCCTGATTTTGGCCGCTGATAAGCTATTTTACCCAATTCTATCCTTGAATTAGCACCTCACGTTAATTTTAGCCGCGAATTAGCGCTTTTTCTCAGTTTCAGCTCCGAATTTTCGCCTTTAGAAGCCGAGAATCGGTGTTTTTCGTAATTTCAGGCCCGAATTCTTTATTACTGCCGGAATTAAGCGTTTTTTCTCACTTCTGCCCATGAATCGGCCACTTATCTTTCAATTTCAGCGCCAAATTAGCGTTATTCTCAATTTTGGTCCAAGAGGTGCATCGAGAGACTTCAGATAAGTGTTTTTCCCAAATTTTGGGCACGAATATTCCTCATTTCCAAATAATAGCTTCTTACTTGCCGTAAGAACAGCACACTGGTGATGCGTCTTTTCAATTTTAGCCGCCTAAGAACGTACAAAAACTGGGGATTAGGGTATTTTCTCAATTTTATCCGTGAAGTTGCCTCCAGGAGGAGGGAATTAGTACTTTTCCCTTGACTTTTGAAGAAAGTACAGGTTATTTGCATATTGGCAATCTCTTGACGAAAGAAATAGGTACTTTAATCTTATGTTAGTGTGGTCTTTTTTAACTTTACGTCACAGAGTGAACAAAAGTAGGTACATTTCCGTCACACTTTTTCTCACGGCTTTGTGCGAATAAACTGGCACAAAACGCTCGTTTTGTGGCCAATTTGTGAGGCCCTAACGGCTTAGGGGCGTCTGGGCTTGAGACCGCCTGCACTCCCGCACCTGAAAAATTGACTTTTAAAAGAGCTAAATTCACGGAGCTCTGTCACGGCGGTGTGTCTAAAAAAAAAAAATTAGGGCAAATTTGAGTGAATAAGAGAGCTTACTGAGATAGAAAATGCAATCCCTTGCTTGAATTAACCTCCCCCCCCCTCCACCGGGGTAATTGTCACCTTGACAAATAGATCGAACAAAACTATAGCTCGCCGCGAACGCTTTATGCGATTTTCGCTTTCATCACGCCACCCATAAGGTTAAACCTTCTTGTATTGTAATAATTTAACGTTTTCACCGCCTCCAGCTCACTGCTAATTTAAAACGTCGAATATATACGACCGTTATACACTTCATTGAACGATTCGGAACCAGTAAAGTGAATTTCCAGCAATTATCGCTAAAAAAAAAAGTTTTATTTATTAATTAGAGGAGGAAAAATTGAATCAACGCAAAATGGAGTGCAGTTGCCCGAAAAAAGAGAATGGAGGATTTAAACAATGAAGTTACGCAATCGAAGTTGTTCATTGAGTCAGGGAAATTCTATAAAAAATAAAAAAAAAACAAAAATAGGTCTCTCTTTGAGATGTATTTTCTTTGTCAAATTGCTGCATTTAGCTTAAATAAGCGAGCGTGGCGAAGGATTATTGTTTTCAAAATAATTTAAAACAATCGCGCTCGAAATTTTAGGAAAAACACCGCTGGCCCGTTATGTAATCAATTAAAGAAAAAAAAAAACAGAACTAGAAATTGTTTACGCCAGTTAGCGTTATTATTTATACGCGGAGGGGTTAGCAACAGTCGCATTGTCCATGAAGTGACAAGTAGCTGCACAAATACCCCACCCCCACCCCTCGCGCACAGCATCATCACAATGAACACCGACCTACATCTCGCTGGGGAGCGGTCTAGTTTGGCAAATTAACACCTTCCTAAAAATAAAATGAAAAAAAAAAAAAAAAAATATGAAGAAAAAAGGCGGCTCCTGATGGAATTCGACTCATTTTTTCGTATTCTTTGGGTTTGCTCCAAGATCCATCTTCAACCAGAACATGTTCCTCGCGGTGACTTCTCTCAGTTGTTGCGTTGTGCGTTGACTAAACGATGGAATCAACGTTTTTTTATCTTTTTTTTCCCACCTGTTCCTTTATTACAGTCGTACGATAATATGAAATTAAGTGACATAATAGACGAAAAGGGAGAGTAAATCATAAAATGTTATCTTATCTTGTTAATTGATTGAAGTGTTACATTTTTATAAAGGCGACGTTTCATTGTGTACAATAACATCTTCAGCAAATGTTTAAATCTTTGAAGACTGGAAGAAATTACAATAGCGTTCTCCTGTATTGTTTTAATGTATTTTTCCTGAAATTCCTACGGCTGAGAAAATAGTTTAGATTATCTCGACATCCTTGGATATGAAACAATTTAAAACACAAATCAGATGAATACATAAGCGTTATTACACGTGATAATAATAGCTAGAATTAAATTAATTACATAGATCGCACCCAGCTGCCTCCACCCGCGCATTTCGGACACACCCGCGAGATATACCTATATAGCCTCCTTGTCTTTGTTTTCTGATGGCGTCCACAAATTTTTCCAAAAACTGCGGAATCCGAGGGAGTCCGAAGCTTCAACCCTGCACGCTGACCACCTGTGTTCGCCTCCAACACCATCGAAAACGTCAACTGTAACTACAGCCCACCAGCAAACTGACACCACCAGAACAGCATCACTCTATAAAACTGTAAAACATGACCCTAAAGAACGTTTTATCTACAAAAAACAAGGAAATCACCGCGAATATTCATTTGTGGTTCGAAAACTCTCTATTTTCCCGTCGCATGAGTGCGACTAACCACAAAATAAAAATAGTTTACCTCCCTTGCCCTCAACATTGACTATTCAGATTGGAGAAGGTCCCCGCAGATGCTTCAATACTTTCTGGTAAACTGTTTGCCTAGCCCCAGTAACCTGAAAACTTGTAAATTTAATCACGGTGGATTTCACCACCTCGGCTATCAAGGTTCGACTTAAAATTAAGTCGGACTTAAGGTAAGCAATGCGTTGCGTTTTGTGTAAACGCAATTTGCGGTTACAGGTGATGCCCCAGTGCTGGCCGTAATTGAAATAGTAAATCAAAAATGCGTTATTTAACGGGTTTTTGAGACCTTTTAACGGCTAAAATGGAGAAAATGGGCTAGTTCGAGGTAAAATTGGGAATAAGCACTTAGGGCCGTATTCAGAAACCCGCCTTTACAAAGCCTTAACTATTATAAGGCTCGTTTCACACATACGCGGTTTCCAGAGGCGCGAACGCGGAGGGTGCCGCGCGTGTGTGAACCGAGAACCCTCTTCAAACCGCTGCCGCGCGTAGACACCGATGACTTCGGTTCACGCAAGCGAGGCACCCACCGCGTTTGCGCCGCGTAGCAACCGCGCCTCGGGAAACCGCGTATGTGTGAAACGAGCCTATTAAAGGAGGTGCTTAAAGGTTAAGGATGGTTTCTGAATACGGGCCTCAGTTTCAGCTAAAATTAAGGAAAAACGTCAATTAGAGACTCTGTGCAACTTCTCATGGGGAAAAACTAGATCCACGCCTATGTGGGCAGCTTCACTGATGAAAATATCAGAGGCACCATTGCCGTTTTGCAGACTTATTATAGCAGGGTCTGGATTCTGGAAGTTGGAATCGCGTCAATTCACGTTCATCGGAGACTAAATTTGCACAGAAACGGCCAATATCCGTCAAAAAATAAATATCTGCTGGAAAACTGTCGTTTGTAGCCTTTTATTTCGGATTTTAATGTGGAAAAACTGAAAACTTTACTCCCCTGAAAGTGATACTTTAGGAGCTAAACTTTAAATTTTAAACAATTATGTCAAAAAAATTACTGTACGGTAAACGGAGCTGGCATTTCCTCTCCCACCATAAGTCTGGCTGGCACAGCGGCTAAACACGGTTTGAGCTAGCCAAAACCCACGGAATTGTGCAGTTTCGAGTGAGCGAATGCTCGCGAAACCCAAAAATTGGCATTATAGTGAGCCAGAATCGCCGGCTATATGGTTTTATAATGTAGAAAGTAGAAAAAAATTGCTTGTGCAGGGCTAAAATCTGAAAACAACGCGGCTTAAATTGAAAAAATCACTAATTAGTGCAGCTAAAATTGAGAAAAACACTAATTTTCAGCTGAAATTTAAAAAAAAATTGGTAATTCGCTTTTATAACAATAATTAATCTGCAGCTGAAAATGATAGCGCCAATTTGTGGCTAAAATATCGGAAAACCGCTAATGCAAGCAATTGAAACGCTATTGCTCTGCTAAAATTGAGAAAAAGTGCTTAACCACGGTTAAAATTGTGGAAAGTCACTAAACCTCGGCTTAAAATGGAAAAACGCAAATGCTTAGCTGTCGTTCGAGGCTAAAACTAAACAAATAAAACGCTAATCCATAGCAGAAATTGAAAGAAAAAATGCCGTGGGACTGAAATTTAAAACAACGCAGCTAAATATTAAGAAATTCACAAATTAGTCCGGCATGAAGAAAAAACTCTAGTTCTCAGCTCAACTTGGGAAAGATCTATTCCCTGCTAGAAATGGAAACAATGGCTAGTTTGCATCTGTAATTGAGAAAAGCGCTAATTTGCGGATAAAACTGCGAGGAAAATCACAAATTCGCGGAGTTTATTAATATTTATAGTTTAAAAACTCGTCTTCTGAAGGCAACTGGCCGGCTAAAATTTAGAAATACTGCAAATTCATGGTTAGAAAAGTAAAAAAAAAAACACTGATTCGCGGTTAGAGCTGAGAAGAAGCGCTAATCCATAGCTAGTACGTGCTAAAATGTAAAACTACCCGCTAATTTGCGACTAATATTGAGAAAATCAATAATTAGCCTGGATTGATTAGTTTTTTTTTAGACTATCGTTGCTAGGGAGGGACAGCGAAATTTGCTCCTCGAAATTCCGTCGTTTTCAAGGGAATAATCGCGATTTTTTGCTTAGAAAAGTACTCAGTGATTCAACTAGGGACGGCACATTAGTAGAACAGTAAGTTTTTCGGCGGATAGGTCGCAGGGGGCGGCAAAGAGGCATACGCGAGTTTGTTATCGTTTCGGAAATATTTAAAAAAATTTTAGCATTGTTGTTATTCACGCGTTGGCATGGCGTCTCAAGGAGACCGAGAAAATTGTCAACACTGTAGTGGGAACTATACAAGGCGGGGCATGCGGGCCCACGTTAACCGTGCCCATCCTAACGCAGGGACCCGGACAGACGACATGGGCGAGGATCAAGATAACACCCTCAACGGTACAGCAATTCAGGATCCATATTCAGACATCGTCCCAGATTACGTGCAAAGCAAGTTCATGGAGGGATTCGGAGCAGGTCTCGTGAACTCAGCAGACGAGGGAGGTGACGATGAGTGGGGGGCTCGTTGGTATCAGATAGCAACACTTCAGGGCAAGCAATACACAGTCCCTCGAGGGAACGTAGGCCGTAAACTTGCCTCATTACTAACCCCAGAGATCATGGGAGTAGTCAACGGGACCCACACATCAGAAAGAATCTTCGTGTTATGTGCCACGGTGCTACAACGAGAGAAGCAGGTAAACTCACCTCTCGACGTAAGGAGATCAATCAGCAAGCGCATGGAGCTCTGGGAAGGCGAGAGATTCGACGAACTAGTCCAGGAAGCAATAAGGTGCGACAAGAAGTTGAAAAGAGTTAACAATCGAGCACTGGACCAGCCGCAGAGAGCACGGGTTCTCACGAGACTGGTCCCAAGTGGCAGACTAAGGGACGCTACTAGGTGGGCTACAGGCCGAGGGGGCGGAAGTGTACTTTTACCGGAAACAGTCATCAGCGCAGGGAACACAGTATTGGACATCCTCAAGGAGAAACACCCTCATCAGATGACCCCAGCAGCAGAGACATTCCTTTCCAGCAACCTCCCCTTCAGGATGGATGTGAACGTCTCACCAGGACACATAGAGCGTGCAGCTCATCGCCTCAAAGGAAGTGCCGGACCAAGCGGCACAGACGCTCAACAGTGGAGGAATCTCTTGCTTCGATACGGCGCTCATAGTGCTCGTTTGAGGGGCGCAGTAGCTGCACTTACACGTCTTTTGGCAAACACAGTCGTTCAGTGGGGAAGCATACGAGCCTTGCTCGCAAGACGAGGAGTCGCCCTGGACAAGAAGCCTGGGGTCCGGCCGATCGGTGTAGGGGAGGTGCTCCAAAGAGTATGCGCAAAAACAATGGCCACTTTGACAGGCAGCGACCTAGCAGAAGAGTGTGGAGCGGACCAGCTATGTGGAGGGATCAAAGCAGGAATTGAAGGAGCGGTTCATGGCATCAATACGCTATTTGAGACACAGGACGGTTGTGAGGGAGCATTACTTATGGACGCATCAAACGCATTTAACGCCATGTGCCGCCCATTAGCCTTGTGGAATGCCAGGGTGCTTTGGCCTCGGTGTGCCAATTTCCTCTTCAATACATACCGTGGCTTCCCCAAAACAGTGTTTAGACGAAGCAAAGCAGTAATCCTCAGCAGAGAGGGCACAACACAAGGTGACCCTCTGGGCATGCTGATGTACGCAGTAGGCACCCTGCCTCTAATCAGACAACTGAAGGGCTCACAGTTGCGCCAAAGCTGGTATGCCGACGACTCAGCATGTGCAGGGAGCCTCCCAAACTTAAAAGAGTGGCTCAACCTGCTCAAACAGGAGGGACCAAAGTGGGGCTACCACCCAGAACCGCAGAAGAGCTACCTCATAGTAAAACCAGGAAAGGAAGAAGAGGCGAGACAGTTGTTCCCAGAGCTCAGGGTAGTCGGGTCTCATAGGTATTTGGGAGGCATCATCGGCTCAACAGGCGCAGAGGGTTATGTGGGGGATAAAGTCACAAAATGGATAGACCACATAGACTCATTTACAGAGTGTGCCCAAAAAAGTCCCCAAGCAACATACACAGCTTTCACCAAGTCTCTTCAAATGGAATGGGCGTATCTACAACGTGTAGTGCAAGGGTGTGTGGAAGAGTATGAGCCACTCAGGGACGCAATAAGACAACGCCTGACTCCGGCAATCCTGGGGTGGACCCCTTCCACAACTGAACACGAACTCCTCGCCCTCTGGGCCTAGCCATAGAAGACCCAGTACAAACCGCAGATGTCAGGTGGGGTACCTCACAGAGGGCAACGTCAGTGCTGGCCGAATCCGTTTCAACAGGGGCTGAGTTTGATGGAAACAGACACGCCATGAGAGTCACCCAGGAGCAAATGACTGAGAAAGCAGCCCGTAAGCAGCGTGACTCCGAGAAAAGCCAGCAGGTGGTGGAGAGGTTGGCTCCAGAGGCAAGACGGACGCTGCAGCGGATTATAGACGAGAACGCCTCTCAATGGCTGTCAATAATACCAACTGTGGCAGGTGGTCTGGATCTCACTTCAACCCAGTTCCAGGATGCACTTTGTTTAAGGTACTCGAAACCAATGTTCAGTCTTCAGGGAAGCTGCGATGGGTGCGGGCAAGAAATTAATGCGAACCATGCACTCAACTGCAAACATGGAGGGCTGGTTAAGCAGGGCCACGATAAGATCCGGGATGTGGTGGCAGGGCTGACCAGGCAAGCATTCAGGGGAGTGATGGTCGAGCCAGTTATGCGCGAAGGCACGCTGGGACAGCCAGGCCTGATGGCCGATATTAAGGCTCACGGAGTATGGGACAGGGAGAGGGCGTCATTTTACGATATCCGCGTGATAAACGCTGACGCCTCTTCCTACTCCACCCGCGAATGGGCAGCAGTCGCCGAAGAAGCAGCACGAGCCAAACACAGGAAGTACGATGCAGCAGCAGAATACCTGCACGGCTCGTTCTGTCCCCTCATCACCTCATGCAAAGGCGTCCTTCACAGGGAGTTCCGAGCTTTCGTCCAACGCCTAGTGGAATCACTGGCAGAGAAATGAAACAAACATCGCTCGGTCGTGTCGGGGTATGTAAAGACAAAACTGCAAATAGCAACCATAAGGGCAGTTTCACTTCGGCTGCGGGGTTCCAGGAAAACACAGAGGTCAGCGAGGAGGGACGACCCTCATATCGAACGGGAGGACGCAGCCCTGGGGCTAGAGGACGGTGCACCCCTACCCCTTACAAGAGATGGTTGAGCAACACCAGGAATCACCAATTGATTTGTTATTTGTCGAATAATTGAAATTTTGCCTTGGAATGGAACGGACCTCTCAAGTCTCATCGTGCATAAATCGCCGAAATTGGATTTTGAAGGAGCCTAATCCAATAAATGTTGTTTAAAAAAAAAATAATAATAATTAGCCTGGCTAAAATTAAGAGAAAGGTTAATTTTCAGCCTAAATTGAAAAAAAGTGCTAATTCGCTGTCAAAAATGGAAAAATTGCCAATTTGCAGTTGACATATCGGAAAACTCCAAGTCGTGGCTAAAATTAACAAAATTCGCCGATTCGGGAGTTATAGATACGCTTCTGCGTTGCTAAAATTACAAAAGTGTTAATTTGCGGCTAAAATTGATGAAAATAATTTATTCACAGCTAGAGTTGAGAAAAATTCCAATTTGCGTCCAAAATTGTAAGTATGTACTACAATTCTTGGCTTCCGCAGGCAATTTTGAGGTTAAAATTGGGCAAACCCGCCAATTCATGTGGTTACGGGGGGAAAACCCCGCTTCGAGGCTAAAACTGAGAAAAATTATTATTCTTTTCTTTTTAAATGTCCAGCAATTAATTATTTAATTGAATTTTAGACGACCCTTGTCTTAGGATTTTTTCAAGGGATTACTCCCCCCTCACCGCACCACCCTTGTCACGCCTGTGAATTCCAGGGAGTGGGGAGGCTGAAAATAAAGAATTAAACTTTATTGAAGCTAAATACTTACTATTTTTACTTGTTTTGAGGTCCGAGAAAAAATTGCTCGTAAGGTGGGAATCGAACCCACGACCTCCTAGTTTCCCGCCAGGCGCTCTACCGCTGAGCTAGCCTAAGAGGCTCACACCTAAGAGCGAACCACACCAGAGAGAAACTCCCTGTCGGAACTCAAACGCACCCATCGGGTCAGTGCACGTTTAACATTATTATTCTTTTCTTTTTCTATGTCCAGCAATTAATTATTTAATTGAATTTTAGACGACTCTTATACATGATGCACGATACATTTAGTAATTCCGCTTGTTCACGGCTAAACCTGGTACAAACGATAATTCCCGGCTAAAATTGGAAAATTGCGTTGATTCACGGCCAATATAACAAAAGGCGCACATTCGCAGAGCTGAAATGGAGATAAACGCAAATTCACGGATTTTGTGAAAATCCTCCAGTTCGAAGTTGAAATTGAGTAAAAGCGGTGATTCAGGCGTGAAATTAAGGAATAAATCACGGTTAAAATTCGGAAATAATGCTCAGCTAAAACGAAGAAAACAAAACGCTAATTCTCTGCTAGAACTGAGGAAACGAGATAACTTGCGGCTAAAATGATGATAAGCGGTAATTCGCACGACTAAGAAGTGAAGAAAAACGCTAAAATTAGAGGAATAAAAAACGTTAACTCGTGGCTAAAACTGAGACAAACCGCTAATTGCCGTCTAAAATGTAGAGGAAGAGCTCATTCGCTGTTAAAGATTCAGTGAATTCGCGGCTAAAGTGGGCAAGAAGCGCTTATTCGCCGCTGAAACGGAGAAAAATGACCAATCGCGGATCAATTGGAGAAAATCCACTAATTCACGGTTATAAAATTGAGAAGCAGCAGTTAGATCGCGAAAAAAAAACGAAAAACCAATTATTGGTTCGAACAGAGGCATGTTTGCGGCTGAAACTCAGGAAAAGAGAGAGAGAGAGAGAGAGAGAGAGAGAGATTTATTAGGCTTCCAGGGTACAACTGTAACAAACAATGACCCTAGGGCTGGGCCCTCTTGGGTCGTTTAAAGGCTAAACATAATAAAACCGGAAAATGACGAACAGTAATAAAACAATTATAAAACAATAATAAAATAAGATTAAATGAATGAAAATATATAAATTATCCCATTAAAATATCATCAATATTAAATTTTCATGTTCAATTATTAAAATAAATTAATTCATTATCACAAAATGTTAAAAAGGTTGAGCAAAATGCAATGACTAGATAGTTAATGATGGGGAGGGGGCATGAGGGAAAAGGAAAGGGAAAAGGAAGAAGGACATGGCACGGTCTTATTCCTCTCTTAACGTGAGACAGAACGAGTAATATCTCTCCCGAAATTTATTGAAACATCTGGTTCTCTTAATGTTTTCCGGTATCCCGTTCCAAACACAGACCGATTGAACTCCAAATCCCACACCAAGGACTGACGTACGATGCTGAGGAACCACAAGGCTGCTCCCACCAGACCTGCCGACTCGGCCAAAATCAGCTCTGGCGACGAAGCCCTCACAGAGGTACCGAGGCTTCCTCAAGCAAAACATCTTGTACAGAAAGCAGCCCAGCAAGAAGGTTCGGCGCTGAGAGGGCTTAAGCCACCCCAGGCGGGTATAGTAAGGGGTCACGTGGGTGTCAAGACTGAGGTCAAAAATGTACCGAATACAAGCATTGAGCGTCCGGTACAACAGCAAATCCAATTCGCTCGACAGACGATAAAAAGCCAAGCATCCATAATCGAAAATAGGCAAAATAAGAGACCGAACAAGATCACGACGGGCCGTCCGGGACAGAAAATCACGGATAGTCTGAAGCTGAACCAAACTACGAAAAGTCCGCCTCGAAACATCACTAACGTGTTCCCTCCAGGACAACGTTGAATCCAAGGTAACGCCCAGCAACCTGACGCTCTCCATCCAAGGTATAGAGACCTCCCCCAACATTAACCGAGGCAAATCCTTCCTCCTGAGCATGTTCATTTACCTCGAAGAGCCAAATATGATAGCCTTGGTTTTACCTTCATTCAAGATCATTTTGTGGGCAGCTGCCCAATCCAGCAAGGCACTAATGTCCCCCTGCACCTTTGAAATAGCACTAACAGCTTCGGCTGGCTCAAAAGAAAAATAAATTACGAGATCGTCAGCGAAGAGGTGGTAACGACAATAGGTCAAACAATCGGAAATTCCGATAAGGTAGATGGCGAAGAGCAGAGGCCCAAAAACCGATCCCCGTGGAACGCCAGAAAGTGTCTCGAGCAACGAGGAAACCTCAAGCAAATCAGACCCCTCAACATACTGGCTTCGCCCCACGAGGTAATTCCTCAGCCAGGAAAGCACACCTGCTGAGAGTCCCAAATCCGCTGCTTTGGACAATAGGATGCTATGGTCGACTTTGTCAAAGGCTTTACTAAAATCAAAGTGTATTAATGCAGTGACATGCCTACGGTCGATAGCCTGCCTCACATCCTCGGTAATCTTAACCAACGCCGTCTGCGTGCTGAACCCCGAACGAAAACCCGACTGAAATGGGTCCAAACGGTCCGTTCTCTCCAGGAACGAGACCAACTGATGATGCACGATCCTCTCAAGCATCTTTGACACGGCTGGCAACAACGAAATCGGGCGGAAGTCCGAGGCCGAACTAGGGCGGGGGACCTTTGCCAAAGGGCGAACCTTCGCCACCCTCCAAGCTCTGGGATACTCATCTCCCTGAAGCGAGCAATTGAACAAGTGGACAAGAACAGGCAAAAGCTCGGTGGAAAATCTTTTAATGAACAATATACCCACCTCATCTATCCCCTTAGCATCGGACCTCGAGAGCCGCATTGAATCGACCACGTCATCAACCGACACATTTCCGAAGAAGAAACGACTGTCATCAAACTCGAACGAAGGAATAGGAGGGAAAGCACTAGACGGCTCGGAGCCGGAAGACACAAAATACCGATTAATTACATCAACCGAGCACGGAAGAGAGGTCATTCCACCACGGGCCTTTCCCACACCCAACTCCCGGAGGCGCCTCCACTTTTCTCTCTGACCACCGTCATCCGCGAAAAGCCCCGCGAAAAAAACACGCTTACCGTCTCGAATCAACTGGACCACCTCGTTCCTCACTCGCCGATACCGATCCCTCACATCAGCCAAATCATTTCGACGAAGTGATCTCCGCAGTCTCTCGCGAGCCTTAATTTTCTCTCGTATAGCTGCCGTAATCCAAGGAGAGGCAGACTTACGCCCACCTGCTCTCTTGAAAGGGACGTACGAATCAATTGAGTGAGCGCAGTTTCCGGGCAAACAAGTCAACCTTATCGTCCAAAGTTCGAAAAGAGGCATGTTTGCGGCTGAAACTCAGGAAAAAAGAGAGAGATTCATGCGGTACAACCCCTCCCAAGGTAAAATCCTAGATACGCCACTGATCGGAGGCAAACAAGTCTTTTGAGTTTTTGAAACGGGAGCTTGCGTCCGATCGAGTTCTGACTCCGTGCAATCCGGATCTTCCCTTACTACTAGCAACGGATGCGAGTCAGCCTGTTGGCCTTGGCGCCGTTCTCTCACATTGAATGGCAACAGGCGCGGAAAGACCAATCGCCTACGCTAGCAAGGCTCTCACATCCGCTGAGAAAAACCATCCTCAAATAGTTCGTGATGCTCATTTTTGGCCTGAATAATTAATTGAATACTTCATGAGAAATGTTTCGGTCATTTTCCCAGAATCTCAAGGCAGAAAAGGTCAAGGTTGAAATTTTGCCTTATATGGCCAACATTCCTCCCACCCCTATTTGTGACAATTTAATTCAAAATGAAGTTATAAATAATAAATTACTCACAAATATATTGTAATTGAAACAGGTACAATTAAATTAATGCACCAGACCTGCTGCCGGGATAGGTACAGGTCGCGCTAACTCTAGTAGTTCGAGCGGGAACAAAATTGGATCCTCGTTGAGAGCGTTTGTAAATACTCGTAAACGCGAAACTTCATCGTGTGTGACATCGCGTTCGGTCCAAAAATAGATGTTATTTTTAAATATCTCGAAGTAATAACATAATGGTCGAAATTCAGTTGGCCATTAAGATAAAAAAAAACAACTGTAACCTACTTATTTGTTTGGAATTGTAGGTTTTTTATACGTTAATGCTATTGACGTGCTCCAATAAATTTTTTGTTCGATTTGACGTAGCGCACGTTTCAGAATGAAAATCGGGTTGGAATTGGTGGAAATGGGTTGGGATTTCATCGCTTGTTTTCCGTCTCTCAATTTAGAAAATAGCACGATAGCTCATCAAATCTAAAAAAAAAAATTGTTTTAAATTTGTATTCATTGAAAAACCGTTTGCCAGACTACTCTACAAGTCGACTGACCCGTTTTGACATTTCACGATATTTCTGCCGGTTGTCATCTCCCTGCCATCGAACCCACGCCGACCACCGTACAACAACCGAATACAATGAGGCACGAATTGTGTTTTTCATTCGATTGTACCTGAGAGGATTAGCCTAAATCTTAAAAGTCTGCGTTGACATTTTACCCTCGCGGAGTTTTCGAAATAAAAATATGGGAAGACACACAAAGAGGAATAAAAGAGCGAACGATGTTACACACACTCGACGAGTTTTTTTTTTTTTTTTTGGCGCACGGTGTAAACTTTCTTTTTCATTTAAAACGACAATGGCCCTGTTGCAAAACTAAAAAAAAAAAAAAATGGTCAGCACTTGCTCAGTACTTAGTAAGGTTTGATTATTAACAGCATGTAAAATCAGAGGGAAGAATTCATCGCGCTCAATCGTGTAATAGTTTTGCAGTGGACCCATTAAATTATATTCATTGGCGGATTTAAGGGGGGGGGGGCTATAGTTGGTCGAATTACCCCCCCCCCCACCACCGAAGATGTTTATTCTCAAGCCCCTTTTCTAAAAACTGTCAAATTGACAATTTTTAACGCCGAAAATGACAGTGTCTATAGGGCGACATTGCGACAGTGTTTCGAGGACGAAATTTACAGTTTCCAGAACGAAATTGACAGTTTTGAACGACGAAATTGATAGTTTCTAGTACTCTGACGAAAAACCTCGTAATCAAAATTGTCAGTTCCTGAGGCAAAATTGACAGTATTGTAAGTCGAAATTGACAGTTTGAAGTACGACAGTCACATAGTTTTGAATGTTGAAATTGAGTGTAATCCAACAGGGGCTTTACGTCCAACTACCGTAAGGTGTCGTCGTGGACGAGGGCGAGAGCACACACTTTACTTTTTTATACGTGATTTATCATTTTTACTGAAATCGACAGTTTCTAGGGTGAAATTGGCAAATTCGATGACGAAATTGACAGTTTATAAGATGAAATTAGCAGTTTTAGGACGACGTTGTCAGTTTTGACAACGAAATTTACAATTTCCTGGACAGGTTCAGAAAGGAATTGACTGTTTCCCGAACAAATGCAAGTTGATATAGTTTCCAGGATGAAATTGACAGTTTCAGGACGACACTGATGAGTTTGGCGAAGAAATTGACAGTTTAAAAGACGAAATTAACAGTTTCCAGGATGAAATTCACGGTTTGAAGAACAAAATTGACAGTTTCCAGGATGAAATCGTTAGATTTGAACATTTACTTGACAGTTTATAGGGCGAAATTGACAGTTTTGAACGATGAAATTGACAGTTTCTTGTACTGCACTGTTTCCGGTGAAGGGGCTCAAAAACCGTCGGTTTCCGAAATCTGGGAAGAAATTGGCAGATTCGAGGATGAAATTGACTGTTTGTAGGACGAAATTGGATATAATTTTGACGACGAAATTGACAATTTTGAATGACGAAATTGGCCTTCATAGGACAAAATCGACAGTGTTAAATCGATACTATGATAGTTTCAATTAGAAATTTACAGTCCCCAGGACGAAATTGACAGTTTCTGAGACAACATTGACAGTTATTTAAGACAAAATAGACAGTTTCTCGGGTGAAATTGACAGTTCCCTGGCTGAAATTGACAGTTTAGGGACGGAATTGTTTTGAGAGTAAAAAACTCGACTGTTTCAGGTGAAGGGGCCAAAAAACCTCATGCTCGGAGCACGAATGGTCTGCTGCTGAATCTCGAAATTGAGAGTTTTTTAAATACGAAATTGACAGCTTTAAAGACGAAATTGACAGCTCGACCGAAACCGACAGTTGCCAAGGGAGGAATTAAGAAAATCCACGCTGTCTGAAACCCGAATTCTCGTCAGTGGCTGAGTTTGCAATTTTTAGTGCCTGACTAGTCGTTTTGGTGATAGTCAGGGTCTGAATGGTCAGTTCAGGCATTTTTAAGGCACGAATGGTCAATTTGGCCATTGTTGGAACGCGAGCGCTCGTTTTTCAAGGCGCAAATCTGTCAGTATAGCAATTGTGAGAGGGGGGGGGGGAGCATGAATTGTCAATACGACCAGCAGCCCAGTTTTAGGCCTTGTCCAGTCTGTTCTGTCACTATCAAGGGACGAATTGCCGTTGTCCCTGACGCTTTCCAAAGAGCGCGAATGACCAGTTTGACCATTTTTAGACCGAAAGTTCGAAGATTGAAATTTTTAAGGCGTTTGGTTATTTCAGAGCACGAATCGTCAGTTCAGCTATTTTCAATGGCCCGGAATGGCTTTTTTTTGGCCATTTCCAAGGTGCGAGTCGTCATTTTAGCCATTTTTAGGGCGTGAATAGTCCGTTTGACTATTTCCAGGGGAACGAATCGTCCGTAAAGTCAATTTTAGAGTGCGAACGGTTAGTTTAGCAATTTATAAGGCACGAATCGCTGGATTCACCATTTATCGAATGGTTCGGACCGGACGAGCAAACATTTGTTTTTGGCGCCGTGAAATTGCTTTTTTATGTCCAACTAGCTGCAAGTCACATAAGGCATTTTAATGGCATGAATCGTCAGTTAAGGCATTTCCAAGACGCAAACTATTAGTTCTGCTATTTTCAGGGCACAAATTCTCTGCATTTTTAGCCATTTTCTAGGCGTGGTGGCTCTGTTTGTCCATTTTTGCACTACGAATGATAAGTTTCGCCATTTCACTGGCACCAATCAGCACATTTAGCCATTTTTAGGGCGCGATTTGCCAATCAAGTAATTTTTTAGCAATTTATAGTTTCAAATCAAATCAAAAAGTTTATTCAGTCCATGAGGTGCACGTAGCTAACGCTGGGTTCGGTGAGGACGGCCCATGCACGGTGCGAAATCGCTTGAAGGGCGCAAATAGCCCTGTTTGACAATTTTTTGGGTGTAGATAGCCACTTTGAAGGCGCGAATCGTCTGTTTAGCCATTGTAGTGCACAAACGATCGGTTAGGCCATTTTTTAAGACCGTGAATTGCTGGTACGAGTTGAGTATGTCATTTACAGGGCGTAAATAGCCAGTTTTTAAGACCAAGATCATCAGTTTAGACATTTTCAAGGCGTGAAGGCTCAGTATGGCTATTTCAGACGCGCGAATGGCCAATTTTTGCCATTCTCAGGACATGAATTATCTGCTTAGGGATTTTCAAAGTGCGAATTGTCAGTTTAACCATCATCGTAGGCCGCATAGAGTCAGTTTTGCCAATTTTATAGGGCGTGAATAGCCAGTTTGGCAATTTTAACGCTGACAGTGTGGACATTTCTAGGGCGTGAATCCGTCATTTTAGTCAATTGTATGTTTACGAACTCAGTTTTGACATTTACATTGCGTGAATTATTAGTTTAAAGTTGGCGTTTTAAGCGAGGAAAACCTTTGAAATTCGTTCCGAGAGCATTGAGAGATTTGAATTGATCTCCGTGAGGGGGGGGGATCATGACCTCAAGGGTAAGCCCCTCTAAAAATTTTACCTTAAATCCTCCTCTGATTATATTCATATGGAAAAAACAAAAGGAGAGGGGAAAACAAGGGATGGGAAAGGGGATTGAAAAGGAAGGGCAGGTCCAACATTTCTCGGCCATCCGACTTGGAAATCCTCGATTCTGGTGATCTCAGCATGATTAAGGGGTTTTTGGCGATGTTCGCTTCATGTAAAACATTCGTATTGCCAGCTCGCATGTCTGTTTGTTAATAAATATGATAATCCTTGAATTTGATTGGCATTGAACGGTTTTGCGAATGGGTCGATGTTTCAAAGTGTCTTCTTTGAGCACGGCATATTATTCGTTTTCGAGGCTGCGTTCGACTCTCTGAGAATCATTCTTGCGATGGATTATCCTCTTGATTGAGCCGAGGTTCATTATCAATCAGCTAGTAACCGATGATATCGCTCAGTTAAAATGTTCGCTCGCCTCTGATGGAGAGTCAGTGGACCCGCTTCCCTAAAGGAGTCTGCTATTCTGACACACCAAAAGCCGCAAGATTTGGTTAAGGTCCAAGCGGAGGGTCGTTCAATACGTTATAGGGTCGGCTCATCTAACGACCTCGCTGTACCGCTTCCTTCTCCAGTCGCCATCTTTGTTGGGGTGGATTGTATCCCACTTCTGACTTATTAGAACTTGAACTCGAAGAAAAACTCTTTTCACAAAATTGTATATATCTTTTGCAACCAAAACGACAATAAATTATATTTAAATGGAAAGACGAAAGGAAAGAGGAAAACAATAATGGAGGGGATTGAAAATGAAGTTCAGGTGTGTATTCCAACATGTTTTTATATCGGGTTTTACCCCTTTAAACCCTAATTCCGCGGATGAGACAATTAGGAAAAACAATTTTTGCACACTCAAAAAGCCAATTTAAAATTTTAACGGGGTTGAACCATTCAAAAATGCTATTTCACTGGTTTGGCACTTTCAAAGTTCAAATTCACAAAAATCAGATGAAGAGCTCTCATGAAGGGGGAGGGGGTGTTTTGTTTGAAAGTTAAAGGGTTTAAATTGAATATTAATATTAATTATACACACCTGTGGATTTAAGGAACGCACTCGAGGTTACGACCCACTCGCACTCCCACACTCAGACAACAAAACGCGCCAAAACTCAGTGGTGAGGGGAGGAGGAGGGTAAGCGAATGACTTACAAAATTCCATCGTTCATTCGACTGCACCCAAGAAAAATCAATGTTTGTCGCTTGAACGATAACGTTTCGTGCAATTAGTCACTCGTTTTGACTTTGAAACAAATATGCATTTTTTTCGCGACTGAATCGAAGAAAAAACTTCGACATTGCAACGCAAATTCTTTCGAAGGAGGGTCGTGTCTTTTCTCCTCAGCTTCAAACTTAATTAAAGGGTGACGTCACTTTAAGAAACTAAGAGACAATGGGAGTTATTGTTCTGTATTAGTTATTGCAAGATGCACTCACCTATAATAGTATTAAATCAATATAATTTATTATACGTTGTATACGCGCGCGGTATGCCGTAAATATTTATGAAAAAAAAAAAAACAATTTATCATTTTTTCTTACAGGCTGGGGGCTTAGGGGGTGGCTGTCAGGATGCTCAACTGCACCGATGTGGCGTGTATCCTGCATCATCATGAGGATCACATCGCCAGCCACCTTCAGGACCATCGGGCTCACCACGAACACCAAGGACATGGTAAGTTTTTTTTTATTATTATTTTCAATCACTTCGAATATTATGAGAAGAAGGGAAAGGCGAAAACTTCCAACTGTCTATTTTCAAATTTCATTTATCGTTCACGAAGGCGCAGAACTAGGCCAGACGATTACTGTAATTGTCTTGATAATTCCAATGTTTTCTCTCATTTTTCCCCCGAAACTTTTTTTTCTTCTCTATTTAAACCTCAACAAACAAAGAAATCATCGCAGGACATGTTGAAAGTATATTTTTCGAGGTTCAACACCCCCTTAATTACACCACACTTTTACCTTTTTATTTATTATTTATTAATTCAGTTTAATATCTTTCTTTTTTTAATGAAATCGAATGAAAATGTTAATCTAACTAAGTGGATATCCGTTTTTATTAGCTATGCAATGAAAAGGAAGGAATTTTTTGGAGGTTATCATGCTTTCCTTCATCAGAAAAGTTAATTACATCACAACTAATTATTACCTGTACGACCTTCATTGCGCGTTTTATGAATGCTATCAAACTCACAGGTAATTTAGAAAGCCGGAAATATGTAGCGTTCCAGGAGTGTTTGAACATTACAAACACAAGTCGTTTTCGGTGATTTCCTTTTATTGGTTTAGTAAAGGCTTGGTTGGGTGGGGAGGGAGGGTGGTTGTATGATGATAATAGCGTGAATGAGTTTGAATGATAATTGGTTTCGGAAGAAATTTCCTCAAACCTATATTTATCCTTTCCAACAAACTCAGGAGACGGGTCCCATTCTCTTTTGAGTATTGAGAAGCTGGGGAAGGAGTGTGACGCCGCGTAGCCGTCACACTCCCGGCTTCAGTCCGCCATCTCCTCAGAGCTAGGTTACCGGCCCAGGCCCTTATCTCCCTCAAGACCACTCTTCGGGCAATAATGCCCACCGATGCTTCAGACACTATTACCGGCTGGCTCGCGCCACGCTTCGCTAGCTCGTCTGCTTTTTCATTTCCTTGCCATCCTCTACGACCCGAGATCGATCCCATAACGTCAAAAAGTTCACTTCGCCTTGGAGGTCCCGTATCCCTACTCTACGGCTCGCTATGGCCGCTGAGTGCACCAGCGCGCCGCACTGCTGTCAGAGTAGACACCGATTGCCCTACACCTGTCACTTTTCGCTTCAGGAGCTCCCGAATACAAGAATCGATCGCCTGGAAAACTGTGGTGTGTCCCTCTAGCGGGATATTTATTTCCACCCCCAGCTCCGGCACAAAAATCCCTGTTGCCATCCACACCAGCTCCCCTTGCCGAGATTCCCAACCCTCTTCTGTCACAATGAAGACTCTCTGTTTGATTTTGGTGGAGAAGTCGTTCCTTGTTTAACCACGTAATCCGGCCTAAGTGCCGAGGACGTGGCTACTCTCTTTAGTTCCACTTCTCAGTCCTGTTGGCCCTGTCTGGCCCACCTTAGGCCTCCCTGGCATCTCAGCCTGTAGGCTACTTCAAAAGTGCCCGACCCGCCCTGACTTCAATGTCCAGGGGCCTCCAGGCCTAGTCATCTTCTACATGGCCCTCGTAAGAGGTTGTTCGGAATGGCCTCCACCGCCTCTCCGCCCCCAGCCCTCCACCATGCGCCCGCCCAGTGCAGGATGCGCGGTCGAATGATTCCTATGTATATCCACTTCATGACCCGTGGTTTCAAGCCTCATCAGGGCTTCCCCACAATTTGCCTACATTGAAGGCCGGTGTGTCCGTGGGGGGCTAGGGCATTGCCTTCCAGTGGCCTGGCACCCACGGGCACGGCTACGGTCGCGGGTTCGGTTCTTGCGCTGGTCAACTGCCAGCCTCTTGGTTTTTGAGGTCCTACCCTTCGGGGTATAGATAAAGCACCAGGCAAAATGGCGAAAGCCTCCGCCTGGGTCTTTCCCCCTCCCCCGCCCTGTAACAATTGTCCACATTGGTGAAAGGCCACCACAGCTTTGTTATAAACGCTGTCTACGTGTTCCTTCCACCTTAACTTCTCATCCAATATGACTCCCAAAATATTTAACCAGCTTCGAAAGAGCGATGACCTCTCTCCGAAAGTGGATCGATTACCATCCCTCCCTATTTCCCCTTGTGAGTGAACAGCACCATGTTCATCTTACTGGGGTTTATTGTGAGACCCACTAGGCCTTCACCATGCCTCGACTATCCCCACCGCCCCCCCTCATGAGGGAACACAATGTGGATAAGTCCTTTGCCCTAACCACTATGGCTCCATCATTGGCAAAAAATTGCGCATAAAGAAACTTTTTTCCTCTAATTCCCTCATAAGACAATCTACCACAGGTATCCATAGAAGAGGCGAGAGACTTGAACCCTGGGGCACGCCCCCCCCCCCCTACTGTCTCGATATAAACTGTGGACAGGGGTGGGCAAATTACAGCTTTTTGGGTAATTAATTACAAATTACAAATTACTTCCAAAAAAGAGGATTAATTACAAATTACAAATTACTTTTCACTTCCACGAATAATTAAGAATAATAATAGAGCTGGATTTGTGGAACACGCAAGCGTCTTGCTCTTGTTCACTGTCATTTTTTTAGTGCGTCCAGCCAACAATCGAACGTCAGAACAGATCTTTGAGATAGGAAGCAGGAACAGTGCATCGCATGAGTAGGGTTGCGAAATGTCCGGGGTCAAATTTGCTAATTTGGCTAATTTTGCCCCACATCCCGGCCAGCGAACTGTCACGGGGAATCCCGGATAGTAATAGTTTGCTAATTTGGCTAATATTGTCCGGCGTCTCAGCCAAGGACGTCCTGGGACGCAATATGTCCCGGATTTTGAAATTGTGCATGCGATACCTAACTCTCAGAGAGCTTTGCAATGGCAGCTTTATGTGGTTCAATATTTTTGTGCTTTGAGAATTTTGTGGTTAGAGCTATTTGGATTGGAGTTTCTTGTGGCTCGAGCTTTTTGTGTTTGTGGCAGGGGTGTAGGTACGGGGGGCTATAAGGGATAGATGCCCCCCCCCCCCAGGGCCACAAGTATACGAACGAAGGAGCACTAGACCGTACCGAGGAGCCCCATAAAATCTCCGTGAGCGTTTCACGTTGAAGTTAGATTTAGCAGATTTTCTGGACTTGAAGCAGCCCGAAAAGGTCCGAGTACGTCCAGCTTTATCCTTGGACTTCAGACCCAACGCAGTTGTGTACCCAGGTACAGGGGGGAGGGGGTTCACCTCGGACCATCTATCAGACAAAATTCGTGGCTATAGCTGCTAAAAAGCGCTGATTCGTGGTCTCGCGATGCAACTTCCAGACATGAAGGCCATTCTACGAATAAATTGTGGACATCAACGCAAAAGTGTTGTATTTGGCTAAACCCCGCGGTTAAAGTTGAGAAAGCACGCTATAATATTGACAAATAAAAGACGCAAATTGGACAATATTGACAAATAAAAAGTTAAAATTGGACAAAAATGAAAAAAAAAAACAACTGAAATGACGTAAAATCGCCCATTCGCGTATGAAAAAGGGAATAGGATGCTGAATAGCCGCAAAATTAGCACAAAACGCTATTTCACAGCTGAAATTGGGAAAAATCGCTAATTTGCAATTTTCAGGTATGAAAGTTATGGAAAAACGTTAATTCGCGGATACAAAATGAATGAAATCACTAATTCGCGGCAAAAATTGAAAAAATCACCAAAAAAAGAGCTAATTCTCAGTGAAAAATGGGAAAAATTGCTAATTTGCAGCTTAAATTGAGTCAAACGCCAATTCTTGGCAAAAATTGACAAAACTCCGTAGGCAATGCACGGATTGGAGACGCTACCACGCTGCTAAAATGTAGAAAAAGCGAAAATTCGCAGCTAAAATTGAGAAACATCACTAATTCTCGAATTAAGTGTCGTGAAATTTATAATTTAAAAATGATGATTTTCTGACAGAAATGGATGGATTGTTTGAAAAAAAAAAAAAAAAACATTTGTAATTTAAATTCGCACCTTCTGAAGGCATTTTTGCGGCTAAAATTCAGAAAAATGGCAAATTCATGCATGGCTATAGTACAATGTTAAAAAATACGCTAATTCACGGCTAGAACTGAAAAGAAGCAATAATCTATACCTATAAAAGTTATATGAAATTGCTAATGCCGTGGTAAAATGTGAAAAACCGCTAATTGGCGGGTAATATTTAGAAAATAAAATAATCAGCCTGGTCAAAATTAAGAGAAAGGTTAATATTAAGACTAATAATTGAGAAAATTGCTAATTGGAGGCTAAAGATGGAAAAAATCGCCAATTTACAGCTAAAATTGCGCCAGACGCCAATTTCTGACTGAAATTGAGAAAATTCGCTAATTCACAGGTTTGAAACGCTGCGACGCGTCGCCGCTACAATTTTAGAAAAGCGCTAATTCGCGGTTGAAATTGAGAAAAATTTCTTATTTGCACAAAAAACTGAATACACGCCAATTTGCGGATTCTGAAGGCAACTTTTCAGGCTGAAATTGAGAAAAAAAAAGGCCAATTTGTGGCAATAGGTGAAGAAACCGCTAATTCGCGAGTAAACAGAAAAATCGCTCATGCATTGCGTATGGTGAACCAAAAAAATCCTAATTCGTGAAAAGCCCCTCTATTTTGCGGCTAATATTGAGGAAAACACTTAAGAAAAACGTTAGTTTCCAGCTGAAACTGAGAAAAGTGCTAATCCCCTGGTAAAAAAATTAAAAAATCGGTAATATGCTGCTAAAAATTAAGGAAACCGCCAAAACTCGTGGATAATTAAGAAACATAGCTCACGGGATAAAAACGTTACTTTGCTGCTAAAGTTGAGAAAATTCGCAAATTCATGGCTATTGGAGGAGGAGGGGCAAAACTGCTAATCTGCGGCTGAAATTGAGAAGAACGATACACTCGGCCAAAATTGAGAAAATCGCTAATTTGTGGGTAGAGCCCAAAAATCGCCCTTAACTGAGAGATTGAGGCTATGATGAGGCCAGCAAGATGTCCAGAGAGTGTGCTCTGGCTGGTTGGAATGATGACTAAAATGTGAAATTACCCCCCTCCTCTCACCCTTACGAGATTTCAACCTGACCCCCCCCCCCGCTCAGGACAAATTCCTACCTACGCCACTGGTTTGGGGCTTGAAACGTTTGTACCGTTTTTCTCAAATTTCAAATTGGCAACCCTAAGCTCGAGGATATCGCTTTTGTCATAATTGCTTTGAAACTCTTATTTTTCAGAGATTTTCATGCAAAAACTCCTCCAAAAGCTCCAAGCAAGGCCTGAAATAGTACCCGCTGAGTTTTCAAATTATTATTGACTCTGAAGATGGAAATGTAATTGGTAATTGTTAATTACAAATTACTTCGAAAAAGTGCTTTTAATTACAAATTAACAATTACAATGGCGTGTTGTTATCAATTACAAATTGCCAATTACTAATTGTAATTGAATTACATGTAATTCAATTACTGCCCAGCCCTGACTGTGGATCACCACTTTGTTCGGTCACAAAAGTCGCCGAATGGTTGCATTTCTCTACCGGGAATGCAAATACAGTACACCCCTAACAGTGCTGCTGTATTGCGTTCCCCAAGGCTCGGTAATGGGCTCGTTGTTACTTTCAATTGCACACAATGCTCAATTGACAAATACTGCCGCCTGTTAGTGATTTTTCTCAAGTTTTTATAGCCGCGCAAACTCAGCCCATATCATGGGCTGCTCTCAATTCATTCGGAATAAGCGTTTTTCCTACATTTTAGCCGCGGATTTGCCCCTAGAACAGCACATTTAGGGTTTTTTTTTTTCCCCCTCCATTTCAGCCGAAAAATTGCCTCCGTCATAAACAAGGAAGTAGCGCTTTTTAACAAGTTTGGGTCTTGAACATTTGCATTTAAAAGCCTCTTTATCAATTTTGGCCGCAAACGAGCACTTTGTCTCAATTTAAGCTGTGAACAAGCGCTATTTCATGTTTTATTATTATTATTATTTTTCAAATTTTAACCGCAAAGCGACTTTTTTCCTTTTTAGCCTTGAAATAACGTTTTAGCGCATTTCATTTTTGACCAATTTTATCAATTTTGTAGTACAGTTGAATTCACCAAGAGCAGCACATTAGCACTTTCCCTGCATTTTTAGCCGTAAAAGTGTAGCCAAAAGCCGTGAGTTTGTGCTTTTTCCAAGTTCGGTCTAAAAAGTAGCGTAAAGAATCTACACAAAGTAGACGAATTTCCTCAATTTTATATTAGCTACGAAACAGCGCTTTTGACTCAATTTCAACCGCAAAATGAGAGCTTTTTCTCAAATATAGCAGCGAACGAGCCCTCTTTCTCGATTTAAGCCGCGAATTGGCTTTTTTTTTCTTCTTCAAATGTTGGCAGCTAATAAGAGACTTTTCCCAATTCTAGCCTTGAATTAGCGTTGTTTGTCAATAAAATAACCGCGGACTTGACCAAAGAGCAGCACATTAGAATTTTATTTCAATTTTGTCGTAAAAAAAACTCCAATAACCGCGAATTATCGCTTTCCTTATAGACTCGTGGGCCGTAGGGAGCACTTTATCGATGTTGACCTCTGCGTGATGTCTGACGAGGAAGTTATACGTCTGAGGTGTCCAACGTCGAAACGTCGTCGTTATTCGAGGCATGCACGAAGAGCGTTTAACCGTTTAAAAAGGCGTCGAAATTTTATTTCGCTTTAGGTATTTTCTATTTCCACGACTTTAAGGCGCTCCTTCTCAAGTTCTCAGCACTAATCGAAAACGTTTTTTTTTTCTCTTTCTCTCTCTCACGCTGTTGCCTTCAACCCATTTATGGCGACCCTGAATGACAGCCCTTGCGCTCACAATTTCCATTCCCGCTCGTCATGCCATTATAAATAAGGGAAAGAAGCCAGGAAATGAGTCTCAGTCGAAAAAAGCGATATAGAAAGCCGAGCGGAACGTATCACTCTCAATCTCGCCCTTACAGTTTATTGGCGATGAGTGCCAATGACGGGATTATAACAAGAAGGGGGAAAAACACCTTTTAGAAAAAATGCGAAGCGAAAGCGCCCCCCCCCACCCATATCCCCTTTTTCTTGGTCATATTAAAAGAAAAAAAAAATCACGTAACGATATTTTTGTGAGGCTTCTTGTCTTTCACGCAGTCCACGCACGCAACATTATTCCAAGTATTCCACGCTCGGAGAAAAACTCCTTTGAAATAGGGTTACTTGTTTTTCAGGCGACAATTCAACTAGGACTGGTTGCATAACGAGGTAAACGATGCGTTCTCACCGGTCTATAAAGTGCTTGGAATGAGTTCAGGGGTGAAATACATTAAATTGAGTTAATTAGGACGGGGAACAATAATTGTTTCTTTTACAGGATTTTTTTCCTGAAGATGTATGAACTTTTGGCCGAGTGAACTTGACTGGGGGAGAAAGTACAATTAGAAGGGAAATGCACTGAAATTCAGTTGCGTACTTTATAGGTACTGCGTGCCGGGAAGCTCTATAGTTAGCTTTGGGCCGCAATCCGCCCGGATAATGAGTGTAAGAAGAGACAGGTGGATATAATGCGGTTTAGAAAGAAACAACAACAAAAAAAGACGTCGTAACGAGCATAAAAACAGTAGTCAATGTACCAACAAGATCCACACCGCACGCATGCCTCCTTACAAACCGTAAACCATTGCCTCTTAAGATTATAAAGTCACGTGCGTGCCCCCTCCACCACCACCCACCACACAACTGTGACCATAGTCATCGTAACCTTTTTAAGGAGTCGGGTTAATTGGGCTTAACCAAACATAGTAAAGAGGAGGACTTAACAGAAGAGAAGATCAATAAAAAAAAAAGAGTTGGATTCTGTAACTTCGTTTTTATCTCACGTTTAAAAACCCTCATGGTCAGTTCCCCCCCACCATGGGGGGGGGGCACTCACCAACCATTAGAACGTCACCTCTGTTTGGACAGTTCGTGGCCTCATGATGATGAAATTTGATAAAACTTCTTAACAGGCAGAGACTGATGAAGCATCCCGCAAGTACCCAAAAGAGGGGGCGACAGGGAAATAAACGTGAAAACAAAAAAGGACGTTGATTATATTGGCATCCTCGCGAAGTTTATCGTAAAATGGACTTCGTGAAGCATTCTAAAGAGGGAAGGAAAAGAGGGGAAAAAATCAAAAAAATCAAGGACACTCGATCCTAGAAAGTGTCAGAAGGATTGCAATTACGACGAAGAAAAAGTTTAAGGCTATACCTATATTGTTTTGCCTACGAGTTATTCCATAGATAAAATAGAAAAACAAGGGGTGTGGTGGTGGGGGGGGGGTTTACTGTTCATTCCTATGCGTAGTTTTAGTGCTGTAAACAAATAGGAGGTATTAAAAAATATTGTAATGAATCCTCCGTGTGGATGATTGAATAAGTTGAAAACGGCATTATACATAATGTGTAATGGTGACTCACATTGATTATTTGCTTTATTAAGTACCAAATAACCTTATCCCCTCCCACTTACTTTTTTTATTTCTTAAAGTAATCAGAGAGAGTATTTTGCGGATTAGAGGCCTTACAAACAGTAGCGTAACGAGGTGGCGCCCCCCCCCCCCCGAAAAGCATAACGATGGAAGCATGAGGATTTTTAGGTTCCATCTTCATGGAAAAAATGGACTCAATGGTGAAAAGGAGTTTTGGTGCACGGATGGACATCGATTTGGATCCTTTCGACGATTTTATATTCATCCCGACAGAATAGAACGTTCATGCAGGTGATAAGCAAAGAGTGTGGCTAAATATTCAACTCATCCAACGAATGCGCTATTCTAACGAAGGCTAAAATTGAGGAACTTCGCGGCTTCTGGAGTTAAATTCGCGGCTAAAATAGAGAAAATACGCTTATCCACAGTTTCTTCAGGGTGCACACGGGACGGGAATTGGAAAGTTCCGTTCTGTCCCGCATTTTTTGGCCCCTCCGTCCTGTCACGCGTCCCGTCCCGCACACTCAAGTCCCTTCCCACGAGGGATGTCCCGTATGTACCGCGGGACAAAAAAGTACCTGATCAAATTCCCCCTTCGCTCTCACCAGAACACCACCGCGCGCACCAAGGTTGGATCTTGCTTTTTGCCGCCCTGCGGCTAATTTAGTTTTGCCGCCCCATGCTTGTGCAGCCAAGCAAGTAACGATAGAGAATGGATTCTTCAAGAATTAGGGGGAAACTAAGCATTTCATCAACAGTAGCGGAAAACCTCAAGTTGACTCTTGACGGGTACCTCAGAATGATGAAATCTTGGCTTTTAGTGACGAACGCGAATGACATTAGGGGTTAAGTAAGACCCACCCAGGATCGTGAAAATTGCTCCTGCACTACGAATTTGGGCCCCTGGCCCCAGCTCTCGACCCAACTTGGCAAAACCGAGTGAGCCGTGTGTTGATGTTTGAACTCTCTCTGGGGATCTCCTTAAGATGTGGCCAGTACCCAGGCCGTTGACGGCCCTTACCTGGCCTGGATTCCCCAGCAAAGCAGGTCCCATCGCTCAGCTCGACCCGTTAGTCACGACTGGTGGCCGGCTAGTCGCGCCCAAAAGACACCGCGTGGAGGTGGGCCTTATGAGCTGAGGATGTTGCCTTGCGCCATGGACTGAAACCGAACAGGGAAGGAGTCCCTGTCGGGTTGTCTGAGCAGGGTAGGTGTCCCTAATACTCAGGCATAGTTGGACCCAGTCCTCTACGCCACAGTCAGGAGCGCGAGAAGATCAGGAGTCGGCCATACGCCCGCCGGTCTCGGACAAGAGCCGAGTCTTCTGGCGGGCCCCCTCCCCCGTACTGCCCGCCGCAGATCCCCATGAAGGCAGCAGCGACGAAGCACGTGGTCGGCGGTTTCCTCCTCGACGCCACAAGAGCATGTTGGAGAGTCCCGCCGCCGGAAAAACCACAACTTGGCGTTGAACGATCCGTGCCCTGTAAGGATAGACGTTGCGGCATGCTCAAGGGTGAACCACTTGGCCACCGCCAGTCTCGTCCGAACATCGGGCACGAACACGAACAAGCGCCTACCCGTTGGACTCCAACGCGCCTGCCAAGCCTCGACGACGAGGTCATCAAGAATGCGTGGAGGCCCCAAACGGTCCCCCACTCCTCGGCCAGAAGACCGAGGCGCCCTGCCCAGTCACCACGGCACCGCACCAATTCCAGGTTCCCCTGAACGAGGCGGCGCTGGTGGACCAATGCGTCGAGCAGGAGGTCCGCTGGACGCGTCCCCGCCAGCACCTGGAGCGCGTCCTGGCGTACGCCATGGCTACCCGTAACAAGGCATGTCGCTGCAGGCTAAGGACCTTCGCCCTCTGTGCCTTAGTGGACCGGTGCCACCACCACGTCGCACCGTACAACAGGGTAGGTATAAACACTGCCCTAAAGTAACGGCCACGGCTAGTGGTAGTCCGCGCCTCACACATTGCCTGCTACTGTCCTATAGAGGGCGAAAGTCCTCTCTAGCTTCCCCGCAACCACTTCGAGCTGCGGGGTAGCTGTCCTCCTCGGGTTGATCTCGACCCCAAGATAGCGCCCTGCCTCTCGCCCACGAGGCGTGACCCCCGGCAGCGAACGACCAGGGGGCTACCCCGAGAGAGTTGGCTCCGCATGAGAACCAACTGAGTTTTCGACACCGCGAGAGCCAGTCTGACCACCCTACACCACTCGTCCGCGACCTGCATCAGCCGATCAATCTCCCGGCTTGCCTCCTCCCGGGAGCGCGCCGCGCCGCGACGACGACCGCAAGGTCATCCACTTAAGCAACCCCCTGGAAACCTTCTCCATGGTTTGTCTTCAGCCCAAGATAAACCGGGTCCTCTCTGACTCTGGTTTTGGGGCCAGCCAGCGTGCCTGGGTAACCTGGGAAACCTGAGTGGTAGGAGTGAAGGGGTAGACCATCGAGCTCTCGAAAAGCTTAAAGTTTGAGAAAAATGAGGATTTTTAGGTTTCATTCTCATGAACGTAGGATCGTGAGAAGGAGATTTGGTGACCGCATTGACACTTGGACGCGAAATTCTATGTTTCTGGTATTTTATTTTCGCGAAATAACAAGTTTCCGAACTATGTTTTCCTCGTATAACCTCGTATAGTGAGCTCCGGCCCGGGCCCCGATAGGTATAGGTCCACCACTGATCCCGCTGTTGCTCAATTCGCTAGAAGGATACGGTGAGCTGTGACACAGCGCTCGCTCGGCTTCGTGTGAGCGCTCAACAAATTGCGCAGCGCGCCAGCCGAAGGAACCCGCGGAAGGACAGCGTGGCGAAGGACAAACGTGGAAAATGAGGAACCCGCGGGAAAGCCATAAGCCACAACATAGAGCCCCAAAGTCCAATTGAGGTCAAATTGATAAACAGCGCTAGTTCGCTTTTAAAATGAAAAAAAAAGCGCTAATTCACCGCTAAAATTGAGAAAAAGATACAATTCATCGGTAAATGCGAAGAAGTCGCTAATACTCTGAGAAATTTGAAAGTAAAATAGCGCTAATTCGTAGTTCTAAATGGAAGACATCGTCGATTTACTGGTGAAGTTGAGAAAAGCGCATATTCGTGGCTAAAATTGAGATAAAGCGCTTATACACAGCTAAAATTGAGAAAACGCAAATTCACAATTTCTGGAGGCAACTTGAAAATTGAGAACAAGCGCTAATTCATGTGAAAAATTTACTAATTCACAGTTGAAATTGAGATAAATCACTAATTAGTCCCTAAAAACATAGACATTTCGCTGCTGAAATTTTGTAAAAGCGCTGATTCGCTGCCAACAGTGACAAAAAGCTTTAAAATTAAAGCGTTCATTCATGGCTAAAAGTGAAAAAAATTGCTAATTCACTGCTCAAATTACAAAAAACGTTAATGTGCGGCAATAATATTGTACGTCTATGGACCCCTTAATGAAAGAAATTTCGAGGATTCTGCTCCGGAAACAGCCAATTGGGCGGGGTTGAATTTTTTGTGAACAAACTTCAGCAGAGTCAGCGCCTGATTTCACGGTTTGGGCCTATAAAAAAAAAAATAATTTTCGGGGTTTCGCTCTCCAGACCGGATTTCGAGTATTTGGCTCCACTAAAGTACGCGGGGATTTGATGCTTAAAAACACCAATTTCTTGGATTTGGCTCAATTCGGAACGAAATGTCACGGATTTGGCTTTTTTACGACCAAATTTTTCGTATACTAGGTCGTACTATCAACCTTTCCGAGCTTCATTGAATTGGTCATGTGGCGTCCCTTCACATTTTTACATAAAAACATCAGTTGTTCGGTTTTTCTTTGTTAGAAAAATATAGACTTTCGTTCTCTGACTTACGCGGTCTCGTTTTTCTTGTACACGCTTACAACTGGTGACCCCGACTTCACTCGTAGTACTATGGCTCAACCGGCTAATGACGACGCGGTTCTAGAGCCACAACGCATTTCAAGTGTCTCCGTTCGGCTACCTCCGTTTTGGCGCCACCGGCCCGAACTTTGGTTCCGCCAAGTCGAAGCTCAGTTCGACTTACCAGCCAACCGTATCACTCAGGACACTACGAAATTAAATTACGTCGTTTCCACTCTCGACATGGACGTCCTCGAATACGTCAGTGACATCATCAACCACCCGCCTGCGACCCACAAATACGAACAGCCCTGAAAACAGCGCTTCTTTCCGCTTTCACCGACACCGACGAACACAAATTCACCAAACTCCTCCACGAGGTTGAACTTGGAGACGATAAACCGTCACAACTTTGGAGGCGCATGAAGGAGCTCGCCGGCACTCAAATATCTGACGACGCGCTCAAAACTTTGTGGCTTCACCAACTTCCGTCTTCCGTCCAATCTATTCTCGCCATCAGTTCCGAACCTTTATCGATTCTCACAAAATTAGCCGACAAAGTTTTCGAAGCTGCTGACCGTGGACGACATCACTTCCTTCCTCCAGAGTCAACACATTCCCCTTCCGAACCCACAACTTCCGCACCTTCTTCTTCCACCCTTCTCGACGCAATCCAACGGCACACTCAACGCCTTACCGACCTCGATCAACGTTCAACCCGCTCGCTGATACGCCGTCGCTGCAGATCACCTTGTCCCAAACCAGAACTACACACTTCACCCCCAAAAACAGGTTTCTGTTATTATCACGAAAGGTTCGGTAACAAAGCTCAAAACTGTCGTTCCCCCTGTTCCTTTTCTTCAAAAAACTAATGTTCCGATCGCAGGTGGCGGCAAGCGATCGCCGTAACTCGACACGTCGCCTATTTGTCACCAACAAAACAACCAAAGTTCGTTTCCTCATCGACTCAGGCGCCGACGTAGGCGTCATTCCCTGCACGCGCCGCGACAAAACTAATGGCCCACAGAAGTTCATCTTGTCTACTGCTGATGGCTCTGCGATCCCTACGTATGGTTCCCGCTTTCTTTCACTCGATTTCGGTCTTCACCGTTCGTTTCGATGGCCCTTCGTCCTCACAGAGGTAGCATACCCCATTATCGGAGCCGACTTCTTGGCACACTTCGATCTTCTCATCGACCTCCGTCGTCATCGTCTGTTGGATGGCACTCCTCAACTTTCTGTCGCTGGTGTTCATCCTTCAACTGCACCGTCGAATAACCCAGCACGCCTGAACCTCTGTGACACACGACGAATAAGTTTGCCGCGTTGCTCACGCAATTCCCTGAGATCGTTCAACCTCCCTCCTTTCCACGCCCATCTCTACCACACAATACCCAGCACGCAATCGAAACCACCGGACCACCTGTTCGTTCCCGCTTTCGACGTCTTCACCCCGACAAGTTGAAAGCTGCCAAAGCAGAATTCCAAACAATGCTAGACCTCGGCATCTGTCGTCCCTCTAAATCTTGTTGGTCTAGTCCGCTCCACCTCGTTCCTAAAAAAGACGGCACCTGGCGACCTTGTGGTGATTTCCGACGCCTAAACGCTGTCACCAAACCTGACCTCTACCCTCTCCCTCATTTTCACGATTTCACGTCCAATCTTCACGGAACGACAATTTACTCGAAGCTAGATCTCCTTCGAGCATACAACCAAATACCAGTCGCACCTTCCGACATCGAAAAAACCGCCATCATCACACCTTTCGGCCTTTTTGAATTTCCGATGATGTGTTTTGGTTTACGCAACGCCGGTCAATCATTTCAGCGATTTATGGATGAAATACTTCGCGACCTTCCCTTCATCTTCGTTTACCTCGACGATGCGCTTATCGCTTCCAAATCTCCCGCAGAACATCTGGAGCATCTCACTCTCGTTTTCCAGCGTTTCAGGAGCTACGGACTCCATCTTAACGTGAACAAATGTGTTTTCGGCGTAACCGAAGTAGACTTCTTAGGTTTCCGAGTCACCACTTCCTCAACGTGTTCGTGCCCTCACCGAAGCTCCTCGACCTACAACCTTTCAATCCTTGCGTCATTTCCTCGGAACCATACATTTCTACCGCCGCTTCATTCGCCGCGCGGCCTGGGCCCAAATCACGCTTCACGACGCCTTAAAAACTAGCAAAAGCGAAACATCTCCCATCCAATGGACTGATCAGTTGATTGCGGCCTACGACCATTGCCTGCAAGATCTCGCTGACGCTACCCTTCTCGTCCACCCCAAGCCTGACTCACCCTTGACCCTTTTCGTCGGCGCTTCAGATACTGCCATTGGCTCTGCTCTTCATCAACAAACCGACGGTACCTGCCAACCGCTAGCTTTTTTCTCTCGGAAGCTCAGTGAAACCGAACGACGGTACAGTGCCTATGACAAAGAGCTTCTAGCAATTTACGCTTCAGTCAAGCACTTTCGGGACTTCGTCGAGGGTCAACAACTCACAATTTTCACAGACCACAAGCCCCTCATTTTCGCTTTAAAGCAAAAACCAGAAAAGGCGTCCCCTCGTCAATTTCGTCACTTAGATTTTGTAGCGCAGTTCACGACCGATATTCGACACATCAAAGGAAGTGAAAACGTCGTAGCAGATTACCTTTCCATTCACAGTCGTCGCTAAAATTCAAGAAGCAGACGACGAGCTAAAAAAGCTCTGCCTCAATTCGTCACTCAATCTTCGTCGAGAATGCATACCTGGCCTCAACATATCGTTATTTTGCGACGATAGACACCGCGTTTTTATTCCCTTATCCCTTCGTCGTCAAGCGTTCGCTCTAATTCACAACAGCGCACACCCATCTCCGAAGCGTACATCACAACTAATTCGTGAACGATTTGTTTGGCCCGGAATTGAGCGAGACTCCAGATCTTGGGCAACAAACTGCCTTCAATGTCAGAAATCCAAAATTGGACGTCATACCCGTAGTCCTCTCGGTGTTTTCCCTTCCGTCGACGCACGTTTTCAATGCGTCCACTTGGACATCATTGGTCCACTTCCCCCATCACACGGTATGCACTACATCATCACCTTGATCGACCGTTTTTCTTCCTGGCCCGAAGCCATACCCATTCATTCAATCTCCACCGAAACAGTGACTGACGCTCTTTTCAAGGAATGGATCGCCCGTTACGGCGTTCCCGCTAAGATCATCACCGACAGAGGTCGACAATTCGAGTCCAATCTTTTCCGAATTCTCAACTACCGCCTCGGGATTCGTCATTTTCGTACGACAGCGTACCATCCGCAGTCCAATGGTAAACTTGAAAGATGGCACCGCTCTCTTAAAAATGCTTTCAAATGCCATAACTCTACCGATTGGTGTTCACTTCTACCATTCGTTCTGCTCGGTTTGCGAAACGTGCCAAACCAATTTGGCCATTCAGCTGCAGAACTTCATTTTGGCTCTACACTACGATTACCCCGTGAATTCTTCGATCCACCTGACCCGTCCCTCCGTCAATCCGTCACAATTCCTTCAGCGACTTCAAGAGTTTTTTCGTCATGTCCGGCCAGCCACCGACATCCACAACTCCTCACAAAAAACGTTCGTTCACCCTCACCTCTCTTCGGCTGAGCAAGTTTTCGTTCGCGTCGATTCCATCAGAAAACCGCTTCAACAACCTTATGATGGACCTTACCCTGTCCTCGAAAGAAACGACAAATATTTCACACTGGACATATACACGGCAAGAAAACTTTTGTTTCGATCGACCGTCTAAAACCTGCGTTTCATCTACCTACTCAACCCCTTCGAGACGTCCGCTAACTCGACTACGTGGCCTATCCCATCTTTCTGCGCGACACTCTCGTCTTCCTCGCGTTCACTGGTAATATTTAGCGCGCTAATGGTAATTTTAGCCGGTTTTCAGGCATGAATAGTCCGTTGAGGCAGGGGCGTAGCCAGTCCATGATCAAGTGGGTCTCGTTTTTCTTGTACACGCTTACAGTCATATATTTCACGAGGTTTTTTCTCTATAAAACCCCGCGAGTTTCGTGGGTCTGACCATCCAACAAAACCAGTGAAACTGACACTCTGCCGCGTGTAGGGAAGTGCTGACAGTAACTGGCTCAATGATATTTATTTACCACCTACAGTTATTAATTTCCGTCCTCTCTGAGTGCCTCGAGAGCGTCGAATTCTTTCAGAAAATTTCCTTGGGGGCAACTGATTTTCATGAAGAAAAATCAATTTTTAGCAAAATACTACCATTACCCCATGAGTTTGTGCCCGGCGTGGCGATCAATGATCAGTCAGATCTTGGGTCAGAATCAACAGTTTTCATGATGAGTATTCATCCGTGGGACAAATGGAGTGTAGTGGGAGGGGGGCAAATTGGTTGACTTTGTAGTTAGATTCACTCATAGTATAGTAAATAATGCTGGGAGAATATACAAATCATAGTGGCTTCTAAATAAAATTAACCAAAAAACTCTCAATAACATGACTCAAAATGATTAACATGATCTAAAAACATTATGGCATGTACCGCACATTGAATGAATTCGCTAATTGCCGACATCATTAACTCGGTCAAAGCTCGTATCCATCTATGGGAACATTCTTCACGTCCTTGGCATCCCACAGCCTCTCCCGACATCGTTGCAATCAATCATTCGAGCGTTTTGAGCAGAACTCAATTTTTTAATTGAAAAAAAAAATATACAAATAAACAAATTATCCGTCCATTGCGTCGACAAAAAAACAAATTCATGCTGAAATACCTCGAAGTGTTTGACAGAAAACGTTCCTGAGCTCGAGAACTTGTTAATTAGTTCGCGGTACATAATTAATAATTCTAGTGGTTTGGAATCACTCCTCTACACCCCCCCCCCCGTTTTTTTTCAATTTGGAGCCCTCGGTCAACTTGGGTGGATGACGTCATACAAACAAATTAAATTTTAATTAAATTTTAATGTCAAAAGAGAATAATTTTAGTTGGTTCAACAAATTTTCGAACGTCAGTGCCATAAAAAAGAATTTCGGTGATCCGACTATCATAGCTTGAACGCCCTCCGAATGAATTCTTCTCTCTTCAATATTTTCAAGTCCGTTTTCTCTCGAACTGCGTATTCTTTCAAATTCATTTTCCGCCACACCTGAACGTCAAGCCCCAGCCAGTGCCGATCATGCAGAGTAGGGCGCACCCAAGAATGACGCCGATTTCAAGTAGAGAGAGCATTTTTGTTTTTCTGCTAAATTTCGAGACGTAAACAATCTCAGCCAAAATACACAATACATTGCTACCATATGGTGGGAGCCTAAAAATGACGTAATCTGTAGTTGATTGATCCAAACAAACATCGAGGTCGAGTGGGGATTTCGGTTTAAAATCGTTTTTTTTTTTTTTAAAGCGAGAGACGCGCGCTCTCCCTCGTTTTAATGCGTCGCGCTCTATAAAAAGACATTACAACTCCATTAAGAGCCTTTTTCTGCTATTTTAATGGGTTTTCATGAAAATCCTGATTTTTATAAAACAATGACATACCCCAACAGATAAGGGACAGCTTATGTGTTTGAACTGAAATTTATAACTCAAACGGGAATTCCAATTCACTCCCACGACCGACGTGATGTTGTTTAAAATAGTCATAATATTTTAAGGGCCCAAGTTTGTTTTTTTGCACTGATTTCACGGCTGAATTTGACAGTTTACCGGTTTTATTATCGAGTTTCTGGTTGGAAATTCCAAATCAAAAATTCCAGATGAAAGGGTGGAACTGCCGTGACAGACGGCGATTACCTAATCGTGACGCTGAATGCAATAACAGTAACTCCTTTTTTTTTTTGCTCGAATTTCCAGTGTGGGAATCGCTTTGTTCAGGGTGAACGCGTTTTTTGTTTTAATTCGTAGCGATTTCTTTTCTTAATACTTGTAATTAATTAAAACACCTTTCAAGGATTTCAGACTCTATGATAATCATTTTTCATCATTCCAGAAATTCAGGAAGAAAAAGTAAAAGATTGCCTTACAGTTGACCCCCTGAAGAGGCTGTGTTCCACCACTCTCAAATTTGTTATTCCTGGGCAAAAATTAAGGCACAAATTAGTCTCTCGGACCACGCTCAAACGATGTAATGAAGTCCAAAACACAGCTGATTGTGAGTGCGGACATTTTTGGGAACTGAATTGACAGTCTGCCGCATTTTGATGGCGTTTTGGCTATATTTAGACGAATCGTCAATTAATTCATTTTCAAGGATTGACCATTGATTCATATTTGCAAATTTTATGCCGTCAATAGCGAGTTTGGGCTATTTTTAGTGCACGCTACGACGTGAGTTTAGCCATTTTCAAGAAGCAAATGATCAGTTTGGCAACTTTCGAAGCGCGACTGTCTCATTTTGCCATTTTCAGGGAACGAATTTTAATCAGATTTATCTATTTTTAGGTCACAAATTGTCAGTTTAGGCATTTGTGCCAATCAATTTAGTAATTTTGGCATCTCCAATGGTCGGCTTCAATTTTCAAGGACACGAACATCGTCAGTTTAGACACTTTCATCGATCGAATCTTCAGTTCAGCAATTTTTCTGGTAAATTTGACTGAGATTTGCCAATTTTAGGGCGTGAACTGCCAGTTAGATTATTTTTAGGGTACAAATCGTCCGATTAGGCATTTTAAAGGTACGATCATCAGTTTCCCTATTTTAGGGCCAAGTGAGTTAGATTTATCTATTTCATGATGGGACGAATCGTCATTTTGTCCATTTTCAGTACGGCCATTTTTAGGTCACGAATACCGTCAGTTCAGGCGTTTGAAAGGTGGGAATTGGCAGTTTTTACCAATTTTAAGGATGAATATGAGTCAGATTTGCCAATTTTAATGACTTGCGCAGCCAGTTTGGCAATTCTCAGTCATCAATCATCTGTCTGTGGGCATTTTCAAAGCACTGATCGTCAGTTTAGCTATTTTTAGGGTGAATCGAGTCAGATTTGTCAATTTTTGGTCGTGAATAGTCGGCGTCACCTTTTTCAGAGCACGAATGGTCAGCTTAGTCGATTTGTGGCTGCATTTTTGCTATCAATGGGCACAATTAGTGGTTTTTGAGTCGAAAAATTCACTATTTTGTTTAAAGAAGACTGCCTTATGCAAAGCAGCGATTCCTCAGTGTTGAATTAGCTTCTTGGGGGGCTTAAATGAAGCTTTTTGGAGGACATATATCCTCTATAAATAGGCTTCTTATAGCAGAAGGCCAAGATGACTTCAGATCAGAATTTGGCGATTGAAAGAGTAAAATGCACAAAATTCAGCCAGCCCCGCTATAAATAGGTTTTTGAGGCAACCCAACGAAATTTCAATTTTCTGGACCCGCAAAATTGGCTGGAAGCAACGAAATTGCCTTTTTAAGTGAACAAATCTCGTGAAATCTGTTTTGAACGAGCCAGCCGTGCAACATTTTATGTTTGAAAGGAGCCAGGCCCATCAAATTGTTGTTTAGAATGGGTCAATACCCTTGACTTTTTTTATTTCGGGGACGTGAAATCCGTAAAGTTGGCTCTTTAGCCAACAAAATTTGTTTCTAGCGTGCCATGTTCTCGAAATTTGGACAATGGAAAAGCCAAACCGCGGGAATAGCTCAATTTTAAGGAGCCAGACGAGGAGTTGGTTCTAGAATTAGCCACCCCCCGCAAAGTTTCGTTCCGTAATTCGTGGACTAAGGAAATGGTCAATGAAATTTCAGTTTTGAGGGAACCAAAGCCCCTTAAAAGCCCTTTTTTATTGAGTTAAACCAGTGGTGGATTTAAGGGAGCGGCTACAGGGGCCATGGCTCTTCCCTTGGAGTTGAGGTCACTTGCGCAAAAAAAAAAAAAAATAATAATCATCATCAGAGGCCCGAGGATCAGAGGTTCTCGACAGACGCGAAATGCCAAGCTGTTTAACGGAAAAACTCTCGCGAATGGCCTTACTGAGGGGAAAATTGACGTTGAACGCCGGTCAAATTTTATGCGAAAGGTCACGCCAAGGGCAATCTTTTAGTGAAACGTCACACACGTTTTGAGGAAAATAACTCTTTCGAAATGACGCGGCACGACGAGTAAACTATACGCAAAATGCCCCACGAGCGGGCAAAACTCAACATTCAGGAAAACACTCACGTGAATTGCCACATTCAAGGCAAAATTTTACTTGAAATGCCGCGCCAATGGCAACAAATATGCGAAATGCTTCACCAAGAGCAATGTTAAGGTGACATATTGTCAATTTTATGAAAAAAATCGTCGTTTTCACGAAAAAATTGTCAATTTCATAATAAAATTGTCTGTTTTATTAGAAAACTTTCAATGTTATGAGCATAGTTGATTTTACGAGGAAATTTTCAGTCTAAAAGGTGTCAATTTGATGATTACATCGTCAGTTTAATATGGAAATAGTCAATTTTATGAAGAAAATGACGTACTGTTCGAGGAATTGTCAATAATGAGAAAATTGCCCTTTTTGAATGAATTTTCAATTTTGTAAGGAAATTGTTGGTTCGAATTGGAAATTGTTAATATCGTGTATTTTCTTGGAATCTTTAATTTTAGGACAAAATTGTCAGGTTCACAAGTAAATTGTAGTTTTTATTGGAAAATTAACATTTTCATCCGCGCATTGTCAATTTAAGTAAAAACTTGTCAACTTGAAACTGAAATTGTCAATTTAACGTGAAAATTGTCAATTTTACGAGGAAATTGTAACTTACTCTCAATAGTTTTATTTGGGTCCAGGAACTTATTAATTTTACCCAATGAATATTGTTAATACAGTAATTGGTGATCGTTTCTAAATTATCAATTTCATAGAGGCAACGTCAATTTTATGAGGCAATTGTCAATTTTACAAGAAAATTATCAATTTTATGAGGAAAATGTCAATTTTATGAGGTAATTGTCCATTTTATGTGGGAATTGTCAATTTTATATGGAAATCGTGAATTTGATGATGAAATTATATGTTTTAAGACGAAATTGTCCATTTTATGAGGAAATTGCCAATTTTTACATAGAAATCGTGAATTTAATGATGAAATTGTTTGTTCAATGACGAAACTGTCAATTTTATGAGGAAATTGTCAATTTTATGAGGAAATTGTCAATTTTATGAGGAAATTGTCAATTTTATGAGGAAATTGTCAATTTCATGAGGAAATTGTCAATTTCATGAGGAAATTGTCGATTTCGTGAGGAGATTGTCAATTTCACGAGGATATTATCAATTTCTTGAGGAAATTGTCGATTTCATAAGAAAAATGTCAATTTCATGAGATATTGTCAATTTTATGAGAAAATTGTCACTTTCATGAGGAAATTGTCAATTTCATGAGGAAATTGTCAATTTCTTGAGGAAACTGTCAATTTCTTGAGGAGATTGTCAATTGCACGAGGATATTATCAATTTCATGAGGAAATTGTCAATTTCATGAGGAATTTGTCAATTTCATGAGGAAATTGCCAACTTCATGAGGAAATTGTCAATTTAATAAGGAAAATGTCAATTTCATGAGGAAGTTGTCAATTTCATGAGGAAATTGTCAATTTCATAAGAAAAATGTCAATTTCATGAGATATTGTCAATTTTATGAGAAAATTGTCACTTTCATGAGGAAATTGTCAATTTCATGAGGAAATTGTCACTTTCATGAGGAAATTGTCAATTTCATGAGGAAATTGTCAATTTCATGAGGAAATTGTCAATTTCATGAGATATTATCAATTTCATGAGGAAATTGTCAATTTCTTGAGGAAACTGTCAATTTCATGAGAAAATTGTCAATTTCACGAGGAAGTTGTCAATTTCATGAGGAAACTTGTCAATTTCACGAGGAAATTGTCAATTTCGTGAGGAGATTGTCAATTTCTTGAGGAATTGTCAATTTCATGAGGAAATTGTCAATTTCATGAGGAATTGTCAATTTAATAAGGAAAATGTCAATTTCATGAGGAAATTGTCAATTTCATGAGGAAATTGTCAATTTCATGAGGAAATTGTCACTTTAATAAGGAAAATGTCAATTTCACGAGGAAGTTGTCAATTTCATGAGGAAATGTCAATTTCATGAGGAAAGTATCAATTTCACGATGAAATTGTCAATTTTATGAGGAAATTGTCACTTTCATGAGGAAATTGTTAATTTCATGAGGAATTGTCAATTTCATGAGATGTTATCAATTTCATGAGATATTATCAATTTCATGAGGAATTGTCAATTTCATGAGGAAATGTCAATTTTATGGGAAAAATGTCAATTTCGTGAGGAAATTGTCAATTTTATGAGAAAATTGTCAATTTTATGAGGAAATTGTCAATTTCATGAGGAAATTGTCAATTTCATGAGGAAATTGTCAATTTCACGAGGAAATTGTCAATTTCGTGAGGAGATTGTCAATTTCTTGAGGAAACTATCAATTTCTTGAGGAGATTGTCAATTTCACGAGGATATTATCAATTTCTTGAGGAAATTGTCGATTTCATAAGAAAAATGTCAATTTCATGAGATATTGTCAATTTTATGAGAAAATTGTCACTTTCATGAGGAAATTGTCAATTTCATGAGGAAATTGTCAATTTCATGAGGAAATTGTCAATTTCTTGAGGAAACTGTCAATTTCATGAGGAAATTGTCAATTTCACGAGGAAGTTGTCAATTTCATGAGGAAATTGTCAATTTTATGAGGAAATTGTCAGTTTCGTGGGGAAATTGTCAATTTCGTGAGGAAATTGTCAAGTTTATGATGAAATTGCTAATTTTATATGGAAATCGTGAATTTTATGATGAAATTGGTTGCTTGATGACGAAACTGTCTATTTTATGAGAAAATTGTAAATTTTATTACGAAAATTTATGTTTTACGAGGAAGTTATCAATTTCATGAGGAGAGTGTCAATATGATGAACAGCTGACTTTTGGGAAATTGGTTCGCCAGTAAAACAATTTCGCTGAGTGGCCTGTTTCAGTGTCCGATTGCGACGATTTTCGGTGTTAAGAACCATTTTTAGCTGGTTTCACTTATTAAGAAAATAATCTCTCGAATTTCGCTCACTAAAAAATCCAATTTCGAGGGCCACAATCGCAATGGTAGCCGCGTGGGACATAAGAAGAGCTTCCCCTCAACCACTGCGCTGAGTTGAAATCTGCCAATGCAGTACTGTCCTACCTCACTGTTAACGCTGTGACTCAGCACACTCGGCAATTGTGTGTAAAACGAGTCCTAAAACATTAGTGGAGCCCCCTCCCCCCATCCATCCATCCATACACCTGCAATGTTGTGGCCACTCATGCCCAGAACTCACAATTATGCGGGTGATTATTCTTCAAAACCCGGCGGTTCAAGCGGTTCTGTTGGGGTTGGGATAGCCACGACTGAATCTAGGCCGCTGATTGCTTCAATCCCCTAAGTTCCTATATTTGAGGAACACGGAATACCGTTTATGTTTCCTTTTAAAAGTTAATTTTTTGGTTGAATATACGAAAAGAGTTTCGTGGAAGGACTCAAATCCGGTTATAGCTACAGATAAGTCACGAAAAGGCCTTCGATTATCCTGTTTGCGTTCTTAATGATTAGTTTTTTTTTTTTTTTCATTTGGTAATACACAGCTTTAGGGTTCATTCGGACTAGTAGTAATGGATCTAAATATAAAAATTTCCTCGTATTTCATTACCTAAACACTTTTAAACGCTTATTGAAAAACGTTACTGAGTTATGCGCGATCAAAGTTGAGTTTTGAAGTCCTCGCACGGACCTTGACACAATGATTGCGAGGAACTTCAAGAAACTTGGGGCGTTATTATTTATTTGGCCCTTGAACGAAAAAAAAAAAAAAAGGTTTTCGTCTCTTGTGTTTCACAAAAAAAAGATCGTCGTCATAGTTTCGGACCTTTAAATTCCAAGTTCTAAATTCCGGAAGTAATAAGACCAACTCGTTTGTGAGAAACGTTTATAGCGGAGAAAAACAAATTAAGCAAGGCCAAGCAAGTCGATTCAAATTAAGCCGCAACCCTTTTTGAATCTTGATGGCGATCTTATCGCGAGGAGCTCTATTCAATTTCACACTTTGAAAACTATTGTCATTCTCTAACGAAAATAAAAATTGCGATAACCGACCCATTCGCAATAACAAGAGAACGATCAAGTTCCCTGGCGCAAGAACTCGCCAAACGTATTTCAACGCAACGTAAAAAATGTGTCACCTCGTAGGATCTTTTTTTTTTTTTGTCAATCGCTGCACGCGGATCGCCAAGGTCCTTACAGCATGAGCGAATAAGCGTAATTATTTTTTATTATAAAAAGTTTCGCAAGTAACACATGCGAGAGAGGTTCGCATTATAAATCATGAAACGAGCGTATATATATATATATACCTGATCGAGGGCTGAGACGCTAAGTTGAAGTAGCCATTAAAGAAAGCTTAAACGGGGTGTAACTCAGAGGGATTTGACGTTCGCGGGTGTAACTGACAATTATAATGGACTCGTTAGGACTCCAAATTAATGTTTACTTCCGTTCGTAGCTCAAAAATTCAGTATTTTAAATCGTTTTTTTACTGACGGTATAGAAACAAAATGTCAAGAAAAGAAAGAACTTTCCCTTTTCTTCAACCGCTTATTCGGTTACCTGTAGAGCTCTTTAGCGGTTCAAACAAAAGAAAATCCGACTCATCTCGAGAAAAATGAACGCATTCAATTAAATAGTAAAGGTGGTTTACTAAGAAAATCACGTGTTAGGGTGAGAGTGAGATATAGCTTACTGATCACCTTAACACTTGACACAGTTAGTCTTGTTGACTGCGTATACTTGAACCATTGTATCGGAAGAAAGTTCAAGGGGAGGGGGTGGGGCTCATCCGGGGAAAAAAATCGTGAGCTTCAGGCACCTATGAAGCTGGTAGAGGGGAGGGGGTTGTCATAGAAAAGTGAAACACTTGTGAGACGAGATGAGAGAGTGAATTTCACAGCAATGTGTGCATACATTTTAGCTGTTAATGTCAATCTCATCTCGCCTCACATTACATCTCACTTTTCTATGACAACCCCCCCCCCCTGACCTGAACACAAAGGGTGAATTCCAAGGTACCAGTTGTTCAAGTTTCTAGGGGTCTAAGGAGAATACCACTGATTCGTCAAAAAAAAAAAAAACAACAAAATTTAACGGCCTTTGTCTCTTGAAAAATCGAAACCTGGCTTTGATCTCGAACCGGAATCAATGGAACAGTTGGTTCTCCAACCAGAAACCACAATCAAATGGTGACAGAACGTTGTGAAACCAGGAAAAACTTGCCGGCTTAGTTTTTTTTTTTTGGCGGTTCTGTACGGTTTTTGAGCTGCTGAATTCGAAAATCTATGGGTTGGTTAATTAAGGGGCAACTCGTGAGTTTTTGGGATGAACTCGTTAGTTTTGGGGTTAAACACGACAGTCTATTGGAAATATTGCCAGGTTTTGTAGTGAAATCCTACGATTTCATCTCGAAAAGTGACGATTTGAGTCCAATACTGAAGAGTTCACTCCAAAGCTGACTGTTTTCGAAATCGAAAATTGAATACGGTGCTAAATCGAGAAGTTGTTCCTTCAGCTCCGTACGAAAACGCTTTGCTGGGAAAGACCTGAGTCTGGACGGAAGGCGATTGAAAAGCTTGATGCCAGCGGCTCGTGGACAGTATGTTTGAGTGGTGGCAAGGCGAAGTCTGAGAATTTCAGGGTCGAGAGAATCGAACGCTTTGGTCAAGTCAAACAGCCGAAGTGCAGTCACGTCCTGGCGCTCGAGGCTCTTCAAGCATTCTTGAAGGATGGAAGTCGCGGCCTTGGTTGTGGATCTATATACCTGACCGGAAACCGAATTGAGATTCACTGAATAAATTGTTACTTTCGAAGTACTGGACTAGTTGTTTTGCGAGGAGGGCTTCTAAAACCTTGGTGAAAATTGGAATGACTGAAATGGGCCGATAATTAGAGTACTCCGCCGAGCCCTTTTTGTGAATCAGAACTACTCTTGAAATCTTGGGAACATCCGGAAAGGCGCCATCGCGAAGAAAGGAATTGAATAGGTGCGACAGAGACTCAGCCACGATATCCGCGCAAGACAGCATCACTTCTGCTGTCAACCCATAAAAGTCATGGGAATGAACCCTCTTCAAAGCCTTGATAGTTTCGAAAACTTCTTGCACAGTGACCTCCGTGAAACCGAATCCACAATTTACGGGCGGCATGAAGTCCTTAAAATGAAACTGAGATTTTTTGAAGTTTGTCAATGCAATCAGCTGCTGCCTTAATAAAAAACTTGTTGAGCTTCTCCCCTCCAAGGCAGACGCGAGGTGTGCCAAGGATTGGGTTTTTTATCTCAGATTGTACCGCACTTTCCAAGCTGCTTTTGTCCTATTGGCTGAAGACTCAATAAGATTGTCATTGAAGCTGATCTTGGCGGCTTTCAAAGAGGATCGATACTCCTTCCTCGCTGAGACAAAGGACTCTCGAGCACCAGAGGGAGGGTCAGCAACGAAACGTGACCTGTGTAAAAGAGACATATAGTGGTCTCGCATTCTTCTGAGATCAGAAGTAAATCACTTATGTCGAGACTGCTGTTTAGCTGTAATTAAAGTCCAGGGGCAAGCCGCGTCGCTAATTCTAATAAAAACATCGATAAACAGTTGAGCCACCTCGTTGGAGGAAACTAGACTGTGAATGGGAAACCAAAGTCCAGGCTGTTGCAGGAGAAACCGTAGATGCAGAAGATTCCGATCATGAGACTTGCGTCTTTGACCGAGAGGTGTCCTACAGTGCAATTAAGACAACGGGCTGCGAACCACGATTTCTTGGGCGAACCTTTTTACGGCGAACCAGTTGTTTTGGATATTTGTTATCACGTTGTCCAAGATGGAACTCTTTCCAGTCGGACTGACCCTCGTACATTCGGAGACCGTTGCTCTAAAACCAAAGCTATTGATCAACGCGTGAAAATCCAAGCACTCTCCGTCCTCAAGATTCTCAAAGTGGATGTTGAAGTCACCGAGGATGACAGTAGGAGCGTTAAAATTCGTTAAAGCGGAGAGGAGTTCGGCGAAAATGCTCATAAACTGACGAAAAGGCGAAGCCGGCGGTCGGTAGACCACAGTAACTAAGAGCTCTGGATTCAAAATACGTGTTGCAGAGATTTTCAAGACAAGCTCAGCAGAGAGTTCTTTTAATCGATCGAGACTGGTAGATAGAAGGTTGGACTTAAGGAAAATAGCCGATCCACCATTCTTAGTTTAGGTTCGGCAAAAACTGGAGGCGCAATAGAACCCCTGAGGTACATATAAATTTACGGCATCATCCCTGAGCCAGTGTTCCGTCAGACAAAGTACAGATACGTCGGATCTTGCAAGAGTAAACCCTTTAAGTTCAAGTAATTTGTTCGAAAGGCTTTGCACGTTGGAATGAATTAAGGTCAAGTTTGAGACACAATGGCTTACGGTTTTATTTGATAGTCATTCATGCTTCGGAGTAAAACATTCATTCATGAGGTAAAACCGCCAAAAGTGTTGGTTTAACACGTCAGCTTTGCCGTGAAAATCGTCCGTTTTTGGGAACAAATCGTCAGTATTGTGGTAAAATCATCCGGTTTGAAATTTTTGGGGTAAAAATCGTGTCGCTTCGGTGGTAAAATATTCACTTTTGAAGTGAAACCGCCAATTTTCGTTACTATACAAACTGGTGATTGCCTTTTAGGGTAAAATTGTCAGTTTTGGTGTATGACGTAAGTTTTGGAGGTAAAATCGCCAGTTGTGTATTGAAAACTCCTGTTTGGATGTGAACGTATAATACACTTCGGCTTTTTGCGTGAAATTGCCTGTTTTGGAATACAATATTGTCAGTTTCAGAGTAAAATCTTCAGTTTTGGGTTAAAAAACAAAAAAAAAAAAAAACGTCTCTCAGGCAAGACGTTAAAAAGTTCGACCCCGAGGCTCGATTGGAGGGATAAGTATTGGGGGAAAAGGAAAAAATTGCCAGTTTTTGGACAGAAAATAATGAACAGAAGGCTATGACGATCGTTTCCCGGTGGAAATGTTAGTTTTTGACGGAGTCTAACTCTTTTTTTGTTTTGGTGAAATTTAGCTTCTTGGGGAACATTTTGACAATTTGAAGCGCCTGTATTCTCTAGCGTACCGAGGCAGGGGCGAGGGGGGCGGACCGCCCAGGGCTCCCGTTCGAATGGGGCCCCTGAAAAGCTTAAACATGTAAAAATTGGGCTTTTGAAGTAGAAAGGATAGCTAAAATCGCTTGTACAATTGAGAAAAACGCTGATTCGCGGCTGAAATTGAGAAAAATTTCTATAAAAGCGCTTGTAATATTGAGAAAAACTGCTAATTCACAGCTGAAAAGAACGAGCCGTCAGATTATCACAAATAATAGACTAAAAACAAATATCTGTGCCTACCAATTCGCGGACAAGATTGTGGTAAAATTTCTAACTTAAATAAAATGTAAAAAATTGCTAATATGCTGATAAAAATGCGGAGAACGCCAATTCGTGGCTAAAATTGAGAAAATTCGCGAATTCACGGGCTAGAAGCGCTACTGCGCTGCTATAATTGAGAAAAAGTGCCAGTATGCGGCTAAACTTTAGGAAAATCACCGATTCGCGGACAAAATTTAGGTAAAATTTATAACTTGAATTCTTGCCTTAGGCAAAGTGGCTAAAATTGAGAAAAACGGCAAATTCATGGCTAAAAAAGCTTGAAAAAACACCTCTGATTGGCGGCTTGAACTGAGAAGAAGCACTGATCTATAGCTAAAAGTAACAAAAAATTGCGCGGTGCTGAAATGTAAAAAAAATTGATAATTTGCGGCTAGAATTGAAAAAAATGAGCCAATTAGCAGCTAAAATTGCGAAAAACGCCAATTCGTGACTAAAATGAAGAAAATTTGCTAATTCACGGGTTAGAAACGCTACTACGCTGCTAAAATTAAGAAAAAGCGACAATTCACGGGTAAAATTGAGGAAAAGCACTGATTCGCGACTGAAATTGTGAAAATTTTCAATTTGCATCAAAAATTGAAAATACGCCAATTCGCGGCTTCTAAAGGCAACTTTGAGGTTAAAATTGAGAAAATTCGCCAATTTATGGCTATATATTCCTCAACCTATATATTTGGCCCCAAAACTCTACGCCACTGCGTTACATCAGTCGCAAACTGAAGCTCATGTAACCGGCGCCCCCTTAATCAAGCCCCCCCCCCCCTGTGCCTCGATACCACAGTCCGCCCCTGAAAAAAGAGCATTAAGAGAGAAATAAGGGAAAATACGCCAATAGAGGAATGAAGGCGAACTCGCTGCTGAAATAAAGAAAATGCGCTATAACCACAAAGTTTCTTTAGCCCCTTAATAAGAGTCTAAAATTGAGAAGGCGCACAAGTAAGTGTGTGCAAATTCTAGGGGCAAGTAAAAGTGTTAAGCGGCTAAAACAGCGGAAAAGAGTTGAATCGTGCCTAAGGAGACATGACCCACGAACTCGCGACTATAAAAATTGAGAAAAGCGCGAAATCGCGGGCATAGAAAGGCTCAGTCCGAGAGAGGAAATCACGTGATGTCAGCGTTTTTGAGCGAAAAGCGCCGGTTGTGTTCCATCTGTAAATTTTCAATTAAAATCGCGCACGCTATTTTCAATTAAAATCGCGCTACAAACGCTGAAAAAAAAAACCGCTCTAAACACTAAAATCGCGGGAGTCCCCACGCCCTGACGTAGGACACGAGGTAATTAATTGAGAAAATGTAGCGAGGGCTCGCGTCAGCTCTAGCGTACCGAGGCAGGGGCGAGGGGGGCGGACCGCCCCGGGCCCCGTTCGGATGGGGCCCCTGAAAAGCTTAAACATGTAAAAATTGGGCTTTTTAAGTAGAAAGGATAGCTAAAATCGCTTGTACAATTGAGAAAAACGCTGATTCGCGGCTGAAATTGAGAAAAATTTCTATAAAAGCGCTTGTAATATTGAGAAAAACTGCTAATTCACAGCTGAAAAGAACGAGCCGTCAGATTATCACAAATAATAGACTAAAAACAAATATCTGTGCCTACCAATTCGCGGACAAGATTGTGGTAAAATTTCTAACTTAAATAAAATGTAAAAAATTGCTAATATGCTGATAAAAATGCGGAGAACGCCAATTCGTGGCTAAAATTGAGAAAATTCGCGAATTCACGGGCTAGAAGCGCTACTGCGCTGCTATAATTGAGAAAAAGTGCCAGTATGCGGCTAAACTTTAGGAAAATCACCAATTCGCGGACAAAATTTAGGTAAAATTTATAACTTGAATTCTTGCCTTAGGCAAAGTGGCTAAAATTGAGAAAAACGGCAAATTCATGGCTAAAAAAGCTTGAAAAAACACCTCTGATTGGCGGCTTGAACTGAGAAGAAGCACTGATCTATAGCTAAAAGTAACAAAAAATTGCGCGGTGCTGAAATGTAAAAAAAAATGATAATTTGCGGCTAGAATTGAAAAAAATGAGCCGATTAGCAGCTAAAATTGCGAAAAACGCCAATTCGTGACTAAAATGAAGAAAATTTGCTAATTCACGGGTTAGAAACGCTACTACGCTGCTAAAATTAAGAAAAAGCGACAATTCACGGGTAAAATTGAGGAAAAGCACTGATTCGCGACTGAAATTGTGAAAATTTTCAATTTGCATCAAAAATTGAAAATACGCCAATTCGCGGCTTCTAAAGGCAACTTTGAGGTTAAAATTGAGAAAATTCGCCAATTTATGGCTATATATTCCTCAACCTATATATTTGGCCCCAAAACTCTACGCCACTGCGTTACATCAGTCGCAAACTGAAGCTCAGGTAACCGGCGCCCTCTTAATCAAGCCCCCCCCCCCTGTGCCGCGATACCCCAGTCCGCCCCTGAAAAAAGAGCATTAAGAGAGAAATAAGGGAAAATACGCCAATAGAGGTCAATCATTCGAACAGGGCGAATGCGAATGAAGGCGAACTCGCTGCTGAAATAAAGAAAATGCGCTATAACCACAAAGTTTCTTTAGCCCCTTAATAAGAGTCTAAAATTGAGAAGGCGCACAAGTAAGTGTGTGCAAATTCTAGGGGCAAGTAAAAGTGTTAAGCGGCTAAAACAGCGGAAAAGAGTTGAATCGTGCCTAAGGAGACATGACCCACGAACTCGCGACTATAAAAATTGAGAAAAGCGCGAAATCGCGGGCATAGAAAGGCTCAGTCCGAGAGAGGAAATCACGTGATGTCAGCGTTTTTGAGCGAAAAGCGCCGGTTGTGTTCCATCTGTAAATTTTCAATTAAAATCGCGCACGCTATTTTCAATTAAAATCGCGCTACAAACGCTGAAAAAAAAAACCGCTCTAAACACTAAAATCGCGGGAGTCCCCACGCCCTGACGTAGGACACGAGGTAATTAATTGAGAAAATGTAGCGAGGGCTCGCGTCAGCTCTAGCGTACCGAGGCAGGGGCGAGGGGGGCGGACCGCCCCGGGCCCCGTTCGGATGGGGCCCCTGAAAAGCTTAAACATGAAAAAATTGGGCTTTTTAATGAATAATAGGCCGTAGATGCGGAAGCGATGTTCCAGATAAAAAGTTGTTATAGATAAAAAGTTTTTATTTGGGCTTTTTAAGTAGAAAGAATGGCTAAAATCGCTTGTTCAATTGAGAAAAACGCTGATTCGCGGCTGAAGTTGAGAAAACGCGTATTTTTTAAGAATGTTATTCCATTTGCCGACTTGTTTCTTCAACTATATATAACTTCGCAATGAAATGAGACAAACGGTAATTCGATGGGTAGATTAAGAGAGAAAAATTAGTTAAGAAACGAAAATTTGTAGAATGAATACACAAAAAGTGCTAATTCGCAGCTGAAATTGAAGGGAAAAAACGCTAAAATTGAGAAAAATGCCTGAAATTTTTCAAAACTAGTTCTTTCGGCCAAAAATGGAGAAAAACGCTAATTCTCAGCTAGAATTGTGATTAAACGCAACAACATGCAGCTTTAAAACTTAAGAAATATCCCTAATTCACAGCTGACATTGAGAAAACGCAAAATCACGAATTCTTGGGGCAAACTCGGGACTGAAATTGGGAAAAAGCCCTTAATCACGCGTCTAAAACTGAGAAAAGCGCTAATTCAAGGACAAATAGGAGAAAACAGCGAATTTGGGTCTTAAAAATGAAGAAACAAGCTATAATTCATGGCTAAAATTATGATAAAGTGCTACAATTAGAACACACTTTTTTTACAAGAAAAAAAAAGGAATTCACAGCTCTGGGGAGAAACGCCAACTCATGATTCTCGGGGCAACATTGAGACTGACATTGAGAAAAAGCGCTAATTCACGAGTCAAATAGACAAAAACGCGAATTCGCGTCTAAAAGTGGAGGAAACGCGAAGTGGAGGCGATTTTACGGATAAAATCGAGAAAAAGTGCTATAATTCGCAGCTAAAATTAAGAAATGTGCTAATTCACTCCTAAAATTGAGGAAAAAACGCTAATTCACAGCTTGAAGATGAGAAAAACGCCAACTCGCCTATTCTTGGGGCCACTTTGGGGCTGACACGGAGTAAAGGCGCTCTTTTCACGCGGCTAAAACTGAGAAAAACGCTAATTCACGGATTGAAAAAATGAACAACGCGAATTTGAGTCTAAAAAATAGAGGAAGACGCTAAAATTGTGATACAGTGTTACAATTTGGCCGCTTTAAAATTGAGAAAAACCGCAAATTCACACCTAAAATTGAGATAACGCCAACTCACGGAATCTCGGGGCTGAGACTGACATTGAGAAAAAGCGCTGATTCACGGCGTGAAACAGAGAAAGACTCGAATTCGCGTCTAAAAATGGAGGAAAACTCCAATTCCCAGCTAAGGTACCTAGAAAAAATTGCGATTTTACGGATAAAATTGAGAAAAAGTGCTATAATTCGCAGCTAAAATTACGAAATGTGCTCATTCACTGCTAAAATTGAGGGTAAAAAGGACGAATTCACAGCTGAAATTGAGGGAACACGGACTCGCGGATTCTTGAGGCAACTGGGGAATAAAATTAGGAAAAAACGCTAATTCAAGCGGCTAAAACTGTGAAAAAGTGTTAATTCACGGGTAACAACGACAGAAAAACACGAATTGGCGTTTAAAATGGAAAAAAAGCGCCAATTCACGGCTTAAATTTAGAAAACTTGCTAATTTGCGGATTAAATTGGGAAAGAGCACTCAAACGCTACCCAATTTGCAGATTCTTGAGGTAACTTCACGGGTAAGAGCTTATGTAAAGCGCCGATTCGCGTCTAAAAATGAGAAAATGAGCTAATTCGCGGGTAAAATTGAGGAAAAAGCTATAATTCGCAGTATTATAGCTATTAAAATACGCTAGTAGAATTGAGAAAAAACGCTCATTCGCAGTTTAAATTGAGAAAGCGCACGTATACGGTTTTCGGGGGGCAATTTCGTAGCTAAAATTGAGACAAATATGCACTTCAACGCTACTAAAAAGTATTTCTAGTACAATTAGAGACTGAAGGGCCTCGATAGGTGTTGTTCCGCCACTGCCTGTATTCCTCCTGATTTGAACTACCACTTCTCTTGCTGCCTGGGGTCTTTGGGCGGTGCATCTCGCATCTTCTGCCCACCCCTAGACTAGACCAAGGGCTGGCTACGCCTCTGCTTCTCTTGAGTGAATATTTTTTGGTCTAAAAGCGAGGGTCAAAAACACGAAATAAAAAATTTTAGTGACCAAAACTAACGTAATTCGCTCTTTGAGGGAGCCGCGAATCCACGGATTTGGGTGTGTGATTGATCGTAATGCTCGTGTTTCACGAAATGATTTTTAAAGGAGTAAAATCCACGCGGGTTTTAAATACCCAAACCGGTGGAATCGCTTCTTTTTAAGAAGCAAAGGGCGAAATTGGTTCTTTTATTAGTCAAAACAACGAAATTGGGTTCTGTTAGTACTAAAAAAATCCTTGAAATTTCGACTTCGAGAGAGCTGAACACACTGAATTTCAGTTTTGAAGCAACCAAAACCCCGTGAAATTGCTTTGCTGATTGAGTCAACCCTGTGAAATTGAAATTATTCGTTTGTGAGAAAGAGAGAGATTCGCAAAATTGGTTTTTTATGGAGTGGAAACAGAGAAATTGGGTTGTGTAAGCTCCAAACACCAGACATTAGGATGGAGATGGAGATAAACCCGAAAAATTGTTGTTTTCAGGGACCGAATCCCGTGAAATTGCCTTTTTGATTGAGTCAACACCGCGAAATTAAGTTTTTGAATGGCTCATTCTAGTTAAATTTTGGCTAAAATTGGCTTATTGTGGAGTCAGTACTGCAAAATTGGCTTTATGAGTCAGCAAAACGCATAAAATTTGGCAATGTGAGTGGTTTGAAAGGGTCAAACGTATAATATTGATTTCTTCAAGCGCCGCAAATCCTTGACATTGGAGTTCAAAGGAGTGAAATCCGCATAATTTTAGCCGTCGACGTAACTCTAAGGCGGACATAAAGAAGAGGATGGTGATCCGGGTCCCGGCCTTTTTGTCTCCTTGTTAAAGAAGAATCACTTCTAGCTGTGTGTTAAAGCTGTGGGTTGATGGAGGAGGGGAATCCCAGTGAAAAATGACCATTTCGAGGTGAAAAGCCAATTTATGAAGTAATATTAGCCCTTCTATATAACTCCTGAGGCGTCATGGTGCACAAAAATTAAATTTGAGGGGCACATTTGTGCCCCCAGTTTCAGGGTCTAATAAGCCGTCAGAAACCGCTGATGAGCCCGCAGCTGAGGACGAATAACCGGTTTTCAATCGTACAACCAGATTATTGCTACAAAATTACGATTTTCGCCGTCAAATAAGCCAGTTTCTGAGCCATTTCACCGCCGAAAAGTGAGTTTCTAACGTGAAATAATATGAGATTTTGAAGCCAGATGGACATTTTCGTTAGGTCTCCGTCGTGAAAAGTTGGTTCTGGTGCTATGCATAACCGTTTTTTTTTTTGACCGAACAGTCAGATTTCGTGCCTTGAGAGTTCAGAGACACCCAAGTTGATGTTGGGACTTTTTTCTACTTCAGATCACGATGGTAAAAAGAGCAAGTTTTTGTTCCCCGCCCTCTTTCCTATTCTCAAGAGAACATACCCGGCTGGCCGGCTCTATTTTCAATTGCCAATGTTCGGTTTAAATCGGAAGTGAATTAAACAATTTCGCTTTCACTATACAGCAACATCCTTTACTTGCTTCTGCTCCGATTGCAGATAATGTTTTTTAAAAGCGAATATTCCAGTTTATCACAACCACGATTACACGGCTGTTTATAGATTGGGTGGTTGTAGCGGTGGAAGGGGGAGGGGGGTGAAATTAAAACAAAAGTCCATTGGTGGCATTTGTCTTGTTCAAGTACGAGTACAAGGGACCGCTTTCTAAATTTCCTGTTTCACAATGTCGTACACACTTAGGAAATATTATCGCTTTAAGCGTTGCCGACTCCGCTCAGCAGAAAAAAAAAGGAGTCGGAATGATCTTTTCATAAAAGTGCGGATGCTTGGTAATGTCTAATTATACTTCAAAGTGTCAAACCAAACAGATTTTGCCTGTATTTTACAAGAAGATGAATATAAAAAAAAAAATTGCATAAATATTCTTAGCCAAGTGACTTTTATTGACGAACAGTGAACGCTCGCAATTTATCAATTGTCCGCCAGTTGAAGACTCTTTTGACCTCTTACTTAATTTCTTACGTCTTTCGAGTTAGTCCAACTGATTTCAACCCCTCTTCCTCCTCCCGCTCCCCCCCCCACAATGACATCAATCGTCATTCAGAAATCGTCTTAATTTATTCAAGGTGAATCACGCCCACCTTGCCCACCACAGTTGTCTTTCCTAAAGATGAATACGGTCGTTTAACTTTCCTAATCGACATAATCCATTCATAAGGAAGTGTAGTAAAATGAATTGTGTATATATATAATGAGGCGATAACCTTTTCCTTCCTTTACATAAGATTTTGATCTCAATATTTTAAGGCTCTCCCTTTAAGCCCCCCTCCCCTTCACCATCATCAACGCACTTCCTGTCAGACTTATCAGAGGGGACTCTTTGGGGCGAAACTTCGTATAAATAAATAAAATAAAAAAAATCTCGAACGACATTAAGAGAAGGGAAATACCCTTGACATTATGGCCAATGCCGGGGTGAAAAACTTTGAGGGGAGTGTGTGTGAGTGTGGAGGAGATCGGATGTGCCGACAATGTATTTAAACGTAGGTTGAATACATATTTTTCTCCGCCACGCTGTTGACACAAACCAGGTCATGGGAAGTGTTTAAGCAGTGGAGTAAGCCGAAAAAAAAAAAAAAAAAAGATGGAAGGCGAGGTAGGAACATAAAAAAAACAACGATTCCTCGGCGATATTTATGTGAATTTTCTGGATAAAAATCTACTTGGCCTGTGCAGTGGTTTTCCTTATTTTTAAGGAGGCGAGGGCTATAAAAATCACGACAAGATCAAGGTTTCTGATGGTAACAACAAAAATAAAGCTTTATTTTCACTATCGTCACTTGTAATAAAGACGCTTTTCAAGATCTGTATACCGCACAATGACGCCACTACCCCTCACCCCCCACACGACGAATTGGGTGAAACAATTAAGCAAAAATTATTGCTTGGGAAACAACAAGTCAAATAACAACCTCTGGGCAATAAATGAAATCGAACGGTGACACATATTTTGTGTTCCGCTTACGCTATGTCCACATTTAGTTCATTTGCGGGTGAATATGATGAGGAGCAGTGGAGGGGCGATTATGTCACTCATGTCGGTCTAGGGCCCCCCCCCCTCCTCCACGGGCATTGCGCTGTGTCTTAATATAGGAACACATGCGTTTCAGGGCGGAACTGAAGTTTAACCGGCCAAATTCTGACCCGCTTAGTTACAGCTCGTAATTGATGAGACGGAGAAGGCATTCATCGTTTAAAAAAAAAAAAAAAAATTGGAACTCGACCTCCAGGTGTCTCGCTGGTTGGGTCATGGAGCTAACTCGCTAATCAACGAGAGAGACGGAGGGGAGGAAAGCAGTTTTGTAGTCAAACTACTGCCATGGACTATATACAGTTTTTCGGAAGGAAACACAGGAGTTTTCCTTAATTTTAGCCTGCTGACGCGCAGTGGCGGAACAACAACTATCGGGGCCCGGGGCGGAAATCTTTAGGAGGCCCTTCAGTCTCTAATTAAACTAGAAATACTTTTTAGTAGCGTTGAAGTACATATTTTTCTCAATTTTAGCAACGAAATTTCCTCCGAAAACCGTATACGTGCGTTTTATCAATTTAAACTGCGAATGAGCGTTTTTTCTCAATTCTACTACTACTAGCATATTTCTATAACTATAAAACTGCGAATTATAGCTTTTTCCTCAATTTTATCCGCGAATTAGCTCATTTTCTCATTTTTAGACGCGAATCGGCGCTTTTTATAAGCTCTTAGCCGTGAAGTTGCCTCAAGAGTCTGCAAATTGGGTAGCGTTTGAGTGCTCTTTCCCAATTTTATCTGCAATAGCAAGTTTTCTAAATTTAAGCCGTGAATTGGCGCTTTTTTCCACTTCAAACGCCAATTCGTGTTTTTCTGTATTTGTTACCGTGAATTAACACTTTTTCACAGTTTTAGCCGCTTGAATTAGCGTTTTCTCCTAATTTTATTCCCCAGTTGCCTCAGGAATCCGCGAGTCGGTGTTCTCTCAATTTCAGCCGTGAATTCGCCTTTTTTACCCTCAATTTTAGCAGTGAATGAGCAAATTTCTTAATTTTAGCTGCGAATTATAGCACTTTTTCTCGATTTTATCCGTAAAATCGCAATTTTGTATAGGTACCTTAGCTGGGCATTAGAGTTTTCCTCCATTTTTAGACGCGAATTCGCGTCTTTCTCTGTTTAATGCCGTGAATCAGCGCTTTTTCTCAATGTCAGTCTCAGCCCCGAGATTCCGTGAGTTGGCGTTATCTCAATTACAGGTGTGAATTTGCGCTTTTTCTCAATTTTAAAGCTGCCAAATTGTAACACTTTATCACAATTTTAGCCGTGAATAGCGTCTTCCTCTATTTTTAGACTCAAATTCGCGTTGTTCATTTTTTTAATCCGTGAATTAGCGTTTTTCTCAGTTTTAGCCGCGTGAAAAGAGCGTTTTTTCTCCGTGTCAGCCCCAAAGTGGCCCCAAGAATAGGCGAGTTGGCGTTTTCTCATTTTCAAGCTGTGAATTAGCGTTTTTTCCTCAATTTTAGTAGTGAATTAGCACATTTACGCAGTTTTAGCTGCGATTTTCAGCGCTTTTTCTCTATTTTATCCGTTAAAATCGTAATTTTTCATACCTTAGCTACAAGAATTGTCGCTTTCCTCCACTTTTGGACGCGAATTCGCGTTCTTGTCTACTTCACTAGTGAATTAGCGCTTTTTTTCTATTTCAGTCCCAATGTTGCCTCGAGAATCTGTGAAGCAGTGAGAGCTGTGAATTTCCTTTTTTTCTCAATTTTTATAGCTGCTAAATTGTAGCACTTTATCATAATTTTAGCTATGCATTCGCTTTTTTCTCTTTTTTGTCCTTGAATTAGCGCTTTTCTCAGTTTTAGCCGCGTGAATAAGGGCTTTTTCCCAATTTCAGTCCCGAGTTTGCCCCAAGAATTCGTGATTTTGCGTTGTCTCAATGTCAGCTGTTAACTAGGGATATTTCTTAAGTTTTAAAGCCGCATTTTGTTGCGCTTAATCACAATTCTAGCTGAGAATTAGCGTTTTTCTCCATTTTTGGCCGAAAGAACCAGTTTTGCAAAAATTTCAGGCATTTTCCTCAATTTTAGCGTTTTTTCCCTTCAATTTCAGCTGCGAATTAGCACTTTTTGTGTATTCTTTCCACAAATTCGCGTTTCTTAACTAATTTTTCTCTCTTATTCTACCCATCTAATTACCGTTTGTCTCATTGCATTGCGAAGTTATATATAGTTGAAGAAACAAGTCGGCAAATGGAATAACATTTTTAAAAAATACGCGTTTTCTCAACTTCAGCCGCGAATCAGCGTTTTTCTCAATTGAACAAGCGATTTTAGCCATTCTTTCTACTTAAAAAGCCCAAATAAAAAAGAAAATGAGTCCTCTCCCGCTGTTGATCAACAGCGGGAGAGGACTTATTTTCCTTTTTATCTGGAACATCGCTTCCGCATCTACGGCCTATTATTCATTAAAAAGCCCAATTTTTTCATGTTTAAGCTTTTCAGGGGCCCCATCCGAACGGGGCCCGGGGCGATCCGCCCCCCTCGCCCCTGCCTCGGTACGCTAGAGCTGACGCGAGCCCTCGCTGCATTTTCTCAAGTAATTACCTCGTGTCCTACGTCAGGGCGTGGGGACTCCCGCGATTTTAGTGTTTAGAGCGTTTTTTGTTTGTTTTTTTTCAGCGTTTGTAGCGCGATTTTAATTGAAAATAGCGTGCGCGATTTTAATTGAAAATTTACAGATGGAACAGCACAGGGGGGGGGGGCTTGATTAAGGGGGCACCGGTTACATGAGCTTCAGTTTGCGACTGATAACGTAGTGGCGTAGAGTTTGGGGGGGCCATATATATGTATAGGTTGAGGAATATATAGCCATAAATTGGCGAATTTTAACCTCAAAGTTGCCTTCAGAAGCCGCGAATTGGCGTATTTTAAATTTTTGATGCAAATTGAAATTTTTCACAATTTTAGCCGCGAGTTAGCGTTTTTCCTCAATTTTACCCGTGAATTGTCGCTTTTTCTTAATTTTAGCAACGTAGTAGCGTTTCTAACCCGTGAATTAGCAAATTTTCTCCATTTTAGCCACGAATTGGCGTTTTTCGCAATTTTAGCTGCAAATCGGCTCATTTTTTTTCAATTCTAACCGCAAATTAGCATTTTTTTACATTTTAGCACCGCGCTACTTTTAGCTATAGATCAGTGCTTCTTCTCAGTTCAAGCCGCCAATCAGAGGTGTTTTTTTTAGCTTTTTTAACCATGAATTTGCCGTTTTTCTCAATTTTAGCCACTTTGCCTAAGGCAAGAATTCAAGTTATAAATTTTACCTAAATTTTGTCCGCGAATTGGTGATTTTCCTCAAGTTTAGCCGCAAACTGGCACTTTTTCTCAATTATAGCGGCGCAGTAGCGCTTCTAGCCCGTGAATTCGCGAATTCTCTCAATTTCAGCCACGAATTGGCGTTTTCCACATTTTTAGCCGCATATTAGCCATTTTTTACATTTTATGTATTTAAGTTAGAAATTTTACCAAAATTTTGTCGGCGAATCGGTAAGCACAGTTATTCGTTTTTAATGTATTATTTATGGTAATCTGACGATGGTCTGAGAGGGGCGCCACGCCCAAGGGGCGCCCCCTTCCCCGGGCCAGTCCGCCACTGTCCCGATAAACCATGAATTGACGTTTTTTTCAGTATTAGCTGACCGATTCATCGCAACTTTTTTTCAATTTTATAATAGCCGCGAATCAGCGATTTTTCTCAATTTTAGCTATGAACTGTGTTTTTCTCGGTTTTATAGCCGTCGATTAACACCTTCCTTCAGTTTTAGCCGCGAATTAAAATTATCCCAAATTTTAGCCGGGAATGAATGCTTTTCTAATTTTTTTGTTGTTTTAGCCGCGAATTACCAGTTTTCCTAATTTTAGGCTCGAATTAGCGCCTTTGTTTAGTGATTTTTCTTGATTTTAGCCAAGAATTATAGTTATTTTTCCCCAATCAGAGCCACTGTAAGAGATTTTTCTCTATTTCAGCCACGAATTGGCTGTTTTTCTCGCCATGAATGGCAAAATGCGGTGTGGTGGGCTCAGATGGGAGAGGGAAGCTCCCATAGGTGCGTGGGTCGCGGTCCTTTTTAAGAGTTCTGCGCCGTGCATCTTATTTAAGCCGTTTTGCGGCGTCGTTGTGCCTGTTGTGCGGTTGTATTTTTTGACCCAAACAATCCATTTGACTGTTCTTCCTGACTAGGAAATAACCCAGGGGTCTGAGTAATCAAGTTTCAAGGTCAAATAAACGTTTGCTCAGAACAAGACCCCCGTGGCCGGGGCAAAAATATCTTCGAGGCCCCCTTGGCCTCTAAACGAACAAGAAATGTAACAATTTTAACGAAGGTGTAGCGTTTTAAATTATGGTTTCTTTTTAATTTAAGCTAGAACTGGCAGTACCACTCCAAAAATTTGACGGGTTTTCTTCAAAATGAAACTTTTACCCCCAGATTGGTGGTTTTACGACAAAACTGATGATTTCAACTCCAATATTGAAGTTTTCACCCTTCGGGACTCTGCACACGGGGCCATTTTGAAGCGACAACCCCGCGTGTGCGGAGGCCCTAAAACTTGATACCAGACAACAGAAGTTTTCACGAAAAAACTGGCGATTTCATCCTCAAAATAAACTTAGCGGTTTTACCTCAAAACTATTGTTTTAGCATGGAAATGGCTGTTTTAGCACACAAATGGCGATGTTAGCACGAAAATGGCGATGTCAGTAAGTACGGACTCTGGCGATTTTATATTTGGGAGAAGTGTAATCCGCAAAATTGGTTTTTCAGTGAGTTGAACCTGCGGAAATGGTTCATTATTGAAATGAGAAATCTAGAAAATTGATTTTCAGCCGCAGAAACTCACGGTCTTCCAGAAAAAAAAACCGCCAATTGATGTTTTCCAGATAGCGATCTAAATAGAAGAAATTGGTTTTAAGTGAGCTGAACGCGCGAAAATGGTTTTTGAGGGCAAAATGCGTGAAATCGGGCTTTGTATAGTGACAATCCTGTGAAATTAATTTTTCAGTGACCCACGCAAAAAAAAAAAAAAAAAGGGAGAAAAAGTCGCAAAATTGGATTTTTACAAAGCGGGAATCTGAGACATTTGTTTTTAAATTGGGTCAGATCTGCGAAAATGTATTTTTTCGGGGCGAAAATTCACGAAATTGTTTTTTTTGTTGTTTTTTTTTTTTTTAGTGAGTGAAATTGAACGTCGAAATCGAGTGTCAACGGAACAAAATTTGGTGACCATGAAAGGTTTTATACAATCCGATGGGTATCTACAGGGGCGGGCAACTGCTCGACTAAATCGTCGTTTTCGACTTTAGGGGAGGGCAAATGCCCCCCCCTGCCCCTCCCACTGGCTACGCCCATGGAGAGAAGGTCAATGGACGGCTTGTTTTGATGTTGTTTGGCTCTTTTATAAAGCAATTTCGCGGGCTTTGGGTCACTCAAAACCACTTTCGCGGATTTGTAGTTCACTCGAAACCCTAATTTTGTGGATTTGACTCATTTACAACCCAATTTGGTGGATTTTTCAGGGTTTGGTACCATGAAAATAAGAATTTGGCGAAGTCGGTTAAATTTGAAACCAATATTGCGTGGGGTCGTCTCACCCAAAATAGTGATTTCGCGTGTTTCACTGCGTCAAAAATAAAATTTCGCGCTGTTGACCTATTCAAAAAGCAATTTCGTGGAGTAGGACAATTCTATTTGACTATTCTGCGGAATCGGTGAATGTAAATAACCAATTTCGCTGGCTTGGCTCATTGAAAATAAAAATTTGGTGGATCTAGTTCTTTCAAACCCCAGATTTCATGGATCTAGACCTTTCAGAAACCAATTTCTGGTTTGACTCGCTTAAAAAAGGACATTTAGAGTGAGGTAGACTGTGAGAAAGTGAGAAAAGCCGGCAACTGAGAGGTTTTTGCCGGGGGCGCGTACATATACATACAGCCCTGGCAGCAGTGGGCGGGCTGTCGGGGGATTGACGGCCAGGACTGAGTACCGAAATGATGACCCCCCCCCCCTCTCCCCTAATCGACCATTGCGGCACTGGAAATGTCACTGTCTTTCGTTGATTTATTCAAATTCGCGGTCCTTTTATTTACTCCTTGAAAAAAGGGGGAAAAAAAGAAGTCTGCAACAGGTGCGTGACTGCTCGTAAACTGCAAGGAATTAAGTTCATTTCCGCTTTTTACCGCGTTACGTTTTATATTTCATTTCTGAGTTACAATCTTCTCCTCGCCCTGTTCCACGGGTCGTAGCATTCAGCAAACGAATCAAACATTACAAGGGGGAGGGTGGTGGGGGCTCTTGTATCGCATAGCATTTAAAGAACTTCTCGTTTCCTCCTTTCGACTTTCTTTTCCCATGCACTTTTAGTTTTTTTTTTCTCTTCAACCAACCGCTTAAATACACGGTAGGTCACCTTCCCCCCTCCCCTCCCCATAAAAATAATGTTTCAAGGACGCATCCCGAAAAACACATTCCGGTCATGCCCGATAATGGGATCGTGGGCCCCAGGTGAAAGCTTCATGTTGTTGTTGTTTCAAAACTCTCGATGTAATTGAAAATTGCTGTGGGGTGCTCCCCTCTCGTCATTCTCTTTCGCCCACATTGTACAAGTTTATAATTGTACAGCATCCGCTGTTTGTCTTTGTCTTTAATGTTTTTTTTTTGTTTTTTTAAATCTCGTCAAACAGCCTTGCGGGCCAGTGAGAGATAAGAGCGTCATGATGTGTGCTACTGCCCAAAATCCTATACCCCCGCCCCCTCGCTATATCTGAAGTCTCCTTGAAATTTCGCAGTTTCTTTTTAGACCAAAAAAATCGCCACATTCTAGTACTAATAAATTGCTCAACTTTTGCGAAAATTTGTTGTGCCAGAACCCCTCTAAGGACGTCGTCTGAATTCAAGCAATCACAAGGAAAAGCTCTTACGCACAGACGGTTTAACGTTCTTTTGTTTCATTCTTTTTTTTCCAAATTAAGGTCAAATTATCATGAAACTTATTGGAATTTGCAATATTTAATCAACAAATTAAATAATAATTAGTTGGCAAGTATCCGAACGGCTTCATCAAATATGTAATTAGAACACACAATTGCATGCGAGAGGCATTGCCCCACTTTCAAACAAAATGTCGCTCTTTATATTATTTATTAATTTATTTATTTGTGCGTTATTTTTCCTTTATGGCATTTATGGGGTCAAATCCGTTGAAAGAAAGTGGCATTTAAAATTATTTTTTTTGCCATACGCGTAAGAAGTAGGTGGACCTGCAGATAGGTCAACACGGCCATCCGTTAAGCTTTGTTTAATTAGCTCGTTAACACCGTTTCAGTAATTTACGTGATTAGACTTCGTTTCGATTGATTTACAGTTAATGTGACGTTTCCTTCAAACGAGGATACAATAAATCGAAAATGGCCTCTGATCCCAGCACCGACCACTCAACCCTGTCAAACCCTACAATATCATTGCCAGCTTGTGCGGTGAAGTGCCAAAGAAGAAGTCCTGCGCCTGAAAATGAAACTAAAATCAACGATAAAGTAGAATTTTGTAATTCAGTTCGTCATTTGTACAATAGATGCCACTGGCATTGACTTTAAGACCGCCATTTAAACAAGCGAGGACGCTTTCAATAGCTTAAAGCTTTTGAGGATGGGGGATGAGTACAAGATGCCGAGGGGTGTACTATAGCCATGCCGTAAAGAAAGAAAGAAAAAAAGATTCAATTTTGACTCGAATTAGGAACTCCTTTTCTTGTTTGTTCTTTCTTTCTCTTCCTTCTCTTTATAATTCTTCGCATTTCTTCTTCGCTTCCCCTCTGCCCTCGCGCGACACTACGAAGTTTGGGTTTCACGGCCTCGCATTTTAAAAAGCGTCATTACCAAACTCATTTTTTCCCCTCTTTGTTGTATTACTCACTGCGAAGTATTTTAACCGCGAAAAATTTTTAGTGGGAGGCACACAATTCTCATATTTATAGACGTTCTATTTATAGCTTCGACAGTAAAAAAAAAAAAAAAAAAAAAGCGTGAATGAGTAATTTCGGTTCAAAAACTTTGAATCATTTGTGTAAATTGTGAAAATTGTAAAGATAAAAAGACGAAAAACAAAAAAAAAAAAGCAGAAAATTATGTATACAGCGCTACGCTGGCTAATGCTATCAAGCTGTATACATAAAATTCTGAGTGCCTCGTCGCTTTTCAGACGCAAAGAACAATCAAAAGTTGAGATAAACCTCGAAATACAGAAGAGACCGAACAAAAGTGAGAGGGAAACTTTAGTGAGAATCTAGAATAGAGATTTGTGTGTTGAAATGTAATGGTGGGGGGGGGGGCGTGTCCTGGCGCTGCTTCGTCGCAGAAGACTCCTGCGGGTGGCACCCGACTATAGCCCGGCCAAAGATTGAAGAACATCGAATCTCCACTTAAGTTCTCACTGAGAGCTTCCCCTTACCCCTTCCATTGTACAGCCGTTTACCTCCTAAAGTTTTGAAACTTCTTATCACTCGGGGATCGCGGTTCACTGATCTTTCTGACTACAACTGGTAGATGTTTTGATTTGTTAAATTTTGTCAAGAATCCTTATTTTTCGTGCTCAAATACTAAAATGCTTCACTTTCCCTTCGGTCTTTCGGCGGAAGGGTTGATATTTAAACGTACCGTGGAATTCATTGTTTGTGCAATTCCTTCCGAAGCTATGAGGCTGAGTTGCCGAAGTGAGTAAGCCAACATGATAATTATTTTCCTATTTATTTTACAATCTACGCATCGTTATCCTTGGTATGATTCCTATTTTTGGTTTTAGGACCGGAAGAACGTCCTTTGTCGAGACAAACCTTCTCAAAACGCGTCTTTAACCAGGAAAACTACAACCCGATTGCTCGACAAATCTGTTGAAGCCTGCATCGTTAAATTGAAACGTTCCTGGTCCGAGCGACGGAAAATAGCCACAAATATCTACTTTTACATAGTTATCTGTTGTTTTTTTGGTGAAACTATCGGGATTTCACGGAATTCTCAAGTAAAAGTCATATTAAGACCCCCACACACGGGTTGTCTTGTCTTTGACTCGAACTCGAAGCGTTTCAATGTCGAACACGAATGCAATTTACAGAAGTCCCTTTCGAGTTAGCGTCGAAAACAAGACAAACTGTGTGTGGAGGGCCCTATATGTTTATTTGCCGTTCTAAAAAGTTATCTACTTGCCTGTGTGGTATCCATGTCTGACTGTTTTCTTTCTGAATTCATGTTTGCATTTTTTACTTGACTGGATGTTTTCGTTGAAACTGACTAGACGCGGGCCAACAGTTTTGCTCATGGGGGGGGGGGGGGCAGCAAAATAAGTCCCTTTGCCACTTGGCAAACTTTAGCGTAGCCACAACCTAAAAACATTCATTTCGTCTTCAAGAAACAAGGGCCGGGTCTCCTACCTAACTCGATTTTTGCCAGGTAAGATAAGGTTGAGCGCCAAGAGCGGGGTTCATAATGCACAGTCTACTCGGTGAACAATACAGCGATTTCCCTTTTCACCCACTCAATCCCTCCCACACACCGCCACCGATTATACTAAAAAGTAGGAACTTCACACCACCACAATCCAGATCGTTAGACCGACAAACCAAACAATTTGGCTCACGGTCTGATTCAAAACTAATCATAAGGTCTATTCGTTTGTCGTCCGGAGCTGCACTATGAGCACTGAAAGTACTAACCTTTCATTATTTTTTCGCGTTATTTCACATGATAACCCGCGAGGTTGCAGAATTTCGTGCTGCTCGGAGTAGTCCGGGACGACAAACGAATAGACCTATAGGCATGTGGCACTTTCAAAAACAAAAATCGCCATTTTTGACTCTCACAATCGCCAGATTTGCGGATTTTTGCTCTTCCAAATCTTTTGGTGGATTTGTCTCGTTAAAATCGTAATTTCGTGAAATTTGCTTGTTCAAACTCCAAATTTCGTGGGTTTTGCTCTTTCAAAAACCTCTTTTACTGAATTTCACTCTTTCAGCACCTTTATTACATAAAATTTATTATAAATTCATTTATATGACAAAGACCAACGTCAAAAAGCCAGAGCAGTTCATCCACCAAGAGAGGGGGGGGGGAGGTTTCATCATTGCACAAATCAATTTCTTTCTCCCTAAGTGATGTACCAACACTATTTCGAGCAAGATCGTTCTTGATGGCTCCCCACACCAACTCAATCGGATTTAAGTCGGGGTGATAAGGAGGGAGACGTAGAGGTATGTGACCAAAAGATCGGATCAAGTCATTCACCACGAAGTATTTCTCGATGGGAACGCTTCTCACGAGTTCGAGAAGTTCTGCTTTCGTTGATGTTTCGCAGAATTCGATGCCATGCTGGGAAAGCTATTCGACAATCACGCGGTTAAGGCTGCCGGAATTCGGCTTTTTGTTTCTTTCGATGCAATGATAACTCGCGTTGTTCATGACTATGACACTGCCTGCCGGCACGTTGGGTAGGAGGCACGTACTGAGCCATTTCGAGAAATTCTCAGCATTCATGGACGTGTGATAGTCCCCTGAAGTACTTGAGGATTTGAAAATCAGGAGACCGTCTCTAACGAAGCCTTGCTCCCCACCTCCATGAACAACAATAAGTCGATTGCCCTTGCCTGAAATATAAAATTACGAGAAACTATTTTCATGCTAAAGAAATGAAGAATCATCAGCTCACCTATTTTATGAGTAGCCCCCAATTCGTCCTCTGACTGCCAACAGGATGTAACGTTGTGGGCCTCTTGTACGTATGTTTCATCCAGGAAGACAATATTCTTGTTGGCCTCTCGATGTTTTTTTATCTCCCTCAGGTAGGAGACCCTACGGGCTGCAATTTCTGGCCGCTCAATTAGAATTTTACGATTGGATTGACCTTTCTTCCACTTAAACCCCAGGTGATGTAGGCGCTGCCGAATGTACTCCTTACCGCAGTCTACAACGCCTTGCTCTAGTAACTCCTTATGGAGAAGCCCAATTGACGGGCACTGCTTTTTAACAGCATAAAACTGCGAACTTTAAAACGAATGGCACTGTCAGTAAAAGAATCGAACTCGACTCGCTTCTTATGTGGAATGTTCTTCCTCGTAGGTGTGGTGAAAAGTGACCGACTCGTACTCGAGCCCTCTGAGGTCGATCGTTCGGCTTCCTTCACGATGCGGAAAACAGAAGACCGGGAAACACCGGTCGCCTCAGCCACCAAACTGTTGATGTCGGGCTTAGGCTCTTCCTCTACCTTCTGCCGGGTAAAATACTGAAAAAACGATTTGCCTTGCTTGGCTTCCTAAAGTTCTTCTTTTCGGTCATTCACTCATTTCTGAAATCAAATACAACATTTTGTCTCTCAAAGTATTAAAATCATTAATTATCTCATGTCTACTTACTTTAATCACGACAAAAAAAACGTTGAGGCAAAAAAAACACTCATATTCTCATATCACTGATAGAAATATCGGAAAATATCGATTGCACGAAAAACTGGTGGGGGGTTAAGTACGTACTAATCGGCGCTAGTAGCGCTATTGTCGATTTCTTTAGTCTTTGGCCGGGCTATAGATGAGTCGAGGCAAACACTGTATAACCTGCTCTCGAGACAGTAATACAGACGGTTGTGCAAAACGATGTCTGCCATTGTGTGAAATCAGTTGTTGTCATTATTAGCCTCCATTTTCTCTGCTGGAGCGACGCAATTGAAAGCTGATTGGTTGCGCTATAAAAAGTGTATACCTATCTATTTTAGCCTGGACCACTACATATTTTAATCCCCCCCAAAAAATGGTGACCTTGACCGTAAAAAACGAAATACGTGGTCCCAGACACTCATTAGAACTGGAAATCCACGTTTCCAGCCAATTTTATGTGAGCAGGTAACTCGGCTCTGGGCCTTGTCTGTTTTTCGTTTGTTTACACTGTTTTGTAGCCAGGCGCGGATCCAGGGGGGGGCCACAGGGGCCTCGATGAGTGATCCAATACAACAAATGTTTTCGACGTTGGTCTTTGAAGGCTCTAGCCGGGTATGGGGGGCAAAAATGCCTTTTGTGTTTTTTTAGAATGAAACTCCTCAAACTCCTTTTGTTGCAGGCAGCTAGAAAGGGGTGGGAGTTATAGAGGATTTTTTGGTACTTTTTAGGCCTCCTTCTTCAGTTAAATGGTTTTATCTCCGGTTTAAATGACCGGATCTGGACCAAAAAATTACATGATTTTCTTGATCACGTAACAAAAGTCTCCCGAGAATTTCAAGCCGCTAGCATTGTTAGTGTGGCAACGAAAAATTGATCTATATGACGCGAGCATATTTTCAATGATTGGCGATTTCTGTCCTTTAAAAATGAGATCAGGGCATGAAACTCTGGTGATAGATTATTCTCGTGGGAAGTAACTGTCAGCAGGAGTTTCATCCCAAAAAACGCAAAAGGCATTTTTGCCCCCCCTTACCCGGCTAGAGACTTTCAGAGATAAATTAATATTTGATCAAATTCGCAGGCTTTTTGATGGAAAGTTATAACCTGAAGTCCTGGACCGTAGTGTTGCGCTCAGAGGCTATAATCTATCTGGCTCCTCCTCTCCTTCTGCTTTCCTTGGCATTTCCATTGCTAGAGAACCTTAACAGTAGTAAAGAGCCTTAGTGATAGCACTCGCAGTATCCTCGGTGTGATAGCATTATCGAGTTCTTACCGGCCTCCGACCCCCCACTCGTGTTCATACCGTTTTCTGTGAAGCAAGCGCACGAAGATTTGTGTATTGATGATTAATTAGTTACTTGTGTTAGTTTGATTTCGATTGGAAATTCATGGTGAGCCCTTTATTTTAGTGTGACAATTGCATTTTTTCTAGGGGCGGGCAGTTATTTGTCAGGTACTTTTAAATTTTTGCGTAGTTATGGTACCGGTACTTCTAGCTTTTCAAGTAACTAGGTACCGTTACAGGTAATAAAACTCAGAAAGTATCGAGATAGTACCTGTGGACGTTCCTCCTGTCTTTCCGTTTGTTTCCAGAAGCAACGGAGAAAATTAAAATTAATAATGCCAAAAAGATCATTCGGTTCCTTATGCAAACAATAGTTGTTGGCAAGGCGCATTCAATGCGTATATCGCCCCCTCCACCAATCCCACTTTTATTTATTTCTACTTTTTCTTCCATTTAACAATCTTACACCATATTTTAATGAATTACGGTACTTGTCCACAGGTACGTTTTTTATGCCTAGGAAATTTGCCATTGCCGTCACTTTTACAGGATTCCTCCATTTTTTTAACGAATACGGCCATGATGATTGAAAAAAAAGAACGATAAAAATTAGAGGGATACTGTGATTGCCAAAAAGATAAAAAACAAACAAAAAAACTTCTTAACCGTTACACCAAGTTTTTGAATGCCTAGGTCCGTTACTAGTACCTACACAAAGTGAAAATGTCTAGATGCTGAAAAATGTAACTAGGTAAATCCTATCATCGGGTGTAGAAATTTCACGATGCAATTTAAGCACACCAACCTCAATTTATGCAGCTCTACTTTTTCACCTGTTTTATTTTACTTGCTCCTTTTTACTTTACCTTCAAATTTGGATCAATTACGAAGGGAATACATAAAATATAGAGGGGCGGTGGCCACCTGACACGTCATCACTTATGCACCGAAGTTTTACAACTGAATACTTGACAGATGCATGGATCATCCTTGCACGAATTTTGCATATCTCTTGGTTGGCGACTTTTTGCAACACTTACTTATAGCGTTTTCCATTCGAAAAAAATTCCACACAGGAGTACACTTTTCCACCCGTCCCCCTTAATTAAATCAGATGTTAATGGAGTGGACGGGTAGAAAAGTGCACACCGTGGTGGATTTTTTTTTCGAATGGAAAACGCTATTAATTTTTCATTTTTATTCTCCACCAATTTGTAAATGAAATTGAGGGTTGTTGTGAAGCTGTTCCCTGGACTTTTTTGTCCCTTGGTCGTTCCTTTACTGGTAGGTATTCATGAATTGGTCTCAATGTTGTGCAACAGGAAAAATCGAATGATATTTGTGACGGCCGCCAAGGTTCCAAGGTGAAGGCAAAAGAAAAAAATACTCGGCTAATCTCGGATTTCTTTGCTAAAAAACCGAAACTTGAGGTGTTGGATTCTTTCGGTGCAGGTGTCAGCGGAACTACACTGAGAAAAAAATCGAGGGTTTACCAGGCGTTTTTTAGCAGTCCTGATTCTGCACGGAGTTGCAAGATAGTCCAGATTGTACTAATTTAGCCGAACGGTTTTACTCTTCAAAAAATGCAGAAACCTGTTTTAGGAGGGTGCAAAACTTCTAAGAAATTGTACTGCAAAAACAAAGTGGGATAGTGCACGGAGTTGCAAGATAGTCAACTCTGCTAAAAAATGGTTCTACTAAATCACTGTACCTACTCTTCTGTAGAGAGTATGCAAGAACAGAAGAGTAAAAGAGTGAGGTACACTGCTAAAATAGTTTGAAAGCTTCGTTAAAACAGAAGATGTTACTATTCGAAAACAGCTCTTGCATTCTACTAAAAAATCAGGATGCATCTGCTGAAAAACAGAATTGAGTCTGCTAAAAATGCAGGCTCGTTTCTGCTGAAAATTGATGAATTTCAGCAAATACCATTCTGAAAAAACAGAATGGTATCTGCTAAAAAAGCAGAATGGTGTCTGCTGAAAGAACCGAATTGGGTCTGCAAAAACATTTGTGACAGAAGTCCTTGAATTACCGGCAAAGCAGTCCATTCTCAGCTATAAATGCAGGGCGTGCACTGCGAAAATTGCAGTAAGGACTGTTCGAATTTAGCACGACCTGTTAAATAATTTTTAGCCACCCCTATACTTCTACTTTTACAGTGCTTCTTGTACCACAATGCAGTCCTATTTGCACTAAAATAGTAGCCATGAAACTGCATCCACCTATGCAGATGAAAAAAAAAAAAAGTATTGTACAAGGATATTAAGTAGCGCAAATTTGACTGTTTTATAACAAGAACACTCAGCAAAAGTAAAAGCATCGCTCATTGGCTGCAACAGTTTCATAACCGAACAGCTCTTGCATTCTACTAAAAAATCAGGATGCGTCTGCTGAAAAAACGGAATTGAGTCTGCTAAAAATGCAGGCTCGTTTCTGCTGAAAATTGATGAATTTCAGCATTTCAGCAAATACCATTCTGAAAAAACAGAAAAATTACTTAAAAAATTACTTTAAAAGGGCATTCGATTAATAATTATGCATCAAAATGGCCACGAGACTAGTCAAGAGTTTTTGATTGTTCCATACTTTTATTTTATTCATTTATTGAAATGTGTATCCATCAGCTCTCGAAAAGCAAGCTTGGGGAGAGAGGTGTAGTTGATCACAAAACTTTTCGTCAATTGAGGAATTTGTAAATTTTTGGTGCCTCAGATCTGAAAAATGAGCATGTATAATTATTTTCAATAAATTCATTTTCAACAAACTCATTAAAATGAGCCAGAAGAGCCTTAATAACGTGTAAACGTCTTACTTTAGCAAGAGTTGCGAGATTGAGTGGTTGTACTTCGATCAAAATGGTCCTTTTCACCCAATCTTTGAGAATATAAACAAGTAGATGAAGAATAGTTCTGAATACCCACAGAAATAAACAAATTAATAAATAAGTGAATAAATAAATAAACAAATAATTATATGAATTAATGGCAACATATTTTAATACAACGAAATACGTTTACCCACACTAAACGCAAATACAGACATTCGTATAAAAGATAAGTGCACAGGTATAATATAGCACACAAATGACACAAATTAACAGGCATGAAGACAACAACAAATATTATTATACAACGATATTTATTTACATACATCACACATCATACACATTAAAAATTCGAAGAAAAGCAAAGTACACAGGTATAATATAACGCACAAATGTACAAAGCTAACAGGCTTTGAAAGCAACTAAAATAGGCTTCCAAAAAATGGCTAATTAAAGGTTCTGTTAGGCTATATTCAAAAATAAGGCTCAACGAGTATTCACTACCAAGATTTTTTAAAATTTGGTTGACTAGTTTTTGGGCAGCTCCCTATTTTCAATACCAGTTCATGGCAATGCCAAATTTAAATCAATTCCAAATAGATAAATGAGCCATGATAGATTCATTAATCGTGCAAACATGCAACTTTACACTGCCTGCTACAGAAATTGATTTAGAAAGTAGCCGACTCACCTTAATAAAACAAAGTAGACGTTCCAGTCTCCAGTCGGTTGATTCGGTACACTAAGCACTAACACCTCGACGAAGTGAAGCTAACTGAAAACTGAACCCTGAAGGAAAGGTCAAAGTACATAGTTCCCATTTCTCGGGCACGTGGAGCTCATGTTTTAGCAGACCGTACTCTGCACTATCAACGTTTTAGAAGACTCAGACCCTGCTGTGCCACATGCAGTAGCAGTAATTTCAAGGCCACGTAATCCTCGGACTGCTGTTTTCACAGCACAGCATTCTTACGATGATACAATTCTCTCACTCTCTCTCTCTCTCACACACACACACTCGCCCATTCCCCTCTTCATTTGGCGTGTTTGCTGTTGTTGTTGTTGCTGCTGCTGCTGCTGCTGTTTCTTACACTCATTCAACGTATTTTTGGAGGGGGAGGGGTCGCTCATACTCCTATACAACAAATTACGAAAATTGATCCCCGATATCATTAATGAATTTAACGAAGTTGGTTTACATCAACAAGCCTTTATGTCTCCAAGGTACTGTGTAAGGGCATAATGTATGATTTTACAAGCGAGTTTATTTATACCTGTCGTACAGTAGATAGGAGTGAGAATTTCTTTGCGTGAATATATTTTCTTTTACAACAATTTATTCTTCTATTTTGGCAGGGTACTCGAAACCCACCACCGGGTAGCAGATTAACTCGTTTTTGCGTGGATTCAGTGCTGCTGAAAACGTTAAACCACCTGGTTTTTAAGAGTCCCAGTCGACGTTTTTTTTTAGATTTCACAGTACCCTGCAATGAGCAGTGTATCTGTAATACTGCTAGTATGGCCATACGGCTAGTTTGAGAGGGCGAAAAGCATGGAAACTGCCAGTTAAGGAGTAATAGATAGGCGAAAACATAACAGCATGCACGTGACAGCAGTCCTGACACTTCCTGACACTTTGGGAGGCTTATAGCCGTATCGTCTAGCTTTAGCAGTAAAATGGCTTTTGCAGTCCTTTTTCGCAGTCCCATTTTCTCAGTGTAGTAATGATTCTTTCTCACTGTCCCTTGTAGGTTCCCTTACTCTGTACATATCTCTTCAACAGGTCAGCTTGCTACTCCTGACCCGGTGGTCATTTCTTTACCCACGACGTTGCCCTCAACTTCAAGCATTGACGCTGAAAAAGATGTTTCCATTGCATCGCCATACTCTGTTGATGAAATTACATCATCTCACATTCCTGAGCATCTCCCTTCGGTTAAGTTCGATATAGGTCATTACGTCGACAAAAAAAATGACATTGACGCGCTCACCAAGAAAAGACTATAATTGAGGCGCCATGGGTACCCGACAAGAACTACCAGTTTTCATTTTCAACGCACGTCAAGAATGGTAGAGGTTCGCCGGATTGCAGCACCTAGAAAAGCACCATTGGCTTTGCTTTTCTCACACCCACAGAGGTTTCTACTGCAAAAATTGCGTCATATTCGCCCCAGAGTCCGCTGGAGATCGAGCATCTACTTCACCTAATATTTTGGTGAAAAACCCTCTTACTGTTTTTGCAAAGCTATATGGCAAAGACGGCGCTCTGACAGTGCATGAAGGAAATAAATATCATCTTGGTGCTGTAGAATCCGGCAAGAATTTTCTAAGAGCTTTAAAAGATCCAGCGTTGGACGTTTCCAACCAGCTGTGCTCCCAGCGTTTTGCACAGGTACAGGAAAATCGAGCTCGCCTGCGTCCAATTGTTGAGACCATAACATTTTGTGGGCAGCAAAATATTGCTTTAAGGGGCCACAGGGACGATGGTTCTCTAAAGTTCAGCTCTAGCAGTATCGTTGCGAACGACGGAAATTTCAGGGCCCTTCTTCGCTTCCGAGTCGCGGGAGGAGATACAATGTTAGCGAACCACCTGAAAAGTGCTGGCTCAAACGCCACGTACATCAGCAAGACTACGCAGAACGACCTCATTAAATGCTGTGGGGACGAAATTTCTAAAAAAATTTGCGAAAGGGTTCGCAACGCAAAATGGTTTTCCATTATCTTTGATGAAACAACAGATGCTGCTCACATTGAACAAATGAGCGTCTCGTTGCGATATGTCTTTGAGAAGACCATTCGAGAAGATTTTTTAACTTTCGTGGACTGTTACGAATCGATTGACACCGATGAGGTCGTTGGAAAAGAGAAAAGACTGACCGGTAAAGCGCTTGGTCAGATAGTGTTTGACGTCTGTGAAAAATTTGGCTTGGACTTAGAATCTAAATGTGTCGGCATTGGCACTGATAACTGTTCTGTAATGGCCTCTGTGTTGAAAGGCGCCGTGAAAGTAATCAGGGAAAAGGCGATAATGGCGGTAAGGTGTCCGTGCTTCAATCACATTCTCAATAACTCACTGAAGGCTACAAACCAGAATTTGTCATGCAAAAACACTATCAGCAAAATGAAGGAATTGATTTCGTTCACAAATTCATCAGCAAAATTAAACGCTGTTTTTAAGAGACACCTTCGAGGCGCCTTCTCCGGTCTGTGCGAGACCCGCTGGCAAGAAAAACACGACGGGGTCTTACAATTCTCCCTCAACTTTCGCCTTCTGTGTGCGGCACTTGAAGAGATTAGTAACTGGGTACCGTCAGAATCATCTTCAAAGGCTTATTCTCTTTTAAAATCGGTGTGTGACAGCGAGTTCATAATCGTGACGTTCGCCTTGAGCGATATATTGTCAACCACACGCCTCTTAGCTTAACATTGCAAAAGCCGTCTCTGGATGCCATTGCAGCTTGCAATTCAGTGAGAGACACTATTGCCGTGTTGGAAAGACACAGAAGTAACGCTGAAGATTACTTCAGTCGTATTTTCAAACAGGCTTCTGAATCGGCGGCTGAAATCAATGTGCAAATCGAAGTCCCTCGATTAACGAAAGGGCAGACACTAAGGTCTAATCACCCATTCGGAAGTGCTGAAGAGTACTACAGAAGGGCCATTTTTATTCCTCTTCTGGATGCAGTTGTGAACGACCTTCAAGATCGGTTTCCAGCTGAAGTGCTCGACTCTTTTGACCTGAGGATGGTGCTCCCTTTCACAATGAATTTCGGAAACGATTCGGACGAAAACGACAAAAAAATACGCGCCATCGCAAAGAAATACGAGGCCGCTCTAGGCAAAAATGCAGTGGCACTAAAAGCTGAGTACGAGATGTGGGTGGAGAGACAAAAGCGGATGAAAAGAGAACAAGCCAAGATCCCGGAAAATGTCTTGGACACGCTCGACGATTGTGATGAAGATATTTTCCCAGGAATTTATACTTTGATAACAATCCTGGCCACACTTCCTATTAGTGTGGCTACGGCAGAACGATCTTTCTCGACTTTGCGCCGCCTTAAAACTTGGCTTAGGTCGAGAATGGGCGAAGAACGTCTGAACGGATTGGCCTTGCTGCATATTCATAGAGACGTAATAAACTCAGTTGAGAACATCATCGATCGGTACGCATTTAATGCGCATCGATCCTACTGTAGTGCATTTAATGTTTCGTTTTTTTTTAAGTTTAACACGAAAAATATTTACTTTAAAACACTTACCGCCTGATCCAGAAACCAGTCCAGTTAACAAAATAAGTTACTTATTCTGCACACTCCATTCATAGTCTTTGACAATCTTATATCCCAGTCTTTGACAATTGATGGGACACTTTCCGTATCACTCTTTACCAGAGCGTATCCATTGAAAGAACGAGTGGTGATGGTGGGGCTGGGGGCGAGGGGTGGTAAAATCATTGGTGTGCCCCCCCCCCCTTGCGGAAATCCTGGATCCGCGCCTGTTTGTAGCTTTATACGCGGACGTTTTCTCTCCAACGACAGGCATGGGTGGGTGGGAAGATTTTAAAGAAAGGGGTGGGAGTGGGGGGCAAAGGCCATGCGCATCCACTCCCGTGGCAGTGCCCATCCCACGGTTGATCCACCGAACAAGCCAGGCGCGGACATAGAAGAATTGTAGAAGAATATAGAAGAATTATTGCACCCAAGGTGCGGTCCAGTCTCCGTTTCGACCTCAGACCTTCAGTCACGCGGGCTACTCGGTCCTGGTCTCATCAGCCCGGCAATTGGAGCCGAGTACGGAGCCGATGGACCGCCCCTCACCGGGAGCGGAGGTTCTACTGCACTACGATCCCCGCCCGTTCTTGGAGACCGCGCCGTGCAATCTTCGTAAATGTTTGGTGCGCGCATAGCCCCCTACATCCAATTTGTTCTTATTTGAATTATAGAAGAATATATGTAGAAGAATTATAGAAGAATTGTAGAAGAGTATAGAAGAGTTATAGAAGAATATAGAAGAATATAGAAGAATATGGAAGAATTATAGAAGAATGTCTGGGGGGGGGGGATGTGATCACCCCTACCGAAATCTGCAGGAATGATCTTCCTCCTCATTACTGGCCATTTTATTCATTATACATCTAAGGGCCGTATTCAGAGACGTTCCTTAACTTTAAGGCCTCCTTAAGGGGGGGGGGGGTTTCAGGTGGGTTTCCTCGACCCCTTCCTACTCTCCTCTCGCCTAAACTTCGCACAAAAATTTTGGCTTCATTTCTGCACCAATATTCGATTTCAAAGTCTAATTTTAATCTTCAGGAAGTTCTACAGTGACGTTAGATTAAAAATTAGTAGTGATGCACGAGACCGAGACCGAGACGAGACCATCATTTCTGGAGCGAGACCGAGACGAGACCACTATTTTCGAGACGAGACCGAGACCGAGACGAGACCGAGACAGAATGAAGAAATGATGGCTCATTTATGAATACAGAACATTTTAACAATGAAATGACCTTGTTTCATGCCGAGACGGCTATTGTGTTATGGGCCTCCTCCTCCGGGCTGTGGTGGATCCAAGGGGTGGACCTATCCCCCCCCCCATCCTAACGCACAAAATGACATAAAATAATGGGAAAAAATTTACTTTTTGTAAAATTATCATAGGAATCACGCACATTTCTTCTTCTTTCAGGAATTATATTTGATGGTTTTCGCACGATCAGGGAGGGAAGTGATACTTCCCCTTCCAGGTACCTCAACAGGGAAGTTGATTGTTACTTGAAAAGATGAGCTAGGTGAAAAAAGTATTTTTTTTCACTCACTAGTGAAGGAAAGTAAGGCAGAATGCCAATAATTTCACATTTTCCCTCGCAAGCGAAGGAAACAGGACGGTTTTCAATCACTAGTGAAGGAAAGTGAAAAAAAGTTCTGTATTCAATTAGAGTACCCTTGCCTCCGAACACTTCCAGGAAAGACAATTAAACCTGTTGGTCGTGCGAAAAATAATATCCACAACTCGTGAGGAAGAAGCTTTCACTCTGCTCGTTGTTTTTAGCTCAATCGGCCCCGCCTCGTGAGCCAAACACAACTCGCAGGTAAAACTCCATTTCCTTCACTTGTTGTGAAATATACTATTATTTCACCTGTCGCGCGAAAAATATCGTGCATAACTCAATTCACTTGCTCGTACTCATTTAGCCGACTCGGCTTTGTCTCGCCAGCTAAAGAAAGTACTCGCAAGTAAAATGGCACTTACGTGTCTCGTTATATGTAAGATACTATTTTTTTTTAAACAGCTGATTATTTTAGAGCCTAGGGGATAAAACACTCACTTTATCGCCGTGGCCCAGAAAATCAGCCCATGTTTTGATAAAAAAATACTGTACACACCGCGTCAAAAAAGTGATTTTGGGGTCTCGAGAAAAGGCCAGGCTTGGCTACGCCTCGCCCGTCCAATTTTTTCTCTCGGCCTCCAAAAAATCGCTTTCTTGCCTAGGCGTATAATCTACTGTTCCTAAGATCATTCTTATAGAAGTGTTTAAGCAGATGTTCATCGTGCGTAAAGACCTACTGTACACACGCCGTGCGGTAAAGAGCTCACGGTAAAAAAGTTCACTCTTTACCGCACGGCGTGTGTAAAGTAGGTCTTTAAGAACGATGGGTGAAGGGTGAGTGGAACCGTGAGTGGAACCGTGGAAATTATATCCCAAAAAGGTAAAAGTCAGTTGATTATGTTGGTGAGTTGGTAGAAGAATTGAGGCAGGGAAGCCCGCTTTCATCTTACGCGCTTCTTTTGTTTCTTCTTTTTTATTTCTCTGAAATGAAGTTGTGTGGCAAATGGGAGACTTTACGGAACCGTTACATTAAATAATTATGAACCTAATTGGCTTTAAAAGGCTTTGTACGATCGAAGGTAAAAAAAAGCGTACGATCCTGAGGCGTATAGTCGCACTATAAACTCTACCGATGATGGCACTGGACTTCATCTCGTGTCAAAAACATCGTGCCTCGTTCGTTAAAAGCTCCTTTATGCCTACGTATCGTAATAAAAAAAAGGGTTAGGGTTCCCGAGGGGCCGGTGAAATACATTGCAACCTATGGGTGCCCGCGCACTAGGCAGCAAAGATTTTCAGGCTGGGCAGCCACTAGAACAAGCCCAACTGCACAGCAGCCAACTGGCTGCCGCGGCCAGGCTGCTTAGTGCAAGGGAACCATAATTTTGCGTTTGAAACTTCCCTGGGCCGCTATCATCAAACTCGACACCGCTATTTTTTTTTTTTTTTTTTTTTAACTAACATTGCCAGTTGAAGCATGAGAAAAAGGGTCTGATGTATGAGGGGGGATTGTGCACCTCTGCCTCGTCGTGTCTGAGAAGGGAAGTCTCTTGCTTGAACTAAATGAGCTGGCATGGGCGAGATTTTGAGTTGACTTGTTGAATTCTCAACTGTTCCGCGTTCACGTTCTCAGTGTGACGATTGCTTTGAAGGCACGATTCTATTTTGGGGCAATTACAAAGCTATTTGGTCATTAATCAATGTATCACTTATCTCCCTTCGTGCCACGAGCCACCAAGGAAGGAAAGCAAAGTATAAATTCATCTATCGTCGTCATCTGTAATCATTGAGGCGAGAATAGGATCACTCGTCACTAATATCACACATACTTTGAATTCGCGCCTTTAACTTTTCGAGACGAGACCGAGACTTTCGAGACCGAGACGAGACCGACTTTTCATGATCGAGACCGAGACCGAGACCATCCCCTCATGAGCGAGACCGAGACCACTCAAGTCTCGTCTCGGTCTCGGTCTCGTGCATCACTAAAAATTAGACCTAAAGATTAAAATTAGACGTTGAAATGGAGCCAAAATTTACGTGCGAAGTTTAGACGAGGGGCGACTGGGAAGGGGTCGAGGAAAACTGCCTGAAACCCCGCCTTAAAGTGCTTTAAAACAGGTGATACATTTTAATAGACCGTACGGTCGTTGAACAACTGAAGTTAAGGCTTCGGTAAGGAAGGTCTCTGACAGCCTCTACACGATGCAATTTTCTTCAGACTGTCCGGTGTGTCATGTCCCCCATAACACCTCTCTCGTAGTTCCTAGTAGATTTGGAGTTTGCTTCGGATTCCAGCCACAAAAATGAGGTCATTTTCCTCAATTTTCTCTAAAAGAGGTCATTAATTTAGCCAGTAAAGCGAGTCCTAGCACCGGAAAGCTTCATTTTACTCAAGGAACAAGGAAGGGAGGGGGATGCACACAGGGGTCACAGCGCGCGCGCTCTCTCTCTCTCTCACTCACCTGAGACTGTAGTTTCTGGCGTGCTAGATCCCCCCCCCCCTGGCTTTTGTCATTACCGACTTAACGGGAGCAATCCGCGAGGTGGTTCGCATTTCCGTTGGACGATGTTTGCGGTTGGCCAGGAACGTGCAATGCCATTATATTGGTCACCTGTCCCGTTGGTCAGCTGGCCGAATGGTGGCATGCGGATTGGACCCTCTTGGAGGTGGGCATTTTATTACAGTTCAATATGCTGGTGGGTGACCAGGAGTCGCCTCGAAAAAGGCGACTTTCGGCCCTTCCGTTCCCCAGCCTTATGGCAGGGGCGGGCGGGGGGTTCGAGAGGTTTCGGTATCGTCGCTCCTATCGACGCCAAAATCGCTATTATTGCTGTCGGTGGGATGTGGCGAATGTGGCTTCCATGTTTCAAACGCCTTTCGTCGGTGGGCCCAGCCTGAAGTGAGTGTTGTGGGAGCAGTGCCACAAGATGTGTGCCGCATCTTCATCATCTCCGCTGCCACATGGGCATTCTGCAAAGTCCCGCCGCTTGTAGAAGTTTAGGCGTTTGTTGAACGGCGGCCCGTGTGGCAAAGTGGGAAGGCAAACCATTGGAGCTTGGCGGCGGGGGAGGGGGGGGGAACAGAACCACCGCTTGACTGCAAGTCTTGATGAGACACCGAGGGCAGGATGGAGTGAATGTGGCGGGCGGTTGGATCAGAGAGTCTCCCACCGTTGCTGTCAAAATATCATTTATGTAGTGCGTTGTCATTTTTCGCTGTTCCCCCTCCGTGACAATAAGGTGCAGCAAGGCCGGAATCACGTTCTGCAGAGGGCCCTTGGTACGCATCCAGCGTTCGTTGGCGTTTGCCGTGGTGCAGAATGGCAAGGTCGAGCGCTGAGGTCGGCTGGCGGGAACCCCGGCCAGTATTTGAGCCGCTGCGTGTTCGATATGCGGGAAGGATCGCTGTATTAGGATCTGGCGTTGCAGCGTGCGTACCTTGGTGGCAGTCGCGCTCACTGAGGCGCACCAACCAGGCCGGAGTGCCGTACCATTGCCAGGAACACGCAAAATGTAGTACAGCTGGCGTGCGTGCCACGATGTTCCCCAAGACCGGGCGACGTGCTAGATCCTGGAAATTTGGTATTTGGAAGAGCTAAACCGATGGGATTACTTTTGTAAATTAGCCAAAGGCGATATTCGTTCTAAAATTAACAAATACCACCAAAATTCGATTATTTACGAGTCAAATCTGAGAAATTTAGGCTCCGAAAGAGCCCAACCAGCGGAATTAGTTTCTTGAATGCCCCAAACCAGCGAAATTGATTTTTTTGGGAAGAGTCTACCCCGTGAAACTGGGCCAATTCCGTGAAATTATCTTTCTACGGAGCCCATCCACGCAAAAGTAGGTTCTGTGAGTGCCAATAATCTCCAAAATCTGGGCTTTGAAAAGGCCTCCCCCCCCCCAGGAATTTACTGTTTATAATGATTCTGTACATTTTGAATTCAAACTGGGTGAAATCTGTAAAGTTGACCTTTTCTTGGAGATCCAGCCCCGTGAAATTTAGTTTTTGAAAGACTCAAACTGGTCATTACGGCGAAAATTGCGTGTCAAATTCACGATATTTGGCCTTGGAAAGTGGCCAACCCGACAAATTACTCTTTTGAAGGACTCAAACCCGTGAAAATACATTTTTGAATGAGTCAACTCTGCAAAATTTTGCTTCCTAGGAAATCAATCCTGTGAAATTGGCTTTTGCGAGGGAAACCCCGGCTAAATTGTGTTCTTTGAGTGCCAATAATTGGCCAAAGAGCTTTCAGAGTGCCAAATAGCCGCGAAATGGATTTTCCACGCACGCATTAAGTGAGTGTGGACTATACGAATGAAGGGTGGTGAGAGTACATGCCCCCCCCCCTCGCTGTGCACTGTTAAGGCCAAGGCTCAAGGGCCCAACCGGAGAGTGGAGAGCATGCTTGTGTATTATACCATGTGACCCGATTATTTCAGCGATATTATAACCGTGAGAATCTTCATGCGCGCTTATACTTTGTTTATTTATTTATTGAAAAAAATAATGAGTTATTAATTTAATAAAAAAGATAGGTAAGCGAGGAAATTATTAGTCAGCGCCTACACACATTCTTGGCGTGTTCTGTCCGATTTCCATGGTGACACCTCTAACAATTCATTTATTTCGTGCAATTCCTCCCAAACCAGAACAATAACTAAAATATTTGTCTAATTACATCGAACCAACTAATTTAAATAATAATCGCAAGCGCTCTTCCAACTTTTTCTCCATTCTTTTTTGCTTCTGGGAACGGAAAACATTTTAGCAAGATGTTGCGCTTTTTGCTAGTCTGCAGGATGTCCCCTCTAGGGGTTTAAACACCGATATCGCAGTAGAGGATTAATTCAACGCAAGAGCTTTGTGATTAAAGCCAGAAAATGCCGTGCATGGCTCGTTATTGAGTTTTTTATTTCCCTCTTTTGTTTGAAATGTCTTTGCATTGACATAATACAAGCTTATTGCTAATATAATCATTCGATCGAGGAAATTTTGTGTTTCTGGTGTGTTCGGGCATTTTTATAATCCCTTTATGAGTCATGCAGAGAGAATTTGAAATAATTTTCACTAAATCTTCGTGCATTCCTTTAACGACAGCTGAATAACAATGCTCACGGGTTTTAAAAATGCAAAAGATTCACACTTAATCCATTTTATATTGAGAATGCTTCCCTGTAAGAGGTTCCTGAGGGAAAACTACCTCTCCACATCCCCTCCCGCCACCCAACACCAGCTCAAACTAATTGAAAAACGGCTTCCTTATTGTGTTTCAGGGGCTTAATACTTTCCCGTATCCGACGACTAAGATCGGGGGTGTACGCATTTTATTAAGTTGTGGTTTTAGTTTTCACTTCCAAGTTTCCGTACAAAAAGTGGATCGTAATGGTTTCCTCTTTTTTTTTCTCTCTCTCTCTCTCTCGCTTGACCTTCTTTTAAATGTCTTTCACTAGAAAAATTAAATTAAATTGACGACGATTGACAAAGAGGAAAAAATATTGTTGATTTTCTAAACAAGAAAAAGGTTTTCGCCTTTTTTCACGATCAAATCCGGTTTCCCCAGTTATTTTTGCGTCCTTTTTCACAGCGTCGTATAGCCATGGGTATAGTAGGATAGGCGCAGGGAAACACACGAGAGTACTGGATTTACATAAGGTGTGGAAATTTTAAAAACGAACAACAATAAACACTTTATTTTTCCTTGGAAATGAACCGAATTCCTTGAATTAATTCATCAGGAGTTGCGTATACCGTAGTACGCGGTGAAATGCCCACTGAATTACAATTTACCAAGGGGGGGAGGGGAGGAGAAACAATAGCGCTCGTTGAGTCGTTGGTAACAACCGTGGCATTCCTGAATCTCTTGAGTTGAAAGGCGGAATTATTTTTTCATTTTTTAAAACGCATGATTTATGAACGAGGTCGTAATTAGGTACCCATTTTTGTAACTCCCATAAAGTATTGATTTGGGTGGACGTACTGTGGATTTTGGTGGCGGCGCGGCGTCTATCACCCTCCTCACCCAGCCAATTTGCCAAATCATGAGAAAAATTTCGTGTACATCGTGAAATATTTCTCATAAACCGATCAAAAAGCCCCTCGGCGGACCACACGCTCCACTGAAAAACGCAGCCGGTATAAAGTGGCCGCTCCTATCCTCAAACATCAGCGAGTTGCCACATTGGGCAATAAACCGCGCTTTGAGGGGCACATTTGGAGGGCAGTTTTCTCGGTTTAAGTTGTGAAAAAGCGCTATACCGTGGCTAGAGCGATTTAAGTCTACGCAATTCTATCCCCCTCCACACGACTGAATCTTGTCCGCGTGAAGCCGCGCACTTGGGATCTCGGTGCCTGTCTTTCGGGAGCCCATCGGTTGCAGTCCGTGGGCTCACGGCACAAAGTAGAAAAAAAAAAAAAAAAAAAAAAAAAAATGGTCCTCCCGATCGAAAAACCACCGAATTTCTCAACTGTGGCTTTAAGCGGTAGCAGAAAAGCGTTGACTGACAGTAGAAAACGAAAATAAATCACTAATTAGTGGCTGAAAATGAAAAAAATCACTAATATGTGGCGAAAATTTGAATTTTTGAAAACGCAAAATTCGTGGTTTTCTCTAGGCAACAACAGCAATAGAGAAAAATCGGTATTTCACGGCTAAAATTGAGAAAGCCACGTAATTAGCGGCTGAAACTGAGAAAATCCACTAATTCCGGCATAAAATTGAAGTAAAACGCTCATTCACAACTAAAATGGAGAAATTCGCGGACAAATTTGAGAAAACTGGCTAAAATTTAGGAAACGCGGTAATTCGTGGCTGAAATTGAGAAATAATTTTGCGACTAAAAAATGAGAAAAAGCGCTTCTAGATCGCGGTAAAAATTGAGAAAAAAAGCTAATACAAGGATACAAGCGATAGAAAAGCCGATTATTCGCGGCTAAAACTGAGACCCGCTAATTCCCGTCTAAAAATGATGTAAAATACTCATTTGCAACTAAAACAAAGATAATTAAATATTTAATTCGTGGCTAATTTTGGCAGAAAGCGCTTATCAACAGCTAAAATGGAGAAATACGCTACTTCTCGGCACAAGCAAGCGCTAATGTGAAGCTAAATTTCAAAGATACATTTGGTAATTCCGCTTGTTCACGGCTAAAACTGATACGAACGCTAATTCCCGGCTAAAATTGGGAAATTGCGTTGATTCACGGTCAATATAACAAAAGGCGCTCATCCGTGGAGCTGAAATGGAGATGTGAAAATCCTCCAGTTCGAAGCTGAAATTGAGTAAAAGCGGCGATTCAGGCTTGAAATTAAGGAATAATTCACGGTTAAAATTCGGAAATATTGCTCAGCTAATACGAAGAAAACAAAACGCTAATTCTCTGCTAAAACTGGTGATGCTGCTAGATGGTGATAAGCGCTAATTCGCATGACTAAGAAGTGAAGAAAAACGCTAAAATTAGAGGAATAAAACGTTAACTCGAGGCTAAAACTGAGACAAACCGCTAACTGCCGTTTAAAATGTAGAGGAAGCGCTCATCGCGGCTAAAGTGGGCAAGAAGCGCTTATTCGCCGCTGAAACGGGGAAAAACGATACATCGCGGGTCAATTTGAGAAAATCCACTAATTCACGGCTAAAATTGAGAAAATGCGGTGATTCGCGTCTGAAATGAAGAAAAACATTCGCGGCTAAAATTGAGAAAATGCACTTAGATCGGAAAAAAACCGCTAATTCATGGTTAAATTTGAGACAAAGCCAATTATTGATTCGTATAGAGGCATGTTTGCGGCTGAAACTCACAAAAAAGAGAGAGATTCATGGTAGAACCCCCCCCCCTCCCAAGTTAAAATCCTAGATCCGCCACTGTTCTCGTACCCGCACGCTTGATGGCTGACGATGGAGAACACGATGATCATGTACTGATTCACTCACGCAAAAGCCAAAGCCCATGACTTAGCTGTCCATTTTTGCCTGACCCTTCCCCCCCCCTCTCTCTCTCTCTTGAAGGCAACGCATTGCGAAACCTTAACCTTGGCGTCGTTTTCACGTGAGAATAACGCGATATATCGCTCCCTCTATTTGGGTTGAAACGATGCAGCTGATTAAACAATTGAAAGACGATATTATTAAAAGTTCTTGAGCAAACCGTTTAGTTAAAATCTTATTCTTTTTTTTTTCAACAATAGTTTCCAAGATACAAAGTGCAAGATACAGTTGTGACGCAACAATCGGGATGACTATTTTTTTTTGCTCTCTTCAATTGACGTACTTAACTCAAAATATGAACGCTTACTTAGAAGTGGGATGTTCTCAGTGACGGGGCAAGAAATTGGTTGAAATTGTCTAAAGCCAGCTAAATCGCTGGACTACCGTTACACGCTATTTTATGTGTTCCCCCTGACTTTCTCATTCTTGGTTTTTATTAAATTCTTCACTGAAACAAAAGGCGCAATGTGTTCTTGTAGCACTAAGGAAGTTAATACTCAAAAGAAGAAAATTTCTTTAGCTCAGTATTTATTTATTGAAAATCCAACCACATCTTTATGCGTGTCATTAAATTTTTCCCATTATTATCTTCAATATCCGCCAACAAACAAATTTATTTAAAGAACTGTTAGAATGAAAACTGAAGGTATTTTTTCTCCCATTAGGTTTGCCATCACTAAATCATTAACGTTTTTACGGTGGCAATGATTTTTAAAATCTCTTAAATAGGCGGAGTGTAATCATTCGAGACGGTAAACAGAATGTCCGGCAATCCCCCTCTTCTTACTACTGTTCCACCCACCGTTACTTTGCAGTATTTTATAATACTCAGATGGTAAAAAGAACAGAAATTATAAAGAATATTTATCTCTTCCTATAGTGGGTGGATGGGGGGGGGGGTGCTTGTTCTGCTCGCTTCGTTCCACGTCTGGGAGCTTCCCAACTTTTTTTTTTTTTTTCCAACTTCGGCAAGGTCAAGTACGCTAATTACTATCTCGGTTGCACGTTACTATTGCTTGGTTGTTTTATTCTCTCGCCCGCTCCTTGTACGTTTTTTTTTTAGTACTGGGAGGCATTTAAAACGTCTGTACGATTTCGATTCTTATAGCCGCAACGGGAGCTCTATGAATGGCATTAGGGAGGGTCTACGAACGGTTTTTGTACAAGACAAATCATGACTTTGACCGCATTGCGATGATTTAAAAACCAAAAGTACTGTGTTGCGACTGGTTAGACAGTTATTTTATCCCAAATATCCGTTTTAGGAGCCAAATAAATCACTGCGATTCGTCTCTGGGGCCGCCTATAGGCCCTTTTCATAAGACATGGTGCTGCTCTGACGGTGTGATCCACTCGCAGGCTGTGCTTTGACGTGGCATACGCGGGGCAGATGACGTCGACAACCCCAGCACGAGGTGGGGCTGCTCATTGGCAGGACGTGCTCGCTTTCGCAACCCAGCGGGCCTGGGTTCGAAATCTAGCCATTGCCCTTTACACTATATAAGGCTGCGGCGAGCTGTGACACGGCACACTCGGCTTCGTGTGGGCATTCCCAGCGGTGTGCGTCCAACAAACCGCGTACCGACCGGCGTAGTACGGGTGTGAAGTGCATAGTTAGATGAATAAGTGTGACGTAGGAGCCCACTACTCCCACTAGTGGCCTAGGCGTAGCCACACTCGGCTTGGCCGGGAAAGGTACCCCGAAAAAAAGAAAAAGGACGCAAATGGCTTGAGTTTTGGGGAAAGAGCCTCGACCCGGCAGCTCCTTGAAATCAAAGTCAGGTGAGCACTCAGTTATATTTCTCAGTCGAGCGTACTTCGACTAACTCATGGCCGAGTAAAGGCTCCAATAGGGTGGCCTCTTTGATGTTTCGGTGAAAAAGGCTAAACTTGTACAGCTGTAGGGTGTGATTCTCGACGTGGGGCACCGGGCGGCGGATTTTCCATTCTAGGAATTTTCCGTCACTTCTCTCTCTCTCTCTCTCTCTTGCAGTGATGCCTTCGAGTGACCAGTGTTTAGGCCGTTGCCGACCTTTAACCGGCACACCGCCCCATCCATGGCCCGGCTGCCAGAGCAAGAGGCAGGTCGCTCCCCCGGTCACCGTCCGTTAGCCACGGGTGGTGGCTATAGCCAGCCGTGCCCGAGGGAGACCACGCGGAGGTGGGCGTTCTTCTAGACCGGGAGATTGACGAAACGCCTCCGACCCAACTTACTCCAACCCTTCCGCCCCATCACCACCACCAACCAGGCGCGAGAGCAGGCCAGGACCTTTTCAAACTCCCTCCGACTCCCGACAAGCACAGGGTCCGCAGGAGGGCCCTCCACTCCCCACTCCCCGATTCCGGAAGTCGTCAAAAAACCCGCAGTGACGTAGCACGTGGTTAGCGGTCTTGTCCTCTCGTCCTCGTCATCACAAGGGCACACTTCGCACTTTAAAACCATGTTCGCAGCTTTGACTCACCAAAAAATCAAGTTCAAAAAATTTGCTCTTCAAAATACCGGATGAAATTGCGGATTTTTCTCGCAAAACGAAAAAGAAAAACAGTTCCCCGAATGTGGCTCACTGTAAAATGAATTTCTTGGATTTTGCTCACTGAAAAACCAATTTCGGGGACTGTTATACCAATTTTGCTGGGCTTGAGCGAACTCTGAATTGGGTCACCCACCGAAATTGATTTGCCGGCAACGATAACCCCAAAATTGCTTTTTCAGAAAGCAAAATTCGAGAAATGCCACGTCTAGGTCATTTAATTAAAATGCACTGTCAAGGTCTACATTTACGCGAAATGTCACATATTTAAGCCTAAGGTCTCATTCAGGTCAAAATCCATTCAAAACGGCACATTCTAGACAGTATATACGCGAGTATACATTTGCACACAATGTCCCACGGTGGGGAAAACGCAACATTCGGGGAATCACTCGTGCGAATCGTCAACTTTAAGCGAAAATTTACGTGAAATGCCACGTCAAGGGCAAAATTTATGCGAAACGCATAAATTTAATGTCACCAAGTGGCAATTTCATAGTGAAATTGTCCATTTCATGGAAAATCTTGTCACTTTCGCGAACAAATTGTCAATTTCATAAGGAAATTGTCTGTTTTATGAGAAAACCTGCATAGTTTTACGGGAATTCATAAGCTTATGTGCTAATGGTTGATTTTATGAGGAAATTTTCAGCATAAAAGTTGTGAATTTCATGAGTAAATCGTCAGTTTCATAAGGAAATGGCGATTTTATTTAGTAATTTTCAATTTCATGAGGAAATTGCCATTATTGAGAAAATTGTCAATTCCGTAAGGAAATTGTGAATTTTGAGAGGAAATAGTACATTTTCTAAAAATCGTTAATTTTATGGCGAAATTGTCAGTTTAAAGAAAAAATTGTAATTTTTATTAGTCAAATTAATGAAATAATTGTATAGGCAGTAAATTGCAGGCTTTAAAAAAAAGCCAAACCCCTAAAAATAAAATATTAAACAAGTTGTGTGGCTTGAAAAACTTATAATATTAATAATGGAAAGCTACCCACAAAATTTGATGTGCCAAATGGTCAACTGCAGCGCTGTCTGAATTATGACTAAGGCGAATAAGATTCTGCAAAATCGTTTTATACCCCAAAAATGTCACTTTTTTGGTTCTCAAAATCTGAAAAATTTTGTTTTTTTCTGGTTAAAATCCATCAAATCTTATTTTTCCAATTAAAAAATCCTTTTAAACAAATTTTAGCATATTTAAAGCTGTAAAAACGTGTTTATCCGTTGCTGGAGAACCACCTATACGTTTTTTGGGCTACCACAGCCGGGAAAAAAGGGACGCCTTGAACAGTTTCCCGCTGTAAACTTAATTTTCTGCTAAATTTCGATTTTTTTTTTTTTAATGGCAGAAAATTAAGATTCTGTGGCCACGTAACGGGGCCAGGGGCGGAAATCTTCAAAAGGCCTCTAAAAGTCCCTAACTATACATGAAAACCTATCTATTAGTAACCTCCAAGGCTTTTTCCTTTATATTTTAGGCAAATCACGGCTACTTCCACAACCTATCCGCCAAACAGCGCTTATGCCGAGTTTAAACCGCGAATGCCTCCATTTTAGCCGCGAACGAGTGCTTTTGGTCAACTTGACCGGCAAATTAGCGCTTTTCGCCGAAAAATCAGCAACGGATTAGTGGGGTAATCCCCCCCCCCACCTTATAGACGTAAATAGGTATGCGCATTTCCTTAGCTTTAGCAGTAAAGTAGATTTTTTATCCCGTGAATAAGCGATGTTTCTTAACTTTCCTCGAGTCGGCGTTTTCCACAATTTTAGCTGCAAATTATCGATTTTTTAAATTTTTAGCAGGGAGCACTTTACTCAGTTTGAGCGATAAATTAATCAATATTAGCCGTAAAATACCGGTTTTTTCTAAATTTTTACCCCAAATTAGCATTTTTTTGTTCACCATAACCAAGCGCTGTGGATTAGCCATTTTTTCTCAGTTTTAGCCGCAAATTTGTGGATTTTTCACTCACAGCCATAAATAATTGGAGCCTCCAAGTTGCCAGAGGAAGGCCTGCACCATCAGCGTATTTCCAATTATTGACGCAAATTGACATTTATCTGAATTTTAGCAGTGAATCAGCGTTTTTTCACAATTTTAGCAGTGTAGCAGCCAAATAAATCACTGCGATTCGTCTCTGGGGCCACCTATAGGCCCTTTTCATAAGACATGGTGCTGCTCTGACGGTGTGATCCACTCGCAGGCTGTGCTTTGACGTGGCATACGCGGGGCAGATGACGTCGACAACCCCAGCACGAGGTGGGGCTGCTCATTGGCAGGACGTGCTCGCTTTCGCAACCCAGCGGGCCTGGGTTCGAAATCTAGCCATTGCCCATTACACTATATAAGGCTGCGGCGAGCTGTGACACGGCACACTCGGCTTCGTGTGGGCGTTCCCAGCGGTGTGCGTCCAACAAACCGCGTACCGACCGGCGTAGTACGGGTGTGAAGTGCATAGTTAGATGAATAAGTGTGACGTAGGAGCCCACTACTCCCACTAGTGGCCTAGGCGTAGCCACACTCGGCTTGGCCGGGAAAGGTTCCCCGAAAAAAAGAAAAAGGACGCAAATGGCTTGAGTTTTGGGGAAAGAGCCTCGACCCGGCAGCTCCTTGAAATCAAAGTCAGGTGAGCACTCAGTTATATTTCTCAGTCGAGCGTACTTCGACTAACTCATGGCCGAGTAAAGGCTCCAATAGGGTGGCCTCTTTGATGTTTCGGTGAAAAGGGCTAAACTTGTACAGCTGTAGGGTGTGATTCTCGACGTGGGGCACCGGGCGGCGGATTTTCCATTCTAGGAATTTTCCGTCACTTCTCTCTCTCTCTCTCTTGCAGTGATGCCTTCGAATGACCAGTGTTTAGGCCGTTGCCAACCTTTAACCGGCACACCACCCCATCCGTGGCCCGGCTGCCACAGCAAGAGACAGGTCGCTCCCCCGGTCCCCGTCCGTTAGCCACGGCTGGTGGCTGTAGCCAGCCGTGCCCGAGGGAGACCACTCGGAGGTGGGCGTTCTTCTAGACCGGGAGAGTGACGAAACGCCTCCGACCCAACTTACTCCAACCCTTCCGCCCCATAACCACCACCAACCAGGCGCGAGAGCAGGCCAGGACCTTTTCAAACTCCCTCCGGCTCCCGACAAAGCACCGGGTCCGCCGGAGGGCCCTCCACTCCCGATTCCGGAAGTCGTCAAAAAACCCGTAGTGACGTAGCACGTGGTTAGCGGTCTTGTCCTCTCGTCCTCGTCATCACAAGGGCACACTTCGCACTTTAAAACCATGTTCGCAGCTTTGACTCACCAAAAAATCAATTTCAAAAAATTTGCTCTTTAAAAAACCGGATGAAATTGCGGATTTTTCTCGCAAAACGAAAAAGAAAAACAGTTCCCCGAATGTGCCTCACTGTAAAATGAATTTCTTCGATTTTGCTCACTGAAAAACCAATTTCGGGGACCGTTATACCAATTTTGCTGGGCTTGAGCCAATTCTCTGAATTGGGTCATCCACCGAAATTGATTTGCCGGCAACGATAACCTCAAAATTGCTTTTTCAGAAAGCAAAATTCGAGAAATGCCACGTCTAGGGCATTTAATTAAAATGCACTGTCAAGGTCTACATTTACGCGAAATGTCACATATTTAAGCCTAAGGTCTCATTCAGGTCAAAATCCATTCAAAACGGCACATTCTAGACAGTATATACGCGAGTATACATTTGCACACAATGTCCCACGGTGGGGAAAACGCAACATTCGGGGAATCACTCGTGCGAATCGTCAACTTTAAGCGAAAATTTACGTGAAATGCCACGTCAAGGGCAAAATTTATGCGAAACGCATAAATTTAATGTCACCAAGTGGCAATTTCATAGTGAAATTGTCCATTTCATGGAAAATCTTGTCAATTTCATAAGGAAATTGTCTGTTTCATGAGAAAACCTGCATAGTTTTACGGGAATTCATAAGCTTATGTGCTAATGGTTGATTTTATGAGGAAATTTTCAGCATAAAAGTTGTGAATTTCATGAGTAAATCGTCAGTTTCATAAGGAAATGGCGATTTTATTTAGTAATTTTCAATTTTATGAGGAAATTGCCATTTTTGAGAAAATTGTCAATTCCGTAAGGAAATTGTGAATTTTGAGAGGAAATATTACATTTTCTAAAAATCGTTAATTTTATGGCGAAATTGTCAGTTTAAAGAAAAAATTGTTATTTTTATTAGTCAAATTAATGAAATAATTGTATAGGCAGTAAATTGCAGGCTTTAAAAAAAAGCCAAACCCCTAAAAATAAAATATTAAACAAGTTGTGTGGCTTGAAAAACTCATAATATTAATAATGGAAAGCTACCCACAAAATTTGATGTGCCAAATGGTCAACTGCAGCGCTGTCTGAATTATGACTAAGGCGAATAAGATTCTGCAAAATCGTTTTATACGCCAAAAATGTCACTTTTTTGGTTCTCAAAATCTGAAAAATTTTGTTTTTTTCTGGTTAAAATCCACCAAATCTTATTTTTCCAATTAAAAAAGCCTTTTAAACAAATTTTAGCATATTTAAAGCTGTAAAAACGTGTTTATCCGTTGCTGGAGAACCACCTATACGTTTTTTGGGCTACCACAGCCGGGAAAAAAGGGACGCCTTGAACAGTTTCCCGCTGTAAACTTAATTTTCTGCTAAATTTCGATTTTTTTTTTTTTAATGGCAAAAAATTAAGATTCTGTGGCCACGTAACGGGGCCAGGGGCGGACATCTTCAAAAGGCCTCTAAAAGTCCCTAACTATACCTCCATGGAATTCCTCCATTTTAGCGTTTTTTCACATTTTTAGCAGTGTAGTAGCTATTTCTAACCAATGAATTAGCGCATTTTGTACATTTTAGCCACGAATTGGCGTTTTCCGATATTTTAACTGCAAATTTGCAATTCTTCCATTTTTGACAGTGAATTAGCACTTTTTTTTTTTAATTTAGGCTGAAAATTAACCTTTTTCTTTATTTTAGCCAGAACAAAAATACTCATTTTCTCAATATTAGCCGCAAATTAGCGAGTTCTTTTACATTTTGGCACCGCACTAGCAATTTTTTTAAAAATTTAATTTTATCAATAGAATAGCGCTTCTTCTCAGTTCTAGCCGTGAATCAGTGTTTTTTTCTTTCACTTATAACCGTGAATTGGGCGTTTATCTCAACTTTTGCCACAAAGTTGTCCTCAGAAGGCGAGAAGGCGAATTTGCGTTTTTTTCTGTTTTTTTTTTTTTTCTTCAATTTTATCTGCGTTGAAGCCTTTCTAACCTGTGAATTCACGAATTTTCTTAATTTTATCCACGGACTGGCGTTTTCCTCAATTTTTAGCCGGGAATAGCATTTTTCCCCAATTTGAGCTGAAAACTATAGTTTTTATTTATTTATGCCGGGCTAATTAGTGAATAGCTGCGTTTTCGTTTTTTTGTTTTACTCTTCAGTCTCGCATTGGCATTTTCTTCGATTATTGCATATGGAATAGCTTTTATTGTTTAGTTTTAGCCTCGAACAGAAGCTAGGCATTTGCGTTTTGTCAATTTTTCAAGATTTAGTGATTTTCCCCAATTTTGGCCACGGGTTTTGCGAATTTTTCTCAATTTTAGCAGTGCAATAGGGATTCTATCGTTTGTATTGGCGATTTTCCTTCATTTCAGCCACGAATTGGCGTTTTCCTCAGTTTCAGCTGATGCATATTAACCATTTTTTTTTTTTTCATTTTTAGCAGCGAATTAGCACTTTTTCTCAGTTTGAGTTGAAAATTAGTGTTTTTCTTTATTTTAGCGTTATAATTAATGATTTTTGTCAATTTTAGCCGCTTTTTTTTTTTTTTTTTTTTTTTTTAGATTTCAGTCCCGCATGAGCAATTTTAGCCACGAATTGGCGTTTTCCTCAGTTTCAGCAGATGCAGATTAGCAATTTTTTTTCATTTTTAGCAGCGAATTAGCACTTTTTCTCAGTTTGAGTTGAAAATTAGTGTTTTTCTTTATTTTAGCGCTATAACTAATATTTTTGTCAATTTTTGCCGCGTTTTTTTTATTTTTTTTTTTAGATTTCAGTCTCGCATGAGCAATTTTTTTCTACGGATTAGCGCTGTTTCTCAGTTTGAGCCTCGAATCTTTCAGAAGCTATACAGATTTGCGTTTTCTCAATTTCAGCCGCGAATTAGTGATTTTTCTCCATTTCAGCTGTGAAATAGCGTTTTCGAATTAGCGTTAGCGAATTAGCATATTGTTTATTCTCATTTTTTTTAAATGCGAATAGACGATTTTTCGCCATTTGAGTTGTGAATTTGCCATTTTGGCGCAATTTTAACTCGAATTAGCGTTGTTTTTGGCAATAATAGCCACGATTTTTTTTTTTAATTGTACAGCCTTGAATTAGTATCGTGTATTCTCGGTGTAACCACGGACTTGGCATAAAAACAACACTTTTGCATTGATTTCTACATTTTAGCCGTGGAATGGCCCAGTGGCCGTCGAGTCGAGGATTTTTTCTCAATTTCCGTCCTGGAAGTTGCATCGTAAGGCCACGAGTCAGCGCTTTTTCGCAGTTACAACCATACGAATATTAGCGCTTTTTCTCAAGTTTTTGCCGCGCCAGCCAATTGCAAATTGAGGATCAGTACATTAGCGCGCTTATAGGGACCTAACGAAACTGGGGACGGTGTATTTTCTGTGTTTTAGCCGTGAATTTCCGTCGAAGAGGCGCAAATTTCTGTATATGAGCTCTCGGGGACTCAATCGAATAGTCAGCCCATACTCTTTGCGATATCACTTGTAACGTTATATTCTCCAGGTCGGATATATCGCACCCCCAGATGCAGACCGTTACATCTCAGACATTGGCCGTTCAGAGTTAAGAACGCTATCAGGAGCAGAAATACGTGTTGTTTCATGGTGCAGAAAGTTTTAATTTTAATTTAATTTTTCGCCGCTAGAGAGAAGAAATTACTATACTACTCACATTGAAAGGCAGTCGTTTTTCAAGAGCACATAGTTACATTGTGCTTGACGCAGAAGAGCCAGTGGGCATCAAGTAGTTTGACAGGGAAGGTCACCAGTGCATATGGTTACAAAACGAATGAAACATGAGTTTGGTAAGTTTATTTCCGTAAATGCTGCATGCATAACGTTATATGTCAGAGATGAAACTCTATGTCACACATTGTCCAACTAAATTTTGAAGTACTTCCCACGCATAGCGTTACAATTCGAGATACAACGTTATGTTTCTTCTATTCCTGCTGTGCCTCAAAGATAAAACTATCTTATTAATTTCTTACAAAGATGTTACAGTCTGTCCTACGTTCTTGTGTTGTTGACCAATTGCTCTTAGTTATTTTAAACGATTCTAAAAATTTAATTTCATTTCCGCTTTCCATTATCTCTTCAGAATAAGATGTCGAGAGGGCAAAAAATGTTAGAAATTGCTCTGCAAAAAATTACGTTGCCTGGAAATAACAAGCGGATCAACTCAAACGAGGCGTTGAATAGTGTGACAAAAGTCCAAAATCCTCTTCAGGAGGAGGCACAAATATGGGACCCATTTATTTTCGAACACGACCGGTTCTTACCCTTACTCGACTCTACTACTCTTGAGATGTTGAAGTCAGCCTTTTCAAGCCCTGGTAGGTTTTTGAAATTTGCTCATACGATGCTTGAGCTTCGTAATTCAGCTGTGTAATTACAAGTCTGTTTCGTTGGAATTTTGCGACAGAAAAATCGAAGCCAACTCTTTCAGGGGAAATTGAAAAACAACCACCGTTAACTCATAACGAACAAGTCAGCCAAGTGGAAACAAAAACTGCTGGTAAATCGATAACCATTGACTCTTAATGCTGAAACTTTAATTAGTCCATTAAGTGATGAGTGACACAGTTTTCTCTTGATCTTGTTATTTAGCTGCATCAACCGATGATGTCGCCATCGATTCAGCACTAGAATATATAGCGGACAGCGATGATTCCGTTAAGGACCCGGACTTTGAACCAGTCAAACCTCCATCTTCTTCTTCGACCGATAACGATGAAGGCAACTTAAAGGAGAGGATAACGAAGAAAAAAACAATCGGGCGGAAAAGAAAAGCGGACCCCGCCTCGTGGAAAGCAATGGTTGCCAAGAAATTGCGAAACTCCGGACAGGAGTATGTCTCCCGCACAACAAAAAAAGTCGTCCCAGCCAGAAAAGTCAAACGTGCTTGTGAAAAATGCACCTTATCTTACAGCACAATAGACGAAGAAAAAAGAAAATACTTATTCGAAAGGTTCTGGCAACTTGGTGACCTGGAAAAGCAGAGAGCGTTCCTCGCCAAATTTACAAAGACTATACCTCGGGCAGAATCGTCCTGCAAGAAGAGGAAGCTGAATTCTGCATTTTATTTTGAAATCGAGGGGAAACAAACCAGGGTTTGCAAGCGTTTTTTTCTCGCGACCCTTGACATAAACAATAGAGTCCTACAAACGGTGGTGTCTAAAACTCACGACGGCATCATTGAACCTGACCATCGTGGAAAGAAAGTCCACTACACAGTCTCAGATGAAGTGAAAAATGACATCAGACGTCACATCAACTCAATTCCGCGAATAGACAGTCATTACATACGGGCCCAGTCTACTCGCCAATACATTGAAGGAAGTAAGACGATTGCTGGAATATATAGAGACTACGTCAGCGAGTGCAAAAAGGAAGGGAAAGAATTTGGAACGTATTCAATGTTTGAACGAATATTCAACCACGAATTCAACCTGAACTTTTTTGTTCCCAAAAAAGATCAGTGTGAGATAAGATATTTACTTATTCCATTTGAAAACCATTGTGCATTTAAAACTACACTGTCTTATCAGATGTGCTGCGCCAAAGAGAACAAAATGAAGGACGTCGGTCACAAGATTGATGATGACGTGGAATACCAAATGCATCTTACGGAAGAAAATCTTTCGCGGCGAGAAAAAGATACAGATAAGGCTACAGAATCAACGAATACAATTGTATGCGTTTTCGACCTACAAGCGGCGTTGCCCACTCCAAATGGCGACGTTTCAGTGTTTGACGGAAGTTTTGACCGGTTTGACGGTCTGTGTACTAAGATCTGAGCCACCATTCCGCTGGGAAAGGCTTCGTACATCCGTTTTTGTAAAGTAAAAATGTTTCAAGTCGATTTCCCTAAAATGAAGTTTTTTGACATGTAACAGTCTGCATCTGGGGGCAGGGCCGTAGTCAGGGGGGGGGGGTTTCCGGGTATTTTAACCCGGGCCCGCAAGGGCGCGGGGAGCCATATCCAACTGGTACTGACACATCAACAGTTAGTCGACCTATCCTCAATCCTCAATATTTGATGTGGGGGATCGGTGTTCTTTTAGGCAGAAAAAGAAGGTTTAACCGGATCTGAAGGATCATTCATCATCAGTCTATGAATCGGTCGAGGGCGGCGATGACGTATTTAGTCCGCGTCGATTTTGCTGGGTATAACCTGGAAAATTTGGTTAGGTTGTCGACAATAATGAGAAGGTGACAATTTCCACTAGGGCTTTTTTCAAACGGCCCCAGATGGTCAATGTTTATCGTTTCAAAAGGACGTCGTCCTGGCTCTATAGGGTGGATTCGACCAGCTCTTCGTCCTCCTGGTAATTTAGTTAGAAGGCAAGTTAAACACATATGGATATGTTGCTTCACATATCTCTTCATTTTTGGGAAATAATAGTTCTCGCGCATCATGGATAAAGTACGATCCAAGGCGAAATGACCAGCTTGGTCGTGAAATCTAACCACCAACGATTTCCTGAAACAGTTTGGAATTACGAATTGAAATTTTTCACCTTCTTTCCTGCACAACAATCCATTTTTAAGCTGGTAGGATAATGATACGTCTTTTTCCCCTTGAGTGCGTTGATCCAGCGGCTTCTCTAAAATGTCGATAATAGATCGTAAAGCGGCGTCGCTACGCTGTATTCCAGCGATGAAGTCATTTTCCGGGGTTTCTTCTTCTACGGCACTTTCAGTCCAGTATACTTCAACTCGTCGTTCTAAAATCTCGTCGAGTGTATTTGTCGCATCCTCCACAGGCGCGCGGCTTAATGCGTCTACGTGAGCCATTCGCGCCCCAGGACGGTGTCGGATCTCAAGGTCGAATTCCGCCATCAGCTCACTCCATCTAGCTATCTGCGGATTTAAAGTTTTCTTAGCCGACAAATATACTAACGCCTGGCAATCCGTGACAACAGTAAATCGAATGCCCAAAATCACAGGTCGAAGGCGGTCGAGCGCCCAAACGATCGCCATCAGTTCGAGTTTGGAAGAGTGATAATGCTTCTCGGCGTCTGTGAGTTTTTTACTCAAATATTGCACTGGTCGCTGTACCCCGTTTTCGTCTTTCTGTAACAAAATTGCAGCTAATCCATCAATGCTAGCGTCAGCGTGCAGCTCTGTTTCATCTGACGGATTGAAAACTTTCAGTACAGGTTCTGAAACGAGACAAATTTTAAGTTTTTCAAATGATTCTTCTTGCTTGTCGCCCCAGTTAAACGGCACGTCCTTTCTCGTTAAATCCGTCAGCGGTTTTCCTATCTCAGCGTACTTTGGGATAAAACGGCGAAAGTATCCTGTAAGTCCCATGAAACGGCGAATTTCGTGCGCATTTTTTGGACGTGGAAAGTCTCGTACTGCGAGAATCTTCCTCTCTCCTGGTCGGATCCCGTCCTTTGAAAGTACATAACCGAGATATTCTACTTGTTTCAGACCAAATTGACATTTTGTTATCTTCAGTGTCAAATTATACTCCCTGAGTTTTTGAAAAACTAGTTTCAATTTGTGAAGCATGTCATCGACATTTTTACCCGAAATGAGGATGTCATCAAAGAAAAATTGGATGGCGTTGCCCCTGAGTGGCCCAAGCACGATGGACATCAGGATGATTTTCTGTGTTTTTGCCGAGTTTTCAATACATAATTACATTTTTAAGTTTACCTTAATAAATTTTATGTTTTTTGTTGTTTCTGATTTTTTTGTTGATGGGGTGGGAGTGAGAGGGGGGGGGGTTGCTAGGGGCCCGCCCAAGAATTTTACCCGGGGCCCGTGAATGCTGACTACGGCCCTGTCTGGGGGGTGCGATATATAGACTGAAATTCGTAAAAAGGAGCCAAATCGCAGTCCAACCTTTTTACATGAATGAACATGAAAATGCTAATTTTTCCGTATTTAAGCTTTTCGGGGGCCACGCCTCACAAGGTGATGTGCGGTGCGGCTTGGACCATCCCCTATAAAGCTCCGCGGCCACCTGTATAAATTTAATTCGCCTTTAAACCTCTCCTCTAATGAAACTTATGCTTGTACGTCCTTATATTTGAGTTGTGAATTTGCCATTTTGGCGCAATTTTAACTCGAATTAGCGTTGTTTTTGGCAATAATAGCCACAGCAAATTGCTCGGCCTTAAAATTTGTCAGACAATCCGATTTGACCTTGCCTACCCTCTAAGAACATCAATTGTCAAATATCAATAGAGTTGTCTGAAGTAAACCCTCTTTTTGCGTTATCACGAGAAGCATCGATGTAAGGTTCCCCACCCCCTCGACGTTTAAATAAATCTTCTTGGTTGAGAGACCATTAAATGTATACCAGAAACTATAGAATTTCAAGTTTTACAAACAAAGATCGACGGAGATGCCCGTCATTTTTATTAAAAATACGCTCTAAAAATTCGTTTCGTCCGTTTGTTTGTGTATACGGGATCCCTACATGAATATAAGGCGTCATATTAAGTTTTTTTAAGTCTCCCTAGAACTTTAAAGGCCTGTGAGCCGGCATGGAGGCTTGAGGGAAATTTTAATGTCAAACGAACGCGTCCGCAATGCCTTCCGAGGTCTTCTAGTATGGCAGTTTTAAAGGAGGTCCGGTATATGAGGCGTTTTTAATGTTATGGATTCGTATTTTTTTAAATAAAAAAAAAAACTGAAGTGTTATAAGACGACAAGGACGGTAACAAAATGGGAGGGAGGGAAAATGAGTGGAGGGAGTCATTCAGCACTGCCGGGGGAGAGCTTCTCTTTTCAAGAAAAAAAAAAAAAAAAGGTTGTTGTTTTAATAGTGTGAGAGACTCCTCTTGAGTCAATCAACTAATACATATATATACGCACACTCGTACGTATATTTCGCGAAGTTTTAAAACTCGTTTAACCCGCGGAGAAGAACTTCTTCTTGCCGGGGTTCCCCGGGGAAAAATAATATAGAAATCGCGCCCACCGCGCCCAGATGGCAGAGCTGTAGCAAAGCCTATAACTCTCGATGACCTCTGTTTGCCGGTGCCAGTGAGTTCGAGCGGAGAAGCGTCTTTCATTCAAAAAATCTCCCCCTCCTCCACCCCAACCGCTGGGATTGCCAAAAAAAAAAAAGAAGAAGTTGACATTGTTAAACTAGAATACATATTTTATTGTGACGAGACGAGAGTTCGATGTGAACAAGTGTTCCGCTCTGAAGTGCGTCGTGTAAAACACGTAAAAATTAATTTGTTTTTAATTAAATTAAAACATATAAAGTGCGAATAATAAAAGTGAGTGACAAGTGCTCGGTGTTCTCCAAGCAGTGATATGCGCTCCATAAACAAACAGGATATATGGCTTCTAAGCTCCGATTAAAGGAAAATAACAATTTCATTTCGGTAAGAATTCATTTTGTGTTTCCAGTATCACAAATTTTGAAAATCCAAAATTTATGGCGAGGCCTGAACTGTTAGCCGCGGTCATGAAGTCCAGTTTTTCTTGTTTTTAATTAAAAAAAAAAAAAAAAAAAAAAAATGAGCGTTTGGAAATATTTCCAACCCATTCCAATGCTCTGCGATGTCATTCGGACAGGATTTTACGTTAACTTTATACGGTACACGAACAATTATTACACAGAAATGCGTTGAGATTCTTTTGGAACAAAACTGGTATTGCCGTGTTCTTTTCTAAGATTCTCCCCCCCCCTCACCCCTCACCCATGGGGTTGAGTGTATAGTAAGTCAATGCGAAGTTCAAGTCATTGCTCTCTCTTAACTCGTTGGGTCGTCGGGGTAGCGGGGTGGTGGTTTTAGTGGAGTGAAAGGGGAGGTCAATATTTCTTACGTTTTTTTTTTTTCGAAATTCGCAAAATCTTGTAGCGATGTGAGAGGGGGGGGGGAGGTTTAGAGTCTTTTGGTAATTCCCAATGAATGGGCCATAGTGCAGGGCCGAAGCAGGTGCGTGTTTGGGTCGTAAAAGTGTATAATGGGGTGGGTATTTAATGTCTACAGTTTCGTCTCTTTTTTTTTTTCCACTTGCTATCATTTCTCGTTAACGCAACGCCGTATTTACCAATTTTGTCTATCTCTTCTTCTTTTCACCCTTCAGATAAACGGAACAAAAACGTGGGACACTGAGGGTAACAACGTTAACTGTTAAGCGAAAACTGAAAATCCTTGACAATACGGTAAAAAAAAGCTTTATTTCCAAGAAAAATACTTCATTTTATGTGGGTCATCGAGTCAAAAGACGAAAATAGTGTAGCCAAGAGCTTAGGGAGCGGGGGAGGGGGACATCTCTTAATTTGATGAATCTCCCAAAAAAAAAGGGAGAGGCTAACTTCTTCCTTTTGATTCAGCACACAAATCTTTTCCACCCCTTCCCTCTCCACCGACACCACTCTTCGAATCATTCGTTCAATCTGATAACCTTGCCATTTTTCAAGTTCAGACGTTCCTGAACCGACCAAGCAATTTTCATTAATCGTTTTCTAACTGCCAATTCCGGCTTGTTTTTCGCAACGAGCGTGGACTTCGTCACTCGATGATTTTTCTTTTTCTCTCTCTCACTCTTTCTTCTGTATCAGAAGATGCGTCTTTACGGTAAATATTATTTATTAAGTTTAGAAATTCCCGTGTTTTCGAGCGTTTGAGTTTTGGAGAATGGTAAACATCATCACTCGGATGTTTTTTGTGTGATGGTCGACTCCCTCCCCCCTCGTCTAATTCATTAATCAGCCATCAAAATAAACATTGGTTTTAGCAGATTTTTTTTTTTCCCCCGTTTTCTCAGGCCGACCTGGCACGATTCGCTCTTTTTTTTTGTGAGGCTCATCGAAAAAAATAAAATAAATAGAGCGTGGTTTGTGAAGATTTCTCGTATCTTAATAACGAGAAGCTGTGAGCTTTGATATTATGGATGGAATAATAGAAATAAGGCAAATCTTATTAAATTGAGCGATGCCGAGCATCCCCTTGCGTTGTACTTGAGGAGGTGCCTTTTTAAATGAACCCCTCAACACCCAACGGCCACGAAACCGACACCTTTCTGTTTATACGCTCTAAAATGGTAATTTATTAACGCGAAAATTAGCTCGTTTTAAAATGGGATACTTTGGTCACGTACTCTTGAACATTTTCCACGTCTCGATTTGCACCCGCACGGCATCACGGTCTGGGGCGACTGAACGCATCAATCTCGCAACCCCCCTAAAAAAAAAAAACCATTGGGCGGACAGCCATGAAACTTGTTGTTATCAACTGTGGTTCAAAAAACCCGGTAAAAACGTCAACAATGTACAATCAAGCATTGCTCAAGAATCAAAATTAGCACAGTGTGGTCATATGAAATAAAAGGGCAAAAGGATTTTGTTGCACAGGAACATCCGCGAAATGATTTTTTAAAGGATCGGAATATGCCAAACCCACGAAATTTGGCATTTTAAAGAGTCAAATTTGTTGTGTGAATGAGTCCAACGTGATTTTGTTTTTTGAATGAGCGTGTGATGGGCCTGCAGCGGCTGCAGCTACCGCAAGGGGGCCCGAGATGGAAATCTCTAAGAAAATAAATAAATAATATAATTTTCTGTTCCTTTTGCTTTAAATTGCGGCTTTTTCGGAATTTCAGGCTTAACTTGACCCTATAGGAACCGCGAATAGGCGCCTTCTTAATATTAGCGGCGTATTTAGCGCTTTCTCCGGGGCCGTCTGTATACTGAAATTGGGGCCCCATCCCCGGGCCCGGGATAACATCGGGGCAGGGGGGGGGGCACTTCGTGGCCACACTTTTTTTAATTTTTTTATTTTAGCCGCAAACCAGGGGCGTATAGCCGGAGTGGGTCGTGGGTCAGGGGCGGGAAGTTTCCCTCCGCACTAGTCTCGAAAACGAAGTGATGTTCCCTATAATTCCAAACATTTTTCTCACAAAAACAAGTATTTTGTGAATCTGACTCACTACAAATTATTTTAGTTGATTTTACGCTCTAAAAGAATTTTCGCTGATTTTTCTAACTACGTATTATGTTATATTTAACAACGAGTGAGGAAAGCGTCACTTTAAGCGCGAGTTGTGTTTGGCGATCGAGGCACTTCATCACGACTCCCTCTAAACACGTTACCTCTAACAGTGACGGAAAGTAACTTTTCCTAAGATCGTTCGTAAAGAAGGGTTCAACGTAGATGTTCAGCGTGCGTAAAGAAGGTGTTTACGCACGCTGTGTGGTAAAGAGTGAAGATGGACGAAGGGGGAGTGGAGTTAAAAAAAGGAGGCTTGTCACCTGATCATGTGGGATGACTACACTACAGTACTGAGAAAGTGAAAACCCGTTGTCAAACGCGTTTCCTTTGTTGTTGTTTTTTTCACTTTGATTGAAAACAAAAATTAATTAAATAATTTTGAATTGCTCTTACGATCGTAGGAAAAATATCGTACGATACTGAGGCGTAAAATCGCAATACAAACTCGGCCGATTTATGGCACTCGACTGCCTCTCGTGCCACAAACGTCGCGCCTCGTTCGTAAAGAGCTTCTTTACGCCTACTTATCGTAATATACTATTACATCACTCCCAGCAGTGACGTAATAGTACTTTCGTTTAATCCGTGACTTTAAATTAAGCAAATAACACGCCGAGATTAAAGTGTTAAGGTTGCCATATAGTGAAAATTGCCACTTTCTCCGTAGGTGAAGTGAAAACCAATTTTCAGGGTTCTGTCTCACAGAAACCCTAATTTTGCGGGTGTGTTATTGCTAAAAATCCAATTTCGCGGTTGTTTTATTGCTGAAAATTCAATTTCGCGGCTTTTTGTAGCTGAAAACCCAATATCTTGAGATTTTTCTCATTGAGAAAAAGAGCATCTCAAATTTCACTCGCCGAGCACGATTATCACACTTATCAAAGCATTTTTACGACTGCGCAAAATCATATTTTGTTCATTGAGATAGTTGATTTTGCTAATGAAAACGCAAATTTCGTGGGATTTTGCTTGCTATAGATCCAATTTTGCACGCCTTGGCTCACTAAAATGCTAGTTTTTCGGGAGCAGTTTCCCGCTGAAGAACTAAAGCCCTTATTTCGTGGGTTTTAGGCTTGGTGAAAATCCAATTTCGTAGATTTTAGACTAGCCGTAAACCCAAATTTACCCGTAAACCCCAATATCGTATGGGTTGGCTCGTTGAAATGATCAAGTTCATAGGCAGAAAAAACAATTTTTTTCAAATTCAAACGCCCGTAAAAAAGCCAAAGCTTCGTGAAAATATCAATTTCGTGTCACCTCCTTCAGTACCAGCGACATCATGTGTTCTCAGAAAATGCAACTTCACCTGTGAACTGGTGGAACGCTTGTGTTGAAGACAGACTTTGACAGTTTACAGGCCTGTAAGTTCCTGAAAAGGAGCCGCCATTCGTCTGTACGACAGAAGAGTCCAGTTTGGGGACTAAATTGCCGCACTTTCCGTACCAGGACGACGAGTTAACTTGAGGATTCTGCTTCTGCATTGATAAAATTACTGACGAGGTCTTTTTCTTGGGACTCATCACCGAATATAAGCCTGCAATAGTTATTGGGGTTCATCTGACTTGTGCTCAAGTGAAGTTGCCCACCCCTAAATCAGAGGCTGGCTACGCCCCTGCCATGAACCAGCTATTTTTTCGCTTTTAGCCAAGAATTATCGTTTTTTTCTGAATTTTATTCGCTGTAGCAGCTTTCTCAGTGTTATCAGTCAATGGAGTTGTCTCAACTTTATCTGTCAACGAGCGTTTTATCTCAATAAGCGCTTTTCACACATTTTAGTCGACAATATGATTTTTTTCTATTTTAGCCACGCATTAGCAATTTATTTCGCTTTAGACATGAATTTACACTTTATTTCAGCCGTTGGAAACCGTGAATTTTCTCTATTTTGGCCGTGAATGAGCGGTTGGTCTTAATTGCTAGCCGCGAATTAGCACATAGTCTCGTTTATAGACGTGAAATTGCCCCTGGAAACAGCGGATGTCCGATTTTTCAATTTTAGCTACGATTGAGCGCTATTGATGATGAGTATCTTTGTTCCCATGTTGGGAAAAATAAATCTAAACAGTCCGGGGCCCGCCGCGCCGCCTAAAGACGGCACTGGCTTTCTCACAATGTCAGTTATCTCAATTGGAACCATACAAATAAGCAGATTTTCTAAAATTAAGCACCTTTCTTCATTTCAGCTCCGAATGAGAGCTTTATCCCACGTTTAGCCTGGCCTTAATTGTTTTTTATCCATTTTAGCTGCAAGCGAGCGCTTTTTGTCAACTTCAACCGTTCGAACTAACGTTTTTTACTCATTTCAGCTACGAATGAACGCTGTATCTCAATTAAAGCCGGGCATTAGCGGGTTTTCACAGTTTTAGCCTTGAATTAACAGATTTACTGACATTATATCAGTGAATAAGCGCTTTTTCTCAATCTTAGTCACGAAAGTTGCCTGAAGAACAGGTATTTCTCAATTATTGGATGATGGCTGTTTGTTCTCAATATTTTTAGCCGCGAATCCGCGTTTGTCTCTATGTTTAGCCGCGAATTATTTTTTTTTCTTTTAGCCTTGAACTAGCGTTTTTTCGCTATTTTAGCGCCTTTACCACCGGCGCTATCGAAACTTTTGGTTAGCGTATATTTTCTTTATTTTGGCCGTGAAGTTGCCTTCAGATACCTGAATTGTCCAATGTTTCTTTAATCTTATGCGGCAAATGAGCGCTTGTTCTCAATATTTGCAACAAATCAATGCTTTAAAACTTATGAAATCCTTAATTTTCGGTGAGCGCTGGGCGCTCCTTTGGGGTACTTTTGCCAAGGAGTTTACGAGTCCCTCGGAGAATGCTAAAAACAAGCGACAATTCTGTTTCGGTGGATTTTACCGACTATACAGGCCTGCAGACGGTTGGTTTTGTGCCTGATGCTGCATCCCAGGGGGAAAGCGGCCCCTGAAAAGCTGCCAAAACGCCGCGGGAATCAAGTGGCGGAACCTTTTAATGCTTCGCCTGGTCGAAACTCCTTTTCCATTTACGTATTGCCCCCGCGTCACTAAACACCAAGATATGCAGCTCAAATCACTTCAAAGCTCTTCTTCTTTCTTTTTAGGGCCATGAGTGTTTTGATTTATGTGCCGGGCGCGGCTTATGTGTTCTCTATTCGCTGACAAAGAAGTGGTTCGATTTGACTAAAGTAAAATGAATTATTTAAATGAAAGTGATATCTTCCGGACGACGATAGAAGGGGCATAGCCCGACACGATTCGAGTTTCAAGAAAAATTAGGCTCCCCGGCGGGATTAGCTGATCCCTCGCAGTGCGATTGTCAATTGGCAGCGTGCTGGACTAGTAATCCAGAGGTTGCGGGTTCAAATCCCGCCGGGGAGCTCAAATTTCATTTAATTAAATACCTGCGACAACATCTTTCTTCATCTATTAAAGTAAAATGCTTACCGTTGGCCACTTTTAAAGGGCGCTAACAGCCCCTCAGGAGTGTTTGGGCTGGAGGTGGCTGCATTTGTCAATTTACCATGGTCTGAGCGACTCTTGAACCGTGTTCGGCTCTGGTTGAAAGACTTTGGCGTTTTGGAATCGCCAATTGGTGGTGAAATCAGATCCGGTTACCTCTACTACAGGACACGAAACTGGATACTTCGGCCGAGAATGTCATCATGATATGAGACGAAATAAAAATTTGCATTTTAGCTTCAGAAACTTAAATGACTGGTCGCAATCTTTAATTGCGTTGCTCTTGAACGCTTTCAATGATTAAAAAAAATGCTAAATTTTGAGTAAATTGAGTTTCAAACATCTCGTTCAAAAAGGCTTGCCACTGTAATATCCGGCAGCTCTCGTATTCCATTCTTGTCTATCACTTTGACTTGAAAATTTGGTAAATTCACCGTAAACCGAGAGTGAATGTTGCTGACGCATTTCTCCAGAGCTCCGTACGCAGTTTTCTCGCTGAGGTCTGAAAATAAATAAATAAAAATCGAGGAAGAGATAGAGAGAGTTCTCTCGATGGTTACACGGTTGCAAACCTGGCTTCGAATGCTCGCCGAGAATTCCCATCGACATCAAACCACCGATCCCATGGCTCGCTACCGGCACTTCCTGAATCGACCCAAAGGGATCGATGAAATAAAGGAAGCTCCTGTTATTCTCGCTCGAAAATCCACCGACTATAGTGTTCACCACGAATGGATTCTACGGTCACGCGAAAAAAATGTAATACAATCCAGTATAAGTGAACGTTAAACTGTACCCCTGAGCGTAAGGTTTCGGCGAGTGTGTGCCTAATAAAGTGTGGGATAGCTTTAACGTCCAAATCATATTTGTTTCTAATTGAGTACAGTTTAAAGTTCTTTGCGATGTACTCCCCGAACTGTTTTGAATCTGACGGATGACCGCCGACTGCCATTGAACAGTGTTGACCTAAGTCGTAAAATTTATCGCAGTCTGCGAATGAAAGTCGTAAGAAAAAAAAATCCATTCAAAATAAACAAAAATTTCGGCAATACAAACGATTATTTAGTCGAAATATGTTCGAGATGTGAGTTTTGTCACACGCAAGCATTGTAAATTGATTTCCTTTGATTCCCAGAACTGCCTCCATGATCCGTCGTTTTTTGTTTGTTTTTTTTTTGCCTCAAAATGGCCACCACGTTTTGAAACATGTGAGTTTCCACGATCGAGGCCCACTTATTTGTCATGTTTTGATGCCACCGGGATGCCACGAAATGGCCATTTAGGACGGACCCTCCACTATACGATGGCCTGACACATTGGTGATGGACAACGGTTCCAGAGCTGAGAAGACCATTTCTGATGACAAGACTACTGAGTTAATTCTGAAATGTTCGATTATCCAAATTAATTAATTAATAATGAAAGTATTCTACGTGAACAGGTTTTCTCGCTTTGCGTACTACCCTCCCGCCCCACAGCTAGTGCAAAAAAATTAAGAAAAACCTTGACCTGCTACATAATAGCTTTCTTTAGGAATGTAGGATGGAAATTTAAAACAAAAGGTCTCTCTTGATAGCACAAATATGGATCGAATCGATCATTGTTTTCGTACAGACTCTTCTCTCGCCATTCAAACTATTGTTTTGACGCCATGAAACCTCTCACTCAGCCCTCTTTCTCTCTCACTCCCTCTTTCAAATGAGGATGCGTCTTTTTTCCCTTCAAGCTCATTGCCGAAAAGTTATTATTCACACTATTGCCATGAATTATAACTGGATTAAAATCTTCCTATGCGTGTAATATTAGGACCGACTTCTCAAAGCCATACCAATGCCAACACCTCCCCCCCCCCTCTCGCCGTAACACCGACTGTCAACATTCTCGATCATCGAATAGTCCAACCTTGAATTGTTCAAAATCCTTTAGTGAGACAAAAAAAAAGCGAAGGAAATTCACTGTGAGCTTTGCAATGGCACTGTTAAGGGGCGGTGGAGGGTGGCCATCAATGTCACAGTTATCGGACTCATTAAACTGGTCAATTAAAAAAACTTATCATTTCGACGCGCGCCGCTAAATGAATACGAAATGACGTCAAAATAGCGAGAGTGAGCTAAACAATAATAAAATTTTACCGACGGGGACGATTAATAATTATGAAGTTTTACCACTTTGAAAGGTAATTTCACGTAATGTATGAGTGAGTGATGCTTTTCGATAACAGGGGTAATAAATTTGTGTACAATTGCAGGCTATAATGGAGGTAAACTGCGGATGATGTTATATATTTAAAATTAATCCATTTTTATCGTTCGCGGAAATCTGTAATTAAAATTCGGCCAGAAAAATCACAATACGTCCCCCCCACCCATCCACCTACGACGCCGCAACGCAGCTGTCAGATATTTGTTTCGAATAACCAGAATATAACCTAGAAAATCGACTATATTTGCCGGTTTCACGCATGAGTGAAGGGGGTGACGGTCAATTTTCTTCTCACCCCACCCCACTTATCATTTTCGCCTAATTTCTTAATTTTCTTTTTAAAAAATTAATAGCACAATAGCCCGAAAGCCCAACGTGTCTGGTTTCTATAACAGGTTTCTCAACAGCGTGGTTCGCTATTCTTGAGTGGTTTAATCAATTTGCGCTTTCGTCCTAGGACTCCGGGACCTAGGACACCAAAAGCTTAAAGATGAAAAAAACAAGGATTTTTAGATTTTAAAGCAGTGATTTGTGGCTAATATTTAGAGCAAGTGCTAATTTGCCACTAAATTCAACAAAAATACACAAATTACAGGCAACTGAATCGAAAGGAACCTTCGCGACTAAATAATTAAAGAAAATACGCCAACCCTAATAAATTCAAAACGTCCCTTAATTGGCGGCTACAGTGCTAATCTTGGGTAAGCACGCGGCAAAGAGTTACGAAAAAGTGTTTTCGCGGCTAAGTAAGTAGCAAAAAAGTGCTAATTCATGGGCAAACGGCGGAAAAAATCACCTATTGGCGGCTTAAAATTGAGAAAAAATAATTCGCGAATATAAATCGAGAAAAAAAGCGAAATTGAGCAAAATCAGTCAAGCTCAGTGAGCTCAGCACGCCCAGCGAATATTGAGAAAACGCCAAGTCATGGTTTCTTGGTGCAACTTCGCGAATAAATTGAGAAGAATCAGTAATTAGTAGCAGAAATTGAAGATAAAACGCTAATTCACGCGGAGCTATTTGCCGGAATTATTACAAGCCGCTAATACGTGGCTGAAACTGGGAAAAATCACAAAAATCTCTAATTACACTGAGTTAAGCACTCAATCGCAGTTAAACTTGAGAAGGAGCGCTAGTTGAAATAGGGAAAAACGCTAACTCGTGGTTCAATATGAGGAAAATCCGCTAATAAGCGTCTAAAATTGAGTAAAAGCGCTATTTTACATCTAAAATGAAGAAAAACGCCAATTCACGGATCAATTTGATAAAATCCGTATAGATTCACGGGTCACGGCTACAGTTGAGTAGAAACGGTAATTCTCATTCAAAAACCGGTAGCCCCGGGCTCTCTATAGGACGGGGCCCCTGAAAAAGCTTAAAATACAGAAAAATGAGTATTTTTAGGTTATCCATGGATGTAGGTAAATATGTGAAGAGGTCGTACGGTGGTCGAACAGCGATTTGGCTCCTATCTACGAATGTCAGTCTCTAAGACCTGGAGATACGTTGCAAATGATATCGGCAAAGACTGTGCAAGCTGAGACCTGATAGCTCAAATTGAGAAAATCCGCGCTCTCTTGAGGAAAATTTGCGGCTAAAAAGAGAGAATACACCGTGCCCCCCCCCCACAGTTTCGTTAGATCCTGTAGTCCAAGTGAAGAAAAAGTGCTAATTCTTGGCTAAAAATGGAAAAAATGCTAATTTGCAGCTTAAATTGAGTAAAACGCCAATCCTTGACAAAAATTTGAGAAAATTTCGCTCATTCACAGGTTTGAAACGCTACGACGCCGCTAGAATTAAGAAAAAGCGCTGATTCGCGGCTAAAACTGAGAAAAATTCTAATTTGCGTCAAAAACTGAATTATGTTTAATGTTATTAATGTGGCCCGCAAAATGTCAACATTCAAGAGTGTGCTGGCTGGTTGGAATGATGACTTACGATGACCTTACGAGATTTCAATCAGATCACTCCCCCCCCCCGCAACTCACAACAATATCATACCTACGCCACTGCCCGCAAAAATATAAGTTTTAAATACGGTTACGTAAAATTATGGCTATTATTAGCCGCGAATTAGCGCTTTTTTCCAAGTTTAAAAGCAATGAATTAGCGATTTTCCATATTTCAGCCGGGTATTAGCAATTTTGTTTACTCTTAGCCGTTGCTTTGTGAGCTGTGTTGAGTGCATTTAGTGGGTTTATCATTTTTAGCTGCAGACCAGCGCTTTTCCCCCGTAATTACCACGAATTTGCAATTTATCGAAATTTCAACCCAATTGGCCAGTTGATGATTAGCGATTTTGATGAATTTTACCCGCGAATTAGCTCTTTTTCTCTTATACTTTAGCCGCGAACTAGCGTTTTATACGAAGATTTAGCGATTTTTCTCAATTTCACCGCGAATTAGCAATTTTCCTTAGTTCGGCCGGGTATAAGCAATGCTGTTCACGCTTCGCCATGAATTAGCCGGCGCTACACGGTTGTATTCTCAATTTTAGCTGCATGATTCTTCTTTAGCGGTAAATTCTTCCCCATTTAAGCGACGAATTGGCAATTTTTCTTAATTTTAACCGAATTGGCGATGTTTCTCATTTTTAGCCACGAATTAGCGTTTTTCGTAATTTTATTACCGCGATTTGCGTTTTTTTTTTCAATTTAAGCAGCGAATTATTTGTCAATTTGATCCGCGAATTACCTATTTTTGCCACTTTTAGACGCGAAGTATTATTTTGATCTAGCGAATTAGCGATTTTTCTCAATTTTAGCCTCGGACTTGGCCCAATTATATGGACATAAGCGTTTTATTCTCAATTTTAGCCGCATATGGGCTGTACAGCCCGCAAATCAGTAATTTTTTTTTTTTGGTCATTGTCGGACTTTGGTCTGGAAGTTGCATTGACAAACGGCGAATGAGCGTTTTTTTTTGAAGTTTTTGAAGTCACGAATATTAGCTATTTTTCTAACTTTTTTGCCGCGTACTTGTGCTTTGAACTGCACTTCAGTGCATCTTCTCGGAATTTTAGCCCCCCCAAGGATCTACAGAAACTGTGAGGGGGGAGGGTCAGAGTAATTTCGGTGGTGGTGAATAAGTGAACGTTTTCCAGGCTGAGACTCAAATTCCAGTGTGGGTTGTAAAATGATTGAACGCGGTGCGTTCAAGAACCAACGTCTCAGATTCCCTAATGATAATAATGCTTCTTGTACCAGTGATGCACTTGTTTTATTATCTTTTTCTTGGTCTATGAATCTTGCAAATGGGTTTGTGATGGGGGGGGGGGTGAATTAACTGTTTCAAAGCCTTCCACTCCTCCCCATTAATATACACACACCTTTACCCCTACGCACATTATGTAGTCCAGAGTCCCTCATCTAACGAAAAAAAAAAAAAAAAATATTGGTTTTTGACTCCTTTCCAACTGGACACAATGAGAATCGCGCGCGCGATTGAATTATAATTATTTCGCGCGCGCCTTCTCAACAGCCCCCAATTTCGCTGAAGTCACTTCAACATATTGCACGACTGGATTTGCCTATTGATCCTTCCGAAACAGTTACTTTCGTGAATATCAAGAGTAGCGCTTTGTGTTCTAAAAATAGTTCCGGTATTTGAACTTTCAGAAGTTTATTTGTATTTTCTTTTCTTTTTTTTTTTTTTTAGGTAAGGACCCGATGACACGAACGGTTGATTTAATTTCCGATGTTCCGTGCAGCCTATAGTAAGTAAGCAAAACAACAATTTTCTACCTTTATTGACGTTAAAGCGTGACACCACGCGCCCTTCGAGAGATTAAATCGGTCATCTCCTCGATAGGAATTCATTCAAAAATGCTCATCCTCCCCCTTTCGCAGAAAAAAAAACAATGTCGCTCCTAGAACTCGGGATAGCCGTTTTTCTCGAGTGGAAAATTTTTAAGGTCCGTTTCGTCCCGTCTACTGCACCCATTCCCTCACCTATTAGCCATGAAGACGAGTACTACCTAGAAAAAAAAAAAAAAAAAAAATTGTCTGAGTTAAAACGGATGACTAAATACGTCCTTGGGTCAATCTACTTTTCATAATAACGAGTTTGTTTCCTTTTTCGTTGCCCCCTATTTAAAAAACTCATGTTCAAACTCTTCCGTCCGTTAATTTCCGCCGGTACCTAATCAACCAAAATGACACGAATCTCTGGAATTTGCGTGGCCCCCGTCTATTGTTTCAGAAGTAAAAAAAAAAAAATGTGCAAAACAATGTTTGTCGCTATTCATTCTGCGAACGGTCCATTATTTTCGCTTGATAAAAATACTGGGCGGGGGAAAGTTTGTCGGCGTTCTCTTTTTTTTTTTTGCTAAAAGGTCAAAGCTCTATGACGTGATTTTTTTTTTTCACCCATCAAGAGCTTTTTGACACCCAAAACGTTTCGTCTCTCTCTAGCACAATTTATTTTCATATTGAGAGGCGAAGCTTTAGAAAAAGAAAAAGAAGCAGAAGAAGATGAGTTGGATGAGGAGGAAAACAAAAAGTTTGTGCAGAGAGACCATCCCTCACGGTGTAGTTTCATTGCTCTTTTAAATTCATGAACCTTCCAAGGTCGAGGTGTTTAGCGTGTACGCGTTCAACAACGTTCTTTTGGTCCAAAGGGATTCACCGGCTCCGGTGCTTTGGAACAATCCAGGGTCGTCAAAAAGCCACTTCGTTAGTTCTTTTATGTGCGGTGTGTAGCGAGGGGAATGAATTTTATCCTTTTCTGAGCGTATTACTTGAGAACAATCACTTTGAGACAGGACTGTTTAGAAAACTGTACCCTGTTCCCCATGGTTGACCTGTATGACGACTAATTTATAGTTTTGAGGCATAAAATCCAGAACGGCATCTGAAATGTAAGTTTTTTCGTAGATTTTCGCGATAAATGTTCATTTTAGGGGAATAATTGCCTGATTCAGAGCCAAGACAACCAATAACGTAGCTAAGGAGTGAGATTTTCGGGAATCATTAGTCGCTTTTGAGCACAAAAACCAGATCTAGAGCCGAACACGGTAGTTTCCATTCTCGCTGAAATATTCCAGTTGCTTTTGCCTTAAAGACAGTTTCAGGGACGATAATTGCTGTATAAGGTGTCACGCAAAACAGACCCTGGCACGTATTCGCGCTATATTTGGGCAAAATGTTGCTCCTAATTTCTTTGAAGCGTCTCTTCCTCAATAAAATGGTAAATTGGCATCAACAACTCCCAATGTGCAGCTCCGGACGACAAACGAACAGAGATATTGTTTTCTATTGGTTAAAACTAACAATTTTAGGCCAGAGTCGACCACATGGGCTTTAAGTTTAAAGTTCCGCTTAAGCTGAGCTTTAGAGCTTATTAGCCCCAATCAGAAATTAGTATTTTTTTAAATACAACATCGTTTAAACCCCTAGCAACCCCTTGGCTCCGAAAAAAAACCCCAGGAAATCGTGAAATTCCCAAAACTTGAAATTAATTTGCACGCTATAAACAGGCTGCTCGCCATACTGCGATCATTCGCTAACGAACCTGTTATAGTGGCAGACCCCCCCCCCCCAACATTGGGAGCGTGAAAACGCGCTATTTAAGAATAAAACTGTTAATTGTGCACGAAAATTCCAGGTAGAAAGCTATTAAATTAACCGCAAATTAGAGCTTTTTCACGATCATTAAACACCATCTGTAGCCTCTATAGAAATGAGTCGGTTTAGCCATTTTTCTAGAGTGAAGCGTAAATTTCAAGTACGAATATGTTATTTTTAGGGCGAGAATAGTCACTTTTGCTATTTTTAGGGCACTAATCGTCAATTTTGAAAGCATGGAGGCTCAATTTGGCACATTTTTGACGCGCGGATCGCCGGATTTGCTCATAGGCCACATTTATGGAGTCATCGTTGTCAATTTTTTGGCGTGAATAGCCAGTTTTACGGCGCTAACTGTCAGTACGGCCATTTTCAGGGCGTGAATAGTCAGTTGTGTTATTTTCAGGGCAGGTATCATTACTTTTGGTATTTTCGGGTCCGCGAACGGTCAGTTATGCCGTCATTAGAGCGAGAATTGCCAGTTTGGCCATTTTAGAGCGGGAATTAATAATTTAGCCATTTTCCATGTGTTTAAATAGTAAGTATGGCCATTTTGAGGGCAGCAATCGCCAGTTTAGGCATTGCGGTTGGTTAAGGCGCAAATTGTCGTTTACCCTTAGGCGTGAATAGTATTACGTCAAGCCAAGGCGAGAACGGTCTGCGCGAATGGTCTATTTTGTCCTTTTCCCATTTTAGTTTTCATGGATCAGGCATTTTCAGGGCGCAAATTGTAACGTTAATTCATTTTCATAGGGTTTTTGAAATCAGTGTGGTCTTTTTATAGCTGCGGAATCGGCAGTTTGGCAGTTGGATATAAACAGTATAGCTATTTTCAAGGCGCGAACCGTCAGTTTTGCCATTTTTAGGGCGCAAGTGATCAATTCAAGGCGAAAATGGCCACTTTTGTCCTTCTTGGGTATCCGAATGGTCGATTTTGTAAATTCACGTGGCAGGTATCGTCTGTTTATACGCTTTTCTTCGCCTTGAATAGTCGCTCGAGCAGTTTTTAGGGCGCAAATAGTCCGTGAAGCCTAGCATTGTCAGTTTGGTCGTTTTTTGCACGCAAATGATCAATTTAGCCATTTTCTTGATAGGTATCATGATCTTCCAGGAATCTTCAGAGCCACGCGAATCGTTGGTTTAGCCATGTTTATTAGCGTTCGTGAAGTCATTTTTGCTATTTTTAGGGCACAAATAGTCAGTTTAACTATTTTCAAGGCGCGAATAATTAGTTTTGCGATATTTTGTTTTTGAATGGAGCCATTGCCGTAAAACATGGCATTTTAAAATCAAAAGCCAACACTCTGGAAATTTCATCTTTGGTTTAAAGAAAAAGACTGTGTGAAATTGATTTTTTAGGGGAGCCGATTCCACAAAATTGGTTTCTGACGAGCCAGTCAGATCCACGAAATTTGATTTTACAAAGAGCGAAACCAATTAATTGCATTTTTCAAGATGGCAAAGACGAAATTCGGGTATTGAAACTGTCAAAACCGTGAAATTGGGTTCTGCATCTGTATAAGCGGCGAATTAGTAACATTTGGACATTGAAAGTGCCTTACGTGTGGAAATGCTTTTTGAATGTGCCAATCCCGTGTGACTTTTTACTTTTTTCTGGAGTCAATCCTGTGAAATTGGCTTTCTGAGCGATTGAAAGCCAGGAAATTGGGTTCTGTGAGCAATGATTATTCACAAAAGTCAAACCTGCGTTTAAAATTGGGACGTGCCCCGGTTTTTACCATTTTTCAAGCGCCAAAAGTAAGAAAAGAAAAAAGAAAGGCAAAAAAGGGGGAAAAAAGAAACAAATATGCGGAAAAAGGTAAGTAAAAAAGCTAATTCAAGGCTATAAAAATGTTATGAAACAAAAAAAAAAGCCCTGATTCAGGGCTCAAATTAAGAACAAGGGCAAATTCTCAACTGAAAATTCGCAAATAATCATCCATTCGCGGGTAAAAATGAGAAAAGGCGCTAACTCGCATCTAAACGATCGAAAAACGCCAATTCACGGCTGAAATTTAGAAAAACGGCCAAGTCTTATTAATTAATTAGCAGCTAGATTTGGGACTAACGCTAATCCACGGCCAAAACAGAAATTGAATAACTGCTAACAACGAGAAAAATTGCTAATTTGCAGAAGAAATTGACAAAAAACGCTAATAAGCAGCTAAAATTCAGATAATCCTAATTCGCGAATAAAATGGAAAAGAATCGCTAATTAATTTGCGGCTAAGATTGAGACAAATCGCTAATTCGTGAATAATAAATTGGGGGGAAAACGAGCTAATTCATGAATAAAGTCAAGAAATAATATTAATTCGCGGACACAAATGAGCAAAATCCGGTTCACGGCTACAATTTGAGAAAAACGCAAATCCGTGGCTTCTGAAGGAGGCTCAAAGTTTTCTTGAATGAAAATTTGATAATGCCGGGTGAAAATAGTAAGAATTTTCATTTTTCCAATTGAAACCGCGAATTAGTGATTTCCTTCATTTTATCCGCGAATTAGTGATTTCCTTCATTTTATCCGCGAATTAGTGATTTGTATCAATTTTAGCTGTGAAGTAGCGTTTAACGCTAATTTGGTAGCGAATTATCATCTATTGTCTTTTTTACATGCGAATCGGCGATTTTTCGAAATTTCAAGTTGTAACAAAGCGCTAATTAGCGGCTAATATTGGGGGAAAAAAACACAAATTTATTCCGACTAAAATGCGTAAAATCGCTAATTTGCTGCTCAAAGTGAGAAAAACTGCTAATTCACTGCTAAAAAGGTTTTGAATATCGCTAATGTTGCAGCAAAAATTGAGGAAAAAGCCAATTCTCGTGGAAAAAATTGAAAACATTGCTAACAACGGGATGAAAAGGCTACTTCTTCGCTGCTAAAATTGAGAGAACGTGCTAATTCGCGGCTAAAAACGGATATAGCGTAACTAGAAGAAGCTGTAACTAGCGGCTAAAATTGAAGAAAAAAAAAATCGGCTGTAATTGAAAATACATACACCCATCTATGGGCATCTGAAGGCAACTTCTGGACTTGAACTGAGAAAAAGAGATGCCACAGCTAAAAATGAAAACAAATTCATAGTGCAGGGCGTAAGTTTTGAAAACCCGCTAATTTGTAGCTAATATGGAGAGAAATCATTAATTAGCGCAACTAAAATTAAGAAAAACGCTGATTTGTAGCTAAAATAGGGAAAAATCGTTAGTTCACGGGATGAAAACGCTTCTTCGGTGCTAAAATTGAGGGCAAGTGCTAATCTTGCGGCTAAAGTTGAGGAAAATAATTTTTTTCGCTGATAGGAAAAGCTTTTGCGTCTAAAATTTCAATTTTTGACTGTAATTGAAAATACGCCAGTTCACGGCTTCTGGAGGCATCAAATTTGCCGAGCGCAATTTTAGCCACAAGGCTAAAATGGAGAAAAATAGTACCTGCATTCAAGGCAAAACGTCGATCCAAAGACGCAGGCAGATCTGGCTAGAAGTTTTTATAGGCGATGAAATTAACCTGTAAGAAAACTGTGACATCGTAAAAAAAACCTTAATTTCCTCTGGAGCATTTCGGGGGCGGGACCAGACTGGCATTTTATCGGGATTACATTGGCATTTTTCAGAAGTGAAAGCTTTCTGGGTGGCGGAGACACAACATTTCGATGGTTTTGGAGGTTCTACACCACCATCACTACTACCACGTTATTTACTTGTTCTCGATTCACTTTTGTTTGGAAATAATACCAATCGCAGACTGGCAGTTATTGTATTCATCAATTTCAGCCTTCGTAATAAAAAATACTGAGAAATTGTGGGAATATGCTTTGGTGTAGGAGCAGGAGAGGAACCATACAATTTTCGTGTATACTATTCTAATCGTCTTTTTATCCCATTCCCCCTGGCAAGGTCTTCAGGTCTGCAGTTTGTACGAGGAATATTATGACTCGAATCCGGCGCGAGACAGCGTCGCGTCATAAATTAAATTTCGCGAAAGCTTACATATTATCCAATCGGGTTTAATTACATGCATCGTGAAACAGGCAGTAAAATAAAACAGCTGACAGCTACTAAGTTGCGTGCTCGAAGCACGTTCGAGGTTCGAGATAGAAGAAAAAAAAAAAAATGGAAGAGACAACAAAATTAACCGTGAAGGCTGTAGCGCATCTTCTTCTTCATCATCTTCTTTTTCTTCACGTCCTCTTCAAACCCAAACACAAACACACACAAAAAACTGGTCTTCTCGAGCTCGAAAAGACCTTGACATTAGCGCAGCGCTAACCGCTCATGACCTGTTCCTTCTCGGCGAGCTTCATCTCTCTCACCCGTTTCACGATTGACCCGAAAAACCGGGCGGCCGGTGTGTCAAGCGGTCCCCCTCTGAAGAAAAAAAATGTCAGAGGAAGTTGTAGGAGCTTCTTATTAAAACGCCTAACAAGTTTTTTTTTTATTCTTCTTCTTCTTCTTCTTCTTTTTCGAATCCCATTCTCCCCCTTAACGATAATTGGGAATCGTTGAATGCTGCAGGGATTAACTAAATGGGTAAAAAAAGAATCTCTGAACTACTTTTCTTTTTTAATTTTTCCGCAAACATACCCCTCCCCCCTTACTTTGCTCCAGGAAACAACTGTTACCGGCTTAGCTGTCAATGTTTTTTTTTGAGACGTCCAGAATGGCAATTCGTGAAAAATGAAGGGAAACTGCAAGGCGAACAGCTTTTACGCGCAATTTGCTTACTTTTATTTATGGGGTTTCATGCACAGATTAACGAGTTTTAATTTACTTTACTTGCTATAGAACAATTTCCTATTTAGATGAACGCCATTTTTTTTTTCTTGTTTTCAGGAAATGATTTGAAAAACGAAGAAGAAGAAAAAAAAACGGGGCTAAGTTATTTTAAAAGCTCCGGAAGTATTTTTACCCGGGGAAGAATGGGAAAAAAGAAGGTCGCGTTTCAATTTCTCACGTGATGATAAAAATCAAGCGACTTTTAAATGTTCCTAAAAACCAGGTAGTTTTGCACAAATGCTAGTTCAAGGAGCTTTGTCTGGAAAAGTGAGAGATAGGGAGAGGGAGAGAGAGAGCGAAAATAATTTCCTGTTAAAACAATCAAACAATTAAAATCGCAATAAGTGCCATCCCATTCCCCTCCATCACCGGGCTCCATCATGATAAATCTAGAACTTCACCCTAAAACTCAGATTATTAGGCCAAATATTGACGTGAAAATTCAAGTTGCCCCGGCAATTATAGGCCAAAAACGCCAGAATTGCAAGTAGTGTTCCCTTCAACGCGTCAGTGCAAAAATGCTTTTCATTTTAAGGATTTGCCGTTTCTGGAAACCCCAAGAAAAGCGATTTCGTCACATTTTGCCATAAATTAGGTGTAGTTACCAATCTCGATTCAATGAGAAATCGAATAAGTTGAGCGGCTCTAGTATATACTGACACCAGTTCCGCAACGGACCTCAAGAGCTGAAATTGTCATTCATTCAGTCAGAGTATTGACGGCCCCAGGCTGGCCGGATGCTTTGCCCGGGGCAGTCGCGTGCCCAGGACTTTTCCTTGGGAGGGGTTTTCAAGTTTTCGAATGCGGTTTATGAGTCCCTCGGAATGTTTAAATGTGGAATGCAGCCGAGCCATGCTAAAACTCATCCAATAGATGTCAGCACCCAATATCAATCGGGCCAAAATGAGCGTTTTGCGACGTCATTGTCGTTGGTTTCGGCCGATTTTTATCGTGTCGGGAGCGGCTCAGTGAGGGCCACGGGCGTCAAGGCTACTCCTATACGTATAGGACTTCTGCAGGACTGTCGTTACAACCCCCCCGGGTGTCTCTCTGCGTCTTCCACGCGGGGACACACGTTCCATTCTCTTGAGGGGCAAAAAATGATAGCTTCCTGCTTGATAAACCATCGTCAGTGTTGGGCGCGCGGATCTAGGAAGGGGCTCGGGGGATTCAACCCCCTCCTTCCGGCAGCGCTAGATGGGGTACTGGGGGGGGGATGGGTGGGTCCGTGGGCGTAGATGGGGTCGAGTTAAGGTTCTCTAGTCGAGTGGGTGTAGAGGGGTTGACTCCGAAAAAACGAGGAAATCGTGAAATTCCAAAATCTTGAAATTAATTGCACGCTATAAACAGCCTGTTCGCATGCTGCTGTTCGCTAACGAAACTGTTATAGTGGCAACCCCCCCCCCCTCCCAACATTGGGAGCATGAAACTAGCTATTTAAGAGTAAAACTGTTAACTGTGCACGAAAATTTCAGGTAGAAAGCTATTAAACCGGTAAACGTGACACTCTTAATCCACTATGTAGCCATTTTTAGGGCGGGAATAGACAGTTTGTCGGTGCAGCACGTCATAAAATAAGTCATAATTGAATGCGATGAGTCATCAGTTACGCCATCTGCAAGGTGCGAATGATCAATTCGGCTATTTGTATGTACGCTCGTTGTCTCTCGTTGCAGCGCCTCTCGTTCGACAGCGTCTCTCGTTCAGCCATTTTCAAGATGCGAAGGCTCAGTTTTGAAATTTTATAGAAACACGAATGCTCCGTTTAGCCATTTTTGGGGCGTGACTCGTAGCCAGTCGAGCAATTTTTGAAGTAGTCACTTTATACAGCCCTTAAGGTGCGTGTAACCAACGCTGGGAGGAGAGTTGGCAAGGTGGGGTCGGCCCATGTTCAGTGCGCAAACTCCAGTGGTCAGTTTATCGTTTTTAAAGCGAGAATGTCCACGTTGGCCATTTTTTAGTGCAGATAGCCATTTCGAAGGTGCGAGTCGTCATCAAACACCATCTGTAGCCTCTGTAGAAATGAGTCAGTTTGGCCATTTTTCTAGAGAGAAGCGTAAATTTGAACTACGATTATGCCATTTTTAGGGCGTGAATAGTCAGTGTGTTATTTTCAGGGCAGGTATCATCACTTTTGGTATTTTCGGGTCCGCGAACATATGCTTTCTTGACCTTGAATAGTCACTTTAGCAGTTTTTAAGGCGCAAATAGTCCGAGAAGCCAAGGCGCGCATTGTCAGTTTGGTCGTTTTTGGCGCGCGAATAGTCAATTTAGCCATTTTTATAGTGCATGAGTATTATGATCTTTCAGGAATTTTCCAGGGCCGCAAGAAACGTTGGTTTAGCCATTTTTAGGGTTCGTGAAGTCATTTTTGTTATTTTTAGGGCACGAATAGTCAGTTTAACTATTTTCAAGGCGCGAATAATCAGTTTTGCGATATTTTGATGCTAGTATAGTCAGCCTATCCATTATTGTATGGTCGGAATAGCTAATTTAGCTATGTTTAAGCAGCGAATGGCTCTCAAGCCATTTTTAGTAGATACAAGAACGCAATTTTTCAAGGTTGGTAAGTGGTATAAATATCATTGATGTCGTGGATAGTTACTTAACGGGGCTAAATGGCAAACTTTTAGAGCCAAACAAATCCGGTTTTTCTCGCTTCATTTGTTTGTTTGTTTTTGTTCTTTTAATTTTTTAGAGTTATTTACTTTTATTTTTGTTTTTTAGAGTTTTTTGTTATTTTTCAACTACGCAGGGCTGAAGTACTCTGGGAGGGGTTCTGACCCCCAAACCCCTACCCAAGGGCCCGCCACTGGCCCGGGGAATTTGTAAACGGCGAGTTTTTGGCCCCCTGATTCCACCCATGCGGGCTCTCACTTGCCGTAACAAAGTAGTGTAGAAGCAAAATGCACGGATCACTTCTCTCAAAATCAAAAATGCGGGCCATTGACTTAGTTTAAAGAGAAATTCCGAGGGTCCGGTTCCTTTCGAAAAACATAATTTTGCGTGGTTGACCCATTCAAAACCAATTTGACGTATTGGCTCACCAAAAATTATAAATTTTTCGGGTTTTGACTCACTTTAAGAGCCAAAATCGATGTTTCTGCGGCATCTTCAATAATAAAATGTTGTTGAGTTGGCTCGTTCAAACCCAATTTCATGAAGATGGCTCCCTGAAAAATCAAAAATCAACGCCACGTCTAGGGCAAAACTTATGCTAAAGGTCACTCCAAGGACAAACTTTAAGCGAAACGTCACATTGTGAGGGGGGGGGGAAAGGCCGCGCGGCACAACAGAGTAGACTGTACGCAAAATGCCACCCCGGTGGGCAAAACGCGCACCATTCGGGTAACGCTCGACCAAGAAACGCACGTGAATCGCCGCACATTCGAGGGAAAATTCACGCGAAATGTCGCGTCAAGGGCAACAATAAGTAAATGTGAAACGCTTCACCATGCAAAAGCAATGTTATGGTGACGCGTATATTGTCTATTTTATGAAAAAACTATAGTCGGTTTCACAAAGAAATTGTCAATTTCACGTCGAAATTGTCTGTTTTATGAGAAAACTATCAATTTCATAAGAAATCTTAAACTTATGAGCGTTAATGGTTGATTTTTTGTCGAAATTTTCAGTCTCAAAGGTGTCAATTTGAAGTGTACGTCAGTTTAATAAGAAAATAGTCAATATTGTATGAGGCATTGTCAATACAATGTAAAAATTGCCCTATTTTGTAAGGAAATTGTTAGTTCGAATGGAAATTGTGAATTTCAAGAAGAAATTGAAAATATTCTAGAAATCGTTAATTTAGGACAAAATTGTCAGTTTCACGAGGACATTGTCATTTTTATTAGCAAAATTGCCATTGTCAATTTAATTAAAAACTTGTCAATATGAAGCAGAAATTGTCAATATGACGTGGAAATTGAATATTATCCCCAAAGGTTTTATTTTTGGTCCTTGGAACTTGCTAATTGTGCGCCATGACTCGTTGGGCACTTGCTCCTTTCAATAGTTATTGTTAATACAGTAATTGTTGATCGTTTATTGTGGCTTTAAACTTGTTTTTTTTAGTATGAATATCCGATCATACGCGGAAATGATCAATTTTAAGAAAAATTGTCAATTTTATGCGGAAATTATCAAGTTCTAGAGGAAATTGTCAATTTTATGAGGAAATTACCATTTTTATGAGTAGGTAGACTAGTAGATGGTTTATTTTATGAGGAAATTGTCAATTTTATGGGGAAAGTCCAATTTTTGAGGAAATTGTCAACTTTATTAGAAAATTGTCGATTTTATGCGAATTTGTCAATTTATGAGGAAATTGTCAATTCATGATTAAATTGTCAATTTATGAGGAAATTGTCAGTTTATGAGGAAATTGTATGTTTTTTGAGGAAATTGTCAATTTTACGATAAAATTGTCTATTGTATTAGGAATTTGTCAATTTATGAGGAACTTGTCACTTTTATTAGGAAATTTTCAACTTATGAGGAAATTGTCTAATTTAGGAGGAAATAATAAATTTTAAGAGGAAATTGTCAATTTTAAATGGAAATCATCATTTTTATGAGAAAAGTGTCAATTTTGTTAGGGAATTGTCAATTTATTAGGAAATCGTCAATTTTATGTGGGAATAATTGACGTGAATAGACGTTTTTCTTCCATTTTTCGGTCGCGGGAAGACAGATTCCGATGGGCTGACGCAAGAAATCATTTCGTGATGGGTTTCACTGCACCAAAAACCTTATTGCGCGCTACTGGCCTGTTTAGAACATTTAGAAGGCAATTTCTGTGGAGTTGGATTGATAAAAAACGGAAATATTCTCGAAAATATTCTCAACGGTAATGCCGTTTGTCTGTGTTGGGGGGAAGGAGGCAAAGTAGGGCATCAATAAAATTAAACTTACTGTAAAAACGGTAAATTTCTCACAAAACTGTCAAACGTGAATTGTAACCACAATATTTCGCCCTCCCATGCCCGCTATTGCTGATTCCTATTTTAGGAAAACATTTTTAGAACTGACAAGGCGTAATTAATAATCGTGAATATGAGAAAAAGGGGGGGAGTTCCTCTCGTGTCAATTCTTAACTTGAAAAATAATAAATAATAAAACCAGCCAGACCGTATACCGGGAACAGACAAAACCGCCGGCATCGGCCATAACCCAGTCGTTCCGGCTCAGAAACTGACCAATATTTCCACTCGGGTCGATGCTTATTCAGCCGATGAGTCGTAAAAACTGGCGAATTCCTCTTCTCCCATCGCGAGAAAACAGATTGTTTGTCAATGAAACTAAAAGAACGCTTTCTTGGAACGTGATAATTCGGTTAGATTTAGCGAGGAAATTAAATTATTTCAGTGGAAACATTCCTAGACTGTCAATTATGCGCTGCGTGGATAGTTGCATTAGTGAAGGGGGCGTTCAAGTATTTAAGAGACCATCGTTATCCGTTATTAAACCGTGGCAGTTTCCTTGACTTTATTAATCCCTCTTTGATAGGAACTGGCGGGGGAGGGGGGGGAAGTAGGAAGTCAATCGAATTTTACAACTAAAAATATTATAGGTCAAGAACTTCATTTCGAGCTTCGAGACCGCAACCGGAACTGCATAAAAGCGTTCTTCAATCGAAGAATCCAATTTGTTAATTAGCGGCAGCAAAAAATAAAAAAAAAACATTGAAAGTTTTGTGTGTTGGTGATGGTGGGGGGGAGGGAGGTTACGTTTTTTGCCCCTTGCCCAACACGGTAGGAACATTTTTCTCTATGCCGCCGGACTGGGGGACGCGGCACTGAATAATTTCGAGAACAAAACGCGTGTAATTGTCGATTGGACTTTGTTACAAACATTTTTTTATCGCTTTAAAAATTCTGCAAATCAAGGACATCGTGACTGACGGGGAAATAAGTTAATTTAATTTTTTAACACGATCAATCAATCAATTTGCTGTAGGAAATAATTCTTTGACAGGCGGTACCCTCAAGTTGGCACATTTTTTTTTTTTAGCACGTACGCCCATGTTTTAAAGACTCTTTATAAAGGGGTGAGTCGTCTCGGTGGCCTTTTGAAAGGTTCGTGGGGGCAAAGTCCTCTCATTCGATTTTTCAAGTAAAAACGGACGGTCCCCCCCCCCCGCCACCAACCTTCTTGGACCGCTACAAGAACATTCTTGAATGGTTGTAGTACTGATGGCGATTAAGTCGTAAAAAGTTATACCTATCTCTCAATTTAAATCGCGTTACGAAATATCATCGAGTTCGTTTATGCAAAGACGGAAGACACCCTCCCCCCCACACCCTGGGCGTATAGACTTGCCTGGCTTTTCAGGCTCATTTGCAAGTTTAATTCGCAAGCAAAACTGGAAAAATTCGATATTTTTTTGAATCTTATTATATCGTTCGGATTTTCTTCGTCTATAGGCCAACAACCGTTGAGTTGAGTCCTGAGGGAAAGAGGCTCTGCCTCCGCCCTCGCGCCCAGTCGAGATAAAAATCAAAACGTTTTGAGGCAGGTCATTAGCCAAAATTACGACGAGGAACGTAATTTGCGCTGCAGAACACTTCAAAGTCGTGATGATGAGCTTGTGGGAAAGAGGAGGCGAGACAAAATCGTCTCTTTACGGCTTGTGAGTGGGAGTACCCAAAGCAAAGCGACCACAATTATACATTTTTCATTTATTTGAGCGAAACAAAAAACAAATCAATTTATTTTATTCTTGTGTCCTTTATTAAATAATAAATTTCAAAAGAATTTTGCCTGTTACCTCCCCTGAGCCTCGGGGGTCGAACTCATATCGCAGTTTGTTTAGTCACGCGGTACGAAGCTATTATATCAAAAGAATGGCTTCGTACGACTCCTCCCCTCCCTGCACCATTACAATACAATTTACGATAAGCTCATCATCGCTCCCTTGGCGGTGGCTTGGTGCACGATGTAGTATTAATAAAGGTATAATATAATCCCCCCTCAGAAAAGTCAAGGACGGTCGTTTTATTCCCCGCGTGATGATGATGCTCGCCAAAATAGTCTCATCCTTTTGACTACAATTTTAAACAAAAAAAAAATCCGCCCCCCCCCTTTCCCACACACCTATAATCCAATTTTGTATGCAAAGGCGCGCTCGCCATTAATTTGTTTTAATTCGAACAATGCAAAAAAAAAAAACAAAAAAACAACGTTCTCCCCCTTTAGAATACACAAATGCGTGGGACTTATCAAACTGCGAGCTTTAAATGCGATGCTCGCCCGGGCGTGTGAAGGGGAAATCTCTTGACGTGACAACTGTAACGCGCGCACATCTTCCGGTCGACGTAGGCATATTACAACTTTTTTCTTTTGTCCTTGCGGATTTTTCATCGTCGGAAGCTGCCAATGCCGCGAGTGATTTGGTTGAATAAATGAGAGAGAGAGAGAGAGAAAAAAAAGTAACAATGGGAGCGTATTAAATTAAAGCCACGAGAACGAAAATTATCGCGAAAAAAAAGAATACCAACCTGTACAAAAATAAAATAAACAAAGAGCCCCTCAATAAAAGCTCAAAAAGTATTGTTCGTAAGAATATTTTCACATTCTTGTGGAATTTGGAAACCTTTGAAATGAAAATTGTTGAATTTACTCAAAGCAGAAAAAAATATTTTCAGGCCCTAAACCGTCAAATGATTAAGACGGCAGTTGCCGCGGATCACCGGTTTCCGGTCAGCCGCGGTCAGTTTCGAATGAAACGGCGGCGCAGGCACACAATACATCGGTCTACCGCGGTTGGTCATTTATAGTGTAGAGCAGTGGTTCTCAACCTTTTCACGGTCACGCACCCTCCTTCCCCATCCATGGCCCATGAAAATTTGTTGCGCCCCCCCCCCTCCACAATTGCATCGTACTGTTGTTTTTTTTTTGAAACAGACATGTTAAAGACCCGAAACCAGAAAAAGCATCGATTTTGGTCAAACCACAAAGAGACGCACTCGTTTTTGGCCACTGGCGCACTTTTCAGAACGTATAAAGACAGTGGTCACGTAATCGAAAACTCGTAGATGCAACGAAGAGTCTCCACGCCCGCGGACCATGGTTGACCGCCTTGGAGTTGATAAAATTGACAGGAAATGGCAAGGCTCATTTATGACCACAGCGACGCTGTAATTACAGTGAAACCTTCAACTACAGCAACATCTCAAGCACAATGAAGGCCCAGCCACAGCCCCAGCAAAGGTCCAACCACAAGCAAGCTCAAACTACAGTAAAGGTCCAACTACTACAAAGGCCGTGCCACTGCAAAGGTCCAACCACAGCCAAGCTTAAACCACAGGTAAGGTTCAACCACAGCAAAAGTCCATTCACAGCAAAGGTCTCAACCACAGCAAAGGTCCAACCTCAGCAAATGACCAACTACAGTGCAAGGTTCAACCACAGCAAAGGTCCAACCACAGCAAAGGTCTCAACCACAGCAAAGCTCCGTCCACAGCCCAGGTCTCAACCACAGCAAAGGTCCAACCAGGATTGTGCCTTCTTCCCGCCCCGGTGGAACGCCCTTTAGGGCGCAGTACCGGGAATGCCGGACTTGGCGGCCGGGAAGTGACCCGGCACGTGCAGGTCCTGGTTTTCTCCACCCCACTCCCCGTCAGCCGTGCCAGCTGGTCAAAACTGACACGTTACCGGTGTGGACCGCTTGGCAGGTGGGGAGTTTTACAGGTGAAATGTGAGGTGGAGAGTGATACCTGTATTGTTCGGAAAGGTGGGGGCACCGGGACCTAGAGCTCAGAGATTCCGCGGACGGGAACAAGCGGCGGTCTGGTAGAGGCTCGGAGAGCGAAGTCGACGATGAGAGCGTGACGGTGATGATGAGATGCGGTGGTCACCGGTCCTCTAGGTCCCAGTACCTTGGGTATCCGAGGCCGAGAGTTGGCTGGTGGAAGGGTCACCAACATTTGCCATTGTTGGGCCTGTGCCCCGACGGTGGTACCAGGCATTAGCGAAGGCGAGGAAACGACGGGCCGACGATTTTGTTGCGACGAGAAGACGCAGGTTTTGAGGGATTCGCCACAGGTCCCTGATGTCTTGATAGAGCGGGCAGCGGAAGAGCACATGCTCCGCCGTTTCGGCCTCGCCTCCGCATGGGCAGTCGGGGTTCTCTCGGCGGCGGTGGAAGTGGAGCTTGTGGTTGAAGGAGCCGTGTCCTGACAGTAGTTACACTGCTGGGTAGCTGAGAAAGCGCCACTTCCATCGCAGGCGCTCCTCGATTACTGGGATGACGTCGTGGGTGAAACGGCCAGTGGTCCCGTTGTCCCATTCGCTCTGCCAGCGAATCAGAGCTGCTCGATGGCACTGTTTTTTGTACTCGGCTGATTCGAGATCTGTAGGTATGGGGGCCAGCCATTCGAGAAGTTGATGGTCGGTTCCTAAGAGGCGGGCTCGTGTGGCCGTGCGGACGTCCAACTCCAAGTCGAGCGGCAGGACTCCAGCCAGGACGTGGAGCGTCAAATGTGCCGTAGTGCTATAGGCGCGGAGCGCGGCAATGAGGAAGCGGCGTTTGGATCGTGCGCGCTTGTTGACGGTCCGCTGGGCGTGCTGCCGGCCACCAGGTGACACACGCGTATGTGATGCATGGAAGAAATACGGCCTTACAGTTAGGCCCCCATCCTCGGCCCGATATCCCTCGGAGGAAATCGCAGCTGGCGGTGACTGTGCGCGCCAGGTATGCCATATGTTGTGTTGGCCGTCCCGATCTCATGAGCGTGACTCCTAAATAGTGCACGGGGTGCACGAGCGGCATGTTTCGGTTGGAGGTGGTCCGAAGGTGCCGCTGTGCAAAGGTCCAACCACAGCAAAGGTCCAACCACAGGCAAGGTCCAACCACAGCAAAGGCCTCAACCACAGCAAAGGTCCAATCACAGCAAAGGTCCAACCACAGCAAAGGTCCAACCACAGCAAAGCTCCGTCCACAGCCAAGGTCTCAACCACAGCAAAGGTCCAACCACAGCAAAGGTCTCAACCACAGCAAAGGTCCAACCACAGCAAAGGTCTCAACCACAGCAAAGGTCCAACCACAGCAAAGGTCTCAACCACAGCAAAGGTCCAACCACAGCAAAGGTCCAACCACAGCAAAGGTCCAACCACATCAAAGGTCAAACCACAGCAAAGGTCCAACCCCAGCTAAGGTTCAACCACAGCAAAGGTCCAACCACTGCAAAGGTCTCAACCCCAGCAAAGGTCCAACCACAGCAAAGTTCTCTACCGCAGCAAAGGTCCAACCACAGCACCACTGCAAAAGTCCAACCACTACAAAAGCCTGCAGTGCCGACTGCATTTCTCAATTATTGAGTATGGGCTGAGGGACGCAGGGGCAGCGCAAAGAAACAAAAATGTGATGTTTCTGAAGTTTCCTATATTTGTATGGTCGGTCTCAACCTTAAGGTCATGGAGACAAGTTCACGCCCCTCCTGGAAATCGCTTGCACCCCTCCCCCCTACGGTGGCACGCCCCCCAGGTTGAGAATCACTGGAATAGCGCAGAATATTCGCGGTTTTTAGTGTACAATTTTGTAAGTGTCGATAAGAACTCCAAAGTTATTAGCGAAGTGGCTAATTTTACCCTAATCGACTGTTAGTAATTAGCGATTTCGGGTGATGCGAAAGTGCCCCAGCTGAAGCGTTGAACGTATACCTGATCCCAAAGTCACAAAGCGGAAAAGCCACTTTCGCACTTCCTAGGCAAATATCCACTTTCCAGGTACAAAAATAGCTATTTTCTGGGGGCATAATTGTTGAAATTTTCGACTTTAGCGGATAAAATTTCAGTGCAACGTCTGATTTACCGAGTTTCCGTATTTAATGGGACACCTTAGAACCCAAACAGGCTAGCGAATCTTGGATTTCAACGAGCCGCGACTCCATCAAATTGCTTTTTAAACGGGTCAGCAGCGTGATAATCAGATTTTAATAAAGTCAAAAGTGAAACCCGCGAAATTGCTTTCTAGCGCGTAAAATTGGTCTTACTGTCTAGACGACTCAGTCACGGACATAACAGGATTGCTCCCCTCCTCACCACACCACCCCTAGTTACAACTGTGAATTCGAGGGGGATGGGGAGGCTGATATAAAGAAATTAAATTTTAACGCTCCCTGCGTAGACTCCCGGGTGGCTCAATGGTTTAGAGCACCTGCTGTGAAACCATGAGGTCGTGGGTTCGAATCCCGCCTTGGGAGCAATTTTTTCTCAGAGCTCGAAACCGAGAGCTGAAAACCACACAAATTTGGGTTTTGAAAGCCTGAAAATCAGCGAATTGGGGCAGACAATAACAAGATATTCGTGTAACTTTGTGGCTACGATGCCCACACGCCCTTAGTGTTCGACCTGCCCAGGGTAGCCGGTTTTACAGCAAAGAAGTACGGGAAGGTTTCGAGGTTCCTTAAGAAAATTCCCAAGTTTCTGCATGGAATGTTCATTCCTCTATACACGCTCCTATATGGTCACCCCTCGATTATTTCTGATAGAGCGCAGCTGCATCATAAATTGAATCGCACGCCAAGTTGTCAGCGATAGCACTACAAAAAACTCTTATTTTTCCACGAAATCCGAATATATTCGATACATTAAAAGAGAAAAGTTAATTTTAAATCACGGTAACAACCTATCTAGGATCTCGCGGATCTGCGTCCGCGGCATTCTTCTATTTTGCACGAATCCTTACGTAATGAAAAAAAAAACAGGAATCGCGCGTTCAACCGACGCGTACACACATTTTAACTCTTTTACCGTGTCAATAGTTCTACAAAAATTCTTTCAGTTACACAATTTTCGTAATATCAAAGGCAACGAGTAACATCGCCGTGATTTCGCTGTAGCGCTAAAAGACACTCCTCGCGTCTTTTCTTTTATTCGTCCGACTGACAACTTTTAAAAACCAATTAGACAGGCAAAGTTTTGACAAGACAGATAAATAAAAAAAAAGGTGGAACATTGCGCTTGACCTCGAATTTTTCACCTTTATAAAACTTTTGACAAGTCTTTTTTTAGACAGATATGAAAATGTTTCATGAAATAACAACATCCTTGTGGTTTGTCACAAACTGTTACCGGAATATTAGCAAATAAATTAACTGAATTCCAATTTTTAAAAAAGCCTCGCGAATTGTTTACCCGCCCTACATGACTCGGAATATTCAAAGGCAAAAAAAAATCTTTTTATAGACTTGTTTTGCATGAAAATTTGAAATTCAATGTAAAATGTTGTAAATCCTACGAAGATCTGATTGAATAACGTGCGTTCTAATTATACAGTGTTTCTTAAACGCGACCGAGTGATCATAATCTTTCAATCCGGCCAAGGGACCTTTAATATGCTTCAGTAACTCCCCTTTTTTTCGCCCCAATTTGACAATCAATTGCTCTTTTGTTTTTAGGTCTCACTTTTATTACAAGATTTTTTTTTCTTCTTATATTAATGAGAGTAAAGGTAAACTGTAGCCTCTTTCCGCCAACATCGCGTGACTTGGAAACGTATAAAAACTATTTTTTTTTTTTTTTCTACGGACGTCTCTTTTGGGATTCTCCCATTGAAAATTCTGTTCATTGCCAATGTCAAGGTCACTGCGGTTACCGCGTTTAACAACAATAGCCCTCACAGGGGAAGATTTTCTTCTTACGACTATTGAATTAGACGTGCCTTATTCATGTGGTCGTATTGGCGATGTGTCGAAGGAGGAGGGGTGTAAAAGAAATGCCACCCCGTTCCAGGAAATAACTAAAGCGTTCAATGCCGATGTTTTTCTTTTTTTTCTTTTTCTTCAGTTCCTCTGTTGTCTTGTTTGAAGTGAGCGTGTTTGACTGGATCATTTATACGTATTGATGTTGTCTTTTTTATACATAATGGAGAAGATGAGTACAAATACAAGCGTAAACATGAAAATTTTGCGTCGTAAACGCGACGACCTCAGTCATGTCATTCCAAAAGATTTTATTGAACAACAAAAAATCCTTGAGAGTAATGTTTTTTTTTTTGTGTGTGTGTATGTGTAGTTTTCTTACTTCTTATAGCAGTCGGAAATGTGAATTTCCTGTAACTTGAATGACAAACCGCAGTAAAAACGTGTGCATACTTGTAATACATCGTTGAAACAATTTGAGGGAGAACTGGTATAATCCGTGGAATAACTCGAATTTTCTGTGAGTAAGAGTTGGAAGGGAGGGGGTGGATTAATCACGTTTATCTTTCTTGTCCACTTATATCCGTGCGCTGTTTAACGCATTGGTGAATCAAAAAACATCAATTTGGTGGACTAATTTACATTGATATTTGGCCTATAGTAAAGGTTCTAAGCCGTAAATTCAAGTTCCAGAGCCTCATGTTCACTTTCAGGCCTTCCAGGGTAATACATTTTCGGTGCCTGCAGAAGCACCGTCAGTTTCTGTGGCTGTTTGGCCAGTTTCAAAACCCCGTCACGTAAACTGATGCGCTACATTACAAGAATCTCCTCTGAACCTACTGGCGGGGCCTGCGTCTCTACCGCGGCGCGGGGTCTATGAAAATAAGCATGAACTCGTTTCGCGGACCCACGAGTTAGTGATTTCCTTCAATTTTAGCCACGAATTAGCATTGTCATTCATTCAACCAATGTCAACCATAAATGAGCGTTTTTGTACCGTGAATTAGCAACTGATCTTTTATCAATGAATTAGCGTTTTCCTCAATTTTAGCTGCCCATTAGCGATTATTTCTATTTTTAGTAGTGAATCACCACTAGTTCTCCATGTAAACAGCGAGACAGCGTTTTTATTTATTTTGACCGCGTGAATTAGTTATATTTTTCTCAATAATAGCCGTGAACTAGCGTTTTCCTTAATTTTAGGCACGAATCAGCGTTTTTCTTGACTTCAGTCGAGTTTTTAATTTGTATCCGCGAGAATGTAACGTTTTTTTCTTCACTTTATCTGTGAATTATCGCTTTTTCTCAATTTCGCCCTTGAATTAGCGATTATCCGCGGTAATAATTTCATCTACATAATAGTATAGATAGAGGCATTTATGATGGACTTCACCCCCGGGAGTTAGGGGTTGAGTTACGTTAACTCAGAATCAGGGCCGTTTCTAATAGCCCTCGCGGGGCCCATGTTCAAAAATGGCGATTCAGCCATGAAACTGCGGGATTTTTTTACGTTATAGCAGATTAAACCGAACAGTATTTTTCACTTTTATGGAAAGGATATTTTTCCTAGTCCGGCCAATGAAATTATCTGTCTGTTCGGCTCTGTAGCCGTCAAAAGTGCCTCTAATAAGCGGCTGAAACGAAGGACTTGGACGGGGAATGTTCAAAAACTTGGTACTAATCGAAAGTGGAAAATTGTCGAACTGCAGAGGCGGACAGCAAACACAGTAAGAGTGGCCTCTATTGAGACGCGTCGTTTCTGGGGCTGAAGTTGATCACGTTCAAGTTTCGTACCGAGAGATCCTTCAAGATCCGAATTTATTGGACTTAGCTCTTTCAAATAGTGATGGGGGGGGGGGGGTCCGTCTCAATTGAATAAACAAGTTCCGTGGGTTCGGCTCTTTCAAATATCAATTTCGAAGGTTTGGCTTAACCGACAAGCCAATTTTGTAATTATGCCTTCTTCAAAAGACAATTTCGCGAGGTTTCCCTCATTCGAAACAGCAATTTCGCGGGATCTTTAAAAATCGAATTCCCAGGATTTGCCCCTTTAAAGCGTCAATTGGGCAGATTTCTCTTCTTTTAAAACCCACGATTTGGTCCACTTTAGCAACCAAATTTCTTGGATTTGGCTATTTAAAATGGACATTTCGGTTGTTTCGCTCAAATACGCCAATTTCACTTTCACACGTTTGGACCTTTCAGGACCCCTTTTTGTGGATAAGGTGCCTTCAAAGCCAATTTCGTGGATTTTCATGGTTTGGAAAATCCAATTTCGTGGGGCTGAATTCTTCAAAAACCACCCGGATTTTCTCTCCATTAAAAAATCATTATTTTCTGGGCTTGGGCATTTTAGAACACGATTTTTAATCGTTTCAACAGAAGTGCCTCAAAATTGTAAAAATTAAGCCGAGTGTAACTTCTGAACGATTATTTTGTAATTGTTTTTATTCCAAGCCCCCCATGGGTCGGGGCTCCTAGGCGGTCGCCCAACCTGCCTACCCCCTGAAAACGGCCCTGCTCAGAATTAACGAAAAAAATGCGTCACAGTTTATGAAAACAATGTTTGAGTTTGGTAACACTGAGTCGATGTGAATGGATGAAATTGCAAAAAAAAATGGGGGGGGGGGACTTGGACGATTTGAACAAAAATTTTTCCCGAAATAAATGTCATTTCTAGCTCAGTGAAGAACAGGAATCTGCTTTCGCCGGACATTTTGAGTGGGACAATAGCTCGCACCGCTGCATACATACAAGGAATCTTTCAGGTCCGGTTAACAAACCATATGGCCCTGTTCACAAGCTCTATGCTATGCGTTTGTGAAGCCTAAGCAACCTATCAAAATGCTTCATTTTTCGAGAGAATTTTTGTTTGGTTGCATACGCTCCACTGACGCACAACATAACTCGGCTGACCAACCGAATATTTCGTGTAATTATTGAATTATTGGTAAGATATCACTTTTTGGTCTCGCACAGTCAATGTCCCGCTGAAAATGTCTGGTAAAGTGACAAATGTGATCCATGGATGGCACATCATGTGATGTTAGCTTCGCCAGAGATGTTCGAACCATCCATTTTTTTTTGCAATTTTATTCTATCACCAGCAACCAAATAGTAAGAAATGACCCTCGCCAGACATGTTCAGATGATTTGATGTCGGGGCACAAATTTTGCAAACTTCGAACGCTGTCGTCCCACTATGTCCCAGTGAAATTGTCTAGCGTTTGTTACTAAGGAAACCTCTCTAGTCGTATGGTAAGCCTTTACAAACGCCAGACTCGATGAGGTGATACGAAAAACGATTTTTTTTCTTGTCATTGCCTTGCTTGGTTGTCCCGCTAAACATTTCTGGCGACGAAGCAGGCACATTTGCTTTCATTGTTTCATGCGCGAGTGGGGCCTGGCCTTTGCCCCACTCCTACGCCTGCTCGAGGAAGCGGAGTTCACCAGCCCAGCAGACGACCACCAATGTATCCGCCAACAAGTCAAACGGGTAGACGAACTCACCTCGACCTGGTGTAGACAAAACCGGCTGACTATATCGTACACAAAGTCTCACCTCAGCCTCTACCGGGGACTTTCTCTCTTCCCCTGTCAAAGAGACATCGCACTGTCCCACAGTCATAAGCGCCTTGTCATCGCCAACGCTGTCAACTACCTAGGAATTGTGTTTTCCTGAGACCTGCTTTCCGTCCCTTCACATAGGACACCTAGCCGCCAACATCAGTGAAACTTGCTCCTTCATGAGAAGCATCTCTGGACAAGGATGGAAGGCGTCCTTCTCAGCAAGGCTGCTACACTACTAGACCATTTTCCTCCCGCGGATCACCTTCGCTTGTGTGGTCTGGTGGCCTCGGGCCACAGCGACTGATAGACGACGGTGTGCACTCCATCCAGCGACAGTTCCTGATTGCCACGCTTCGAGGGTACTCCACCACCGCCCTTCATACCCGTCACGTCCTGGCTGGGGTGCTGCCCTTCGAACTCGACATAATGTGCCGCTACCCGAGCGAAGGAGCTAGGAGTTGAGCGCGCACCTCACCTCGAAGCCATACGACTCGACTTGGATGAGCAGAAGTATGCAACCTGCTGCCGTAATGCGGCCATATCCGCCAGTCGTCTTTTTGTATGTTAAAAAAATGAAGCGGTTCGTGGGTTGGGATTTTTGCTCCCGATACGTTGCGCTGCTCTACTATGAAAGTAGATCACCCGCTAAATTCAAAAATTATACAAAGTTAAGTGTTGGAAAAAACATATGGTATCAAGATAGATATCACGCTACAACTTCAAACCGAAAATAAATATAATAATTTTTGTATTTGGCGGTTTTCTCCTTTTTTATGCTTAACGGGAGCAAAAATCCCAACCCAAAATAAAAAACATTTGCTGTCCAGCTGATCTCCGGACACGGAAACTTCCGCGAAGACCCTTTCTGCCCCTGTGGCCAAGCCGATGAAGAAAATGCGGCTCATGTTAATCTGGCACTGCAGCATCTATGCCGAAATTCACGCTCGCTGGCGAATACCACCGCTGCCTCAACACCTCATCTCCATACTCGAGCCACCGCGCAGCGATTCCGTGGCTTTGCTTATGCCTATGAACCCGCAACTGTGGATCGCCTCCACCGCTCTCGAACGGCCGCCGCACAACACCTCCAGATGCAGAATACGCTGAACACCGGTCGTGACTCCTCTCACCAGGATACGCCAAACAGCGAATAACTCACCGAATCGACACCAACATCAACGACACTGATATCTTACGCGTATCTCTCCGCACCACCAAAGGTCTACCTGTAAAACTCGCCACCGCCAAGCGGTCCACACCAGTAACGTGCTCACCTTGGCCAGTGAGCACGGCTGACGGATAGTCTTAGGGGTCCTTTCGTCGCTCAAGTAGTAGTTTCGTGCATTAAGAGCAATTTCTGAGGTTTAATTGCCTTTTTAAAGCTGATGAAAATGGTTAAAATTTAGAAAAAAAGCGCTAATTCATCGCTATATGTGAATACACCGTTTATTTGCTGCTAAAACGGGAAAAAATTACTTCTTTTTTCGAAATAAATTTGGGATTTTTTTTTTCATTTAACAGGGAGATAGCTCTTTTTCCCCATTTTATAATCGAATTAGTGATTTTTCTCAATTTTAGCAACATAAATACGCAGTTTACTGCTGAAATTGAGACAAATTGCTAATTCGCTTCTAAAATAAGGAAAAAGCGCTAGCTCGCATGGCTAATTGTAAGTGTCGTAAAATCGCATATTCATGGCCAAAATCAAGAAGTGCTTATTCTGGATAAAAATGAGAAATGTGCTAATTCATTGCTAAATGTGTGAATACATCACCAATTCGCTTGGTAGTATCAAGAAAAAGCGCTAATTCACTGCTTAAATTGAAAAAATTGCTGATTCGCGGCTAAAATTGAGAACAATTGCTAACTCGTGGCTAAAATGGGGGGGGGGGAGCGCTAACTGACATGCCTAAATGTGAAAAAATCGCACATTTCAAGGCCAAGTGCTAACTGACGCTAATAATGAGGACAAGGGCTCATTTAAAACTGAAATTGAGAAGAGGAGCTAATTCTCGGGGGCTAAAAATGATAAGAGTGCTAATTCATTGCTAGATACATGTGAATGCGACATTGCCAATTCCCTGGTAATACAAATAAAAAGCGGTAATTCGCTGCTGAAACTGGAAAATCGATGATTCGCTGCTAAAATGTGTAGAAAAAGGGTTGACTCATGGCACGGGTTGAAATAATTTCGGAAACGCTCTAATTCGCGGCTAAATTTGAGCCACGAAAAGCGTTAATTTGCGAGGCATCCTTACTTATAAAGAAAAAATTGAGAAAATTCACGATTTCAACGGTTACTTTGTTACTGACATAAAAGTGCTAAGTCATGGCTAAAGCAAAAGAAATTGCTAATTTGTGGCTAAAATCGAGAAAAACTCATATTGTCGACTAAAATTTGTGAAAAGCTGTAATTGACCTATTGAAAACGATAATCGCGAGCAAAAGTGGGGGAAAAAAAACTAGTTCGCGTCCAAAATTGAAAATTCTTGCCTAAAAGAGGAAAAATCGCTATTTCACGGCAGAGGCGTAGCCAGCCTGATGATCTATGGGTGGACAGCTTCACGTGAGAACAAGCCAGATACATCCCAATGCCTATTGCTGGCTTATATTGGGGGGGGGGGGTGAGTCCCCAGAAAGAGAACTCGGTAAATCGACGAGGTAAATCGACGCAAGAAATCGTCAATTCGACCCCAGCAACAGAATTAGCACAGTTAAAGGGTCGTGAACCGTCAAAACCTATAACATCTCTGCTGTGAAACTGTCTTTTTGCATCGTATTTCGGAATTTCGGTCGAATAACTGGCGATTTTTCCCCCCAGAAGGTGATATTTTTTTAATTAAGCTTTTCGCCTTACTGGAAGGCCCTGCCTGGGATGGTAACTGCGGTATTTTAGTCCCCCAAACTGGAGACTCTTCCGTCGTAGAGGCGAATGGGTTTTTAGCAACAAAACCGCGTTTGTTGGCTTTTCCGCGGTAGCCGTAAAATTGGTTTTTCAGCAATTGAACAACCGCGATTGGGAATTCTGTGAGCCAAAACCGCGAAAATGGAATTTTAGCGAGAAAAATTCGCGAAATGGTTGGATGAAATCAGTGAGCCAGACCTGCAAAAATGGGTTTTTAGTGCGCAAAAGCCATGAAATTAGAACATCATAATTATTCAAAATGTATTTGAGCGAAATTCGGTAAAAGAGGGGGCCCACTGTTATCCCGGTCCCGCCGGAGCCCCAACTTCAATAAAGACGGCCGTGTTTAGGGGTAATTTTATTAATCTGCCCGGTTTTAGGCGGACGTGTACCCACCGGAACGCAATTAAGTGTGGCCCCCCGGTGCCTCTTAAAGAGTTCTACAATTCAGCGCTTTCGTGTTTTTTTTTTGTTTTGTTTTCGACCGATTTTATTGGTTCCGGGGATGAGAATAGAACGGAAACTGGAATTTTAGCCATTACACAACCTGAAAGTTATCAATTTAACCTCTGAAACGTTAAGTAGTACGTTTAGCGAGGAAACAGTCCGGATTTTCAGCACCAAAGCCATTAATTCGGCACTAGAAGCTTACTCTTCTTCAGAGAACCACATTACGCCCATAAAAGATCAATGGATTAACCCTCGACTGACAAGATGCCATAAAGTCGCGTTAAAAGAGAGAAGATTAAGATATAGCGCAAAAAATCAAGCTCTGCCGCTACTGCGAGCTCACGTGCTACCCACGCTGTTCCGTTCGGCAGTGCCGTTATACCGAAAAAAAAAAAATAAACATCGCAAATCCCCCCCCTCTTCCTCACTCTTTTTTAATGTCAACCTCTTCATTCCCCCCCCCCCTCACTAACAACCGTTCTCTTTTTGGTTTTCACTCGCTTAACAGGCTTCTTTTTTTTTCAAAAAACAAAAACGGTGGTACGGCGTCTCTCCTCATAAATTCGATAGAGTTCACGATGTCACGTTCTTAAATACATTCTTTCCCTTCTTCCCGCGCCGTAACACTCATTTTTCTTCAAGTTGTTCGGCCAGCCCCCAACGCCCCTCCCCCCACCCTCACACACAACTCGTTTGGGAGGACCCATTATTATATCCTAACATTTTCGTGAGTGCGGTTTCAAAATGTTGTTATTTTCCCGCCACCGTCGCAAAATTGGGTGGGTTGAGGCCGAGTTTCACCGCGATATACGACTAGAACAGTAAATATCCGCTCTTTTTTACGTGCATAGGATTGATCAAGCTTGAGGAGCAGCAAGGGGAGAGGGAGCGTAGCATCAAAAAAGCATGCACACCCGCAGTTGCGGCTTATTAATATACCGCACAGAGACATGAAACAAATTGTGAAATTCATTGTGGGACTCATCTTGAATTGAGTTCCAATTAATACAAATTTTAGTGCTTTCAAGTTCCTCGGGATGTTTCTAGGAAAACATAAAATTTTCCCGAAGTCTTTGGACGGGATATTTGTTCTGGTTAGCACTCGTTCAATATTTATAATCCGAGGAAAGATTCCCCAGCAGTTCATTAAATAAAAAGTGTTTTTAAAAAAACAACTTCAAATCCTTCTTTGACTCAGCGGGGAATGTTATTTTTCTTCGCTTCTGAGTTTACATTAACCCGATGGCTTCATTGTTTTGTCATGTAAAACAAAACAAAAAATGAAAACAATAGGAGAGCCGTATACAAAAAAAAACAGGCACTATGCGGAAGGAATTATACACCGGTCGCGGCTTTCTGTATTGGGAGCTACAGGAATTCCATTAGAGGGCGAAGTTCCTTTTTCCGGGCTCTTTTAATCAAATTGAGGCGAATATAATCACGCGTGATATACACAGAATTCATTATGTTCGTTTGGGTATGCATCCCCTTTCCTTCATCTGTGGATTTTGTGTTTTGCGTTGTTTTCCGCGTCTCGTATTTTATGAGTACGGAGCTTTTGACGTGATTTGATTCACGAAGTCCCGGGCTGACCATGAACCTCTCTGAACTGAATGTATCGAATTATTCATTTTTGTGTCATGTCTATATAATTAGCCGAGCCCTTGCTTCTATAAATTAATTAATTCCTTGAACTGTACGCTGGCAATCAGACGGGCCTTTTAAACCTGTTGACTATGTTGTTTATCTCGTACCAGGTGCGGATCCCAAAGTTTACTCAAAAGAGGATACGCGCGGCCCGGACTTTCTGATACCCGAGCCACTAATGAAAAACTTCTTTTCCCCGGTCAATTTTAGTAAACTCGATGATTATTAGTTCGCATCAGGATTATTCCTTCTTCACATGCGAAAACGAACTTCCCTCCCTAACATCTTTGCTCGCGTCCCGCGTCTCTTGAGAGGTAATTTCAATTACCAGCCAATTTGTGCCTGATCTGAGCTTATTGGGCTCTTTTCAAAAACGAACGTTCGCGATTTCGGCCCTTCCAACCCCAATTTTTCGCGTATTTTCACTCGTTTTCAACCTTTCGTGGCTTCAGCCAGTGAAACCGGTGTTGGGCAGATTCACTGGACAAAATGTTAGACGCAGCATTGCCTATTATATATTTCAGGCTTATATTCGGCGATGAGTCCTCAGCAAGAGAATTTGAACAGAAAGGGTCTTCTACTCCTGATTTTCTGCCCCGAAACCAGCAATTGTTTTCCCAGATATGAATACACATGGACCCTGGAATGGTAACTGCGGTGATTTAGCCACTCAAACTGGTCCCTTTCGTCGTACAGAGACAGACGAATAGTTCCTTGTCAGGAACTCACATGCCTGTAAACTGACAAGTTAAAGTCCTCAACAAGCTAGTCAGGGGTGGGCAAAATACTTTTAAAATGTATTTTAAATACAAAGCCCAAAATACTTTCAAAAATGTATTTTAAATACTGAAATACAAATACTTTTTGAATTGTATTTTGAATAAAATACAAATACAATTTAAAATACTTTTCAAAAATTCGATTTCGACGGCAGATAGTGCGAAAAACACGAAAAATAAATAATTCAAAAATATCAGGTCCTTCAATAGGCAAGTTGACAATGGCAAAATGGCGCTGCACCGCGATGCGCAAAGAAAAGTAGGCAAGTTGTCACGAAGTATTTTAGTACCGAACCGGCGAGCACTGGTGGATCGTGAGCTGAAAAGGATGTGAGGTCACTGGTGGACCTATATCGGGGCCCGGGGCGGAAATCTTCAAGAGGCCCCTAAAAATCTCTAACTAATACATAAAACCTCTATTGGTAACCTCTAAGGCCTTTTCCTAATTTTAGCCATGGCCTTTTCCGTATATTGTAGGCAAATTACCGCTATTTCCACAGTCTATCCGCTAAACAGCGCTTATGCCAAGTTTAAACTGCGAATTTCTCCATTTTAGCCGCGAATGAGTGCTTTTTGTCAACTTTAACAGCATGATTAGCGGGGTAATCCCCCCCCCACCATAAAGACATAAATATGCGCTTTTCCCCAAATTTAGCAGCAAAGCAGATTTGGTATCCTGTGAATCGGCGATGTTTCTTCAACATTCCTCGAGTTGGCGTTTTCAACAATTTTAGCTGCAAATTAGCGATTTTTTCCAGCGGTATACTCAGTATGAGCTGAAAATTACTCAAGATTAGCCGTAAAATTCTCGAAATGTTTACCACAAATTAGCATTTTTTTGTTGACCGTAACCATACACTGCGGAATAGCGATTTCGTCTCAGTTTTAGCCGCGAATTTGCGAGTTTTTCACTCATAGCCATAAATTAGCGCTTTTTCTCAATTTTAGCCTCAAAGTCTCCCGAAGCCGCGAATTAGCGTATTTCCAATTTTTGACGCAAATTTAAATTTGTCTCAATTTTAGACGTAAATTAGCGCTTCTTCGTAATTTTAGCAGTGCAGTAGCTATTTCTAGCCCGTGTATTAGCGAATTTTGTTCGTTTTAGCCACGAATTGGCGTTTTCCTCATTTTCAGCTGCAGTTTAGCCATTTTTTAGCAGCCAATTAGCACTTTTTTCTCAGTTTGAGTTGAAAATTGGTGTTTTTCTTAAAGTTGGCCCCGCTAATTAATATTTTTTGTCAATTATAGCCGCGTAGTTTTTTTAGATTTTAGCCCGCGTGATCAATTTTTTTCTACGGATTAGCGCTGTTTCTCAGTTTGAGCCTCGATTCCAACACACTTTATCCGCGATTATTTTCCTCAATTTTAGCCGTAAATTCGCGTTTTTTTCAACTTTAGCTGCTTTGAAGCGTTTCTATAATCTGTGAATTCGCGAATTACCTTAATTTTTCAGCCGCGAATTCGTGATTTCCTCAAATTTTAGCCGGGAATAACACTTTTTCCCAATTTGAGCTGAAAACGAGAGTTTTTATTTATTTATGACAGGCTAATTATTATAGTGAATTTTTCAATATTAGCTGGTTTTTTTTTTTACACTTCAGTCCCACGTTGGCATTTTTCCTTCAATTTTTGCTATGGATTAGCGTTTATTGTTTAGTTTTAGCCTCGAACAGAAGCTACGCATTTGCGTTTTGTCAATTTTTCAAGGTTTAGTGACTTTGTGGGTCGCGCTCTCTTCGGTATACAAAATATTGGCCAACGAAAAATTTAGAGATCTTTTTTATAACGACAATGAAAAATTGGGAAAATACGAACTCGCGATCAAACTGACTAATGTTGTTTTTTTAACATAATATTTGTTATTTTAAAAAATAAAAATTGAGGTTTGTTAGCTGTTGGCACGCTACAACTTTAACCAATTTTGGCCACGGGTTAGCGCTTTTAATCAATTTTAGCATTGCAGTAGGGATTCTTTCGTTTGTTTGGCGATTTTTCCTCCATTTTAGCCACGATTTGGCGTTTTCCTCATTTTCAGCTGCAGTTTAGCCATTTTTTAGCAGCCAATTAGCACTTTTTTCTCAGTTTGAGTTGAAAACTAGTGTTTTTCTTAAAGTTGGCCCCGCTAATTAGTATTTTTTGTCAATTCTAGCCGGGTAGTTTTTTTTAGGTTTTAGCCCGCTTGAGCAATTTTTTTCTACGGATTAGCGCTGTTTCTCAGTTTGAGCCTCGATTCTTTCAGAAGCTATACAGATTTTCGTTTTCTCAATTTCAGTCGCGAATTATTGATTTTTCTTCATTTCAGCTGTGAAATAGCGTTTTCTGATAATTTTGCAGCGAATTAGCACATTATCTATTCTCTTTTTTTTTTTATTAATAGGCGATTTTTCGCCATTTGAGTTGTGAATTTGCCATTTTGGTCCAGTTTAAACTCGAATTAGCGTTGTTTTTCGCAATAATTGCCACGAGTTTTGTTTACTTGTACAGCTTTGTGTACTTGTAGGCTAGGGCTCTATGATCCATTTTTGTGCCAAGTTTTCCATCCGCTAGCATCTGTATAGCATTAGCAATACAGAAATACAAATACTTTTCCAAAAGTATTTAAATAAAATTACAAAATACGCATTTTGTATTTAAAATACAAAGTATTTTAAATACTCAAGTATCTTGCCCACCCCTGAAGCTAGTGGCCAGATCTTGATCCTAATAGAGGAAAGGACAGTTTCTCTGAGAAGGTTGCAAAGGCTCTTTTCTCCTTCTACCGTTTTTTAAGCGAACCTCATCCGTGAAAATGTTTGCTTTCTAGCGAGTCGAACCCGTGAAACTGTTTTTTTAGGTTTGCCAGACCCGCAAAATTGGATTCTTAGTGACAGAAAATCAGAGAAATCAGTGTTTTAGTTAGTTCGGCCTGTGAAAATGGAGACAGGGTCCCTTTTCAACAAAACAACCCCCCTCCCCCTCAATTGATTTTTGAGTGCTGGATTCGCGAAAATGGTTTTCAGTGAGTGGAACCAGCGAAAATGCTTTGTTCTGTTAAAATGTTCATTCAACCTTGAAAATCCATAAACTCACATCTAAGCTTGATAAAAATGCTAATTTACGACAAAACCGAGTAAATGTTATGGAACAACTTCATGGCTATAGACGCGACTACTGGCGCAAATTCATGGCTAGAAGTGAGGAAATGCGTTGATTCGCGGCTAAAATTGAGATAAAACGCTACATGAATGTGTAGCTTAAGGCTCATATTGTATAAGAACCCTTCGCGGTGAAAATTGAGATAAAACACTGATTGTCTCGGTCAAAATTGATTAGAGGCGCTCATTCGCGGCTAAAAAGAAAACGCCAATTAGTTTATAAAATTGAGAAAATTCGCTAATCCGTTGTTTCTCGATTCAATTTCATGACGGAAATTGAGAGAAAACTGTAATTTGTGGCCATAATCAAGAATATGCGCCAAATTGCGGCTAAATTGACAGCTAAATTTGAGCTGCACGCGCAAGTTTAGTGAACCGGTTGATTTCAATCTTACCAAACTCGCTCGTGCAGTTTCATTTCTTCCCAATGTTGCAATATGAGTGAGAGAGGCGTAAAGTTAGGGAGGCGAGGTGGACCTTTTCGCCTCCCCCCCCCCTCATATTTTCACCTGATTTTCAACAATGGGGTGATGTACACAATGGTATAGCGATGAGTAATGGTATTTTCTTAATTTAAACCGCGAATCAGCGCTTTTTCTGCATCTTGTCCGCGAAGAAACGATTTTTCTCAATTTAAGCTTTTAGATTTTTTTTTTTCAATATTTTAGCCGCGAATTAGCACTTTTTCTCAATTTCATCCATGAATTAGCGAATTTGGTGGCAACTTATCTCAAATTTTTCTCCATTTTACTGTCGCAAAATTGCCATGATTTCAATTTTAGCCGCCAGCCGCAGTGTTTTTCTTCAATTTAAACGGTGAATTTGTGCACATTCCCGATTAGCGATTTTTGTACTTTTTTAAGCCGCAATTTTGCGCTTTTTCCTCTATTTTAGACGCAAAATTGTCTTAACAAGCCACGAACCAGCATTTTACTCAATTTAATAGCGTTAAATGAGCGGTTTTCCTGTAAATTAGCTGTTTTTCTCAATTTCATTGGTGGATTCAGTGGCGTGCCCATGGGGAGGGTTTTGGGGGTCAGAACCCCTCCCAGAGTGCTTCAGCCCACCATAGTTAAGAAACATAAATAAATTAAAAAAAAATAAATAAATAAAAAAATAAAATGAAATGAATAAGTAAAAAATCAAAGAAACAAAAGAAACAACAAAAACGTAATTTGTATGACCCTAAAAGTTCGTTTTTTAGCAATTTAGTCCCGCTAAGTAACTATCCACGGCATAATGGTATTTATTCCACTATCCAGGCAAGGATTCAGGATTTGTTCAAGAAAGAGGGGCTTAAGAAATTCTACTAAAGAGGACTTGGCAGCCATTTGCTGCCTAAAATTAGCTATCACCACCATACAGAATCCTAGACTGACAATACTCGCGCCCCAAAATGGCAAAACTAACTATTTGAGCCATAAAAATTGCCTGCCAAACTGACTTCATGCGCCCTGAAAATGGCTAAAACTGATTCCGCCTTAAAAAAGCCAAACTGATTATACGTAAGTGCGCTAAAAATAGCCAAGCTGGTGATTCCCGCTCTAAAATTGTCCAAGCTGACTTTTTTTAAGAGTCATAAAACTGGATCAACTGGCAATTTGTGCACTATAATAATGCCTGAACAGATGATTCCTGCTTCAAAAATGGCAAAATCAACCACCCGCGCGCCAAAATTGGCCAAACTGACGGTTTTCGCGCCTTGATTTGACGTACTATTCACGCCCTATATGAATGGCAAAACTGACTCTACGCGCCCTAAAAATGACCAGACTGGGCATTCAAACCACAAAATCGGCAACACCGATTCTATGTGCCCCAAAACAAGGGCACGTAGAGTCAGTTTAACAATAAACTGACGATTCGCCCCTTAAAAAGGCCTAAACAGATTATTCCTGACCTGAGAATGGCAAAAACGACCATTCACGCGTCAAAAATAGCCAAACTGAGCCTTCACAATGTCTTAATTTAACATTCGAGCCCTAAAATAAAAAAAAAACACGACTATTCACGCCCTAAAAATAGCACACTCGTACTCAGATGCGGATCCAGGATTCGCTCAAGCGAGGGGCTTGGGCTTGGGAGATTGTCTGCTTCGCTAGACTGACTAAAAATGGCTTGACAGGACCGTAATTCACTTCCTAAAAACTGCTAAACTGACTATAATCGCGCCCCCAAATGGCAAAACTGACGATTCTTGCATTTAAAATGTCTATTTGCGCCCTGAAAATTGGCATTTACCACTCTAAAAAACCGCTAAAATGACTTCACGCGCCCTAAAAATGGCCAAATTGGCGATTCTCGCTCTAAAATGGCCAAAATGACTCTAGGCGGCCTGGAAGTGGCTTAACAGATTATTCCTGTCCTGAAAGCTGAAAAATAGACAATTTGCGTGCCAAGAATGGTCAAAATAACGATGCGTGCGTAATTGACGAGAAGGGACTAATTGAACCCGCCTATGCTGCTATGTTTGGGCAAAGTTTAACTGACGATTCGCGCCCTGAAAATGGCAAAATCGACCAGCCACACGCCAAAAATGCCCTAACTGACCGTTATCGCCTTGGTCTGACGCCCTATATAAATGTCAAGCTTCAAGACTACGCGCATTAAAACGCTTTAACTGACGATTCACGCCATGAAAATGCCTAAACAGACGATTCCTGTCCTTAAATTGGCCAAACTGACCATTAGCGCTAGGAAAAATAGAAATTTCTCGCTCTAAAAACAGCAAAATTGACCATTTCGACTGGTAAAACTGATCATTCGAGCACTGAAAATGTCGCACTGACTATTTAAGCCTTAGAAATGACCATTCTGACATTTTGCGCCGTAAAAATAGCCGAACAAGCTATTCACGCGGCCTACGAGATTCGTACTTTGAAAGGTCCGAAACGGATGATTCATGTCCTGAAAATGCAAAATCGAACATTATGCAGCATCAAAAATGGCCAAACTGAACCTCATGCCTTGAAAATGTCTGAACAGACGATTCATTCCCTAAAAATAGCAAAACTGACTATTTAAATCCTAAAAATGGTATACTCGTACCAGAAATTCACGGTCCAAAGATCAGCTAAATAGATCATTTGCGCCCTACAGAGGCTACTGCGCGTCTTCAAAGTGGCTATCGGCACCCACAAAAAAGCTGATCCTCTGCGGCTTGGAAACGGTGAAACTGCGGACAATTCGTGCCTTAGAAATACCGGAACTGATCATTCGCGCATAGATGGCTTAAATGACGATTTGTGCCATGCCGCACCGAAAAAATTGCCAAACTGGCTTTTCGCGCCCTTGAAAGAGACTATTGGCGCAGAATTGACTATAATGGGCCATGTCAATGTTACAAACTGATTGACCCCCCTCCCCACTTCTGTCAATAAAATCACCATTTTATGTACATATAATTTTGTAATTTGAAAACCCCTCCCAAGAAAAATTCCTGGGCACCCGACTCCCGACTTTCAGAATGTCGACTGGCACCAGTTATTGGAAGCCTGTCGATTGGCGCCAATAACTTACGCTAGTACCGTTAAGACGATTCAAGTTACTGGTGCCAGTTGGAAGGGCTCAAAACTATGGACATCAGATAACGAACGTAAACTGACTGATATGATTAAGTGAATACTTAACTGGAAGATGAAAATGTCGTTCACATTCACAGCAAATGACCCCAGTTCATTTTCAGGGTGGTGGAAGAGGTTCTGGAATGCTCACTGGCTACTATCACGGTGCAAGTCGACTGGCGCGGCATTTTTTAACAGGACTGTCACGATACTGGCGCCATCAGATGTTTACATAGGGAGCGGCCAGCTGGCACCAGCTACTGGATCACGGTCACTGGCGGGCCTTATGCGATAATCACAAGCTTTTTTGTCATACTGCCGGTTAATAGCGCTAAAATTTCCTGTCTGTTTGTTGGTTGGCCAACCAGTTCTTAACAGTCGAACTGCTTGATTTGAAGTCCAAATCAGTCGGACAGATGTGTGAAGTGGAAAGGGGGTGAAACAGTGCTCGAATTTTCGATAACACACACAGATCAGCTGCTTTTTTGCCGTGAATATTCGATTATTTGAATCGTCCGACGAGAAACAGCGGCTCGGGTTGTTTGTTGTTCCAGCAGGAGTGAGCTGGTCTAGATGAAAAAAAAAAAAAAAAAAACACTTTTTGGGCCTGGTACAGCCTTCCCGACAACATCTTCAGGAAAAGATTAGATTGCGGTAATTTGCGGATTTCAACAACTCAAAATCCCGTATCAGTAAAACTAATGAATCACCAAGTCAAACGAGTCGCGACTTGTTTAAGGAAACTGTTGAATAGTCCATGACACCTGTTTTTTTACGGTGTGCCACCCCTCCTCCCATCGTTTGATACACTTGAGAGCTCATCTGAAGGAGAGGGGGGGACAGGAAGCTCCGTAATATCTTCATTTTATAGGCTTTTAAAGCTATGATGACATTCCTATTGCGTTAAGAAATGAAGAAAAAGAGTTTTAATAATATTGGAATGTGACATATCCGTAAAAGGGAAATAACCCGATAGGCCCGCTATCTTTTTTTTACCTCATATGAATCCGACATGGCGTGTTTTTTTTTTTTTTTTATAGCTTCTTTGCGTTTTTGAGCCTTTTTGTTTAAGAACGACGAGCTCCAGGTTGTTTGTAGTGAGAAGGGGGTCCATTTTCTGATTCAGGTAGTACGCGTTAAACAAACAAACAAAAAAAGTCGACCTTTTGTTTTGTTTCCGGGGATATTGACATTTTAAACGACAAGTCATCCGTTTTCATCTTTGTGGATGTACACAGTGGAATGATGACGACACCACGGGTAATTTGCATATTTTTAGGTGTCTGGTGATGTAAATAATTTTTGGTTTTTGCGATTAACGAAAGAGGAGAGAGAGAGAGAAAAAAAGTTCACGTTCTCGGCGTTATCCTTCGTAACGTATTATTAGCGGCTTTCTGCCGGCCGCCTTGATATTATTACGTTAAAATATTTCGCCGCTTGCGAAACTTATAATTGTATTCAATCAAATTTGAAAATCGAAAAGTATTTCGCGTTACAATTTCTCCAAATCGGTCCTCTAAAGGGCATATTTCGCAATCCGCAAATTCCCCCGAATGTTTTTTTTATTTTTTGTCGTATAATCTTAAATGACAGGTAGTATTTAAGCTTGACCTAGTTCACTTAGGATCAAATTTCACCAAAAACTTATTTTGTAAAATGAAGGAAATTAAAAAAAAAAAAAAAAAAATTAGCCTTCAGGGCTGGCCGGCAGGCGTTGAGGGGTTGTAAATCCAAAACAAGGTTGTCAAATATTTACTAAATCCCTCAAAAACCACCTCACAAAAAAAAAAGAGGCCGCCCTTTTTTCTCGCTAATACTAGACCGCTTTGCGGCACTCGAAAAAAAATTAACGTAATTTCAATTAGCGACGAGGCGGTGTGATGTTCCGAAGTGAAAACTCGCATTTTTTTTTTGTTCCTGAAAATAAATAAAAATAGAAGTAACTGGTACGTGAGGGAACAAACAGTGGCGTGACGCACTTGCCAGGGAGTTCATTTACACAAGACGAAGGATCCTTTGCATACATATTTCTTATAAACAAGAAATAACCATTCAAATTTGGAAATAAGGAGCATAAAATTAAAGGTTGCAATCAATACTAACATTCCATTGTCTCTCCCCCTCCCCCCATTTTTCTGTTCTAGTTATGTCCGGTGACGCCTCAGGAGATGAAAATGAGTTTGCTACGAGTTTCAATGAAACAGGTGAGAAAATATTTATCTTTTAAAAAGTATAATACCTAGAGAGGGGTGAGGATGACAGCGGGATCGTGTAATGAAGGTGTTTCCAAAGTTATTCAAAATATTGCGGGGTTTTATGAGACATTGCCTGTATCTGAAATGGAGAGCGCGTTTGAAAATTCCGTCCACCTCGCACTCTTTCAAGTTTGAGTATAAGAAAATCGAAAGTTTTCCACTTTACCGTAAAATTTGTACTCACCATTATGACCAGCATCCATGGATGCCCATGGCTTGAGAACACCTCGGCCGCGAATGGATGGAGGCGACGAGAGAGGCAGCTGCTGGAGCAAAATTCACACCTTCTGACCGTCAATTCAAATTTGGTCATGAAATCCGACCTCGTTTCAAAAGTTCTTCACGTTCTCGCCCTCGAAAATCAAAATCAGGTCAGTCTAAACCAACTCAAAATTCGTCCGTCAGCAAAACAACTCAGCCAGTTCACCTATGTTACGGCTGTAGAGGCTCTCGTTGGCGTCAAAATTGCCAGTTTCGGCAAGCCACGTGTCACAAATGTAAGAAAGTTGGACACATTTCTTCTGTGTGCCGCAGTAAAATCCTTGATAAAGTCTCACCAAACTGCAGAAAAGCCGATTCCTCAGACTCTGATTCAATATCTACCCCTGTATCCGTATTTTCTTACTTTCACGACACGAACAATGCCAGCCAGGAAGCCTCACCATTCTTTCGCCCCCCACCCACTTTAATTACAGTTCGTGTCAACAACAGACCCTTACAAATGGAAGTTGACACAGGCGAAGTGTGCTCGATGGTGTGTCTTAAAACCCTGAGGACTATTATTCCAGAACCTAAGCTGCAGCCAAGCCAACGAGTTTTCGTCAGTTACACCAAGGACTAATTCCAGTGCATCGGTTTCCTCCCAGTCACAGTAACATTTCGTCAGCGGACGAATTTGTTTAACCTTTATGTGACAGACGCCGATCGTGACTCCAACTTCGGCCCCGTGAGTGGATCGTTCACATCGCGGACTCACTTTCTTTCGGTGAATTCTTCCACGCTATTGCTGAACGTCAAATCCCTTGTAACGATTTCAACGAAAATTCGGCTCTCACTTCTTTGCTTGGCAAATTTTAAGATCTTTTCAGTGACACAGCTGGCAAGCTTGTAGGACCACCTGTTGACATTTTCTCTACGTCCAGGTTGTGAGCTCTGGTTAACACAATTGAAATTGAATTTGATTTTTTTTTTTTTTTTTTTTTTTAACGGGGAGGGAAGCCCAGAAGAAACTATCTCCTACCAAACTCGACCTATAAGATCTATTGGTGTGTCCCCTCAGGTTGCCCTGCCAAGAAAGACGCTAATTTTCAAGCGTCCTCCACCACCACCACTCCTTAACGAAGTTGAGGATATTTGAGAGATGCCCTCCGGTTGAAGCACATCATTTCCAAGATGTTGAAAGCGTAACCGCTCCAGAGCCTGGCACTCACACAGTACGTGCTCTGCTGTTTCCACGGCCAAGTCGCAAAATCTGCAAATGTCCGTGTCAGACTTCTCCATTAGTCTGAGTGTATATCGAAGGGCACAATGTCCCGTTAGCAGTCCCACCAAGATTCTAAGGTCTCCTCGGCTCAGAGAGATCAGGCCCCTCTCCGATCGTCCCTTTGGAGTGACAAAGAGCTTGGCCTGCCTGAGACCTGGTTGTCTAACCCAATGTTCACGATGCCTCTCGTCCAACCACGCCTGCACCTGCCTCTTCGTGAAGGACTTTGTGACCCCGAGACTTGGCTCCGGGCCCACGTAAGGCATCTCTGATCCTCTCTTCGCGAGTTGATCAGCCATTTCATTCCCCTCAAACCCCTTGTGACCCGGCACTCACATCAAAGTAAGGCTGTTTGCCGTTGCCACAGGCCTGAGGGCTTCAAGACATCCCCAAACTAGCTTCGAATTCACGACACTTGAGCCTAGGGCTTTAAGAGCCGCCTGGCTGTCAGACAGGATAAAGATCTTCGCTTTCCGGAGACCCCTCTCACTAATCTTCCGCGCACAGGCTTCTATAGCATAGATCTCCGCCTGAAAGATGGTGGCGGTCGTCCCAAGGGACTCCCAATGCTGAAGCCTGGGGCCAAAGACCCCAATGCCAGCACCCCCATCCTTCACAGATCCATCAGTATACCATACTTGCGTGCCGGGCTTAAACCTCGGCAAATCCTTATCCCAAAGGTCGCGGTTGCCTATACCGACCTTAAAGGGTTTTTCAAAATCCATCCTCACATGCATGAGATCCGTAACGACTTCAGCCGCCTCACTACATGCAACTTCCTCCAGAACACGCAAGTGCCCAACCTGGACACCCCGCTTCACGTACTCCGCCCGCAGCAGTCTCACCGCCGCCATATATGCGGTCGCTTGCACGTGAAAGTGCAGGGGAAGTCCAGTAACATCTCCATGGCTGCCGTCGGGCACGAATGCATAGCACCCGTTACTCCAAGACAGGCCTGCCGCTGCAACCTACTCAGCAAGGCCTGGACTGTCCCTTGTTTCGTCTTCTGCCACCATAGGAGTGAGCCATAGGTGACGATAGGCCTAACAACGGCTGTATACAGCCACAACACCATTTTTGGCTTTAGACCCCATGTTTTGCCAAACATTTTCCGACCAGCCCACAATGCGAACGTGGCCTTATTCAGCACCCTCTTGATATGCGAGGTCCATTTGAGCCCCTGATCCAGGGTAACTCCAAGGTACTTGACTTCTTTTCCTACTTTCAACACTTCTCCATTCAGTCGAACTACCTTTAATGCCAGCTTCCTCCGCCTGGTAAACGCAACAAGGGTGGTCTTCTCAGGGTTAACCCTGAGACTATGCCTGCTGCACCATCGCTGCACTATGTTAAGGGCACCCTGCATCCTACTGGATATGGTATCATCAAATTTGCCCCTAACTAGAATCGTAAGGTCATCCACGTAACCAACTACTTCATAACCCTGCTCCTTTAGGATAGCGAGAAGCTCTTCCAGAACGAGCAACCAGAGCAAAGGAGAGAGCACACCCCCCTGGGGACACCCCCTTGAGGGCAACACGGAAACAGTCTCCCCTTCCAGCTCCGAAGTCACGACGCGGCATTCCAGCATCCCCTTGATCCATTTCACTGAAGATGGATCAACACCTCGGCTCCTAACTGCAGCCTCCGTAGAGTCAGGTGGTGTTATCAAAAGCACCACCTATGTCCAGGAAGCAGCCCAGCGCACTTTCTTTCGCCTCCAGAGATTTTTCAACCTTACCCACCAGTTCTTTTAGGACGGTCTCAGTAGACTTGCCCGCCTGGTAGGCACGCTGCCCCCTCTGGATTGGTTTAATTTTAAGGCAACCGTCCTTGATATCCAGGCCAATTACCTTTTCCATTGTTTTAAGGAGGAAGGACATGAGGCTTAAGGGTCGGTACGCCTTTGCCTGGGCCGAGGAGTTTGCTCCCGACTTAGGAATGAACACAACCCTGACCTCCCTCCATGCCTTGGGTATATACGATGATGCATAACTTGCCCTAAATATCCTTCTGAGGCGCGGCTCCAGGACCTCCAGGCCACGCTGTAGCATGACCGGGAATATCCCGTCCGGCCCAGGGGATTTATAGGGCTTAAATGAGCCGATAGCCCATTTAATTTTCGCGGGCGTAAACAATTTCCCCGATGCGCTCCATATTGCATTATTTGCTGGCTGGCAGTCAGCCACCAGGACCTTCAGGCCACGCTGTAGCATGACCGGGAATATCCCGTCCGGCCCAGGGGATTTATAGGGCTTAAATGAGCCGATAGCCCATTTAATTTTTGCGGGCGTAAACAATTTCCCCGATGCCCTGAACATCTGAGGCACCTGCATCCCTGGAATCAGGGAAATGACTACGCAGGAGGACCTCCAGGGTCTCTTTAGCGCTCTCGGTATACGCCCCATCTGCCTTTTTTATTTGACCAATTTGGCCCGGGCTCTCTTTGGACAAGACCCTCTGTAGTCTGCCCATAACAGACACATTCTCCATCCCCTCACAGAAGGTCCTCCACGTGGCCCGCTTTGCTTTCCTAAGGGCCTTGTTATACTCCGTGAGGGAGTGCCTATAAGCCTCCCACTCCCCACTTGATCTGGCCCTATTGTAAAGCCTCCTCGTTTCTCTTCTGAGCATCTCCAGCTCATTGTTCCACCAAGGGACTTCCCTGTTCCCCTTCTTCACCTTAACAGGACAGCTTTCCTCATACGCACTGAGGACCGCTGAATTGATCGCCTCCACCGCCCTATCGAGGTCGGCTTGGCACTGAATGTCCAGGTCCATCTCAGACAACTCCTGTTCAAGATGCCCCTTAAAGACTTCCCAATCCGCGTTCTTGGGATTCCGATACTCTGTACTTAAACACTGCGGCAGATGCTTTTTCAAGAATATGTTCCACAATCCAAACTTCTCTCGAGAAGCTTGAGAAAATTCACGACGAACTCTGTCATCCCGGTGTAACCCGCTTGTACCATTGGGTTAGAAGTAAGAATCTTCCTTATTCTTTGGACGAAATACGTCGGATTTCTGCAGCTTGCAAGCACTGTGCTGCAATTAAGCCGAGGTTTCATAGAAATCAAGGCACTTTAATAAAAGCAACAGCTCCTTTCGAGCGGCTTAACGTCGATTTTAAAGGTCCTTTGCCTTCGTCCACCCAAAATCGGTATCTCCTCGTCGTCATTGATGAATTTTCCCGTTTTCCTTTCGCTTTTCCGTGCCGTGATACGTCCACTTCGACCGTCATAACTCACCTTCGTTCTCTTATTTCAATTTTCGGAGCTCCTTCCTACATTCATACGGACAGAGGATCGTCTTTCATGTCTGCTGAAATGAAAGAGTACCTTACTTCACAAGGAATAACCTAGGAAACTCGACCTCAAACGAAATCAGCCTATGGTCAGACATTGATGTTTCTGACATGACTTTCCAATCTCTGACACTATTGGCCAAAAACTGGCTAGCCAGAGTAACATCCAGGACCTCACTACTCGCACTTGTCACGAAAGTAGGGATCGAGCCCTGATTTACCACCACCAGGTCATGCGTCATCAAAAATTGAAAGAGTGACTCACCCCTGGCGTTGACATCTGTACTTACCCAGATGGTATGGTGAGCATTCGCATCACAACCCACAATCAGCTGCAGGTTCCTCGCGCTGCAGTACAGGACCAAACGCTGAAGCTCCTCCGGCGGCGTCACCTCAGCGTCCCCCGGGAAGTACGCGGAAGCTACCACACACCTCCGGGTCCGGTCCTCGTCCTTGGCTTCCAGGATGACTGCTGTCAAATCTCTACACAGAAATTCTGGCATAGTTAAAAATTTCACTGCGGGACCTATAAGTAGCGCAGTTCGTGGCCGCTCCTCATCCCTAAAGTAAACCAGCTTACCTGCTGTCGCAGAGAGGCCCTTGACCTGCCTCTCCCATGCCCATGGCTCCTGAACCATGGCGGCGTCATAGCTTCCCCCAGTGAACACCCTGCTCAAGACGGCCGATGCCGCTGCCGCACGATGCAGACTCACCTGGAGGAAGCGCAACCCCGTAGCGGTCACTTATTCCCCTTATATACCCCACTCCGCGATTGCTTCTTCAGCATCGCCTTACTCGGAGTAGGGTGGGGCTTCCGTGCCCGACCTGCCGCCTTCGGGACTCTTTCATCCCCCGCTTAGCTCCATTTGGACACCCACTCGAGGAAGCTGAAGAACCATCCATGCTCCAACCATCGAGCTGTGAAGACAGAGATCCTGAACAGGATGAAAGACAAACCCTTGATCACGCTCCCTCTCAAAGCCCTCTAAACAGAACAACAGTCGACAGAAATCAAGTTATCGTCGTACCAAGGAGAAGTTCTCGGGAAAGACGTCCACCCCCTTACTTACTTGACTACATTCTGGACTAAACCCAGGAGGGAAGAATGTAGTATTAATCCCTGTCCCCTTTCTCACATGTTTATTTCTTATGTTTTATTTTTCATTCCAAACTCGTTGGCTCACATTAATTCTCGTCAAATAAAACCTTTCTAAAGGTGTCTTTAACCCGCGTTTTTCATTACACATCCGAACGATACATATCTGAAAACGAGAGGATCGAGCAACGATGAATCTGAGCTATTCTATTCGAAACAAAGGTTTTCAAACGACTAGGATCGGAATTAATCCACTTCAAAACGGTTGTCGAATCACACCAAGCATAAGTTTGAAACGAAGTAAAACGTCCAGCCCGGAGGACCAAAATGTGAGCGCTGAGAAGTTCTAGTCTGGGAATTGTTAGCGATTTCAAAGGAGCTAACCCTAGGAAACTCGACCTCAAACGAAATTAGAGAACCTTTAAAACACAGGTACTGCAACACGGATTTCAGCGCCATATTTGGTCCCTCATGTCGTTAGGGTAAACAAAATATCATGAATGAAAAAATTGTCATCGTAACAGCAAACAAACGCGGAACGCGGTGGAAATAAATAAAAATATCCTACTTGTCAATGAGATCAGGTGATAATTATAATCATATGAGGGACCAAGTATGGCGCCAATTTGCGTGTTGCAGTACTCGTGTTATATAGTGCCTTAACGAAATCAGCCTATGGTCAGACATAGATGTTTCTGACATGACTTTCCAATCTCTGACACTATTGGCCAAAAACTGGCTAGCCAGAGTAACATCCAGGACCTCACTCCTCGCACTTGTCACGAAAGTAGGGATCGAGCCCTGATTTACCACCACCAGGGGCCCTATTCTCTAACAACAAGCAATATTTTTTTCGCCAGCCATGTGTCTATTTCATTCATTTGTTTGAAGAAACTTAATGAAATAAACATATGACTGCAAAAAAGCTATTGCTTCGGAGTTAGAGAATAGGCCCCCAGGTCATGCGTCATCAAAAATTGAAAGAGTGACTCACCCCTGGCGTTGACATCTGTACTTCCCCAGATGGTATGGTGAGCATTCGCATCACAACCCACAATCAGCTGCAGGTTCCTCGCGCTGCAGTACAGGACCAAACGCTGAAGCTCCTCCGGCGGCGTCACCTCAGCGTCCCCAGGGAAGTACGCGGAAGCTACCACACACCTCCGGGTCCGATCCTTGTCCTTGGCTTCCAGGATGACTGCTTTCAAATCTCTGCACAGAAATTCTGGCATAGTTAAAAATTTCACTGCGGGACCTAGAAGCAGCGCAGTTCGTGGCCGCTCCTCATCCCTACAGTAAACCAGCTTACCTGCTGTCGCAGAGAGGCCCTTGACCTGCCTCTCCCATGCCCATGGCTCCTGAACCATGGCGACGTCATAGCTTCCCCCAGTGAACACCCTGCTCAAGACGGCCGATGCCGCTGCCGCACGATGCAGACTCACCTGGAGGAAGCGCAACCCCGTAGCGGTCACTTATTCCCCTTATGTACCCCACTCCGCGATTGCTTCTTCAGCATCGCCTTACTCGGAGTAGGGTGGGGCTTCCGTGCCCGACCTGCCGCCTTCGGGACTCTTTCATCCCCCGCTGGTCCGACACTATCACCTCTCTCCCCCGCCTTGCTAGTAGATGGCCTAGCATTTGAGGGAGCTACCTGCGTTGACTGCCCGGATGCCGTGGCGCCAACCGCTGTTCCCACAGATAGCACTTCCTGCCGCGGTGCGGGGGTGGGACCCCGCACAGCAGCGGCTACCTGATCCACCTCCATCGGCTGCTGCCGGGGGCCGGAGGATGATCCTTCCCCCTTCCGAGCCTTAGGCCTTGAAGGGCTTTAAAAATGGAAGAAGAGAAAATGAAAAAGATTAAAGTTGTTATATTGAAAATAAAAGCTTGTTTTCGGAAAAGTTTTCCTTCTTCTTGTGGTTTTATACTCGAATCTCTGATGGGAGTTGTTCTCCGCTGTCCGATGTTGTAGATTGGAGAGTTCGAGGTTGAAAGAAGTCGTAAGAAGAATTTCGAAGAAGGATATCGTGGAAAGTTTTCTCACAAAAAGCCCAAGAATTATTATGCTTCTTTTTCGCATCTGGGGGCCTATTCTCTAACTCCGAAGCAATAGCTTTTTCGCAGTCATATGTTTATTTCATTAAGTTTCTTCAAACAAATGAATGAAATAGACACATGGCTGGCGAAAAAAATATTGCTTGTTGTTAGAGAATAGGGCCCCTGTTCTTTTAAGAAATTGAATTAATAATTATTATACAAATAAAATAAAAATGAAGCGGATCGTCCAGGTCCATTTTCTCGCCCCGAAATTCGCACGAATTTATTATTCAATTGGTAAAGGACACACTTTGACCACTGATCTAATAAATTCTCCTTGAGAGTTTTTGACCTTCACAACACGAACAATATTGTCCTTGCCCGGATACACTTGTACGGCTCTTGCTGTTTTCCATCGTAGAGGAGGGGAGTCGTCGACGAGAATGACGAGATCACCGATCTTTATGTTTCTTGAAGTAGGATCGGAAATTTTATATCGAAGTCCAAATCGGAATTACGAAGTCTACCTCCTACGCGAAGTATTCCTTGATGATCTAAAAACGGGTTCAAGCGTTGTAACTGAGGTGAGTAAGGTGTTTCTAGCTTCATTTGTTTGATGTCACGACCAAAGTAATGATTTTGAGTGCCTTTAATTGCCGAAAGTAATGCTTCATTGTATTCAGGTATTGTCAAAGGACCATTTTTCACATCTGATTTTAAATAACGACAGAAACGAAAATATCAGGCAATTGTTTTTTGGAGTTTAACCAACGACGAAAATTTTTGAATGAAAGTTTCTAGTTTTGAACCAGTGAGAGAAGTCAGGACTACGCTATCCTTCTTTATTTCTGACATGAACTCATTATCTTCTTGCTGAGAGACTGCGCTACTTGGCCAGTCGTTTTGATTACTCGACAACCAGGATGGACCGTACAACCAATCGAAAGAATGAAGAAAAATATCTGGATAGCATCCACGACTAGCGATATCTGCTGGGTTAGCATCCGTTGATACATATCTGAAAACGAGAGGATCGAGCAACGAATGAATCTGAGCTATTTTATTCGAAACAAAGGTTTTCAAACGACTAGGATCGGAATTAATCCACTTCAAAACGGTTGTCGAATCACACCAAGCATAAGTTTGAAACGAAGTAAAACGTCCGGCCCGGAGGACCAAAATGTGAGCGCTGAGAAGTTCTAGTCTGGGAATTGTTAGCGATTTCAAAGGAGCTACTCTTTGACGAGCGACGAGGAAAAAGGTTTGAACGGCATGATTGGAATAAGAAATCCGCAAATAAACAACTGCCGAGTATGCACTAAGAGAAGTACTTACGAATCTAGGGATGGTGAATTGATGCAGAGACGAAAGTTATTTTGAAAATTTGCCCCAGGTATAAATAGTGAGTATGCCATATGCCATAATAGTGAGTAGTACGAGTATGCCATTTTTAGAATTTAAATAGTCAGTTTTGCTATTTTTAGGGAATGAATCGTCTGTTCAGACATTTTCAGGGCATGAGGTTCAGGTTGGCCATTTTTGATGCTGCATAATGTTCGATTTTGCATTTTCAGGACATGAATCATCCGTTTCAGACCATTCAAAGCACGAATCTCGTAGGCCGCTATATGTAGAGTTGGTATTACTAATTTAAGGGCGTGAATAGCTTGTTTGGCTATTTTTACGGCGCAAAATGTCAGAATGGTCATTTCTAAGGCATAAATAGTCAGTGCGATATTTTCAGTGCTCGAATGATCAGTTTTACCAGTAGAAATGGTCAATTTTGCTGTTTTTAGAGCGAGAAATTTCTATTTTTCCTAGCGCTAATGGTCAGTTTGGCCAATTTAAGGACAGGAAACGTCTGTTTAGGCATTTTCAAGGCGTGAATCGTCAGTTAAAGCGTTTTAGGGCGCGTAGTCTTGAAGCTTGACATTTATATGTATAGGGCGTCAGACCAAGACTATAACGGTCAGTTAGGGCATTTTTGGCGTGCGGCTGGTCGATTTTGCCATTTTCAGGGCGGGAATCGTCAGTTAAACTTTGCCCAAACATAGCAGCATAGGCGGGTTCAATTAGTCTCTACGCGTCTATTACGCACGCATCGTTATTTTGACCATTCTTGGCACGCAAATTGTCTATTTTGCAGCTTTCAGGACAGGAATAATCTGTTAAGGCATTTCCAGGCCGCCTAGAGTCATTTTGGTCATTTTAGAGCGAGAATCGCCAATTTGCCCATTTTTAGGGCGCGAGAAGTCATTTTAGCGGTTTTTTAGAGTGGTAAATGCCAATTTTCAGGGCGCGAATAGACATTTTAAATGCAAGAATCGTCAGTTTTGCCATTTGGGGGCGCGATTATAGTCAGTTTAGCAGTTTTTAGGAAGTGAATTACGGTCCTGTCAAGCCATTTTTAGTCAGTCTAGCGAAGCACACAATCTCCCAAGCCCAAGCCCCTCCTCCTGAGGCGCGAATATAGTCAGTTTAGGATTCTGTATGGCGGGGATACCTAATTTTAGGCAGCAAATGGCTGCCAAGTCATCTTTAGTAGAATTTCTTAAGCCCCTCTCTCTTGAACAAATCCTGAATCCATGCCTGGATAGTGCAATAAATACCATTATGCCGTGGATAGTTACTTAGCGGGACTAAATTGCTAAAAAACGAACTTTTAGGGTCATAAAAATTACGTTTTTGTTGTTTGTTTTGTTTGTTTGATTTTTCACTTATTCAATTCATTTTATTTATTTTTTATTTTTATTTCTTAACTATGGTGGGCTGAAGTACTCTGGGAGGGGTTCTGACCCCTAAAACCCTCCCCATGGGCACGCCACTGGACAGGAGTTTGCCCTATTCCCGACATGGGAACGTTAACGCGACGAATTTTCAAGCCTAGGCGATTGGCACGTTCAGCAGTTAAATAGCTGGACTGGTAACCACTATAACGAATTCTGTGGGCCAGCCCATAACTCGCCCTAAAATGTTCCGAATGAGCTGAAAATTTGATGAAGATCCAGTAATTTGCTGTTCTACTTCTCCCCCACACCGGAGTGAGTTGAATTCTGCGAACAAGCCCATAAGACTCGTTTCATACATACGCGGTTTCCCCGAGGCAAGGTTGCTACGGGGCGCGAACGCAGCCGGTGCCTCGCGCACGTGTGAACGGAAATTCCGTTTCTAAGCGGCAGCGGTTTGAAGAGGTTTCACGGTTCACACATGCGAGGCACCCTCTGCGCGTTAGCGCCGCGTAGTAACCGCGCCTCGGGAAACCGCGTATGTGTGAAACGAGCCTTAACTCGCCCATTTTCACCGCAAAAAGGCCTAACGTTTTTTTTCGGTATTTCGCCACGGATTATCACTTTTTTTTCACTTTCGAGCCCGAAGTTATACTTTCAGAAGCCGCGAATCTACGTTTTCTCAATTAAGCCGCGAATTAGAGTGTTCTCCTGACTTCAGCGCTGCTTCTCCATTTTATCGGATTAGCGAATTATCAATTTTTCTCCATTTTAGCCACGGATTTAGGATTTTTTCTCATATATTATCTGTAATTTGGCGATTTTTCTGAATTATGGCAGCGAATTCGCATTTTTCCTGATTTTAGCCCCTAATGATCGACTTTCTCAATTTCGTCCATAAACTAGCACTTTTTCTTCATTTTAGCTGTGAATTTGCGATTTTTTCGCTTTTAGCTATGAAATAGCGCTTTTTCTCAGTTTGAGCCACGAACTTGCCTTCTATTGTCCAGCCTATAATTAGCGCACTTTCTCCACGTTACCCGCAGAAGCTTTAAGAAACTTTAGCCACGAAGTATTTTTCTTAATTTTAGCTGTAATTCACCGCTTTTTCTCGCGTTTGCAGCATAAAGTTCTGAAAAAGACCTAATATTTGTGGCTAAAACTGTTTTTGAACTGAAATTTAGAGTTTTCCTTAATTTTAGCAGCGCTAATTAACGATTTTTCAATATGAGTAGAGCGCTTGTTTTAAATTTCAGCCCCACATTGGCCATTTCATTTCAATTTAGTTATGAATTAGCATTTTTTCTTAGTTTCAGCTTCAAAATATCCTTCAGAAAATATGAATCGGCGTTTTCTCAATTTTAGCCGCGAATAAGTGATTTTCTTTCATTTTTATCCGCAAATTAATGGTTTTCCTACAGCTTTTACTCAATTTCACCGACGGATTAGGCGATTTCTCTTTATTTTAGCCACGGGCTTGTCCCAAAAAGAGCACATTAGCGGTTTTTTGATACATTTTAGCCGTAAAATTGCCTCTGTACACCGAGAATTAGTGATTTTTTTTCAAATTATGATCTGGAAGTTTCATCGAGAAACCAGGAATGAGCGCTTTTTTGCAGTTTTTCCAAAATTTCTGCCGCCTACTCGCCCCATCATCGGCACATTTAAGAATTAGCGAGAATTAGCGTATTTTCTCTATTTTAGTCGCAAATTTGCTTCCAAAAGGCACAAATTTTCTCAATTTTAGCTCGATCGAATATTTAGCCACACTGTTTGCTGATCACCATAGTAAAGCTCTATATTCTCCAAGTCGGATGGGCTGAAAATCGTCGAAAGGAGCCTAGTCACTGCCCAATCGTACACCAAAACTGCTTTTCACGTACCTAAATCTGTGAACATGAGCCTAAAAATAATAATTTTTCCATATTTAAGCATTTCTGCTCTCTGATAGGTGGCCCTGGGCGGTCCGCCCTTCTCGCCCTTACCTCGGTAAGCTAACTGTTCACGGCATACTCTTGCTTTTTCACACTAATATTCGACTCTGAATAGTGTGAATATGCCATTTTGCGGCCGATGTAGCCGATTTAGCTTATAACACGACGTTTGTCTAGTAAAACTGTGTCTTTAGGACTCAAATTACCAAGGAAAATTGACCCAGAAACAAGAGAATTTCATGAAGAGGCGGTAAATTTGGTGAAGGATTTGGAATTTTTTTCCTCAAGAATTGTATTTTTGCACAAGCAGGCATAATTTATTGGAAAAATGGTATTTTCTAGAGGGGGGGGGGGTAATCTGAACTGCTCAGATTCTTGCTCCATCAACGCCGCGGCCGAGTTCCGCCGCCATTGCCCTTAAAACGCCCACTCAACGAGAGGGGCAGGGCGTATATCGTGACATTTTTGATGTCTGGGCCGGTGATCTTATTTCCCCGTCGACATTCCCATGTTTTTATTTTATTTTAATGACGGCTAAAAGGCTAATTCACGGTTAAAATTGAGGGAAAACGGTAAACAGTGCGATTTGTGGTGGTGAATAAACTGAAAATGAGAGTATCACGAGATACTCACCTGAAACAGGCTACTCATTTGCAGTCTGGGTGTAGCACAAACGTGCCTTGAGGCCGCGAGGAAGACCTTGACCTGCCTATGACCTGACAAAAGAACGACAACGATAAATGGCTCAACCAAACGGTGGGGTTCGGGCTGAAACCAGCCGCATTTCCTCATCACTTAATCGTCCAAGGGACCCGTATGCAGTGCCGGCTTTAACGGAGGCGAGCCGGGCGACCGCTCGAAAATTGTATTTTTTTTTTCAATTTCAGCCGCGAATTAGTGATTTTCCTCAATTTCAGTCGCGAATTACGACTTCCCCTTAATTTTAACGGTGAAGCAGCGTTTTTATCCCATATTTGCAATTTTTCTCAATTCTTGCTGCAAATTAGCGATTTTTACCTGTTTAGCCGTGAAGAATGAATTAGCACATTTCTTATTTTGAGCTGTAAATTAGCAGTCTTAATTTCACCGCGCTAATTTGTGATTTTTCTCCACATTCGTCGCAAATTAGCGGTTTATTAACTATTTTAGCCCCACATTATCAGTGTATCAATTTTAGCTTTTCAGTTTTGTCCGTGAATCAGGATTGTGCCAACTTTAGCCGCTAATTAGCCATTTTTCTAAATATCAGTCGCGAATAAGCGTCTTTTCTCAATTATCGGCGGACGCTAGGGTTTGTTCCATTTTTATAGCCACGAATTAGTGATTCAATTAGTTTTATACTATGAGCAAGCGCTTTTTCGCTATTTCAGCCACAAATTTTAGTGCTTTTCCCCGCACACTTGCCCCAAGACTGGCACATTAGAACGCCTTCTAAATGTTTTCCGTCGTTTAAAGGCCTATAGAAACTTGGGATTAGCGTATTTTCTCTGTTCTGTGGGCGACGTTGTCTTCAGATAATTATCTTGAATTTCTGTATTTTATTAGCAAATGAGCGCTTGTTCTCAATATTTGCCGTTAATGAACGTTTTAAAACCAAAAAATCCATATTTTTCATCTTAAAGCATTTTAGTGCCCCCCCCCTCTCTAAATGTGGCACTGGCTGTTACATTGTGAACGAAGGTAAGGGTGAATGGAGGGGTGTCATCTTTACAGCTCCCCCTTTTACAATATTTTAGTGCGAGAAAAGTTAAATAAATCTCTTATTGGTACGGCGATCAACAAATTATAGCAGACACCATCTTCTTTTGGGTGGGGGGAGGGGGTTTGAACCCCCAAAACCCACCCCGTAAATCCGCCACTGGGTGAAGTCAAGTTCGTGGCTTAAACTGCTGAAAAGCGCTAATTCACAGCCAAAAGCGACAAATATCGCTAATTCCCAGCTAAAATTAAGAAAAGGTGCTAATTCATGGAGAAAATTGTGGAAGATCGCTCATTAGCGGCTAATATCAGGAAAAATGCGAATTCGATGCAAAAATTCAGAAAAATAGCTAATTCGCGGCTAAAAAGAAGATTAATCGGTAATTTAATGCTAAAAATGATGAAAAATCACTAATTTAAGGCTAAAACGAGGAAAAAATCGCTAACTCGCGTCTAAAATGGAGGAAAATCGCTCAATCTCAGATAAAATTGAGAAGAAGCGCTGATGGAGAAAACGTCAATTCACAGCTTCTGAAGGTAACTCACGGGGAAAATTAGGGAAAACTCTAATTTGCGGCTGAAATGTATAAGAATTCTATGATTAGTGGCTAAAATAAAGCAAAATTGCTTTGATTTGAGAAAAATTTGCTAATTCACGGAAAATGCCGTGGTTTCCTAGAGGCAACTTCGTGGCCAATTTGGAAAGAGCGCTAATTAACGGCAAAAATTGAGAACAATCGCTAACTTGTGGCTAAAATGGAGGCAAATCGCTTACTCCGTGGCTGAAATGGGGACAAATAGCTAATTCACCGATGAAATTTTGAAGAAGCGCTGAATTGTAGAAAAAAAGGCTAAAATTTGCGGTTAAAATGGAGAAAAACCTTCTACAAAGAGTCGAAAATGCTTGATCGATGCATAAATTGCTAGAAGTTCTCTGTCGTATGTATTATAGCGAGTTTCCGTGTCGGTCAGTTTTCTGGAGAAAAAAGCTAACGGTGGTGGGGAGGAGCTGTCAATGCTTTGTTGAAGAACGGAGCCGATTGCCAAGTTTGAAGCGTCAACTTGAAGGAGTAAAGGACAGTCAGGCTTAGGGTGAGCCAGTAGGGTGTGGCGTTGGCGAGGGTTTTGAGACAATCGTCGTATGCTTGACTCTTGATCTTGATGTGAAGTTTTACTTGGGACCAGGCCGCTCGACGGAGAAAACGCCGATAGAAATTGATTGCGCATAAAAAAAATGCCGCAAGGCCCCCGGAAGGTGAACAGTCGGCGGGCATCTTTGAGGGCCTGAACGTGCTAAGGCAGAGGAGCGGTACCTGACGGAGTGATTCGTGAACCGAGAAAATCGATTTCTTCCACGCCGAAAACATATTTTGTGGGATTAAGGCAGATTCCGTATAATCTTTGAATCGTTGGAACACAAGAGAAAGGTGTTCTTCGTGTTCGTCTGAAGACGTAGAAGCGAACGAGGACGTCATCCAGGTATGTGATGACGAACGAGAGGTCTCGAAGAACTCGTGAATGTGGGGTAGGGGATAGCGGTCGGGCTGCGTGCCTGGTGAAGTGGAGGAGACCAGCTTGATTTTTAGGGTCGCCGAGCATCATCTGGAACTCTTTTCTGGCAGCTTGGAGTTTCTCTGGTGGAAGACGTCGAAAACGAGAGCGAATGTGAGGCCCCTTTTTGTTTCAATCTTGTGCGATGACCAGGAGTGAGGGAAAGGGGAAGGTCGAGGGATTTCGGTGAAGTGGTGAAGGAGTTTTGCGAATGAGTTCGAGGTGTTGTCGACGGAGAGGATTGTGGAACAGAGGGACGAAGGGACAGAAGACGGAATGGCTTGCGTGGTACCATCGACGAGGCGTTTGCGACGAAGGTCGATGTGGAGATTGAAATGAGTAACTTCCGTTATAGTGAAAGGCCATTGAAAAGTTCGGCGAAAACCGAGGTCTAATTTCCGATCAGACGAGCCTGTGATGGTGTTCTCCGTGTTATTCAGCCGTTTCTGGCCACTTTGCCTCGTTTTCAGGACTTTCTGGTATGGAATGATGGATCGGGATGGGTGAGCTTTAACGGCGTAATTTTGTTCTTGTAAAACTGCACGACGACAAGCCTTGTCGATGCACATTCTTCTCTACGGCGCGGTGGCGGTGGTTTAAAAAAGCGTGGGCCTTGAAACGAATAAAAAGAAAAATAAATTATCGTGACTGAATAACGCGGTAATCCATTTATATCCGCGGTAATCCATCCTTCAGGTTGACAACTTCTCTTTGCGCTTTAATCGACAAGCGTGTGCTCTCAAGCGGAATTCTCTTTCAAAGTTTAATTTTATTTTTCCCGGTTAGACTTCTTCTCGTCACGACTTGTACGTCGTGCTGGTTTGTGGCATAACTTCTTCGTAAAAAAAAAACAATAAAGGACACTTGCAATCCAGTCAAGACGGGTTTGCATCACCGTTCAAGAGTGGGAACAAACTGGTCTACCAGGGTGAGGATCTATGCTCGGCATTCTAATCTTTACTAGACGGTAATAATAAACGCATTACCCCATTTCCATTTCAATCGAAATAGATAATAAAAACAAAAACCAAGGACTTCTAGCCCTGAGAAATTTCGCCTATTATGGAAACATTCCGTGAATTTAATTTTATACCTTGAACGCTTTTTCGTTTGAAACGGCGTCAAGTGTTGATGATTTCTGTGTCTTCGCCACTGTCGGGAGGGAGGGGGGGGGTCTAAACATTATTTTGACTTTTCGTTATCTTAATCACGAAAAGTAAATCACTCGATCAAAGGTCACTTGGATCCATAAGCTTAAAAAAAGAAGAAAAAGTAGGTTGCAACGCTGAATATAAAGCGAAATAATTTAAAGGTTAAGGCTGATCATTCAGGTGATTTCTTGGCTTGATTTATTGCATTCATGCGAAGGAATTTTTACATTAGCCGGCCTAGCGATGCAATCGGAGTTTTTTTATTTTATTTTTTCAAATATGAGGTTCATGTCACATAATACGTAGAGCATAATATTGTAAAATATCGTTTGAAACGAAGTAATATTGTAATTAATTTTTTTTAAAAACACTGTCTAGCGTCAATTGTTGGCTGCGTATTAATTTTAGCCTGAATAAGAAGACAGTTGTAAGGGTGGGAGGGGGTAATTTTGACGAGTAGCACAATGGGGCGTATACCAAAAGATTGTTCTGTGCACTGCCACGTGGTAAAGATCACAGTCCCAGAGTACGATGGAATAATTTGGAGTATTCTTCATTAATTGTTGGCATGATCTACAAATTAGGTCAGTCCAAAAGTTATTAAGTTTCAATTTTCCCACTCAGAACGATTTTCCCAGGTCGAGAAAAAAAAACAAAAAAACAGTGGGATACTATAAACCCGCAATGTCTCGTGTGCCGTGCGTTGTTGCATAGCCGGCTCACTCCCTTGTGACTTGTGAGACTCTAACGAAGTTCATTTTTCTTTTGTTGAAGGCCCAATTAGCGTTTTATTGTTTAGTTTATTATTATGAACAATAATTTTGAACAATAATGCTCAATTTAATTTTTTTTTTGAAATGAAAAATTTGCAATTTATTTGACAAAACAGTGAATTTTACAAACTAATAACAAAAATACACTAATTTATAACAAAAATTGCATGGGTTCTTCATCGAAATGCACGACCTCCAACTTTCACATTCCCAGCTGAGCAGCTGCCCCATCGCCAAAGCCGAGCTCTGCAGATCTCCATTTCTTCCGTGTGCCTCTCAGACACATGCTCGACGCCCGGAGAATTGCCAGCGAGATCCTAGCCCGCATCCAACCTCTTATCGCTGACTGAGGGTGATGCCACTTATCTGCCAGCCGTTCTCCTAATACCTTGATGAAGACACTCATCTGGGGGGCGAACATTCCATCTGCGGAGCATACAAGTGGCGTGAATGTTGCATGTCGATCTTCAGCCACACTGTTGTATTTCCTCATTTTTTCCTGCTCAGCGCTGGACAAAACCGCCGAGACAGAACGGGAGCCGTAAGAGGGGGCGTCAGTGTCTACGACACGGACGTCAAACAACGCCTCCCTCTGTGGCTCCCAGACCCCCCGGCACGCTAAATCTCCACGCAGTGCTGAAATTGAATTTGAAGCCTCTCTTATGATTGGCTCCTTCACGCAGTTGCCCCATGCTGTTGCCATCAGTTCACCCAGTACATCCCGGACCTCATTGTGGCGTCTTGTGACCAGGCCTCCTGTTCTGCAGTCTAACGCGTGTTCCAGTGTGAACTGACTATTGCCACATCCATCACACGTTTTAGGCATCTTGAATGGCTCCCTTTTGTACCTGATGGCGATTGCGTCTTTGAAATCGTATGGTGACAGATCGAAATCATGCTTTTGTAAAGGCACGACCGAGAGCCAACCTGAAGCATTACTCTGTGTTTTGGCCTTTATCGATCTCTCAATGGCTCTCCTTCGGCCTGGGGAGAACAGTGCCAGTGTATGCTCCAATAGAGCGTCCTCCAACTCATCCCTTTTCTGTCTTGCTTCTTTCTTTGCGGCGATTGACTTTGAGAAATGTTCAGCTGCATTCAACTCCCCACCTGATCTGATGGCTCTTGTCAGTTCTACACTGCATGCCTTCGACGTTTCATACGACAATTTGGCCATTCTGACTGGGTCACCTATCGCCAACCCCCCTTTGCAGACTGGCAACGAGAACAAGTCATTTTCTTCTGTTGAAATCGAGGTTGATTCGCCAACAATCTTGGGAACAAATTCGGCCTGAATACATTGGCGCAATGGTTCATAGGCCTGATCGGCGCTGTCCAAAACTCTTTGTACAAATGTCCACCGGTTCTGAAGAGACTTGGTGAAGGCTGCGTAGGCCGACTGTGGCTGAGATTCTCCAGCAGCTGCCAATTTTCTCACTGAGCTCGTCCAACTATCAATTTTTCGCTCGAGATAGAGTTGCTTCCCTTCCTCTGTACCAATATACCCTCCAAGAAACCGCTGGCCTGTGACTATCTTGATTCCAGTATCTCTAAAAATCCCGTCGGCTTCGCTTTTATCATCCGGGTGTACCAGTAAGCACGACTTACTACCTTGTGGGAAGTACCCGAAGTGCGGACCCACCTCATTCAGTCTGGCCCACCAAGTTCTCAGGTTCTGTAGGCCGCCTTGCGCAGAAGAGTCGTCAGCATACCAGCATTGCTGAATTTCTGGATCCCGGAGTGTGTCGATGATTGGCAGCGTCGAAAGTCCATAGAAGAGCATGGCCAACGGATCCCCTTGGGTGACTCCCTCTCTACTGAGAATTCGCTCTTCTGTGCCACGGAACACCAATTCTGCATGTCCACGGTAGGTATTGCAGAGGAATCTTGCACAGCGTGGCCATAAGCGGCGAGCCTGCCAAAGGGCCACAATCCGGTTCATTGAGTTAAATGCATTCTTTGCGTCAACCATTAGCATCCCCCATTTAGAACCTGCCACAGACCGTTCCTGAAACAAGGCATCCATTGCCTGCACTCCACCTTCAATCCCAGCACTTAGACCTCCACAGGCCTCCGTAACTTCGTCGCCAGCAACTAAGGCCATGTATTTACAGAGCATTCTTCTAAGGCAATCTCCAACACCAATCGGTCGCACGCCTGGGCATTTATCGAGAGCCAGCATTCTGCTAGCCATTAGTGCTCGAATTGAACTCCATGGGACAACTTCGGCACTAAGCCGGCACGCCAAAGCAGCCACGGTTTCTCTTAGGCGTATACTCGACCTACCGTGCCTTAATAGGAAGTCAACCCACTGCTCTGCACTTGTCCCATTTGGTCCACCTCGGCCATGGAGCTTTCTCGCTACTTTCTCCACCAGGTCAGCCGTAATTAGTGGGGGCAGTAACGGAGGTAATTCCTGTCCCTCGGGGAACTCCATTAGGCTAGATTCGGGAATCAAGGGTTCTGGATGTTTTTTTTTTGAGTTCTTGCATGACTGTTGTTCCTTCAGAATCCACTACTGAGTCAGGTTGCAACACAGAGGTTGTGCCGCTTTCCTCTAACCACTGAACAGCTTCCCGCACTTTTCCTCGTAGCATAAAGCGGTGAAATGTTTTTACTGTCTGATTTTCATTTGGGGTGCCGCGTTGCTTCCGAATACCTAGTTTCTTGTCTGCATTCAGTGCGTCGGCAATTAGTATGTCAAATTCACCATCTAACCAGAGCTGAGTTCTTCGGGTCAAGAGAACTCTGTAACGTGCGCTACGCAAGGGAGACAAAGGTTGCCGGTCCCGAGGTTGCCTAACATTACGGCATGGGACAGAGGGCTGAGCAAAGAGTCCAAAGCTCACTTGAACGGCACGGCAAGTGTCGCAATAGGCGACCCGGTTAAATTCCCCTCCTACCCAATCCCGAGTTTTCCTGGTGGACGAAGCGCCGAAATGAAAGAGTCGTTTGCCAGCCACCGGCTCGTGGAAGTGTAGCCTGTTTAAGTGTGCCCTGAGAACCATCGTGTCCCCCTCCCCCTCAGTCGTCTCTTAGTTAAAATTGTAAGTGGGTTGGGTTTGCTTAGTTAAGTCAATAAAGTTTAGAGTGTGACTCGTGCTTTCTTTATTTTGTCCTGTTCCTCCCCTGTAACGGTCCGTCAAAAGCCCCCCCCCCCCCGTTACAACTCTAATGTCCTTAACTTGCTTCAACATTTTGTCCCTCTGGAGCATTACAGCCAAATAAACAAGGACCCTTTCTGATGGAGCATCGTCCACCCTCAGCTTTTCAACCTCCTGTGCTAACAAGTCCACAAAACCTGATGATCCTCCCGGTAAGTCATACTGTCTGCCCTGCAACTGAATTACTTTCTTCCATCTTCTATCCCAGTTAACATCAGCTCTTTCACCGGGTCCATAAACAAATTGTGACCCATATACACTGGCCAGTTTTTCCTTCCATTCCGTCGTCTGCTCTTCTTGAGAGTCCTGACTGCCGACAGCCTGATGGTCCTGGCTTTCCACTACTTCACGGCAAATCGAGGACCATCTCAGGTGACCGTTCAAGCTTATGAAGTCTCTGCCACACCCTCGACATACCACACGGCGAGGCGCTTGATTGAAGATGTCACTTATAGATTCGTCGTGAGACATTATAACATCCTCCGGTTACACTGACGACACCCCGGTGACCATATTTAACACAACTTTTTACAGATTCAACAGCAGAATAATTGCCTGCGCCGAAATTCAACCGAAACGCGGTCCGGGACCACTCCCAAATGTGTTTCCACACCAAATCACTTCCTTTTCAATTCTTTTTCCACTTATTTTCAACTTTTTTGGCAGAGCGATTTTCTGTGTACGGCACTTGACAACGGTACAACAACTTAATTTAATTGTTAAATAAATACCTATAACCTTAATTACGATTTACTAATTCAGATTTTTATTTACAGAAGAGTACTCGCGGTCGCATGTCGGTAAGTACCAACCAAGTGCCCATCGCAAATTGATTTAAAAAAAAAAAAAAAAAAATCTCACTCCGCACTAGAATAGCCGAGACGTCAAATGGCCAACCAAGAGAGAGGCGTGCCCCTGGTGGCAACTCTTCCCAGGGGTGGCTCTTCCTCAGGAAATTATTAGCTCCGCGCTATCAAAACACACAAGAACCAATAAATTCGCGTCAATACGCAGTAAAAACTATTAACCAGTAGCGTACTGAGGTAGGTGTGAGGGGGGTGGGGGCAGACCGCCCCGGGGCACCAGAAAAGCTTATACAGAACAATGACGATTTTTAGGTTCTCTATTCATGGATGTAGGTAAGTGTAGCATCATCCAGTCCTATGACTCCCATAGCAACGGGAGAAACTTGATATAAACATTATTCGAATAAAAAGACTTGAAGTGTTTTTCCTATTTGAATGCAGTTGCAAATTATTTAGAGATAATTATTGTAAGCCAGTAACACTACATGGTGCCAAGGTGTGAAAAATGAACAAAAAAGGAACGATAAGTCCTCATTCGACAGCCCAACACCAACAGCAACAAATGAACTCGTTTAGCTGCCCACCACCGGACTTCTTTTCTTTTAAAAGTAATGACTGGCCGGCGTGGTTCAAACGTTTTGAACGTTATCGGCTTGCATCAGGACTGGATTCTCGACAGGAAGAGACACAGGTCAGTGCTCTAGTCTACTAGATGGCGATAAAGCCGAAATTATTCTTGATTCTTTCAATTTATCAAGTCGTGAGGGGAAATCTTACTCAGCTGTTGTCAAAAATTTCGATAATTATTTTCTAAAAAGACGTAACGTTATTTTTGAGCGTGCGAGATTCAATAAAAGAGATCAGATGATTGGGGAGCCAGTTGAGAACTATATTCTACCTCTCCACGATTTAATTCGGACGTGTAACTTCGGCCCCCTTTGCGATGAGTTGCTTCGAGACAGGCTAGTTATCGGTATTCGCGATAACAATCTGTCAGAATCCCTTCAAAACGATCCAGATTTGACTTTAGAGAAGGCAATCAATAGAATTCGTCAGTCCGAAGAAATAAAACACCAGCAGTCGCTCTTAAAAAAACACAGAACATCCTCTCGAAGACAACGGCTTGGAGGTTGCTGGCATTCAGAGTAGTAGGGCATGTAAATGCAAAATAACAAAACAAGAGGACTCGAGTACCTCGAAAAAATCATGCTGGTTCTGCGGTAAAAGTTTCCATAAGCGCGACGACTGTAAAGCCCTCAAATCAATATGCCATTTTTGCGGCAAAAAGGGACACTTTTCATCAGTCTGTAGAAAAAGAAAAAACGTGAAACTGATTACTGATGCTTCTTCTGACAACGGTGACGAAAGCGATCCGGGAATAGCTATGGCTTCCCTTGAACGCATAGCGCTCAATTCTTTGGAAGAGAAAGCTAACGAATTCGAAATTGGTATTTATGTTAACAATTCTCATATAAAATTTCGAGTTGACACGGCAGCTGACGTAACCTGTATTCCAAAAAAATGTTCAATTCATTAGAAACAGGCATACATTTGAAAAAATACAACTGTAGCATCGAACACGCCGGTAATCAAAAACTAAATTGCGCGGGTACCTTTTCCGCGACCCTAAAACTGAACAAGCTATCATCACGCGAAGAAATATTTGTCATCGAAGGGTTAAAGATTCGCAATCTCGACGTCCTTCGCGTTTTGACTCAGATCAATTCTCTCTCCGAATTTGGTAAAGACGTGAAAAACAAATTCAAATCCCTGTTTTCTGAAATACCAAAAAATTATAAAGGGAGACCCATACTCGATCCGAATAAAAGCAGACGCAGCACCCTACGCCGCGCCGTCACGACGCCACGTCGCATTCCTCTTCCTTTATTCACTCAGGTCAAAGAAGAGATTGAAAATATGACACGACAAGGCATTATTTCTCGTACAACAGAGGGAACGGAGTGGTGTTCACCGATGGTCGTTGTTGCAAAACAAAACAATACGGTCAGGATATGCGTGGATTATACAAATTTAAATGAACACGTCATTCGAGAAAGGTTCATTCTGCCCTCCACAGAAGAAACATTGGCGAAAATAGGAGAAGCCAGAATTTTTTCAAAATTAAATGCGAGAGCTGGGTTTTGGCAGATTCCATTATCAGATGATACCAAACACTACACAACATTCATCACGCCATTCGGGCGCTACGTTTTCAATCGTTTACCTTTTGGTATCAGCTCGGCGCCTGAACATTATCAAAGGCGTATAATCGACATTATTGATGGCGTGAAAAACTGCGCTAATCTTATGGACGACGTGATTGTATGGGGTAAAAACAATGAGGAACACGACGAAGCACTTAATGAAGTTCTACAACGCTTCCAAAACCACAACGTGACACTAAATATCGATAAGTGCGTCTTTTGTGAAAGAGAGGTCTCTTTTTTAGGTCATATAATTAACGAAAAAGGCATGATACCTGATCCTAATAAGACAGCTGCAATCCAAAACATTGATTCTCATAAAAACATCAATGAACTAAGACGATTCCTCGGGATGTAGAATTATTTGACGAAATTAGTAAAAAAAAACAGCGCAGAAGTATCCAAACCTCTACTGGATCTACTGATGAAAAATAATGAATTTCGATGGGGCTACTTTCAAGAGCAGGCATTCCAAAAAATGAAAAATCTTGTCACCGACGCGCCCGTGCTCCAGCTGTACGATCCCAATTATGAGACTAGGATTTGTACAGACGCTTCTTCATTCGCCTTAGGTGCTGTACTCGAGCAAAAGAAAGTGAATCAAAACTTTAAACCAGTCATGTACATCTCACGAGCCTTATCTCAAACGGAGGTAAATTACTCCCAGATTGAGAAAGAGGCATTAGCTGTAACCTGGGCCTGTAAGCGACTAAGTCTTTACCTCATAGGCAGACAGTTATCGGTGATAACAGATCACAAGCCTCTCGTGTCTGTCCTAGGTCGGAAACCTATCTATGATCTATCACTCCGTCTTCAACGACTTCGACTGCCTTTAAAGGCGTACGACTTCAAGATAACTCATTTGCCAGGGGCGCACAGAGAACCTACAGGTAGACGACGACGAAAACGATCTTTCCGAAGATCCACGCATGTACGTCGAATTAGTCCGACAAAACATACCGATTTCAGACGTATTACTCTCGAATATAAAACATGAGACCAGAAAAGACACTGTTCTGCAGTCCATCATCAATTTCGTAACAAATGGATGGACAGTTAATGACAAATCAAACATATTTTACAAATTCCGTGATGATCTTTTTTTTTAAAGACGGCCTGCTGACTCGAGGGAATCGAATCGTGATACCTAAAACTCTACGTCAAATAATATTAGGAAAACTACATGATGGTCACCTGGAGGTCAGCAAATGCAGATCGTTAGCAAATGCAACTGTTTGGTGGCCAAATATATCAGTGGACATTGGCGCAATGGTGTCAAATTGTGAGACATGTTTGAAAACGAAAACTGTACCAACAGAACCTCTAATCCCTTCAGACTTCCCTTCTCTGCCGTGGTCGGTCCTTGGCTGTGATTTTTTTTTTGGTTCGGTGGAAAAGAATACCTCGTTACTCATGATTATTACTCGAGATACATCGACATCACTTTGATGAGATCTTCAACATCAGCATCAGTAATCAATCACTTAAAAAAATTGTTCGCTCAGTTCGGCATTCCTCACCAAATAAGATCGGACAACAATTTAGAAGCCACGAATTTCTAACTTTTGTGACCTCTTGGGGAGTCGAGCTCGTCACATGCAGCCCACATTACCCTCGTTCAAACGGTCTGGCTGAATCGGCGGTAAAGACAGCGAAACGGATTTTGACTAAATGCAAAGACATCGAAGCTGGACTTTTATCATACAGGTCAAGCCCCTTAAAAAACGGTTACTCTCCAAGCGAGCTACTGATGGGGAGAAAAATCAGGACGCGTGTGACGACAATCATTGATAATTTGAAGCCTAAATTGATTGACGATAATAAGCTTCGAACGACGGAGCAATGTTCTCGGTCGAAAATGAAGAACTCTTTCGACAGACGACATCGAGCTTTCAAACAATTACAAAAACTCGAGAGTGGCGACAAAGTTTGGGTCTCTAATTTCCAGTGTACCGGAGTCGTCAAGGGAACCGCGTTCCTATATCGTTGATACTGAGAGGGGACAGACGCTTCGGAGAAATCGGAGATTCATAACAAAACTCCCGGCCACCAGCTAACTCAAAGGGGAGGATGAAGCATCATCCAGTCCTATGACTCCCATAGCAACGGGAGAAACTTGATATAAACATTATTCGAATTAAAAGACTTGAAGTGTTTTTCCTATTTGAATGCAGTTGCAAATTATTTAGAGATAATTATTGTAAGGCAGTAACACTACAGTAAGTGAAAAGAATGGATGGTTGGACCGCGATTTGGCTCCTTTCTACGAATTTCAGTCTCTCTTTAACGTGGCAATAAGTGATATCAGCAATAAAGTGCAGGCTGAATACTCGATTGAGCCCTCGAGAGCGCTTCTGGTGGCTTAAATTTTAGAAAATTCGCGTCTTCTTGAGGAAAATTCACGGCTAAAATGGAGAAAATACATCGTCCCCTGTTTCGTTAAGTTCTGAAGCACACTAATGTGCTGATCGTCAATGTGAAACTTGCTGACGAGGCATAAACGTTAATATTCATGGCTAAAATTGCGGGAAAGTGCTGATTCGTGGTCTAAAATTGAAAAAATCACTATAATTAGCGCGAAAAAAAAATTGAGAAAACTCTAATTTTCACCTCGAATTGAGAAAAAGTGCTAATTCGCTGCTAAAAACACGTCAACTCATGGCTGAAATTGAGAAAATTCGCTAATTCACGGGCTAGACCCGCTGCTGCACCGCTAAAATTGAGAAAAAGCTTTAGTCTTTGGCTAAACTTGAGGAAAATCGTCAATTCACGGCCAAAATTGTGGTAAAATTTCTAACTTGAACACTCTACTTTGCGCCTTCTGAAGAATTTTGTAGCTAAAATTGAAAAAAAACGGCAAATTCAGGGGCGCACCTAGAAATCCTTCGAGAGGGGGCGATTCCGGCAGTCCAGCCCACTGAGGACCGGCGGGGGACGAGTGCCGGGTACACCACTGGGTGAATTCATGGCTATAAGTTAAAAAAACACCGCTGATTCTTCGGCTAGAACTGAGAAGAAGCGCTAATCTATAGCTAAAAGTAAAACAAAAATGCTAATGCGATGCTAAAATGGACAAAAATGCTAATTTGCGGCTTGAAAAAAAAATCAAAATTTGGAGAAAGACTAATTTTTCAGCCTATATTGTTTTTAAAAAAAGCTAATGCAACTCATGGCTGAAATTGAGATAATTCGCTAATTCACGGATTAGAAACGCTACTACGCTGCTAAAATTAAGAAAAAGCGCTAATTGACGGGAAAAACTGTGGAAAATCACTGATTCGCGGCCAAATTTGTGAATAATTTCGATTTGTATTCAAAATTTCAAATATTTCCATTCGCGACTTCTGGTTCTGAAGGCAATTTTGAGGTAAAAAATGGAGAAAAAGCGCCAATTTATTGCTATGTAGTTAAAACCCGCTGATTTACGGCTAAAGAAAATCGCTAATTCGTAGCGCTTTGTGAGAAAAAAAAATGCGATTCGTGGCAAAAATTTGGACAAAAGCTGCTATTTTGCGGCTAACATTGAGGAAAATACTAGAGAAAAACCTAATTTTCACATCAAACTGAGAACAGTGCTAATTCTTTGCTAAAATTAAGACAAAATTGCCAATTTGCTGGTAGATCTTTTTTTTTGCCGCGAATTACCGGTTTTCTTCAATTTTTAGCCGCCGTTTTCATCAAATTAATCAGAAAATTGGAGTTTGTTATCCATTTTAACAGCAAAATTTATGAGCTCTTCATCTCTCAATTAGGGAGAATCGGCGGATTTTCTCAATTTTAGCAGCACATAAAGTGCTTTTTATATTATTTTTCCGTGAATTAGCGCTATTTCTCAATTTTATCTTGAATTTTATTTTCTTCATTTGAACCGTGAGTTACCTCATTTCCTCAATTTTACCCGCGAATTAGCGAATTTTCTTAAATTGGTCAGCGAATCAGCGTATTTCTCAATTTTAGCTGCTAATAAGCGCTTTTGACCAACTTAAGCGGCGAATTTAACTTTTTCTCCGGATATTACCGGGGTTTCTCAGTTTTAGCCCCGATTTAAGAGAATTTTTCAATTTTAGCCGCGAATTAGCAATTTTTTCACACTTATACGTGGGAATTAGCGCTTTTTTCCAATTTCAGTCCCGATGTTGCCTGGAGAAACTACGAATTTGTGTGTGTTTTTTTTTTTTTTTCAATATTAGTTGAGCCTGCTGAACGATTGATTGCTGCTTTTTAGCACTTTTAGCAATTCCCGATAGGTGCGAATTGGCTCTTTTCGCTAATTATGACCGCAAAATAGTGTTTTTCTCAATTTTTAGTCACGAATTAGTGATTTTTGTCGTTTTTCGCTATATTAGCGCTTGTTCCAACTTTTTGCCGCGTGTGGTTCTCAATGGGTGGATGGTAACCCGCAAAACCTACCCCACAAATCCGCCACTGATAACTTCTGATCTACAGGGACAATTCAACCCTAAAAAATGATTTTTTGGCTTCAGAATTTTACCTTTTTAATCCCCCCACCGCTTCCCGCTGCTGATTTCCAAAGCTACGATCTAAAAAGAGGGAGAAATGCACCTGACAGTAAGCTCAAAAAGTCTCAGAATTGAATCGTTTTGCCTAAAAATTCGTATTAACGCCACCAAACAAGAGAAGTTTTGCCAGAAGAAACTGAAATTGACCTCCGCAAGCGCCCAACGGTAACCGGAAAATTCCTGAAACTGACTAGCGCCTCAGTTTACTTGGTAAAATTTCTTTAATATAAGACAAAAAATCCTTAAATAGAGCACAATCAAGGATATTAAGGTTTCTGTACCTTCTGGGCTTGATTTTGGATAAAGTAAGGAGTCGGAAATTCGTTTCTTGCCCTCCAGACACAGAGCTTTGTGAACGGGGTCTAAATAGTCATTTCCAGGGAGTAAAGTGTTCAGTTATGTCTGATCTTTTTAGTGTGCTCTAGCCGTTACGACCTCAGCCTCTTTCCCCGCTTCCGGCACGGTCCAAACCGTTCATTCCCGTAAATTTGCCCCCCCCCCCTTCCGCTTGGCTAATGCAAATTGGTAAGAGAAACTCACGAAATATTGGCTTTTTTGACTGTGTCAACCGCGCGAAATTTGTTTATTCTGTTGACTGCTGTTAAACCGATGGAAAATATTGAAAGAGGAGCAAAAGACACAGTCAAAATCGCTAACTTCTGTACAATTATCTCCCGAAACTATTGAGAAATCCCAGAAAGTTCGTCTGATTACCGACAATTTGCTCCGTCTGGAAATTAAGAATCGTGGCGTAATATTCGTCAATCCAGGAGAAAGTGAGAGAAACGTTTAATTGCTGGCACATTAATTGCCTCAAAATTAAGGGCAGGATGTCATTTGTGTTGTAGCACTTGTGGGTGCAGTTTGCAGTTTTTGTTTCTCTCAAAAATAGGGAAGTCTAATTAGTTGAAAAAACACAATTTATCATACCCAGCTCCCACTCTCCTTACGTAGGATATAAATTAACTGTTTCCGCCGATAATTTCACAGAAACCCGCTTGCAATGCAAAATTTTGTCTATTTTGGATGAATGGTGATAGTTTTAATTAGAGCGGAAAGTGGTTATTAAAGCAATAACATGTTTCAACTATCAAATGAACGATATGGAGCGTTATAATGATGCGCCTTGGAGAATCCCACGGGTCGTTCAGCCCTCCCTGAGTCATATTTAAAGGATACTCGTCAATCAAAACACTGTGAAACTGGTGACGACAGGGCGTTAAATATTCCACAAATTGGCTAGAAAATTGTTGTTTTTTTTTTCGGTGTTTCGAATACTTTCCGTCAGATGGCGGTTGCTTCTCAACTGTCAACCACTGCCGGGACCGTTTTGGTCCTCCGGCTCCAACCGTCATAGTTTTCGTTTTTTTTTTTCAAAAATTCTAATTACTCGGAGGGCCTGCGTGTTGAAATCCGTTTTAAACGAGTGGTTTGAATTACTCCGATTTATTAGCACCACTCACACACACGCAAATTACCCCTCCTCCCGCTCTTAACTATACGTGCTCCGTTAATTTAAATCGGAGGTTTGTTCAATCCATGGCCTTATAGTCTCATTAATTTTCTACACGATTTATCTATAACGGTTTTATACTACAAACAAAATCGAAAAGAGACTTTATAGAGGGAGTGTGTGATGGAAAAACAGTCTGGCGCCAAGCCTCTGTTTGCCAAGCCCGATAGAAATGAATAAGGTAGAAAAGAAGTGAGATAGAATGAGGGTGTCTCACTGGTTGGGGACGAAGTGGATTATCATTTTTCTTTTTTTATGTACTTGACATTCCAAATTTTACCATAATTTAAAAGTTTGACTAGGCCCAGGATATTTTCTCTCTCAAAAGCCTCCCCTCCCCACCCGCTTTTTATACATCTTCCTCCATTATTTACTACCCTAAACAGGTCAGAAAAGACAAGAACAAGACAGTATAAGAGAATGGTACGAGAAAGAGAAGAACCAGGAGGCTTTCCCTGACCCACTTGAGTCACTCAAAATCCCCTGGTGGCGTGCAATTAACAAATATTTTATTTCGCTTTTCTAACTCTGTTTAAAACTCGATTTTCTGCTTTGCTCACATTCGTTGGCCGTGTCTCTGGGACTTGGGCGACCCAAGTTGGAGCGCTACTTGACAAGAACCCTCCGAACTCCGGTTGTAAACGAGATAATTACTTGACGTTGTTAGTTCTATATTTAATGAGAAGTTGTTTCTCATAAACCAACTTAATTAGGGGGGCAGTTCCGCGAAGAATTTCTTGGGCAATTTTTTTTTTTTAACGCGGTGCCCGAGCTGAACCACCTAAAAAAAACAACAGATTGCAGAAAGTTTTTCAAATCAAAGTGTATCCTTTCCGTCTTCCCAGACTTGGAAATATTTATTACTGGAAGACGGGCTAGAGGGGGCAGATGGGCTCAAATCGCTCATCTGCGAGGCGAAAATTCAGCGCCTCTGATCATTATAATTTCAAAAAGCGAGGAGGACTCATTAAAAACAAAAACAAAATACTCGTTTCTTTTTTGCCTGGCCTTCTCGCGTACGCCCATTTTTTCTTCCGCATTTTTCAAACCCACGATTTCTCATCTCGCCCTCGCTGTTTCAAATTATTTTCCATACAGAGGCGAAACGCGCGAGTTTTTTTTTTTATAAGTACGTCGTAAAAAAAATTAACATAACATGAAATAAACAGCTATTCTCTAGTTTTCTTCAATTTTTAATGGGTTTCACGTAGGCACTCTCCGTGTCAGTGTCAAGGCAAAGCGTGTCGCAAGCTTTTGCGCGGTGACACGGTGGAATACATTTTGGAAGCCCCCCCCCCATCCCACAACCACCGCCAATTTTCTACACCGTCTTTTGAGGAGAACGTACAAGTAAGCGATGTGAGGCATAATTTTAGCCGAAAAAACAACAAAAAAAATGTGGCAGCACGATTCAAATTGGTGAACCGAACGAACGCGTAACGGTTATTATTCGAAACGCTTGCAAATTTAACCATCACCCCCTCCCGTCCAACCAGATCGTGTGGCTAAAGGCAATTTTATTCTTTCTGCGAATGAATTCACAAAGAGGTTAATTCGAGTCAGAAGAAACGCCGGATTTGTGGGAATTTTGAATCGTAAAACGTATATTATTTGCGTTCAGGGTTTGGGGGTGGGGGGACAATAACATTTTTGGGAGTATAGCCCGTAAAAATTCTATTTTAACATGGAAAACGGGGCTACTCGAACGAGTTTCCCGCCAATAGGAATGCATTCCAAGCCCTGTGGTGGGAAGGGAGGAGCCATAAACTCACGAAAATGGTTCCTGACAGATGCGGATCAGCAGGGAGGGGCTTAGGGGGCTTCAGCCCCTTCCTTCGGGGTATAGCAGCTAAATATGGGTTTGAGTATCCAGAAAAATGCGAGTAAATCCTGAAAACCCCAAAATGATGGAAACCAGCCCCAAAACTTCCAATTTCACACCATAAACTGCCTTCTCAGCGGCATGCCTGAAATCATTCGACAACAAACTGTTTATTCTAGACCCCCTCTCCCCCCCCAACTGGTACTATGACTAAGAGAACGAAACTTGTCATTTAGTTGTAAAAGTGTTGATTGCGCACGATAATTCCGGGAATTAACTTTTACCCGAAACCCGGTCGTATGACCATGGAACTTGAAACGTGGCGCCTCTGCAACAGCCAAAGAACTGGCATTCAATCTCACAAAGATTCAGCACGTAATAAAACGGAAGCCACCATTTAGCTATTCTCAGGGCGCTAATAGCCAGTTTTTGGCCATTTTTTCCGGCACCTGCAAGTCATATTAGGTGTTTTAGGCCCATTTTCACCAACAAATTTGATCTCGTTTAAGGTTGATCGTGATTAGTTGCCAATGACGACCCATATGAATTCTGATCCAAGTGTTTACATTGTAATCGTGATTAGTTGTTGATCGTGGTTAAGAAGTTGGTGAAATCGGACCTTAATGTCACGAATCGTCAGTTATTAAGCCATCTACAAGTGGCAAATGATCAGTTTGGCTACTTTTAGGGTATAAATCGTCTGAAGTTTAGCCATTTTCAAGGCGCGGAGGTTCAGGCCATTTTTGAAACACGTACGAATGATATAAGTTTCACGTTTTCCAGGGCACGAACGGTATGTTTAGCTATTTTACGGTGTGAATAGCCAGGCAAGGAATTTTATAGCGCGAAAAGTAGTCAGTTTATCCAGTCCTTAGGCTGCTAGTAACCCTGCGGGTGGCCCAGTTGGTAGGGACGGCATATGTTCGGAGTGACACACCATTGGTCAGTTTATCGGTTCAGGTATTAAGCCGCCAACAGCCATTTTTTGCCATTTTTTTAGAGCAAATAACTCGAGAGTAGCTAGTGTGAAATTTTCAGGGTACTAATCGTCAGTCTTCCATTTTAGGTTCCGAACGGTCAGTTTTATGCTGTTTTTAGACCCTGTTTGGCCATTTTTTTGAGCGGGAATTGCCAATTTGGTCATTTTCTAGGTACGAATGGTCATTTAGGCCATTTTCAAGGCAGGAATGTTTAGGTATTAGGAAAGTTTACCCATTTTTATAGAGTGGGAATGGGCAGTTCTGCCATTTTCTTGGCGCTCGCACACCTAGAGTCAGTTCTGACGATTTCAAGGCTTGAATAGCCATAATGACCATTTTTAGGGCGCATAGAGTCAGTGTTGCCAGTTAAAGGCGCGAATAGCACGTCCCAAGCCAAGTCGAGAAAGGTCAGTTTGACAATTTTCCGCGCTCGAACGGTCGATTTTGTCATTTTCAGGGCAGGAGACACCTGTTCAGGCATTTTTAAAGCGCCATTCGTCAGTTTATCAATTTTGAGAGCTCTTCATGTAATTTCCACAATTTTTAGAGCGTAAATAAAGTAATTTTAGCCATTTTCAAGACACGAATCGTCAGTTTTGCCATTTTTAGAGCGCGATAATAGTTTGTCAAACCAAAGGCCCGAATGGTCAGTTTGGCTATTCTTGGCGCGTGAATTGCCGATTTTGCCATTTTCAGGTCAGAAATAATCTTTTTAGGCATTTCTAGGGCGTGAATCGGCAGTTTAGCAATTTTAGGGGGTGGTCAGTTTGGCCATTTTTAGACAGGAATTGTCAGTTCTGCCATTTTCAGGGCAGGAATCGTCTGCTTAGTCATTTTAAAGGCGTGAATCATCAGTTTTAGCTATTTTTACGCCACATTAGAGTCAGTTTGGCTATTTTCAGAGCGGGAATCACCATTTTAGGTAATTTCAAGGAGCAAATCGCAAATATAATAATTTTAGCCATTTTCAAGGCACGAATAATCAGTTTTGCCATGTTTAGGGCGCAAATGTCCATTCAACCAAGACCATGAAGTTTAACCATTCCTAGAGCGCAAATTGTCGATTTTGCAAATTTCAGGGTGGGAATAATCTTTTTAGGCATTTCCAGGGCGCGTGAAGTCATTTTGACCACAATTTACGCCGGGAATCGCCGCAGTTTGGCAATTTTTAGTGAGCAAGCAGCCAGCTTAGCCTTTAGACAGTTAATAGGCAGTTTTTCAGGACTCGAATAATAACCATTTTGGCCATTTTTAGCGCGCAAATGGTTGATTTAGCCGCGGGGTGACTCAGGGTGGGAATCATGATCTTTTCAGGCATTTTCAAGGGTTCACTAATCACCAGTTTAGCCAAGTTTTATATTTTTAGGCGCGAGTTTAATGGGACTTGCTAGTTTCAGCTATTTTCAGTCAGCGAATGGCTGTCAAGCCATTTTTTGTAGATCGAAGCACACCATTTCTCTAGCCCCACCCTTGACCTAATCCTGGATCCGCCCCCCAGCCGAGAATATTAAGACCCACGAAACTGGCAGTGTTGCAAAAATATGTACCAGAAACTTGCATTATAAAACGTTAAAAACTGACGTTTTTAAACCCAAAAAACTGAAGAATTTATTTTGAAACAGACAATTTCACGCAAAAGCCGAAATGTTACCCTAAAATGAAGTTTTCACAACACACTAAAACCGACGATTTTACCCTAAAACTTGATATTTCACTCCAAAACTGACGACTTTGACATGAAAACTCTGACGATTTCAAACAAAGCTGACGATTTTACCACAATACTGACGATTTGTTCCTAATGTAAGACAATTTTACACCAAAACAGACTATTTTAATCCAAACCTGAAGTGTTCTTTTTAAGATTTCACTACAAAAACTGGTCATTATTACCTAAACACTGTCGGTTTTAATCTCAAAACTAACGATTTCTTCAAAAACTCACGTTACGCCCCTTAAATAACAATTTCACCCTAAAACTAACGTCACCACCCCGAAACTGTGGACATTTTACTCCAAAACTGACAATTTCACACTAAAAACTGACGTTTTCTTCAAAACGGATGGATTTTACGCCGAAACTTGACGATTCTTGTCTTGAAAAATATTGCGATTCCACCACAACACTGACGATTTGTTCCCAAATAAGCCGTTACTACACCAGAACAGACGATTTAGCGCAAAAACTCGAAGTGTCAGTACAAAACTGGCGATTTTGCCCCCAAACCTTTTTTACGATTTCACCTCAAAATTGTGAAAATGTTTATTTGACCATGAAAAGAACTTTGTTTCAACCGAAAAAGGAAATTTTTCACTACAAAAACTGACAATTTTATCCGAAAAATGACGGTTTCAACTTTCCAAATCTTACGGTTTCATCCTAAAAACTCACTAACAGGTGGTTATTCCACCCAAAAAATGATTATTTAACCCAAAAAATGGATATTTTACTCCAAAACTCATGATATTTTCCCCAAAAATAATATTTTACGCGAAAACTGACGATTCTGTCTTGAAAATTTTCGGTTATCATGTAAAAACTTTTAGATTTCGGAGAAGCGTAATCCGAGACATTGGGCTTTCAGTGAGTTAGACACGCGCCTGAAAAAGTGGTCTATTTGGTATGAAAAATCCGGAAAATTGGTTAAATTGAATTTGGCAACTTCCACAAAATTGATTTTCCAGCCACGGAAACTCACGGCTTTCGCGAAAAAAATTCGCCAAAGGGGCCAAACGCGCAAAAATGTTTTTTGAGGGCAACATGCGCGAAATTGGTTTAAAAATTTGCAAAATTGGGGTTTCAATGCTAAATATGAGAAATTTGCCTTTTGGTTGAGTCGAATCTGCGATAATCAATAGTTTTTTTTTTAGTGAGCGAAAGTCGAGAAATTATCTTTTTCTAGTCACAGTCAAATGTGGGGACTGTGAAGGATTTGTACATTCCGATGGTATCTAGGGGTAGTCAGCTGCCACACTAAGTCTTCACTTTCGATTCTAAGGGAGGGCAACTGCCCCTCTCTGGCTATGCCCATGATCCACATTGGTTTTTTGTTTTTGTTTTGCTTTTTAACAGCCATGAAGTCCACATGGAACAGCCTCCAAGCCGGCAGGCCTTGCTGGATCGCTCTGAAGTCGTATTGGAAATTGGTCGAATCAAACGTCATCATCACAAAACGCCTAGCGCACGGCCAGGCGACCTGCCAGTGGTGGATCCAATGGAGGGGCCACAGTGGGCCATGGGCCCCTCCCTTAGAGTCACGAGTCACTTCCGCAAAAACACCATCAAAACTACCTCCCAAACACTAACGAGGGGTTATCACCTTAAATTTTAGGGTCGAAGGTTCTGGTCTGAGGTGGACTTGTTTATAGTCTCCGAACCATTTTTTAACCGTGAAATACATCCTTTTAAAAAACGGCACAGGAATGAATGTTTCACGTCGTGGCCGTTGGTATCATCCGATTTTATCGACTCCAGGGTCACTAGTACGAACGATTGCCAACAAAAACAGCGGTGTGGTTGCCACGACCTTTTTTTAAACAGCGGACCTTGGATCCCTTCTGTGGCATTTTTTTCAAGACCATTCCTACCCATAGGGTCCCCTGAGCTGCCCAGAGTGGTCCATGGGCATCGAGATTCTTCCTTGGACTCCAGGGCTGTCCGCGGGAAAGTTCGGGTGCGTCAGGTGGTAAAAAAACAGTGGGATCACTGTGAGAACCCTTACATTGACTCTTGTGATCGACAATTTGCGGATTCCCCGGGTTTTTAAACCATCCCTTGGAGAAACCCCAAAATATTAAGCTTTCAGCCACCGATCTAGGATTTGCACGTAGGAAGGGCATGGATTATCGTGTTTCGCTCCACTAAAAATGGCTTGACAGCCACTCACTGCCTTAAGATAGCTAAACTATGGCTATTCCCCCCCATAAAACCGGCTAAACTAAAGGTAATGGCACCCCAAAGTGGTAAAACTGACGATTAGCGCCTTGCAAATGGCTGAACTGAATAAATGAGTACCCTAAAAATTGTCGAACTGAAATTCCCGCTTTAAAAAAAGCTAAAAGGACTTCAAGTGCATCAAAAATGTCTAGCCTGATGATTCTTGCAGCCCTGAAAATGGCCAAACTGACAATTCGGTCTCCAAAAATGGCCAAACGGGCAATTCCTGCTTACCATACCATTCCTAACATGTCAAAACTGACTATTTTTGCTCTGAAAACATCACCCTGGCTAATATTCATTCTTTATACATATAAATGACCTGACAATTCGCACTTTGGAAATAGCAAACTGACCATTCGCAACCTAAAAATGGTATGGCGGACTATTTTCACAGTAAAAATGGCAAAATTGACTGTCCACAAAATTGTTAAATTAACGAGGGGCCCCCGCGAGCCCCTTCCTGGATCCCCAGCCTGCTAAGGTTGAAGCTCTAGCGTGAACCGCGTAGCTTGGAGTCGGAGCTTTGCTGTAATTCAGGCAGCTGTCAATTGTGTGGATACCGCGTGCAACGTACTGGCCACTCTACTGAGTGGTCAAAAACGGTGGCATCACAGTAATAACCACTTTAAACGCTCAACTGATCGGAAATTCGTCTCGATTTTCAGACTCCCTCTGTGTCTAGAAACCTCAAAATTCGTGGTTTTGCCATTTTTTTTTTAATTGATCTTTTTTGTCAGAAATTGCCCTGGCACGGTTTTTAGGCTGAATGTTTATGTTTTCAAAGTGTCTCTATTTGAAGGTTTATGAGTCCCTTGGACATTGCTCAATTGCCTCTAGGAAACGTGTCGCAAAGAGGTTAAAAGATAAGGCGGGAGCGAGGTCAGGACGTGTCAGAAGTTCCAGCGGCGGGACATGAAAGGTCATATGCCTTCCCTCCTCCACCCGTAGGTTATTGAGTTCATTTCATTCGGGGGGGACGAGGAATATTTTGGCCAAACAGTTTATAGCCGTTTCATGAGGTCATGGCCCCCCCTCCTTTTGAGCCGACTCTGGATCCGTCGTGCCTGCGACCTGCTCGCAGCGATTCGTCGCACAGTCACACTGCGAGGAGCCCTCCTCGCCTGTTATAGATGAACATAATTTTTAGCGCGAATAACGGCGCTCGATCAACTTATTTTTTCCGGCAAATGTTACGCCCATTTTAAACGGCTGAAACAAGAAAAGAAGCAAAGCTTAGTCAGGGCAAGTTTTTGGGTGGTGTAACCGCCCAAAGGTGGGGCGAACGAGAAGAACCGTTTTGTCGAAATCAAACAGTACGGGGTCATTGAAAGGCGGTAAACAATGATTTCATTGTCTTCTATCAATAGCCCCCTCACCCCTCACTTTTACCACATCCATCCTTCCAAATTTTTATAATTGAAAGCCATTTTTTTTCTCGTTCAGCACTGAAACAAACCGACTTCGCCGAAATCACTGTAATAAGCCGGTTGAACCCCTCAGGTCACTGATCTCTTCATGGAACATCCTCAATCGCTTGGCTCTCTGCTGCTGTTTTTGCGCGTATTTCTCAGCACCATAACATCGAATTTTGTTGCTTCCTCTTCAGTGGCTTCAAAGAGCTAGGATGCCACTTAGGGTGGTGTGGGGTAGGGGGTTTGTTTAAATTCAGCGTATTTTCCACCTAAAAAAAAAAAAAAACCGCACCTACCATTAACAGAGTGTATCGATAGCGATCTTTCTTCGAAACGTTAGATCTTTTATATTTATTTATTTCTCCGGATCCTCCGCGGAATTTATAACTTATTCTCTCCAGACGCTTTATTTCTGAGTAAACGTCTCTGCAAGTCCTCGATTGCAGCAGAAAATGTTCTTCTTTGGACGTATTGAGTATACTGAGAGCACTGAGATGAATCACGACGTGCTGTCCATTCTTTAATTTATGACACTACGCATCTCTAATACCACGAGGAAAAAATACGTGATTACCTGAAAGAATTTCTCGTTTTCCTCTTAATGCTTTTAAAAGATACGGAGGGACCTAAATCAATTAAATTTGTAGAGTTTCTCGGAAAGATTTTAATTTTATAAATCGTTGAAACATGAGTGTCTCTGTTAAGTGACGTGTACCGCATGGCTGCTGCATGATATTCGATATAGACGAATGGAACCAAATAAACGAAATACAAGGGATGTGGACTCTGTTGTAACGATAATTAATCAAATTTTGAACTTGACGTAACCACTATAGTTCGATAAGCGTTTCACTAGCTCGTTTTCTTCCATGAAGGAGGGCATTGTTCGTTTAAAATAAAAATACCTTTTTTTTGTGTACAACCACCCCCCCCCCCACACAGCATTCAAAGGGCGATGAACAGTTCAACGGACCCTAACGTGAGGCCCAAGGCCTGATCGTCTCTTCTCTTATTAGGTGCTGTGGTGTGTGGTGCGCGAGAGACGTCGAGGTCGTCCAACTCGGCGGCGGCGCAAAAAAAAAAAAAAAAAATCTGTGCAGTCTCTGCGAAGGGGAGTCAATTATTAAATCCGCGTCTTAAGATGGTGTTGATCACTACAAAAAAAAAAAAAAAAAAATGGGGAAGCCGGCGCATCTTACGGAATAGGAAAAAGAGTGAGAGAGAGAAAGAGAAATAAACTCTTGAACCAGGCCGTGAGCCCTCTGTTGTAAATCAAATTGTTTACCGGTGTGATAGAAGGAGAGAGAGTGTTGCGGTTTGATTCGCGACAAAGAAGGGCTTTGCGTCAACAGATTTGTTTACACAATAAAAACAAATCTTCGGGAGGATTACTTTTAGCTTAAATTGAAGATTCTTAAATAATTTACACCACCAACCACCGACAAAATTGAATAACATATCTCTCATAGATATGGGCAAAATTCTTATATTTGACCCCTTTTGATGAGTCGTACCATTTGTCGTACTTTACACTCGGTCCGACAAGAGAGCTGTGGAATAGTTGAAATCACGCTATTTCCGTGATATCTAAAACGTTTTCAAGGATTATATATGGGAGAGCAAACTGAATGGAATTTACCTCCTGTACCCCAAGTTACGCAACGACCGTCGATAAATATTTTCATAATTGTTTATGATTCGCAATATCGGTCTTTGATTGGTGAGGGGAGGCGGGGAGTCAAAGAATAATCACACAGGGTGGGGGGGTGGGCTTTTTTTCTCGCGTCCGCGCTAATTTTTTGCGGAAGTCATTCGGTATACCCATCGCGATAGCGAGCAGCCACGCAGTCAGTCAGTTGCCATCCTGCTCCTCCCACCACCACCTCACATCATTGTCCACACGATGCTCCAAACCTGGCTGATTGAATGCGTTAGATTACTTTTGGCCTAAAAGCACTTCCTTGACTGTCGTTTCTATATCTTCACGGTTATATCGGCACTGGCAGTATCGTGACGCGGAAAAAACCACTTCGTCTCTTTTTTTTTTTTTTTTCCTCCCCGCGTCGACGAGGAAATTTTAATTAATTTTCTAAAATTATCATCAAGGAAAAAGTGAAACGATTCTATTAAAATAGCTGGAAGTGCTATACCTACGTCTATAATTTTTTTTTTTCAAACAAACCATCAAAGTATACGAGAACTGTTTATAATTGAATGGCTGAGGTGGAGGGAGTCATGAAAATACCGAACGTATTTCCCCTGTATCGAAGGAATTCCCAACATCAGTATTTTGGGTTATTTTTGCACTAAATTCAAGCGGGAAACGTTGAAATAAACGGGTCAGAGTACGTAAGTTTGGGAATTTCTCATCGGGGAGCACGTTTGACTCCATAAAAAAAGTCATTTTGGTCAAAGTCCACTTGATTTCTGGACAACTGAACGGTTTCTATGGGGACAATTTTTCGATTTGAGCCAAAACGTCCTTCGGTCACATGAGGAATCCAACCAGTTCGGGGCCAAAACAGACCCAAGAAGCGTCAGGGGGGAGGGGGGATCGGCCGATTTCGTTGAATCCAGTACACTGGCCACAAGACCCAGCGAGGACCTTGGATATTATTAGAACTGTCGGAAGCGAGGCCGCCGTGGCTAGCGGCAAAAATTGTGAGGGCCTCTGAAAACGTGGCAAAGACGCCATCAGAAAGGCCCCCAAATCCTCGGGAGTAGTGAGGGGGAGGGGGGCACAAGTACATCTCTCACCCAACCGCAATCATTTACAGGCCCGGATCTACGTCTACGGACATCTCCAGGATGAAATTGGCAGTTTCAAAGACGAATTTGACCGTTTAAAGAACGATATTGGTAGTTTTGAACGACGAAATTGTCACTCATATTTTATCATAGGACAAAATTGACAGTTCCGAATGCGAAATTGACAGTTTTGAATGGCGAAATTGACATTTTCAGCACGAAATTGACATTTTCAGCACGAAATTGACAGTTTCATGGATGAAATTGACAGTTTTGAAAGACTAAATTGACATTTCTGGGGGAAATTGGCGGTTTCATGTATGAAATTGATAGTTTCAAGGACGAAATGGACAGTCAGCGTGAACAGTCAGTTTGATGATCGTTTTAGGGCAAGAATCATCAGTTCAGCCATTTTTCATGGCACGAATGGTCATTTTTGGAGTGCGAACGGTCGTTTATGCCATTTGAATGACGCATAGTCGCATTATTGATCGTCAATTTAGGCCTTTTTCAAGGCGTGAATCTGTCAGTTTAGTCATTTTTAGGGTTGAGAATGTGTCAGTACGACCGGTAGCCACTTTTTTAGGGCGTGAATATGACCGTTTGGTCATTTTTAGAGCGCAGATCCAGTCGCAGTTTAACCAATTTTAAGGTGGGGGGGGGGAACACTTTTCAAAGGGTGAGAATGACCAGTTAGACAATTTTTAGAGCGAAACACTTTGAAGATTTGAGGGTTGGCCATTTCAAAAGCTCGGATCGTCAGTTCTGCCATTTTAGGGCCCGAATTGTCATTTTTCAAGCGTGAATTGCCAGTTTGGCAATTTCCAGGGCACTAAAATTGTCAGTTTAGCCATTTTAAAGTATCGAATCGTAAATTTTACTATTAAGGTGCCATTTTTAGTAAAACGAAGCGCAAATATAGTTCCTGCGCTCCTTTCAAAAACAAAATTTAATCTGTTTGAGTTTGACCTTTTCAAAGCAAAAATATCGTGGATTATTCGCCACTCACCGAACCCAGTTTTGTGCAATATGCCAACAACGCGAAATTGCTTTTTTAATTAGTCAACCGCGCAAAATTGTGTTGTTTTCAGACTGCCAACCTCGCTGACTTGGTTTTGAATGAGACAATCCCCAAGAAATTTCATTTTCCAATAAACCTAACCGGTCAAATTAACATTTCAAGTGAGTTAAAACCCCTTGAAAATGGATTTTTCGGGTGAACCAAACACCCGAAATCGGTTTTGAGTGGGCCAAACTGGTGGAATGGGTTCTTGAACTTGCCAAATCCATGAAATCGCTTCTTTTTTACTGAGTCAAGCCAGCGAAAATGGATTTTGAATTGAGCCAGCTCCACAAAGTTGCTTTTTGAATCAGAGCGAAATTTGCATTTTGATGCAGTGAAACCTGTGAAAATTGTTTTTCACGCTAACATTGGTCTTGAATGGGACCATCCCTGACATAATTTCATTTTTTTAAATTGGGTTTAACCACCAAAGCGGCACTTTTAGTGGGTTAAACCCCGCAAAATTTGATTTTTGGGTGAGCCATTCACCCAAAAATTGGTTAAAATTGGTCAATCTCGCAAGATTACGCATTTGAAAGGGGCCAGTTCCGTGAAAATGCTGTATAGAACAAGTCAACAGCCTGAGACTTTTAATTGATGTAAGTGTGAAACCCTCGCAGTTGGGTTTTTCAGGGAGAAATCCTCGCGAATTTATTTTCTTGCGTGCCAGTTTCACGATGTTTGATTTGCGAAAGAGCGAAACCGTTGAAATTGGCTGTTGAGTTTGCCAAAATCACTGAAATTCGGTTCTGTAAATGTGTACATTGCACAAAATGTGCGAGAATTTTGACTTGGAAAGATCTCAACCCCCCCAGTGGCGGAACAACACCTATTGGGGCCCGCGGTGGAAATCACTAGGAGGCTCTTAAGTCTCCAATTAAACTAGGAATATACTTTTTAGCCGCGTTGAAGTACATATTTTTTCCAATTTTAGCCGCGAATTAGCTCATTTTCTTATTTTTAGCTGCAAATCGGCGCTTTTTATAAGCTCTTAGCCGTGAAGTTGCCTCAAGAATCCGCAAATCAGGTAGCGTTTGAGTGCTCTTTCCCTTATTTTATCCGCAAATTAACAATTTTTCTAAACTTAGGCTGTGAATTTACGCTGTCTCCATTTCAAACAACAATTTGTGTTATTCTCTATTTATTACCCTCTAAATAGCGCTTTTTAATCAATTTAATTCCTAAAAGTTGCACCAGGAATCACCGAGTTGTCGTTTTATTAATATCAGCTGTGAATTAGCGCTTTTCTCCCAATTTTATCAGCGAATAAGCACATTTTCGGTGCTTATTATAAACTCCTAGCCGTGAATTAGCCATGAACGTGCCTCAAGAATCCGTAAAAGGTAGCGTTTGGGCGCTCTGTCCAAATTTTATTCACAAATTAGGGGTTTTCTCATTTTTCAACGCCAATTCGTGTTTTTCTAAATCTTACCCGTGAATTAGCGCTTTTTTCAACAGTTTTAGCCGTTTGAATCAGCGCTTTTTCTCAGTTTTATTCCAGAAGTTCCCCAAGAATCTGGAAGCTGGCGTTTTCACAATTTCAGTTGTGAATTAGCCTCTTTACCGTCAATTTTAGCAGTCAAGGAGCAAATTTCTTAATTTTAGCTGCGAATTATAGTGCTGTTCTTCGATTTTATCCGTAAAATTGATATTTTATCATAATTTAATTGTCAATTAAAGTTTTCCCTCCACTTTGAGGCGTGAATTCGCATTTTTCTCAATTTCACGCCGTGAATCAGCGCTTTTTCTCAATTTCAGTCCCAGCCCCGTGAATCCATGCGAGTTGACGTTTTCTGTGAATTTGCGCTTTTTTCTCAATTTCAGCCCCGAAGTTGCCCCCAAGAATCGGCAAGTTGGCGTTTTCTCATTTTTTTGTGAAGTAGCATTATTTTTTCTTCAATTTTAACAGTAAATTAGCATATTTTCTTAATTTTAGCGGTAATTTTTAGCGTTTTTTCTCGATTTTATCAGTAAAATCGTAATTTTTCCTACCTTAGATGAGTTTTCCTCCACTTGAATTCGCGTTTTTGTCTATTGCCCCCGAGAATCCATGAGTTGGCATTTCTCCCTTTTTAACTTTGAATTTGCGCTTTTTCTCTATTTTTAAAGCTGCTAAATTGTAGCACTATAACACAATTTTAGCTGTGAATTAGCGTGTTTCTTGTTTTTTAAGACGCGAATTAGCAATTTTTTCTTTTTTCATCCTTGGATTAGAGCTTTTCTCAGTTTTTAGCTGCGTGAATTAGCACTTTTTCCTGATTTCAGCCCCGATTTTGCCCCAATAATTCGTGATTTTGCGTCGTCTCAATGTCAGCTGTGAATTAGCGCTTTTTCTCAATACTAAAAGCCATAAATTTCAGAATTTTTGTTTTTTTCAATTTCAGCCGCGAATCAGCGTTTTTCTCAATTTTACAAGCGAGTTTAGCCGTTCTTTTTCATCTTATCTACTTAAAAATCTCGATTTTTTCATCGTTAAGCCCCATCCGAACGGCGGCCTTGAGCGGTTCACCCCCCCTCATCCCTGCCAGGATACGCTAGGCTGAATTGCTACTACGGAGGACCAAAACGCGTAATATTAATTTTTTTATTGAGTTCCGTAGTCTTCCGCAGTTCACCCCGTGAAATTGGATGTTTCCAGATCAAACCACGGAAAATCAAACTCTTTATTAACCAAATCCCCCGTCCCACCAGGTGCAATTTGTTGGCTGATAGTCCTCCAAACTTGGCGATTTTGTGCCTATTGATCTCTGAACTTACGAATTTCGTGGGCTCTTTAAACTCTCCACTTCGCGGTTGATTATATGGTCTGAAACTTGATACACTGTGGCTATATTTAGCCCAAAGCTTCATTAATGGCTATTCATCCTTTGACACTTGAAAATTCACGGCTATTTATTCCAATGAAAACGTATATTTCGCGGCTATTAACCCCCGAGTGACATTTCACGGCGAATATTCCACACAGCCTACATTTTCGCGGCTATCAATTCCCCGGACTCGCAATTTCGCTGTTGACTATTATTCAAAACCAGAAATTTTATCGCTAATTATCCTCCATAATTCGTAGTTTCGGCTGCTTATCGGTCCCTAAACTTATACTATTTCGTGACTATGAATAGGTACGACGCTCCGTAACAAGACACCCCCGATAAATGGCATGGTTGTAAAACTCCTCCGAGTTGTATATTTTTGTCGCTTCAACCCTTCAACTTCTCCCCTCCCTCTCTCTTCCTATTCAACCAGCCGTAAAATAAAAATTCCAGAGAAGCGGCCAACAGCCAGTTTTTTCTCCTCACTTAAGTTAACCGCTTTTTATTACCGCTGATATCATCTTACCGCGATCGTTTTTCGCAATTCCTAGACGCACCCTCTCTGACCTAACTGCACGACCCTTGGGACTTATTTCTCGGTATAGGAACGCAGTTTATATTGTTCACGCCGTAAAATTTGGAACAAGGCTAAACATGTCGTTCTCATGAAATAAAGAAAACAAAAAAGTTGATTGTGACGAACTTAAAAAAAAGCTTTCACTTATGCGTCGAGAATTGTTCGAACGTCAATGGAACAAACACTGGGGAAAGTGTTTTTTCAAGGGTTGAATAACGTGTGCATTTCTCTTGTTTCAAAATTTCCTGGAATTCTCCTCATTGTTGTAAATTAATAACAAAATAAGACGTTTTTCACGCGGATGATGGACGTCATCGGAAGAGTTGTTTTTTTTTATGCAACAAAATGCTCAGGAATAGTGTTGGTAGATGGGGGGAGGGGTAATAGTTTAAACAACTCTAATAAAACTGCGTCAAGATATTCGTAGTGTCTGGGGAGGAAGGGTTCGGCTTTGGGAAATAAGCCAACTCTTTAATGTCGGGAAGTGTGTACAAGACAAAGAAATTGAAATCTTACTATGATGCTCTTTCTTTCAAAGTAAACCAAAAAAAGTGTTTCTTCGTCATGTTTTCTTCATCAAAGAAAATACGCAAGATCAAGGCCCGTGGTGGACAACGGACGACTATTTTTGAGCCCTTGAGCTTTGTTGACAAGCTTTGTTTAAGGTCAATCTTTTGGAACGCAATTTGTTAAAAATAGAGCTGTAACGTAGCTATATAACGTATTAAATTTAGACAAATTTCATGACACAACAAGATTCAAAACGATCCGATTGTTATTGGAATTTTGTACTCTCTGGTACTCTTAAGCATTGCGTGTCCGTCCATTGGTACACTTGTGGGAGTGTTTTAATCGTCATTTTCCTTATAATTCAGGGACTTATAGATGAGGTGATTCGTTTTCCCCTAAACTTGTTTTAATGCTCGTCACGGCTCTTTCTAATGACCCCCCCCCCCCACTCGCTATACACCCAACAATCCCTCGTTTGTAGTATAATCCCTTGGAATTTGGAATTTTCTAAAGGGAATTTCCAGTAATATAAGTCATAAATTGACCGACTATTACCGGTGATTGCCTCTCACTGCAATTAAAGTAAGGCCTTCAATGGAATTATTTCTTGAAAGCTTTTAAGTAAACAAGATAGCCGGCTTAGGCTCGTCCATACCTGAATCCAACCGCCCCCTTCTAATAACACGAGAAGGGAATTAGGCCCGTAACGAACGATTTTCCGTGTAAGGACAACATCGTACGCATAATTATGCCCAGCTAGGCATGAGTCTTCGTTACCGCAGGGACGAAACGACTGATTCCTGCGTGTCACTTTATTTTCCATTAAGGCCATGGCTACGTAAAAGGCTATAATTTTCATAAATCAACCTCTTTAAACAAAAAATTGTGCGGATTTCGTCTCACTCAAATAACCGATATCACTGGGCTGGTTCCTTGAAAAAGGTAATATCGTTGATTTGGCAACTTTAAATCTCAAATTTCGCTGACACGGCACTTTTGAAAACCAGTGTCGTGGGTTTTAGCTCTTCTAACGAACTAAATTTCGCGAGACATAGCGAGAAACGTCCGCGCCGCGCAACGCTGATTCAGTAGCGTACATTGCAGTGATGCGGGGGAGGGGAGGAAGCCCCCGAAAAGCTGGGAGGATGAAAAATAGTGATTTATAGATTTTAAAGCTTAAGATTTATAGATTTAAGTGAGAGCAAAGCGTTCATTCACGACTAAAATTGAAAACGATAAGCGCTCGCCGCGAAAATTGACAAAAAGCGCTCATTTACCACTAATACTGAAAAAAAAAAAAACATTTCGTGGTGTCCGATAGCAACTTTGGGATTAAAATTGAAGAGAAACGTTATATTGTGCAATTCTGGAAGCTACATACCACTCAAATTTAGAAAAGTATACTAATTCAAGGCTTCTGGAGCCACATCGTAGCTAAAAGTGATAAAACAAGCCAGTCCAATGTTTCTGTAGTCCTTATAGATGGGTAAAATTTAAAAATCGCGCCAATGGGCTGTTCTTAGAGCAACGCCGCGGCTAAAAGTTTGAAAAAAAAACGCTAATTTGCGTCTGAAATTGAGAAAAAGGCGCTAATCCTGGCTATAATTGAAAAAAGCGGTAATTCGTGGTTGTTATCGATGCAAATTCCAGGCCAAAATTGAAAGAGAGTGCTAATTCGAGGTTCACAGAGGACCTTTTACAAAGCGCGTGTGAGCTGTTCTAGGCGCTAGTTCGCGGCCAAAATGAGAAAAAAGATCTAATTGGTGGCTAAGATTGAGACAAAATTGCAGTTAAAGTTGATAAACAGAGTACGATCGCAGCTAAATTTGCGGAAAAAACGCCGTTTTTTTTTCACAGTTCACGTCTAAAATTGAGAGAAATGATAATCCCCGATTTCCGTTGGTCCCTAATTGCGGCTAAAATCGCTCAAATGCAGTGGCAGCGGAAGTCAGCTGGCACTGGGTGGAGCAAGAATCCCCCCCTCACTAGAAAATACAATTTTTCGAATCAATTATGCCTGCATGTGCAAAAATACAATTCTTGAGGAAAAAAATTCCAAATCCTTCACCAAATTTACCGGCTCTTCATGAATTTCTCTTGTTTCTGGGTTAATTTTCCTCGGCAATTTGAGTGTTTTAAGCTAAATCGGCTACATCAGCCTCAAAATGGCATTATTCACACTATTCAGAGCAGAAACTTAGTGTGAAAGAGCAAGAATATGCCGTAAAAAGTAGGGTACCGAGGTAATGGCGAGGGGGGGCGGGGCGGACCGCTCATACGGCCACCTATCAGAGAGGACCCCGCAGAAAAGCTTAAATATGGAAAAACGAATATTTTTAGGCTCATGTTCACAGATTTAGGTACGTGGAAAGGAGTTTTGGTATAGGATTGGACAGTGACTAGGCTCCTTTCGACGATTTTCAGCCCATCCGACTTAAAGAGTGTAGAGCTTTACTGGTGATCAACAAATAGTGTGGCTAAATATTCGATCGACGAAAGCGACATTTTGACGGCTAAAATTAAGAAAATTTGTGCCTTTTGTAAGCAAATTCGCGGCTAAAATAGAGAAAATACGCTGATTCCCGATAGGTAAAATTAACAAGGCGCTCTAATGTGCCTTTTTGGGGCGAGTAGGTGGTAAAAAATTTGGAAAAAGTGCTAATATTTGTGGCCAAAACTGTAAAATGCGCTCATTCCTTGTTTCTCTTAAACAACTTTCAGATCATATAATTTAGAAAAAAATCGCTGATTCTCGGTGTACACAAACAATTTTACGGCTAAAATGTGCCAAAAAACCGCTAATATGCTCTTTTTGGGACAAGCCCGTGGCTATAATTGAGAAAAATCGCTATAATTCGCGAATAAAATATACAGGAAAGACGTTAGTTTGCGGATAAAAATGAAAAAAATGACTTATTCGCGGATGAAATTGAGAAAACACCAATCCGTATTTTCTAAAGGATATTTTGAGGCTGAAACTAAGAATAATTACTAATCCATAACTAAATTGAAATTAAATGGCCAATATGGGGCTAAAATGTACAACAAGCGCCTTACTAATATTGAAAAAATCACTAATTAGCGCGGCTACAATTAAGGAAAACTCTAAATTTCCGTTCAAATTGAGAAAAAAGGCTAATTCGCGGTTAAAAATTGAGCAAAATTGATAAAAATCGCTAATCCATGGAATAAGGCCCGCATTATCAATCGTTGATTAAAGAGCTGACTAAAAACGTCATCAAACATTTCGTCATGGTTCACGGATGATTTGCCTAAATTAGTTTTTTTTTTAATTTTTTCATCGACAATTATTGATAAAGCGGGCCTAAAAATGATAATTTTACGTTCAAATTCAGAAAAGTGCTAACTCCTTGCTGAAAATTGAGAAAAAGCGCTAATTTCGCGGATAAAATGGACAAAAAAACACGATGAACTGTTCAAATTTGAAAATACGCCGATCTTCGGCTTCTGAATGCAACTTATTTGTGGCTAAAAGTGAGAAGAAGCACCAAGGGGCCTCACAGAACTATCCGCCCCGCCCGTACCCCCAATAGGCGTGAATACGCCAGTGGCTATGAAATAAACTTTCCCCTCTTAGCCAAAATGCCCATTGAGCGCATTAAAGTATTAAATTTCGAGGGGGTTAGCCTTTCAAAGCCCAAATATCGTGGATTTGGATCCCAAAGAACCAAATTTCTCGGGTTTTAATCACCCAAAAAGACCAACCAGGAGGATGAAAACAGTTGATTACAGAGTCACAATCCTCTTTTTCACGGTCTTGACTGGAATTGTCTTGGTTAGACGGCTAGAATTGACAGTTTTCACCACTTTAAGCCCAAATTTCGAAGATTTCGCCCTTCGAAAAATTAATTTTGAAGCATTGACTCCCTCAAAATCAAAATATGCGGGCTTGACATTAAAAAGTCATATTTCACTGGGTTCAGGATAACAATTTCACACGTTTGTGGCCTTCTTAGAAGCAATTTCGTGGGGTTCGGCTCCCAATTTTGCTGTTTTGGCAAATTCAAGAACCATATTCACGTTTGGTTCCATAAAAAAAAGCGACTCCGGTGGTTATATTTGGCTCTTTCAAAGCCCAAAGTTTGCAGATCTGTCTCTGGCTGGTGTGAACCCTAATTGCCTGGTGCGAACGATAATTTTCAGGAGGCAAATTCAACACGATACCATTTTTTTCTCGATTTCTCAAACATCGGATTGAGCGGAGGGCGCATTCGCTGCCCTCTGAACTCCACTTCCGCCGCCACTGCACAAATGAGTTGTTTTCGGGGGTGATTCCACGGTTAAAAGTTCAGTAAAAGTAGTAATTTGCGGCTAAAATTGAGTAAAAGCACTCATTTCTTGACTAATGTTCATAAAGCGCGTCCATTTGTAGACTAACATCGCGAAAAAGTGCTCAAAAGATGTTCTTGGAGCTAGTTCACGGCACAAGGGAACCCAGTTTTGCCGTTTTGGCAAATTCTAGAATCATATTAACGCTTGGCTCCATAAAAACAAACAACAAGAAAGCTTTAAATGATGGCTATAAGAATGAGAAAAAAAAATCGTGCGGTTAAAGGTGATAAAAATCGCACAATGGCGGCAAAAACGCCGCGATTCGAGGTTTCTAAAGAGGACACTTCGTGGTTAAAATTAAGAGAAACAATAATCCCCGATTTCTGTCTGTCCCTAGGCGGCTGAAATCGCGCAAATGAGCTGTTCTTAGGGTAATTTCACGGTTTAAAAGTACTAATTTGCGGCTAAAATTTGGTAAAAGCTCTCATGTCTTGACTTTGAAGTTGGTAAAGCGTTCCCAATCTGTGGTTAAAATTGAGAAAATCGCTAATACTCAGTTTCAGTAGGTCTTCGGGAGGTTTAAATTGAGAAATCACGCTGTCCAGTGTTGTGGGGGAGGAAGCGATGTTCTTGGGCCAAGTCTGAGGCAAAGATTGAGGTGTGTTGTTTTAAAACGGAATATTTTACTGAAGATTGTGTTGATGAAGTGTCGCAAAAGACAACGATGGTCGCACAAAGCTTTGTGTGCTGCAGTCAGAGTTATAAAACGCTATTGTAGGGTTATTACCTGAAAAAAAAAGACAGTTTTTGTGAATATTACTCATACACTATTGACAGTTTTATGTGTTGTCTCTGGGCTGTTTTCGTTTAGAAAATATTTTACGACCCCCCCCCCCCACCTGTTCACTTGTAAGTTGACCCCTGAGTGTTGTTATTCATAAACAAAATTTCACCCTTTTTCTTCCCCCAATCACCCCACCCCTCTCTCCCATTTTTCACAACTCTCTGGCCTCGGACTGTTTTTTAAACATATAAATGAGTTCGAGTATGTGCATCTAAGTATGTTCATGACATGAAGTGTCAGGTAAATTAAAAAGTGAAAGTTTTTGTGTGTTTTTTTTTTTTTTTTTTCACCCCCATCCACAAGAGTTCTTGTAAGAGAGTCGATCAGAGCCAAATAATACCAAAATAATGGGAAGGGGTAGGTCATGGTCTCCTTGGCTCATTTAACGGTGAACACAGCGATGCCATTTGCGTACAAATGAGAAGGTCTCGAAGACCCTGTAAATTATACACCGAACCATCTGGCCGGAAGGTGAAAATAAAGAATCTCAGTTACCACTTCCTCAGTAAAATTAACAAATGAGTTTGTATATTTTTCGGGGGGGCGCCAGTTCACCGGAATTATATCGGGCGTTTTAAATTTCTCGTGGGAACGCGTTGCGCAATATTTCTTTCGTTATTCGAGGAAAAAATTGGTTGTTTTTAACAGTCACCGTGCGCCACCCTTGTGTACAAACCAACGGTTGCGGGCGAGTTCCAATCAAAATGAGAGTGAACGGGAGAGTATTAAAGCATCACGGCGCATTTCACCCAAAAATATGACCTCATTCATCGTTATTAGTCGAGCTTTGTTATTGGTTGCAGTCTCACAAGCCCGTTTTGCGACATTCTTGAACATGCAGGTTCGTTGTCCGCAATGGAAAGACGCAACAAAACAACAAAAAAATAATCAATTTTTATCCTTTTACCGTGTGTGTTTATTTTTAGCTTCTCCGACGACCAGTTTCTTATATAGAGCTAAAAGTAGAATAACCGTCCACGAATACCGGGTGGTGGTGTATGGTTGGGGGGGGGGAGAGGAGTAGAGATTTATTATATTCTCTTTGTACCACCGGGTTTACGACTTCCTTTTATTCAAGTTGAAGAAAAATGCGATGTGAGGCGGGGGGAAGAAGTGAAATCCTGTCTCCGCGCACAGAAAAAGAGAAGGAGGATGAGCGAAAAAGCCCTCTGGTGACTGGGGACATTATTTTTGAGGCAAAAGAGACGTTTACAGCATGGAATAATTCTGGTGAAGAGGGCAACGGCCTTTTTTCTGTCTAAGATGCTGGAATTTGATTCCAAACAGATAACTAGAGTGAGGATAATGTACTGAAAGTATTGTATGAGAAATGAGTTTCCTGAGTAAGAGCGGTGTCACCAAAGAGGGGCACAGGGAGCACACAATGCTCCAGGCAGCGGCTTGCCAATGGGTGGCAGTGTTTTACCAGAAAGTAATTGTAGCCGCGCGCCAACCACACCGGTAGCCCATGAACCGACAAATTCATCACAATATACAGTCTAAAATGGTTGCTTTACAAAAAATTCAGAACATTTTGCCTTCAGTCACTGTTTACGCCTTGACAACTCAAAAGTTCCACGTAGAGCTTCATCCCATAGCACGGGCTTAAACACGAGGGGGAGTCTTTAGGTATTAAAATCGTCAGATGTGCTGTGAAACCTTTAGTTTAGGGGTAACACATCGGCTTTGGCGTAAAATCGTCAGTTTTTAAGTAAAATATTGAGTTATCGAGTGAAATCTTCAGTTTTGGATTAAAAACCCGTCAGTTTTGAGTTGGACAATGTTACAATTTTACGTCTCTCAGACAAAACGTTGACGAAAAGTCAGACACTCAGTATTTGAGTGCCAAGCAGCTCCTAACAAAGTATCGATTTCCGGGGAAAACATTGCCAGTTTTTGTACAGAAAAACAGGAATAGACGGCTAAAACCGATAGTTTCCGCAGCGTAGATGTTAGTTTTTGACGGATTACGGCTTTTTTTTTTGGAAAACTCAATTTAGGGAAGAATTTCACAATTTAATGGCGTCTATTTCAAATTTAATGAACTACAAGTTCTTTTGCTGTGGTCTCTGGAACATCCAAAGTCTTCTGCCCACCCCTAAATCAAGGGCTGCGGCTACGCCCCTCTGGCCCATATACGTCTACATGAACTGTCAAACTGCAGCTGTTGTATAGAAAAACGTGAGTTTTGATGCTTGAAACTGACGTAACACTGCTTTGAACTGAAATTCATCCACGTCCGTTCAATTTCACCCAGAAAATAACTCGATGGTACCGGATCTGCTCAGTTTCATTGGTCAAACAGCTACTTTTTGGGGGTCATATTTCAGTTTTTCCGACCAGGCGTCCCAAATTTTTTCGTTACTACACTCACACAGTCAATGGCGGACTCTCAGTAAGGCCATTAGTCTAAGGAATAACATTGTTTCTAAATTTTTGCCGCGAACTCAGGTGTTTTTTCGCAATTTTAGCCGTGAAGTAGCACTTTTTCTCAATTTTAGCTGTGGATTACCGCTTTCTCTCAATTTCAGCCGTGAATTGGCCGTTTTACTGAATTTTAGCCGTGGCAAGTAAGTGTTTTCCCAATTTTAGCTGCGAATGACCGTATTTTGTCACATTTATCCCCGAATGTGCACTACTTGCCAACTTCATCCGCGAGTTTGCGCTTTTTCTCAATTTTAGATGGGAATTGAGAGCTTTTTCTCAATTTTACTTTCACGTTCACAAAGTTTCTAGCAGAGACCGCAACTCGCAAGTTGGAATTTTCCCCCAATTTTAGCCGCGAATTAGCTGTTTCTCTCAATTCTAGCCACGAATTGACACTTTTTCTTAATTTTAGCTATGGAATACCACTTTCTCTCAATTTCAGTAGTGAATTGGTACTTTTTTTTTAACTTTAGCCGTGGCAAGTTAGTGTTTTCTCAATTTTAGCAGCGAATTATCATTTTAACTCAATTTTAGCGCAAATGAGCGTATTTTCTCACATTTATCCCCGAATTTGCACTTCTTGCCAACCTTATCCGCGAATTTGCGTTTTTTGCAAATTTTAGATGGTTATATGAGCGCTTTTTCTCAATTTTACTTTCATGTTCCTCTCATGTCCCGGTATGGCGATTTTTTCACAAAGTTTCTTGCGGAGACCGCAACTGGCAAGTTAGAGTTTTCCCAATTTTAGCCGCGAATTAGATGTTTTACTCAATTCTAGTCGTGAATTAGCGCTTTATCTGACTTTCAGCAGCGGATTAGCACTTTCACCCAATTGAAAACCTTCAATTTTTGCATTGTAGCCACGAATTGAAATTTTTTTCTGAATTTTAGCTGTGGATTACTGCTTTCTCTCAAATTCAGCCATGAATTGACACTTTTTCTGAATTTTAGCCGTGGCAAGTTAGTGTTTTCTCAATTTTAGCAGCAAATTATCATTTTAACTCAATTTTAGCTGCAAATGAGCGTATTTTCTCACATTTATCCCCGGATTTGCACTTCTTGCCAACTTTATCCGCGAATGGGCGCTTTTCTCAATTTCAGCCGTAAATGGGCACTTTTTCTGAATTTAATCGTTGGCACGTTTTAACTTATCCGCGAATTGGCGCTTTTTCTCAATTTCAGCCGTAAATGGGCACTTTTTCTGAACTTAATCCTTGGTAAGTTAGTGTTTTCTAAAATTTAGCAGCAAATTAGCATTTTAAGTCAATTCTAGCTGGAATGAGCGCATTTTCTCACATTTATCCCCGAATTTGCACTTCCTGCCAACTTTATCCGCGAATGGGCGCTATTCTCAATTTCAGCCGTAAATTGGGCACTTTTTCTGAATTTAATCCTTGGCAAGTTAGTGTTTTCTAAAATTTAGCAGCGAATTAGCATTTTAACCCAATTTTAGCTGCGAATGAGTGTATTTTGTCACGTGAATTGGCACTTTTTTTGAATTTTAGCCGTGGCAAGTTAGTTTTTTCTCAATTTTAGCAGCGAATTATTATTTTAACTCAATTTTACCTGCAAATTAGCGTATTTTCTCACATTTATCGCCGAATTTGCACTTCTTGCCAACTTTATCCGCGAATTGGCGCTTTGTCTCAATTTCAGCCGTAAATGGGCACTTTTTCTGAATTTAATCCTTGGCAAGTTAGTGTTTTCTAAAATTTAGCAGCGAATTAGCATTTTAACTCAATTTTAGCTGCGAATGAGCGTATTTTCTCACGTGAATTGGCACTTTTTCTGAATTTTAGCCATGGCAAGTTAGTGTCTTCTCAATTTTAGCAGCGAATTAGCATTTTAACTCAATTTTAGCTGCAAATGAGCGTATTTTCTCACGTGAATTGGCACTTTTTCTGAATTTTAGCCGTGGCAAGTTAGTGTTTTCTCAATTTTAGCAGCGAATCATTTTAACTCAATTTTAGCTGCAAATGAGCGTATTTTCTCACATTTATCCCCGAATTTGCACTTCTTGCCAACTTTATCCGCGAATTGGCGGGTTTTCTCAATTTCAGGCCGTAAATGGGCACTTTTTCTGAATTTAATCCTTGGCAAGTTAGTGTTTTCTAAAATTTAGCAGCGAATTAGCATTTTAAGTCTATTTTAGCTGCGAATGAGCGCATTTTCTCACATTTATCCACGAATTCGCACTTCTTGCCAACTTTATCGGCGAATTGGCGCTTTTTCTCAATTTTACTTTCATGTTATCATGTCTCTGTATGGCGATTTATACACATAAAGTTCCTTGCAGAGACCGCAACTCGCAAGCTGGAGTTGTCCCAATTTTAGCCGTGAATTAGCTGTTTATCTCATATCTAGCCGTGGATTAGTGCTTCTTCTGACTTTCAGCCGCGGATTACCACTTTCACGCAATTAAACTCCTTCAATTTTTGCGTTTTAGCCGCGAATTGACGCTTTTTCTGAATTTTAGCTATGGATTACTGCCTTCTCTCAATTTCAGCCGTGAATTGGCACTTTTTTTGAATTTTAGCCGTGGCAAGTTAGTGTTTTCTCAATTTTAGCAGCGAATTATCATTTTAATTCAATTTTAGTTGCGAATGAGCGTATTTTCTCACATTTATCCCCGAATTGGCACTTCTTGCCCACTCTTCTCTCACTCTCTCTTCTGAATTTTAGCCGTGGATTGGCGACTTTTATCAATTTTATCCGCGAATTATGATTTTAACTCAATTTTAGCTGTGAATGAGCGTTTTTTTTTCTCAATTTAAGCAGTGAATAAGCGCGCTTATTGCTCAATTCTAGCCATAATATTGTCTCCCGAAAGTGTAATTTGTCGTTTTCATAATTTTTAGCCACGAATTAGAGATTGTCTTTCATTTTAGCCATGAATAAGCTCTTTTCCGAAACTTTTAACTTCAACGGTCTATTTTGCTGGTGAGATGGAACGAAAATGGTCGATAGGAGCCACCAAATTAACTCTCCTTTCCACGTTCCGATTCCGACGTCGTAAAAACTCTCATTTCTCAATCTGTGGGATTTTCAGGGCTGAATGTGTAAAAATTTGGTTTCTGAGTGTCCCAACGCCGCAAAGTTTTTCTTGATGAGACAACTCCTCTGTGTGGTCTCAGAACTTTTCACTTTTATCGTTCTATACCCTTGAAGCCCCTTCACTCTCGTTGTTTTCCTTGCTAAAAGCGTTCGGCCCGAGGACCAATGTACAAGCGATAGATAAGGTGTTGATGACAAAGGGGGAGGGGGAGGGGGTGTAAAATGCGCGTCCGCCAGGAAGAAAGAGAAGCAAAACGCTTCAATCACTGGACTGCAAATGACAACTCTGCTCCAGATTTAAACGCCAAACCAGGGAGGGTTCTTCTTCTTGCGTTTTCGATTCAAGGGTTAAGTTTTAGACGGTAAAAGTTAACAAGGAATTTTAACGAACAAATTTTGTTTATAGGCTGGATTCTAACGTTTCAATCCAACTATTGTTTCTTCAAATCGTCGCAATAAATCACACGTCAATAAAAACGCCTATTATATCGTTTAAAGCTGTATGTACGTGAACGCAGTTAGATAAAAAAAAACTCTCCAGCGAGCTCAATTTTTATTATTTATTCAGGAAAAAAAATGCTTTGTAGACAATTACATTTACACAGCAGAGAAGTACGTCAGTGAATTTTATTCATCGTGGAAATCACCCTTCCTCCCCTCCCTCCTTTATACAAACGGCGCCAGTTCTTCGCGACAGCATGTGATCAAGGAATGACTTCAAGATGACGCACCGTCATCACCAGAGAGGACAAGCGTCTCTTAATACATATTGTACAGTCAGTTCTAAACTGTGTCGATTTCTCCTTGGTGAATGGTGAGGGGGGAGTGGGGGACACAATTAGAAAAATTTCAAGAATATTGAAAGTCTACTTGCTTCTTACCCGTAGAATGCTCATGATTTTATCTCGCTTGCTCGTTCAAGCGACGTGATCGGATTAAAAATATAGCAGGACACTCCTGGGCGTGTGTTAGTGGTCGACCGGTGGAGAGGGGGGGGGGCACTCATTTCCCATTTTCATTTTACTTCCGCGAATGCCAAAATTAGTTGTTCAGAGGAAGAACCTGCTTTGCTTTTGTGATTGCGCTCAGGGGCGTGTATTATAGAGGCGTTTGTGAATGGACGCGAAACTCTGGAGTGAAGCTCAATAAGCGTGAAACACGAATTAACTAAAAATGCTATCTCTATAACATCCGGTGATCTGAAATTAGCGGAAGCTTTGGAGGCTTTTTAAAAATAAAATAAAATTCGTACTACATCGTCACGCCTTCCGCACTCTTCAATATGGACAATATAAAGCCTTCCGACACGATTATTCTCACCACACGATGTTTAATACTTCCGAAATACTCGTAGGTGATTTGTCCGTGGTTATCGGATGGAAGAGCACGTGGGAGGGGGGGGGGTCTAATTTCGTTCTTTCTAGGATGTTTGTTTTTAATCTAGCGAGCAAGCCAAATGGCCTTAAAATTAGCGAAAATAACGTCACTGTTTGAAAGCATGGGCAGCTTTTGGAAAAAAAAAAAAATGCTTTTAAGCGTCTCAGTCGGGGTAATTTTAATATATTTTTCTATCTTTCACGCATGTATTTTTAGTTCTTGTCGTGTTCACAGTCAGTGGCGACGATTTCATTGTTCAATATGAACGCGATTTAGGCTTCAAAGATTTTTTTTTCTCAAGCGAGAAGCACGCTCGATGAAAAAAGGCGTTTATAGTGCAGATATAATAGAAAAAAACTCGTTTCGTTTCGTAGTCGCGTTTTAAAAATGTATTTTAAACTTGAAACGTTGACAAAACATAGTTTTTCTATCGGAACACAATAGTTTAGCTCACTAGTTAACTTATTTTCATATATACAAAGCCGAAAAATGTCTCACGTAACTCCGGCTAAGGAGAAATTGTTATTAGAAGCAGTTTAGCACATCTATTTCAATTTTTATTTGTCTTCACATGTTACGTAAAAAAGAAAAAACTCCTCAATGAAAGGTTTAAGTAAGTAAATCCTATTTGCATAGGTATTATACTATTCATTGATCCTCCTAACATGATTTTTGCGGTTGGATTACACCATTCCGCCCTCACCTCCCCCCCAACATAGTATTGAGCTCAGGGAAGCAGGTCAAGACACTCGTCGCAACGAGTGCTAAAATGATTAGCTTATCCCGGGGGAAAAAAGAATATAAAATGATGATGACGATTTTCGGAGACATACGCGGATTCAGTATTTTCTCAAGAGAGGTGCTAGAGAAATGGTGGGATTCACTGCCTAAAAATAGTTAAAACTAGCTATTCGCACTATAAAAACGGCTGAAGTAACTAAACTCACGCCCAAAAATACAAAACTGTCGATTCGCATTTTGAAAATGGCTAAAACTGGACTTGACGCGCCCTAAAAATTGGTGGCGACTGGTGAACTTCTGAAAATGCCTTAAAAAGATCATGATTACCGTCCGAAAGTAGCTCAATCGACCATTCGTAGTACTAAAATTGATCAGACTTGCCATTCTAGAGCCAAATATGACCAGAATGCGCGCTTTTGGCTTGAAGGACTAATCAAGCCCTGAAAACGGCCAAAATGACTTCACGTGCCCTGGAAATGCCTAAAAAGATGATTCCATCCCTGAAAATGGCAAAATCGACAATTTGCGCACCAGGAATGGTCAAACTTCATGGACTTGGCTTGATGGATTTGGTATTTGAGCCCTGAAAATGGCAAAACTAACGATTCGTGTCTTTAAAATGGCTAAAATTACTATATTTGAATCCTAGAAATTGCCGAATTTACTTTACGAGCTCTAGAAATGGATTACCTGACGAATCGAGCTCTAAAGATGTCTGAACAAGTGACTCCTGCCCTGAAAATGGCAAAATAGACCATTCGGAGCACCGAAAATGGCCAATCTGGCTGTTCCGCCCTGACATGGGACGTACTATTCGCTCCTATAACTGGAAAGACTGACATTATGCACCCTAAAAATGGCAATTATAGCTATTCAAGCCTTGAAATCGTCAAAACTGACTCTATGTACTCTGAAAAGCTGTGACCAACAAATTAAAATGTCAATTTTGAAGTAAAATATTCAGTTTTGAGGTAAAATGATATTTTTTGGGTGGAACCGCAAGTTTCAGGGTAAAATCGTCAGCTTAGAAAGTTTTTGGGATGAAATCGTGAGTTTTGGAATTAAAACAGTCCGTTTTGGGGTAAAATGACCAGTTTTGTATTAACGTCATTAGTTATGAAGCAACACGTCAGCTTTGGCGTGAAATCGTCTGCATTGGTATAAAATCGTCACATTTGCGATGAATTTGTTATTTTTTTGTGTGTGAAATCACCTGTTTTCAAGGCAGAATGGCCTAAAAATCACACGTTTTGAGGAAACCTTGAGTTAAAGTGTGACATTGTCAGTTTTGGAGTAAATTATCTAATTTTGAGGGAAAATTGTCGTTTCGGGTGTGAAATATTCATTTTTGAAATGGAACAGTAAAGTTTAGTTCTAGGATAAAATCGGCAGTTTTTAGTACTGAGTGGTCTGTTAATTGTAATTAAGATCATTCGTTTTTGATCCGTTTTGGGTTAAACCCGCCATTTTTAGGCGGAATTCACCAGTTTTGGAGGTAAAGACTTGGATTTTAAAAGTTGTGCAGTGACATTTTTAGTTTAGGCGTAAACACTTCGTCTTTGGCGTAGAAACGTCAGTTTTGAAGTAAAATATTAACTCATACTTGAGTGAAATATTCAGTTTTTTTTGTTAACAAATACGTCAGTTTTGAGTTAAAAGCCGTTATTGTTTGGTTAAAAAATGTTGAATTGTTACGTCTCTCAGACAAGACGTTGATGAAAAGTCGGTCACCCCGTATATTTGAATGCCAAGTATCGATTTCCGGGGAAATCGAATTGTCTGTTAATAGAAAAAGTCTGAATAGAATGTCAGTTTTTGGGTAGAAAATCAGGAATAGAAGGCTAAAACAGATAATTTCCGAACGAAGATGTTAGTTTTTGTTGGATTACGACCCTTTTTTTGTGAAAACTCAGTTTCCGGGGAAGAATTTGACGATTTATTGCGCTACCAATTCTTCTGTTGGGGTCTCTAGTTTCCATAACGTCCGACATATTCTGCCCACCCCTTGGTCAAGGGCTGGCTACGCCCCTGCCTTACTTTTACTTTTAAAAAAAGTAAAATTATACAAGATCACTGTAGCACAGGTCTTGGAAAACGAAGTGAATAAAAATATATTACCTACACTAAAGGTTCAATACTAACGATAGGTCCAAGAAAAAAAGTCAACAGATGAACAGACGAGGGATAGACTTGGGGAGAATGCTACTGAGTTCATTGGGGCGATAGAGGAACTGGTAAAGTGTTATGTGGTAACCTGCGAGGATGGTTAGGTGACGGCTCCAATTTTAATTCAAGAGACTCTAGCGCAGTGAAGCAATAGAAGTGACCAATGAAAAGGCGATTGTAAGTGAAAAGGAATGTCACCGTTAGAGGGTAGGAACGGTGATTTCAATGTGGTCGTCACCGGAGCCAACAGTGACAGAGTAGTCACAGTGACAAAATCACCGACAGTGAAATCACACCTTACCTCTACTAAAAAGGCTCCAACCACAAAAAGCTTCTAATCCTAGATAGGCTCCAACCACAAAAAGGTTCAAACCACAAAAAGGTTCAAACCACAAAAAGGTTCCAACCACAAAAAGGCCCCAACCCCAAAAATGCTCCAATCAACAGAAGGCTCCAACCACAAAAAGTCTCAAACCCCAAAAAGGTTCTAACCCTAAAAAGGCTTCAACCACAAAAATGCTCAAATCACTAAAAGGCTCCAACCACAAAAAAGCTCCAACCCAAAAAAGGTTCCAACCACGAAAATGCTCCAACCCCAGCAAGGTTCTGACCACAATAGGGCTCCGTTCACAAAAAAGCTCCAACCACAAAAAAACTCCAACGACAAAAAGGCTCCAACCACAAAAAGGTTCAAACCACAAAAAGGCTCCAACCACAAAAAAGTTCTAACTCGAAAAAGGCTCCAACCACAAAAAGGCTCCAACCACAAAAAGGCTCCAACCACAAAAAGGCTCCAACCACAAATAAGTTCTAACTCGAAAAAGGCTCCAACCACACAAAGGCTCCAACCACAAAAAGGCTCCAACCACAAATAGGCTCCAACCACAAAAAAGCTTGAACCACAAAAAGGTTCCAACCACAAAAATGCTCAAACCCCAAACATTCTCCAGCCACAAAAAGGCTCCAACTACAAAAAGGCTCCAACCACAAAAAGGTTCCAACCACAAAAAGGCTCCAACCACAAAAAGGCTCCAACCACAAAAAGGCTCCAACCACAAAAAGGCTCCAACCACAAAAAGGCTCCAACCACAAAAAGGCTCCAACCACAAAAAGGTTCCAACCACAAAAAGGTTACAACCACAAAAAGGCTCCAACCACAAATAAGTTCTGACTCGAAAAAGGCTCCAATCACAAAAAGGCTCTAACCACAAAAAGGCTCCAACCACAAATAGGCTCCAACCACAAAAAAGCTTGAACCACAAAAAGGTTCCAACCACAAAAATGCTCAAACCCCAAAAATTCTCCAGCCACAAAAAGGCTCCAACTACAAAAAGGCTCCAACCACAAAAAGGCTCCAACCACAAAAAGGCTCCAACCACAAAAAGGCTCCAACCACAAAAAGGTTCAAACCAGAAAAAGGTTCCAACCCCAAAAATGCTCCAATCACCAGAAGGCTCCAACCACAAAAATGCTCCAATCACCAGAAGGCTCCAACCACAAAAAAGTTCTAACTCGAAAAAGGCTCCAACCACAAAAAGGCTCCAAACAAAAAAAGGCTCCAACCACAAAAAGGCTCCAACCACAAAAAGGCTCCAACCACAAAAAGGCTCCAACCACAAAAAGGTTCAAACCACAAAAAGGTTCCAACCACAAAAAGGCTCAAACCCCAAAAATTCTCCAGCCACAAAAAGGCTCCAACCACAAAAAGGCTCCAACCACAAAAAGGCTCCAACCACAAAAAGGCTCCAACCACAAAAAAGTTCTAACTCGAAAAAGGCTCCAACCACAAAAAGGCTCTAACCACAAAAAGGCTCCAACCACAAAAAGGCTCCAACCACAAAAAGGCTCCAACCACAAAAAGGCTCAAACCACAAAAAGGCTCCAACTACAAAAATTCTCCAACCATGAAAAAACTCTAACCACAAAAAGGATCCAACCCCGAAAAGTCTCCAACTGACTAAAATCGTCATCGTCACGTCACCAACACTGGGGGGGGGGGGGGGGCTTCCGCGCTGTATAACGCCCGGAGAGACTAAAACCATCCTGTTTTTCGGTTAAATAATTTATTCAAAACAATTTTTAAACTACAAATTTATTCTCGCTCCTCGTGTTCACCCCATTTCTCACGATTTTTTGCGTCATTGTTTCAGATGCACCGAGCGAAGGCATGTACATGCTGTGCGGCGTGCTCATCGCCATGTTTCTCGTTGCTGTGATAATCATCCTTCTTGCTGTGACGATCAGGTAAGCACTTTTTCGCTATTTATTTTTTCATGTTTGCGCCTTTTTATTTGCGACGAGAAAAGAATAATTTAGACAGGCTGTTTGACACTATTTACTGTAAATTATGGCGACTGAAAGATTTGAGTGCAGCCGCACTACTGTTATCAACAGTAATGGGTTGTTTGTGGAGGAGAAGGAGGGGGGGGGGTCAAATTTCGTGATTATGAGGACGACCAAACAATTATTATGAAGAATGTTTCATCGATTCGAATGCAAAAAAAAAAATTTAAAACGGTGCCCCTAATCGATGTCAATGGTGCGTTTACACGTAGCGTAATGAGGGGGAGGGGGGCGTCCAGCGAGACATTCAATTGAGTGACTGGTTGCCTTTTGATGAGATTACAATAATCGCGTGTTTTTAACAACGTTATAAAATGTCTGACCTAATCTAAATACTTTTCTTTCGAACGTGCTTACATAAGTTTAGCAATAAGACACGAGGGAGTTTCCCGTCCCTGGGGCGAAGTCTAGAAGATTCGAACCAAAAAATCTGTAGTCAACCCCTAAAGAAGTGTATTGAACTCGGCTATAGTCCAACTACATAAATAATATATCCGGCGCATATTTATAATAAAAAAAAATAACACCATCCACCTTAAAAGAAGACGGCGAATTAAAAATAAAAGAAATAAATAATAAATTATAGCTTGACAAATTGTTACTGCATGTATCTGTCTCTAACCACCAGTCATCGTGAAAAGGAAAGCATGGGCGTCCATGAAATCTGGGACGGAGCCTGGAAAGCTTTAAGGAAATCACAGAAATCCGAGGAAAACTCGATTTGTTTTCTTCGTTTCCACTCAAGTGAGGTAATGAGGCGGAAAATTCTAGTAAAAATGCTCGAAGCGTGGTCACACGCTGTATTTTTCCATGAAACCATTCCTTTTCTTCGTTTATGAGAAATGCATTCTCGTTTCCTTAACAAGCCATTGTTTTACTTGTGGGTGGGTCGGTGGTGATTGTGAAAGGTGCTTTTCCATAGACAATCAGTAGCGCAGATGATGAATCTGCTCGTGTATGGAATGCGGCGTAGTGTGGCGGCTGGCTTTATATTCATTAAGGTTTTTCGTCCGTATTGTAAAGTGATTAATGGAAATAGGTCGTAAAAAAATCGCTTTTCACGTTCCGTATGAATATTTCTAGACGACTTGAAAGACAAGTTGGCAGGATGGGTGGTCCGCCACATTTTTCTATTTCACTCACCGCGGAAAAATAGGTTGCCCGTAAACATGTCAGGTCGCAGGCTGGTGCGTCAGAAAACGTTAACCATTTCTCTTCTCTCCAAGTTGTATGTTTCCAATTTGGATTTTTCCGAAGATATTTCGAGCTTTTTCACCCAGGTGGATGGGTTGAGTGGGTAACTCTTCAGTTCTTTTGATTTTTCAACCCCCTCCCACCCACCACAGATTAATTGGAGCCAATTATTTCGCGAGGCATCAATCTCTGCTCATGTTTTGGTTCGTGATCGCCACTTCCCCTTCTCTTGACTGCCAGCCAGCAGGTGATAGAAAGGAAAAACAGACGTCTGCATTACAGGCGCGTCGGATATAGGCTCGGCCTCATGAATTAACATCCGCGCGTTCTATAGTGTGCTCGAGAATGCGGTAAAACGGTTTTGTTAATTAGCGGTGATACTCGAGGGGAGAAAAAAAAAAAAACGTCTGAATTTTTGCGGCCACTAATGAATTTGGTGGATAATTAACGGAATATATTGTTACAGCACTGATACTGAGCTTTCCGCTGATAAAGAAAGTCAAACAATAACAAACCGAAATTTGTATGTGTTTCTTTTTAAGAGATAGCGAGGGGGGGGGGGCTATAAATTGTTTGGACCCCCCCCCCCATCACTATTGGGGTCAGTATTACCGTCCAAGGTGAAAAAAGTGTCGACAGCTCCACTTAACCACCACCACACCTTAATTCGTCTCACATGCTGCAAAGGCTGACGTGTTTTGCAAGAAGATTGTGACCCCCCCCCCCCGCTATCCACCCTGGCTAAAAATTGTTTGTTTTGACTGTGGCTTGTCGTCAGAGCGTTGTTATATATTGATCGTTTACTTTGATTTAAGAGGGAAGGTTCCAAGTGTGACGACAGTGTTAGTTAGTGTCGTTTGTTTTGAAAATTCGTGGCGGCAGAAGGCGGTGGAGCGAAATAAGCGTGCCGGTAATGTCTGCGATAACGCGCCATTTCACGGGCTGGATAGTGTGAGGTTGAAACTGCGATTAAGAGTGGTGGACGGGAGGGAGAAGGGGGAGCTAAAATGTTGCAGAATATAGTGCACGAAAGAACCCACTCTTAATCTGTCAAACTTGTTACCAAAAATATCGACATAAATGTCCCCTGCCTGTGTTTCTCACCCCCCTCCTCCTTACAGTGTGAACAGTACGGGAAACACACGAACGGGGACCATCAATTCGCTGACAAAGCCGATCGGGTCGCGTGCAAAAGATCGCTACAGAAACTGCGACAAAAGAGCCAGCCGCACTCATTCTTCTGATGCAAATGTCTGGCCAAGTCGTGAGTGTGCCTGGCGAGTTGCAGTGTATTTCAACTCGCTGACTGTCCGTATTGAATGCATTCCCTACTATTCATTGTTCGAGCGTGCACTCTTGCTCCCTGATATATTTCATCAAAACGTAGTTTAGCCGCGTCCGGGCACTTGTACCTATAAGACTCAGCCCGGAAACTGCAATTGCAATTAGCGACGAAAACCCGACAGTTTTGCCACTGAACTATAACGAAGTCTCTTTGTTTTTCACCAAAACTGATAACCCTCCTCAAGTTTTGAACCTCAGACATTGGAAAAGAGGAAAGAACATGGAAAATTCAGTATTGAAGCCCACCAGTTTATTGTTTCTTGGTTGACTGCGAGGCCACAAAAATCTGCTGCCATGCATCAAAATCCTATAAAAGGCTCGTCTTGAATTACGACAGCACCTTTTGGCTCAATTCAGCAACAAGCCAAGCCTTCAGATGAAATCACGACACAAGGGCTCGGGGCATTCTTGGGAACAATTAGGAGATTGACTCTTATTAATGTCCAAAAATGGCTCTGGAAACAACTTGTTCGGCCCAATCGTCGTTGACACTTCCAGAAACGAAATTTTACGACTCAGCACCTTAAAAAAAAAACCCAAATTTCACGGGCTTGGCCCTCAAAAACACGATTTCGGGTTCTCGGTAGCATTGGTGTAACCGAAACTTCTCGGGTTTTGACGCTTCAAAATTTGAATTTCGCTTTAATTGAATCTTTTAATAATGACATTTTTTACTGGATTCAGAGTCTGAAAATTCGTATTTCATGAGTTCGCCCCTTATAAAAGCACCAAATTTGAGGGGTCGCGGGTCTTTTAAGGGACCAAATTTCGTGGAATTCCAAAAATTCGCGAGTTCTGCTCTGTACGTTACACAATTTCACGGATTTATCCCTTTAAATATCCAATTCTACGAGTTTGAATATTTTATGGACTGAATTCCGTTGATTCACCGCAAAACTAAAAACTTTATGGGTTTGACTATCAGAAAACTCTAATTTCGAGGTGTTGGCTCTCTCAAAAATCCAAATTCGGTGGTTGAACTCTTAAAAACAATTTACTTGTACGTGATTGGCTCTTTTCCGCTTCTGAATCAGTCGATTTTGCGGGCTTGGCTCTCATTTGGACGAAATTTAGAGGACTCAGCACCAAATTTCACGGTTTTTGCCATTGAAAAAATGAAATATATCGCTGGTTTCACCCTTATAAAACGGATGAAGAGGGTTTGGCTCTCTTTGGCCTTGAAACATCAATTTCTAGGGTTTGACACTTTCAAATTTCAATGGACGGTATTCCGCTGATTTGGCTTCTTTACGACATTTCGAGGGTCATTGGATCATTGCTATCCTTCTCCCTGTTGGTTTTGTAGGTTGGACGATCGGACAGCGATTTGCCTTCTTTCTATCCTCAAATTTTAGAAAATTTGTGCCTTCTTGAGGATAATTCGCGGTTAAAATAGAGAGAATACACCGTCCATTGGGTCCTTACGAGCACTGAAGTGCTGATCGTCAACGTGCAACTTGCTAACGTGGCAAACACTTTGGAAAAATCGCTAATATTCCTCGCTATAACTACGAGGAAGCGCTGATTCGATGGTCTCATCTTACGATCCAACATCCAGGTCCAAATTGTGAAAAAATCACTGATTCGCGGTGTTTGGAGGCCATTCTACGGCTAATCAACGCAGAAGTGTTGTTTTTGGGTCCAGCCAGTGAGTAAAATTGAGAAAACACGCTCCTACTTCTAATTCAAGGCTGTACAAGTAAAAAAAAATCTAGCTTCTTAGCTAATATTGACAAAAGCAACGCAAATTAGGGTTAAAATTTAGCAAAAAAGGCAAATTCACAACTGAAATCGCATAAAATAAAGAGAATAGATGCTAATTCAAATACAAAAGTAGCAAACAATGTTATTTATCAGCTAAAATTGAGAAAAATCGCTGCAAATACCCAAAACCACTAAAATCGCAGCTAATAATGAGAAAACAAAAATCCATATCTTCTGTACGCTTCAAGACTCAGACTGAAAAACAGCGCTAACCCATGGCAGAACCAGAAAGTAAAAAAAAAATGACGATGCGGGGCTAAACAACGCGGCCAAAATTAAGAAAAACTCTAATTATCAGCTCAAATTGAGGAAAAGTGCTCATTCGATGGTAAAAATGAGGGAAATGGCTAATCTGCAGCTAAAATTGTGGAGAACGCCAGTTCGTGTATAAAATTCAGAAAATTCGCAGGTTAGAAACGCTTGTGCGCTGCTAAAATAAAAACGCTATAGTTCACGGCTAAACTTGAGGAAAATCACCAATTTGCCAACAGAATTGTGGTGAAATTGAGAAAAAATGCTAAAATTAAAAATGTAAAAAATGACTAATCTGATGTTGAAAATGAGGTACACGCCAATTCGTTGCCAAAATGAAGGCAAATCGCTATGTAAACTATATAAAAACGCCACTGCGCTGCTTAAATTGAGAAAATGTGCTAGCTAAAATGATGGAAAACCACAAAATCCCGGCTTAAATTGAAAAAACGCAAATGCGTAGCTTCAGTTTGAGGCTGAAAGGCTAAAACTAAACAAAAAACGCTAATCTATAGCAATGTAAAAAAATTCAGCTATATTGTTGAAAAATTCACTAATTAGCCCGGCATAAATAAATAAAAACTCAAGTTATCAGCTCGAATTGGGAAAAAGTACTATTCCCGGCTAAAATTGAGGAAAACGGCAAATACATGGCTGTAAGTTAAAAAACCCGTTGATTCAAGGCTATAACTGAGAAGAAGCGCTAATCTACGGGTATAGGTATAACAAAATTGCTAACGCGTTGAAAAATTCAATTTTAGGCCTGGCTAAAAATGAGAAAGGCTAAAATATTCAGCCTAATTGAGAAACAAAGCTAATTCAATGCTAAAAATAATAAACAAAAAATCACCAATTTACAGATGAAATTGTAGAATATGCTAATTCGTGGCTAAAATTGAAAAAATCGCTAATTCACTGGCAAAATTGAGGAAAACCACTAAATCCGTTGCTAAAACGCAACTCTCGACGCAAATTTCAGACTGAAATGAAGAGAAAATTGCTCATTTCGCAGTGGATAGGAGCCACTTTACGAATGAAATGAGAATGAAAAGTCTAACGTGCTGTTCTTTGGCCAAACTCGTGGCTGAAATGAAGAAAAAGCGCTAATTCAAAGCTGTAAAAGTAAAAAAAAAAAAAAAAAATTGCGCCTATAATTGAAAAAAAAACAAGAAAAAACGCTAGGTAGGGCTGAAATTAAGAGTGGCGCTTAAATTGGAAAATTCTCTACGGAAATTGCGAAAAACGATAATTCACGAAATTAAGAAAAGTTATTAATTATCAGCAAAAATTAGTTGAAGTGATATGAGAAAAATCACTAATAAAATCGCTGCTAAAATTAAAGCAAATCACGAATGAAATTGCGACAAAAAGCGATAATTAGCGGATAAAATTCGACAAAAGGCTAATTCTCGGTTGAAATTGGAAAGAATCACTAATTAATTTGGGCCTAAAATTGAGTAAAATCGCTAATTCGCGGATAAAGTCTAGAACAAACAATAATTTGCAGATACAAAAATTGAAAAGACCGCTAATTTAGTAGGTAGCTAAAATTGAGAGGAACCCTAAATCGCGGCTAAAATTTAGGAAAACGCTGACTCGCTGGTCAAATTTAGGAAAGTGTGAATCCGTGGCCTCTGAAGGCAACTACGGGCTTAAAACTGGGAAAATGCGCTAATCCTTAACTAAGAGTGGAAAAAAAATTATAATGCAGAACGAAAATGTTTAAAAAACTGCTAATTTTCTGCTATTATTGAGAAAAATCTGGCACGGGAAATACTCTAAGAAAAAGTCTAGTTTGTAGCTCAAATTGAGGAAAAGTGCTAATTAACTGCTAAAAAATGCAAAACATCGCTATAATCAGCAGAAAAAAACCGCTTTCAAGGTATTAAAAACGCTATTTCGCATTTCGCTGCAAAAATTAAGGAACGCGCATAAAGTGCAGAAAAAATTCTAATACGCGGTTAAAATTGAAACAATAGAATAACACCAAATTAGCGGCAAAAATGTAGGAAAACGCAAATCCGTGGCCTCTGATATCAACTTCGGGCTAAAAACTCGGAAAAAGCGCTAAATCCATAGCACCAATTTAAAAATAATTTGCTAATTTGCTGTCATTAATGAGAAAAATCACTAATTAGCATGGCTAATCCAATTGAAAACGCCATTTGCAGTTCAAATCGGGGAAAATTGTTAATTCACTGCTAAAAACGTAATACATCCCAAATTTGCAGCAAAAATTGAGGAAAACGCCAATTCAAAGTCACGACGGAATAAAAACGCTACGTCGCTGCTAAAATTGACGACACTCATACTAATTCGCGGAAATATTGCAGAAAAATATCTAATTCACGGCTAAAATTGAAGAAATTATAATTTTCGGCCGTGGTTGAAAGTACGCCAGTCCGGGGCATCTGCCTTTTGTTCGGGGCTAAAAAAAAAAAAAAAAAAGATAATGCGGGGCAAAAATGTTAAAAAAATATTGAGAAAAATCACTAACTAGCCCGCCTAAAATTTAGAGAAACGATAACTTTTTTCTCAAATTTGGAGTAAGTGGTAATTCGCTGTAAAAATACTGCTAATCTGCTGCTCAAAATGAGAACAAGTGCTAATTCGCTGCTGAAAAAGGTAAAACATAGCTATAAGTTGCAGTAAAAATTGAGGAAAACTCGAATTCGCGGCTAAAATTGAGGAAACTCACAAATTCGTGGATAAATTGTGTAGAAAAAGCTATCATTTCGACTGTTTGAAAATACGCTGATTTGCGGATTCTGAATAAGGCAACTTTGTGGCTAAAATTGAGAAAAAACGCGAATTCCTGGCAAAATAAGTGTAAAAACATCCGCTGCTTCCCGACTAAAATTGATAAAATATCCAATTTGCGACTTAAATTGAGCACAAACTCTAATTGGCGGATAGGATGTATAAATACCTAGAACTCGTGGCTAAATTAAGGGGAAATCCATAATTTGATGCTACTTAATAATTTTATGTCTTGCTTATTTAGTGACTCAAGGGGTCTCATAGAGATTTCCGCCCCGGGCCCCGATAGGTGTCGGTCCGCCAGTGCTGGAAGGAGGTCCCAGCCACTCCCAGAACGAAGAGAGGAAGGCCATCCAGAGGCACCCCAACGCAAAGGAACCCAGCCGCTTCGACACGATGCGCTACCCCGCACAGGAAGGGGTAGATGGAGGGTGTACGACTCAGAGATCATGAGTTTTGGGATAGTCTGAGTCCAGCTAAGGGACCCGGGCTTGCCACACCCGAAGCATCTCGGAAAGAGATACCGCCCTGGGGCGTATTACAATTGTATTGGGGCACTCAGAAGTGGAATAAAGCCCACCGTTCTACGAGGTACAATAAAGGGAGCGTGAGTTAACAAAAGTTTATTTAAATCTTACGGTCTTAAAGTTAAAGAAACAAAGGGGAGACAGCAAACTGTTCTGGCGCCGAGTCTCCCCGTAAATAATAAAAATTAAATGTTATACCGCTCTCTAACGTAGTGTAGTGCCCATGTTGAAGGAGTGCAGGGCCTTCACCCATCATCATCAAAACAACAACAAAATTATTGAAAAAATAACTCTTTTTCTTTCACAAAGAGGGAGATAATATGACGTTTACGGTGGCCTCGTCGTAAATTCCTCCCGTACAAGTGCGTATTTTGAAATTCAACTCTGTGTCAGGTTGATTGAAAAGGGGAAGGGTGAACCGACCTGCGAAAGTTCTTTGTTGTGCCAGCTGCATGGGACAGTTGCTTGCTACTCGCCGCAAATGCCCCCCCCCCCCCCACGGATGCTTTATCATTTCTCCTTGATGACCCCTATCTTGTAAGGGGGTATAATAGTGACGAGAAAAACAAAAAAAATGAAAGGCTTCAATTTGTACCAACGACTGATTGGGGGGGGGGGGGGATTCATTTCAAAACAGCAAGAAATTGGTTTCTTTCTTCGCATTGCACAGGAAATCGCCAGTGAAGACTGGAGGCGCCAGTAAACTTGGACGTTTAACTTTCCCTCTGATTAGAAGACTTATGCAAAAAAAAAAAAAACAAGGTATCCGGTCGGTAGCTGCGGGAATGAAATGAAGGACATTTAACCGAGTCTTAAGCATGAGAAGAAGTATAATAACGCGGGTTCTATCGTCAACGGTCGGGGAGGAGGGGGAGATAACAAAAGTTTCTTCTCGAGCTCCTGGAGGTCATTTTACTATCTTTTTGACGCAAATGACGCGCCCACGTTCCTGAGATTTCCGCAAGAGTGTTACGAAACAACTCACGGAATCTTATCCATTCATAAGAATTCCGTTATTTTTATTTAAAAAAAAAAAAGAAGAAGAAACCCACCCTTTGAAATAAATAAGAAGTCTTCATTGAGGTTTAGTTTCAATCTTCAACCCCTGAAGTACCACTCCCCTTTCTACGACTTTAAAATCTAAAAGAAAACGTGGTAACAGTGACTGGGGGGGGGGAGGGTCTTTTCCGACTCCTTGGAGATTTTGTTGCCCATGTGTAGCCATATTGGATCAGACCGTGCACAAAAAAAAAAAGTCAGGAACGGAAGTCGTTGTCCCATTGGGCCAAAGCCTCAGACAAACCCCTTACAAGGAGTCTATTAGTGAGAAAAAGCAGATGCTATGGCTCGAAAATCCCCCCCCCCCCTGAGTTCAAAGTGTATGAAGACGGTGACGAGGAGGGGGGACAAAACCGTTGGTGACCCCTCGCTGCGAGTGTTTTCAACATATTGATGGGGAGTGGGGGGGGGGGTCACGCTCGCGAAAAATAAAAATAACGTTTAACGGCAATTTTAAATCTGAGCGAGAATGACGTGCGTGGGTTGGTGAGGTGGGTTGGGTGGGGGGGGGCCGATGCCTCGCGCGAATCGAGGGCGTGTGATTGATAAAACAGGATGTTCAACTCGTGAGTTTTATAGCGAAAAAGTAGAAAAAAAAAATTTATATAAAGATAAAAAAATCTAGAAAATGTGAATGTAACACGTTGAAACGAAGGCGAGATCCCCCCCCCCACCTACCCTCTCCCACAGCCAAACCACAGCAGTTTAACATTTTTGCTCGTGTGTGGTTTGAGCGGCGACGACGACGTCGCCCTTGGTCAGTTTCTGCCATACTACTATCAGAACGGGTGAACTGAGGTCATCTTCGAGCGACCAAGGCCAAGGACTACTAAACTCGAGTGAGAGAGAAGAAAAAAAAAATCTTGGTAGATTGTGAAGAGGGCACGCATTAACGAGTGAGAGAGAGAGAGGATAGTAAGAAAAAAAGTGTCGGGAGTGTTATAGGAACTGGTCTGGAATGATTCGGATGATTAGCATTCACCCCTTGTTCCCCCTCATCAATACAAAAGCTGATCGTGTTGAGGGTTAGATTTATATTTTAATAATAAAAATTTGGCAATTAGCCATTCTTAAGTGCTGCAAGAAATATTTTTCTCTATACACCGCATTTCATTACTTAATTCACTTCTTTCCCTGTTGTACCATTCTTGAGCAGGATAGCAATCGTCGTATCTTATGAGGGCAAACTTTGCGCTTTTTAATGTCTGGAAAATTGAAAAAAGGTGCCTATCGCGCTCCAGTAACGTGTAATTACTTTGAATATTTTTATCGGTTAGTTTCTCGTTCGTGTTATCTCAGCACGAGGTGCAGGAACGTGTAAAATCTTGTATAATGAGTGTCACATAATGTCGATGGTTGTTTAGAATTGGCGGGGAGGTGAGGGAGATTATTTGTGGGGAAAATCAAAGCGAAATCCACACTCCCTGTATTCTCTCTATGCATAATGACGATGGTGATGAAATTGGTCGATTCAATGAAATGCACAGAAAGATACGGCGTAACGCACAAGGTTGATTTCACACTTATACCTACCGTGATCTAGTTCGGGCGTTTTTCACAACTCCATCGTACGTAAATTAATCATTTGGGTTAAGTGCTCATTTTTCTGGGTTCTTCATTCTCATTTTTCCCTCTTTTTTTTTTTCTGTACAAAAAAAAAAAACTCGGTCAATGTTGGTGCCGCCTCCCCTCCTCATATCCACCAACGAACGTATTTCAATCACGAGGAACTAAAAATAGGCTTTAAAACTGTGTTCTCACACAAATATAGGTTTAGGTCTCATTTTTCTGCTGTTCTTGAATTGCACTCCAACTACATATATATTTCATTGAAATTGCTACTGAGGAGGGCGCACGCTGGAAGGTTATATAGTTGCAATAGAAGGTAAAAAGTTTAGAAATAATTATGAGCGTGTTAAAGCGGACTTTGAGGGCAAATTTGAAAGGATTTCTGCACAGTCGGAAAGGAGAGAGATTGAAACAGCGAAGGTCACGGTAATTTGTTTCTGAAAACTGGAATTAATGTGGTTTGGTATAATAACAAACTGTCAATATTCCAGAAAAGTCGAAGAGCTTACAACACAGACGTAAAAGTGGCTTCACCCCCCCCCCCTCACGAACAAATTTTTCTGAGTATGAGATAGAAGCTTCGCGGTCACATTTCTTGGACTAGAAATTTGGCTTGAAACAGCAGTACTGAGTACTGACTACTGAATATAAAGTTATGGGGTTCTAACGAGCTAAAACCCGCGGAATTATCTTTTTGGAAAAAGCCACACTCACAAAATTGGCATTTTTACCAATACACCAATACAAAGACAGAAAATCAATTGAAAAAAACAAAAAAAAAACCCCTCCGTCAGAAGACGTTGGAAATCAATTCAACGAAACGTCGCGAAAAACACGCCCCCCGACAGAAAAAGACGGTCGTTAATATACAGGGTGTTTGGTAAGTCGACGGGAATAATGCAGGGGGTTTTCCTAGGTCCAAAATGGACCAAAAAAGTTCATGTAAACATAGGTCCGATTTCCAACCGTTTTCGAGATAATCGATATTTTAGTATTTTTAGCCACACTGAGAAAAAAGAGGTGAACCGAAGCCATTGCCTGACCAACCGAAGGGCTTTTTCGGCTGACTTGATTTTTTGTTCGGGTGGGTTTGACCCGTTGTTCGTGTAGACTTCACCCGAATGACGAATTTATGAACCGAAAATTCCTGGACAGCCCTGTCAAGCCGATGTACACGGTTTACGAGTGGGCCGAACGAGCATCTCACTCCGCTCGAAGCTTCGGTCAGGGGCGGATACATGGGGTGGGCGATCGGGCTGAGCCCGAAGGGCCGGAGGCCCCGAGGGCCAGTGCGGCCGGAGGGCCGATGCCTGCCCCTCCCCCCAACTCTTTGACGGATCCTAGTCCTCCTGAGAAAGCTGGTAACTACAGATTATTTTTTCTCGGTAATGGTCCTTAAGGTAAGCCTACAGAATCCCGGAACTGGCCTATTATAGGTACAATGAGACAAATGAGAAAACCTATCAAGTAGGGTTTTCTTAAAACCGGGACAACCTTCAACCCATGACTCATGACACCAGGCTGTTTTATAGCGTATAGTTTAGCAGTTGGCTCAAAATTCACTCATTGAGAACACCTACTCTAAAGGCCTGCCGCAGCAATTTGTGCCTCACCCTCATGCTGCATACATTTTCCCCATAATTTGCTGTCTTATGTCTGCACCGATACCGATTTTATGGTCCCGTGGCAATCTTCAGGGAACTGGGCGTTAGGACTTGATCGGGGACTTAGGCATACTACCTCGTTAGATTCAGCTCAGCTAAGCAGATTGTGATCTTTGTGTGTAGTTTTTTCTCTTCCACCTAGGGACGCCGCGCCGTGTCCTTAGGGGCGCGTCTAGCAAAATGAGCAGGGGAGAAGGCAGGTGGACGACAAAAAATGACCTAAGAAGCCCATTTGACTTATGAGTATTTCAAAACTATAAAATAGCCGAAAATTGAATTTTTTTTTCAATTTTAGCCGTGGATTAACGAGCATTTCCTCTACACTTTGTCCGCGAATAGGTGATTTTCCTTAATTTTAGCTGCGAAGTAGCGTTTTTATCCCATGTTAGCGATTTTTCTCTATTTTTGCCATGAATTGAAGTTTTCCTCGATTTTTGCAGCAAATTATCGATTTTTTACCTTTTCAGCAGTGAATTAGCACTTTGAGCTGCAAGTATGGCGTTTTTCGTTTATTTCAGCCGCGCTAATTAATTAATTAATTTCTCAATATTGACCGCAATTTTTTTTCAACTTTTAGCTATAGACTAGCTCTTTATTCCAGGTATACGTCCGAAGTTACCTTCAGAAGCAACAGATTATTGTCTTTTGCTGAATTTTAGCCCCGAGTCAGCGTTATTACTAAATTTTAATCGTGAATTGGCGTTTTCTCTAAAATAGCAGTCAATTAGCCGATTTTTTTCATTGGAATCCGCGAATGAACGTTTTTTCTAGACTATCCGCAAATTATCGGACTTTTTAGAAATTTTAGCTGCCAATTAATTATCTATTCTTTTCAATTAAGTCCGCGACATTGGATTGTTCCAAGTTTAGCCGCTAAGTAGCGCTTTTTGTCAAACTTCATTAGAAGCTATTTTTCTCAATTTTTGCCGTGGATTAGCATTTTTCGAAAATTAGCTGTGAATTGTGACTTTTCACTTTTTTATCAGCGAACGGGCACTTTTTTTGCAGTTTCAGATGCGAACTTGTCAGTTTTCTCAATTTTAGCCCCGAATTAGCGTGTTTTTTTCTATCGTATAGCCTTAGCGGTTTTTTTTTTGCCTTTTAGCGCTTTCAGAAAAGCCAATACTGCGTCACGTCTCAATTTTACCAACAGCAAATTAGCGTTTTTTCTTCATTTTAGGCATAAAGTGGCATCTATACACCGCGAATCAGCTATTTTTCTCAATTTCTGTCTGGATGTTTCATTGAGATACCGCGAATGAAGGCTTTTGAACAGTTTTTGCCACAAATACTAGCGATTTTTCCCAACTTTTTGCAGCCGTTGGTACTTTGCCTGCGAGAATAGCATATTAGTACGCCTTCTCATCTTTATCCGCTTACGGACCTAAGAAAAACAAACTGGGGAGCAGCGTATTCTCTCTATTTTAGCCGCGAAGTTACCCCCAGAAGGCTGCGTTTTCTCTCAATTTGAGCCTTCAGAATAAGCGCTTTTGTGGGCTAAATGGACTATTCAGCAACACTCCTTGCTGATCACCTGTAAGCACTCCATCCTGTGTCGGATGGATTAAAAATCGTCGAAAGGAGCCAATATCGCTGTCAAACTGCATGCCAAAAACTCGTTTTCACGTACCTACAGACATGAACATAAGCTATGTCTTCACTTGTGCCTTTTTGCGTGCGTCAGAGGCGTCATAGCAGGCGGTGTGTTGAACGTGAGGAATGCGCTATTGCATGCCTCAAAAAGTTGAAAGGAAATCAGAAATTGCGTGCATTGCTTGGACGCATGCTTTGTTGAAAGTTGAAAAGGCTTGTTGAATTGAAAGAGGAAGACGAAAGCGCACAAGTGGAGACATAGCTAAAGATCCTTAACATAAGGAGCCCGCGGCGATCCGGCCCCCTCACCCCTGTCACGGTACGCTACTAATTCACGGACAGAAGTGAGAAAAAGCGCTACTTCGTGGCTCATGTTTCCTTAAAGCTTCCGCGAATAAAGTACAGAAAAAGCGCTAATTCATGAATGAAATTGAGAAAAATGGCTCATTAGCGGTTAAGATCAAGAAAAATACGAACTCACCGCAAAAACTCCGAAAAAACGCTAATTCACCGCTAAAATGGCGAAAAATCGCTAATCCACCGATAAAATTCAGAAGCGCTGACGTGAGGAAACCGCTAATTTGCTATTTAAATGGACAAAACGTCAAATTCGCAGCTTCTAAAGGTAGCTTTGTGTCAGAAAGTGAAAAAATCGCCAGAAAAAGCTTTACGTAGTTCGCGACGAAAATCGTGACTGAAAGGTATAAAAGTCTATAATTTTAGCGGCTAAAATGAGGAAAAACGCTAATGCTGTGTGGTTATAATAAGGATAAATGGCTAATTGGGGTTTAAATTGAGAAAATTTGCTAATTCTCAGAAAATTGAGAAAATGCCAAGCCGAGGCTTCCGGAGGCAACTTTGCAGCCAATTAGCAAAAAGCGCTAATTTATGGCAGAAATTGAGAAAAATCGTGTCTAAAATGGAAACGTATCGCTTATTCGCGGTTGGAATGGGGGAAATATCGAATTCACCGATGAAATTGAGAAGAACCTCTGAAGTGTTGAAAAAAGTGTAGAAAAAAAAACCTTTTTTCGACAAGACGGGTGGGTGGATAGCGCTGGTTTAGTGGGTAACTAAAGCATTTTCGGCTATGCGTCTACATTACGTTTTTGTTCGTCCAGGTACGCACAACCACCAGTGCGTATATTGGGCAATATATTGGGCCGATACTTTCCCAGTGCCCCGGGCCGGACAAATCCGTGTATCCGCCCCTGGCTTCGGTCAAAGGTTAAGTTTGTCCGAATCATCAAGATTCCCGCCCGAAGGTTTCGGGTGGCTTGACTTTCAGACCGATGTTCAGCTCAAGAATATTTTAGACTTCAGTTTGACACGATTTAGGTTCAAAATGTGTAACAGCCGAACTCTCGGAATCGAAGCGACACGTGCACGTGACCAGGGGTGGGCAAGATACTTGAGAATTTAAAATACTTTGTATTTTAAATACAAAATGCGTATTTTGTAATTGTATTTAAATACTTTTGGAAAAGTATTTGTATTTCTGGGGGCCTATTCTCTAACTCCGAAGCAATAGCTTTTTCGAAGTCATATGTTTATTTCATTCATTTTCTTCAAACAAATTAATGAAATAGACACATGGCTGGCGAAAAAAATATTAGTTCTTGTTAGAGAATAGGCCCCCTGTATTTAAAATACATTTTTGAAAGTATTTTGGGCTTTGTATTTGAAATACATTTTCAAAAGTATTTTGTATTTCACACTCAACGAAAATACAGCTACGAATACAAATACTTTTAATTTCAACGTTCTTTAGTTTCCACTTCTTCGCCACCATTCACCAGTATAACCTAACTTAGTGACACCATATTTGGCACAAAAACCCGGTGTAATAACAGCCTTCGATTGACGTTTTCATTTTTCGAAAAAGTGGAAAGGGAAGGGTAGTCATGGTGGGAGGTGGAAGCTCCGAATTCCTTGTTAGCACAACTGCCGCAAAAATGATGCTAGCGGATGGAAACTTTGCACAAAAATTGATCATACAGAGCCCTAGCCTACAAGTACACAAAGCTGTACAAGTAAACAAAACTCGTGGCAATTATTGCGAAAAACAACGCTAATTCGAGTTTAAACTGGACAAAAATGGCAAATTCACAACTCAAATGGCGAAAAATCGCCTATTAATAAAAAAAAAAAGAGAATAGATAATGTGCTAATTCGCTGCAAAATTATCAGAAAACGCTATTTCACAGCTGAAATGAAGAAAAATCAATAATTAGCGGCTGAAATTGAGAAAACGAAAATCTGTATAGCTTCTGAAAGAATCGAGACTCAAACTGAGAAACAGCGCTAAACCGTAGACAAAAATTGCTCACGCGGGCTAAAACCTAGACACGCGGGCTAGAATTGACAAAAATATTAATTAGCGGGGCCAAATTTAAGAAAAACACTAATTTTCAACTCAAGCTGAGAAAAAAGTGCTAATTGGCTGCTAAAAAATGGCTAAACTGCAGCTGAAAATGAGGAAAACGCCAAATCGTGGCTAAAATGGAGGAAAATCGCCAAACAAACGAAAGAATCCCTACTGCACTGCTAAAATTGATTAAAAGCGCTAACCCTTGGCCAAAATTGGTTAAAGTTGTAGCGTGCCAACAGCTAACAAACCTCAATTTTTATTTTTAAAAATAACAAATATTATGTTAAAAAAAACAACATTAGTCAGTTTGATCGCGAGTTCGTATTTTCCCAATTTTTAATTGTCGTTATAAAAAAGATCTCGAAATTTTTCGCTGGCCGTTATTTTGTATACCGAAGAGTGCGCGACCCACAAAGTCACTAAACCTTGAAAAATTGACAAAACGCAAATGCGTAGCTTCTGTTCGAGGCTAAAACTAAACAATAAACGCTAATCCATAGCAAAAATTGAAGGAAACATGCCAACGTGGGTCTGAAGTCTAGCTAATATTGAAAAATTCACTATAATTAACCTGTCATAAATAAATAAAAACTCTCGTTTTCAGCTCAAATTGGGAAAAAGTGTTATTCCCGGCTAAAATTTGAGGAATTCACGAATTCGTGGCTGAAAAATTAAGGTAATTCGCGAATTCACAGATTATAGAAACGCTTCAAAGCAGCTAAAGTTGAAAAAAACGCGAATTTACTGCTAAAATTGAGGAAAATAATCGCGGATAAAGATAATTCCGCCTTCTGACAACAACTTTGTGGCTAAAATTGAGGTAAACGGCAAATTCATGGTTATAAGTAAAAGAAAAAACACTGATTCACGGCTAGAACTGAGATGAAGCCCTATTCTACATATAATTAAAATTGAAAAAAATTACTATGCGGTGCCAATTTGCGACTAATATAGAGAAAATCAGTAATTATTCTGGCTAGTATAAAGAGAAAAGTTAATTTTCAGCCTAAATTGAAACAAAAAGTGCTAATTCACTGTAAAAAATGGAAGAATTGCCGATTTGCAGTAAAAATATCGGAAAACGCCAATTCTTGGCTAAAATGAACAAAATTCGCTAATACACGGGCTAGAAATAGCTACAAAGCGCTAATTTGCGGCTAAAATTGAGAAAAATTTAAATTTGCGTCAAAAATTGAAAATACGTTAATTCGCGGCTTCCTCGGGAGGTTTTGAGGCTAAAATTGAGAAAAAGCGCTAATTTATGGCTATGAGTGAAAAACTCGCAAATTCGCGGCTAAAACTGAGACGAAATCGCTATTCCGCAGTGTATGGTTACGGTGAACAAAAAATGCTAATTTGTGGTAAACATTTCGAGAATTTTATGTCTTATATTGAGTAATTTTCAGCTCATACTGAGTAAACCGCTAGAAAAAATCGCTAATTTGCAGCTAAAATTGTGGAAAACGCCAACTCGAGGAAAGTTGAAGAAACATCGCTGATTCACAGGATACCAAATCTACTTTGCTGCTTAAGTTGGGGAAAAGCGCATATTTATGTGTTTATGATGGGGGGGGGGGATTACCCCGCTAAACAGTTGCTAATTTGCGGCGAAAAGCGCTAATTTGCTGTTAAAGTTGACAAAAAGCACTCATTCGCGGCTGAAATGGAGAAATTCGCAGTTTAAACTTGGCATAAGCGCTGTTTAGCGGATAGACTGTGGAAATAGCGGTAATTTGCCTACAATATATGGGAAAGGCCATGGCTAAAATTAGGAAAAGGCCTTAGAGGTTACCAATAGAGGTTTTATTTATATACAGTTAGAGACTTTTAGGGGCCTCTTGAAGATTTCCGCCCCGGGCCTCGATATAGGTCCACCAGTGACCTCACCTCCTTTTCAGCTCACGATCCACCAGTGCTCATTAACCGATTATGGGAAATACCATATATATATTTGTGAAAAGATTAAACGTTACGCTGTATTCGCCGTAAAATATCTCATGGGTGCGGGCCTTGCCTCGTTACTCTGAGCCTTCGGGAAGAGGGCTCTCAACGTAGATCTAAGGACGCTAATCTACCTCCAAAACCGTTACATATTTCAACTTTTGAGTGGCGGTTCATCCATCGCAGGATAATCTCATGAAATAATAGCCTATCAGTTCCGGCGTTTGCTACAATTTCTGTAGCAAACGTTGCTATAGGCTTACTATGTCTGACGAATACGTGGTAAGCCCACCATGAAAAGCTGAAACCTATCGGTTCGCGTTGAACCGATGTGGAAGAAAACGGACGATGAAATGAATTGAGGAACAAAAAGAAGTGATGCCATCAGTAGAGGTTCGGTTGAGACAGCGAAATAGCAGCGTTGCGTCCCCCCCCCCCCAAGTGCTTTCGACCGAAGAAGGCTAATTGGTAAGGAGTAGGGACCGACGTTTCGGTTGATTCCCACGTGAAGCTAGTGTATTATTCCCGTTCTGGCCGAAGATCTACAGATCGGAACACAATACGAGCTCAGTTTGACATGCTGACCAAGAGTTTGTAGGCCGGAGGTGCGACGACGGTTTCAAACAGAAAAAAAGAGAGACGTTCACGTTGCGTAAAGATTACTTTATTACGGGACCGGTTTCAGCTGCTGCCAGCCATCTTCAACCATTATATAACATAAAACAATAAATAATTAGCTAAAAGCCATACCCCTTCAAAAAACAAAGGCTAGGCTTCCGGAACCGTGAACCAATAACCAAGTTTGAGTTCTTATATTTATATTGTTCTTGTTGTTTTTTCTTGTTTTTGTTATTGCCCGAAGAAAATTCGGTCCAGTCTTTATTTTCGCACTACCTTCGTCTTCTTGCACTTGTACCCGAAGGTAGGTTGTTTTTGTTGTTGTTCGTTTGTTTTTGTTGTTTTTTTCTTGTTGTTCTTGTTGTTTGAGTTCTTATATTCTTATATTATATTGAGTTCTTATTCTTATAATAACTCAGTTTGAGTTGAGTAGCGAGTACAGTACTCTAGTACCTAGTACCAGTTCGGTTTGAGTTTAATCATTCGTGTTGTGCAGTGTGGTGCCGTGAATGATTGCAGGAAACATCTCTTAATTTATTTTAAAATGGCGGCTTTGATTAAAAAAAAACTTACTCGTGTAAAAGGGGCTCAAAAGTATAGTAATAAATCCATAAATTGTTGTATTTTAATCATTTTTCTGATTGTTTAGCACTTTTCACAGGATCAAGTAAATAAAATTCCTACCCAGGCAGTTTTGGGCACTTGTTTTTATAGGTAATGTACTTATTTATTTAAAATGTGTAATACTGGATGCATTTGGAAGAAATGTGGTAGAAAATTTGCCTTTGAAAAATGTCATTTCGGTGATAAACATAATATTGTTCGTCCCTCAGGCGGCAATTTTTCACTACCTTTCTTCAACAGCATTTTTCTCGCAATTCAAGGCTCAGTATACAATATGCATCCTGCATTGCACTAAAATTGCCTCTATCACCCTAAAGAAGAGTATTCTCCAACCGAACAATGAACCGTAAGGGTCAAAAGCCAGTCGAAGGAAATAAATGCCTGAACCGAGCTTCGGGAGAAAACCTTGCCTCGGGTGATATTTTTTTGTCCGAACTTAGGGTTGTTTTCCAACCCTACCGACCGATCGATCACTTTGGAAACCGAATTAAGGTCATTTTTGAACCCAAATGTTTCTGTCCAGCACGAAATTGAGGCGAAAGAGAACTGAACGTATAGGGTTGCTGGCGGACCGAAAGAAAATTCATCGTTCGAAAAAACAAACCGAATATTCGGTTTCTAGCTGACCGAGTGCTCTATCCCGTTTGACCGAACAATCAGTTCGTGAACGCCCGAAGCGCTCGGGCGAAAAGTGCCTGAAGGTAGGGCGGGATTTGAGCCGAAAAAGGGGGGTCTTTTTTTCCCCGTGCATAACGTTGGTTTTATTGGATTCAGCGCTTATAAGTCGAGAACAGTTAAACGTACATTAAATCTGAGGGCACTACCGAAAAGAGCAAACATTTTTCAGTGGGAATTGGTCCAGTTATCTCCGAAAGTAGTTGCAATTTTCCAGTGACCAGTCAGATTGTGGATATTTGTACAGATTTTAGGCAGTTTAGCCGTAACTTGATTGCATGATAGCGAATCTTGAAATGCCATCCAGGTTTGGCAAATTTCACAAAAACTTGCCTCATTAGTGATGATCAAAGTACCAAACTCAGATTATCGCACCTCTTTGTAAAAGTTTGATGAAATGAACACATTTCCAGCGAAAAGTACTTGTTTGGGATGTTCTTTGCAATAGGCCTTTGCGAATAAATGAAGGTGAAAAAATTGAATTAAACGCACTACTTCTTATTTAAAATGAAAATAAAACTTCTTTTAGGCCTTAATCAAGATCAGCGATGCAAAATAAAAACTTCTCGTAGTGTATTTGAACTTTATTCAGAACGATTTGCCTCATTCAATGCAAAATCTGGGGGAAGATGTTCGTCGAAGCCTTATTCTTAACATGATCGTGCCCCCCCCCCCATAATTGTTCGAATTTCTCCAGCATTTGGATAGAAGCTGATTTAAAACGTAGTAGATGTCGTCTGATTTTGATTAAAGAAGGCTCTTTAAACAGAAAATTTTGTGCTCTTTCCAATGGGCTCATCATTTTTGCCATTGCAACAATTACTGCGTGTGCAACAAGCTGTTTCTGAAAAAATCAGAAAATGGCGGATATCTCGGAAACAAAGCGGAATTTCGGAAAAGTGCAAATAGTCATTTCGATCAGAAATGAGTTGCCCCTTCACTGGTTTTTCTCTGTCCAGTCGCTTTTTGTACACATACGCTGTCGCTTGCTGTATATATAGATTTGTAGTCAGCCAAATCCGTGAAATGGATCATTTCAATGAGGCAACCCACCGCGAAATATAGGAATTTCCTCGCATTCCCCAGTTCAAAACCCACTAAATTTCGTTCTGTAATGAGCCAGACCAGCGAAAAAGGTTCCCGACAATGAGAAAAGGAAAAAAATCCCGTAAAAATTGGCACATGTAGTGAGCCAGAATCGTCGAAAATGGTTCATTAGTGCATAGCCCGCGAAATTGTTGTAGGTTTTTCAATGAGGCGACCCCCCCCCTCCCCACCACAAAAAACTGCGACGGGTCAATCAGAAAACTTGCGAAGTGATCACCCTGTTCAATCTTTTGTTGCCTCCACCAAAGGTTGATGTCCCATCTTGAGAAAAAAAAATCACAAATTTTTGTATACGTTGAGACTCTGGAAGCTAAATTTCAACTTTTTCACTGGAACAATCAGTTTCCTGGCCACTCTGTTTGGAATTTTCTAAGAAAACATTATCAACTGTAATGTAGGAGGGAATTAATAGTTTCCAGGTCGAAATTGACAGCGTCTGGGGCGAAATCACCAGTTTCCAAGACGAAACGACAGTTTGTCGGACCAAAACTGACAGTTTCAAGGACAAAAATGACATTTATAGGACAAAATTGACAGTTTCTCGAACGAAATAGACAGTTTCCGGCACTGGTAGTTTCCAGTACAAAATTTACAGTTTTGAATGACGAAATTGATCGTTTTGAATGACCAAATTGACATTTCTAGCACGAAATTGACAGTTTCGATGACGAAATCGACAGTTTAGAGGACTAAATTGACAGTTTATACAACCTAGTCGACTGTTTCCGGCTAAAGTTTCTTGAAAAGCTCGAATTCACTGATGCTAAATCTTGAAATCGAGGTTTAGTATCTATTGTTTCAGGAAGAAATTGACAGTTTTCAAATCAAACCTGACAGAATTGTTATTTCTAGCACAAAATAGACAGTTTCGAGAACGAAATTGACAGTTTAGAGGACGAAATTGACAGTTTGAAAGACAATATTGACAGTTGAAAGGACGAAATTGACAGTTTATTGGACGAAATTCAGTTTATAGGACAAAACTGTTGGTTTCTAGGATTGAATTGACAGTTTGAAATGACTAAATTGACATTAATAGAACGAAATTGACGTTTATTGAAAAGCCCGAATTCTGTGATGCTAAACCTCGAAATAAAGGTTTGGGGTATTTTGTTTGTGGGAAGAAATCGACACTTTCAAAATCAAAAAAGACAAAATTGACATTTCTAGCATGAAATTGACAGTTTCGAAGACGAAATTGACAGTTTAGAGGACAAAATTCACAGTTTGTAGGACAAAACTGTCGGTTTCTAGGTCTGAATTGACAGTTTGAAATGACTAAATTGACATTTATAGAACGAAATTGACTGTATACGGGGAAAACTTTCATCGATAGTTTCCAGAACAAAAATGACGTTTTGAACGACAACATTTATAGTTTTAAATGACGAAATTGACCGTTTTGAATGACGAAATCGACCGTTTTGAATGACGAAAGTGAGATTTCTAGCACGGAATTGAGTTTCGAGGGCGAAATTGACAGTTTTGGGGACGAAATTTACAGTTTATTGGACGAAATTAACAGTTTGCAAGACAAAACTGTCGGTTTCTAGGTTTGAATTGACAGTTTGGAATGACTAAATTGACATTTATAGAACGAAATTGACGTTTATTGAAAAGCCCGAATTCTGTGACGCTAAACCTCGAAATAAAGGTTTGGGGTATTTTGTTTGTAGGAAGAAATCGACAGTTTCAAAATCAAAAAAGACAAAATTGACATTTCTAGCATGAAATTGATAGTTTCGAAGACGAAATTGACAGTTTAGAGGACAAAATTCACAGTTTGTAGGACACAACTGTCGGTTTCCAGGTCTGAATTGACAATTTGAAATGACTAAATTGACATTTATAGAACGAAATTGACAGTAATACGGGGAAAAATTTCATCGATAGTTTTCAGAACAAAAATGACGTTTTGATCGAAAACATTTACAGTTTCAAATGACGAAATTGACCGTTTTGAATGACGAAAGTGAGATTTCTAGCACGGAATTGAGTTTCGAGTGCGAAATTGACAGTTTTGAGGACGAAATTTTACAGTTTATCGGACGAAATTAACAGTTTGCAAGACAAAACTGTCGGTTTCTAGGTTTGAATTGACAGTTTGGAATGACTAAATTGACATTTATAGAACGAAATTGACAGTTCCAAGGACGAAATTGACGATTTCTCGAAGAAAATAGACAGTTTCCTGGGCAAATGTTCATCGATAGTCTCCAGAACAAAAATGACGTTTTGAACGACAACATTTACAGTTTCAAATGACTAAATTGACCGTTTTGAATGACGAAATCGACCGTTTTGAATGACGAAAGTGAGATTTCTAGCACGGAATTGAGTTCCGAGGGCGAAATTGACAGTTTAGAGGTCGAAATTGACAGTTTCTACTATCAACTCGACTGTTTCCGGTTAAGGATTCATACAAAGCCCGAATTCTGTGATGCTAAGCCTCGAAATCAAGGTTTGGAATCTTTTGTTACGTAGGAGGAAATTGACAGTTTCCAAATTAAAACTGTCAGTTCCTGGGGCGAAATTGTTGGTTTCGTATGTGCGAGGAAATTGACGGTTTCAAAAATTAAATCGTCAAAGTTCCCAGAAACGACATTGGCAGTTTACCGTGGGTGGGGCTCATAAAATCCTGATTGGATCTTCACTTTTAATGGTGTGAATAGTCATTTTGATCATCGTTAGGGCACGCGAATCATCAGTTCAGCCATTTTCATGGCACTTACATAGGTCAATTTGACCATTTTTGGTACGTGAATTGTCATTTTTGTCATTTCAAGGTCACATGATCGTTGAGTTTAAGTTTTTTCAAGGCGCGAATCTGTTAGTTTAGTCGTTTTGGGGGGGGGGGGGACGTGAATATGACACTATGGTCAGTTCAGTCAGCGCAGATTAGTCAGCCAAGCCACACTTTAAGTGGCAAAACGCTTACCAATTGGAGGGGGGATGACAAGTTTGACCATTTTTAGAGCGAACCACTCGAAAGATTGAAATTTTTAGGGGGTTTGCGGTTATTTTAGAGCAAGAATTGTCAATTATGCCATTTATTAATTGTGCGCGGAATGCTCTATTTGGCAATTTTTAGAGCGCGAATGCACGGTTTTACCATTTTCAGGGTGGAAATCGTCAGTTCAACCATTTTCAGGGCGCGAATCTGAAATGAGCCAAAAAACCCGCGATTTTTAGTTTGCTTGTTTATTTTAGTGAGTCAACCAAAGGAATTTGATGTTTCAGGTGAGTCGCAGCACCAACCAAATTGTTTTTTCAATGAGCCGAATTCACGAAATTGAGTTCTCAAAAAACAATTTCTTCGAATTCAGTTTTGAATGGACCAACCCTGAAAAATTCGTTTTTGAAAGATGTCAGACCCTGTAAAAATTGCTCTTCAGGATGAGCCAGTACCCGAAAATTTTTATTTTGAACTTGCCAAATCTGTTAATTATGATCCAACCCTGCTAATTTGGTTCATGAAAGAGCCAAACTGTTTGAATTGCTTTATTTTAAGGATCCGAAGGCGGAATTGATTCTTGAATAAAGCCATGAAATATGAAAATGGGTTCTGGTGCTGTCAAATCCACCAAATTTGGGCCTAGAGAGAGTTCAACCCGCAAAGTTGCTGTTTCAAAGCTAAATTGCTTTCTGACTTGAGTCAGCACTATTGATGGATTTTAGAATAATTGAATCACGCGAAATTGGTATTTTAGGAAGTCAATATCCCGCGAAATTGGCCTAATGAACGAAACAATTAATAATTAACTCTTATCATTATTAATAGGAGAAGCTCCGCTTATCAACAGCAACCCCAAACCAGCATTATTTCACCAACTTTCAAGAGGCCGAGCGTGAACAATCACTATAAGGTTCTTCCCGGATCGATTGATCGCTTGTTCGCTCCCCTGCATAACAAAAATAACGCACTTTTAATCTTCTCTTCCGTTTTTTTTTTTTTTTTTTACTCGAAGAAATTTATTAGGGAAGTAAGAAGAGTTGCCCTTGGATATTATTGAATGCGGAGGTTTAAGCGCACACAAACGTTTCGTAATGTCAACACCTGTATCTAATTGTCTATTGAATGCATGGGCTTCAAGTGTCAGAAACGTTGAAAATACTGGAAGAAATTAACGGAGGCGATTAAACGAATGGCGATTGCACACCTTTAAACCGCGTATAAATTTGTAATCATTCTACCGTTCGTTGCTCCTTTCCTCATTCTTTTAGTGGGTGGGGGGGGGGGTTATGATGGATAAAAGGCCAGAATACAGACCTCAACAGGGATTATACCCAATACGTTTTTCGAGTACCATTTCTTTCGTGGTTAGCAAGTATATACCCTTCACTCATCCGTACATCATTCGCACGTATAATGACGATGAGATAATAGAATAAAAATGTCCGTTACACTTTCTGGTTTAGTTTTTTGAAAGTGATGTCGGTATAATAGTGTTTTATGAAAGTGATGGTCGGGGGGAGGGGGGGGGTTCTAGTGTGTTTTCTCGATAACACGACCTACTATTTATAAACAAAAGCACGACCCAGTTTCAAGGGTTGTTTAGAGACCCTCGAGATAATGGCCGCATCACCAGCTGCTGGTGTAAACAAAACACAAAGCGGAAGGAAACTCCGCTTCGAAATATTTAAATTTTTTGAATTTATGCACAAATAATTAACCTGAAAACTCTGTGCCATTGAAAAACTTTCAAGTTCTTCTCTGAAAAGGGAAGGGAATGGGTGTGAGAGAGAGAGAGAGTGAGTGAGTGGGATACATAGAAAAGAAAAACGGTTTCTTGAAATCTTCAACGAACTGCGTCTTTAACTGAAAACAGATTTTGAAAAAGGATGAAAATAGAATTCCCCGCCGTGACATATTTTATTTTACGTTCTTCAACAGCTGCATGCAAGAAGGATGATGCTTTGTATCGTGACATTCGAATCAAGTTTAATTAGATTTTTATCCTCTCAAGAGGTAATTATAATGTATAAGCTCAAGAGATTCGAAATTTGAGGTCAAATATTTGATTTTCCCCAACTGTAGGTAACTCAGACATTCCACTTGAATTATAATTGACGTTTTCGTTGATAACACTAGAAAATACTGGGAATTACCCCACCCCTCACTACAATTACAATCGATTTTTGCACGTTTTCAGGCCAATTTTCACTGAACTCGTTCTCGCCTTAAACTTGTTCGGCCCTCGGATTGAAACGAATCTCTTCAAATATTATTTCAACCGTGAAATAAAATGATATTGGATTTTTTATTTGAGTTACGATACATGTAACTCTATAGGGGCGGAAAAACAATTAAACGTCTGCACGTTGACGTCAATCCGAGTTGTTTTTTCATGTCGAGCTTACGTCCCTCTGAAAAAGTTTGTTGGAATGTGGCGGGGTGGAGAAGGTGTTTACAGATTAATTTGTTTCTTTTTGTTTTTTGTTATACACCAGTCGCATTTTTTCGGCTCATAAACGCATCCTTGGAGAGGTATATTTTTACTTTGGAGGAATCCAGGCCCGCAGACAGCAATTGAAATTCTGCGGAATTTTTGGAACAATGCGAGTGTGTGGGAGCGAATAATAAAATTTTGTACTTCAACTGAAATTCCGTGTTATCATTCCCACGGCGAAAGTCATGCCCCCCCCCCCCACATCCCAGGAGCACACTTTCCTACTTAAATAATTATAAATGAAAAGAAATTAACGAAGGGATTGGGGGGGGGGAGCGATGGCGGACAAAGGAGGTATTTAAAAAAATTGTGCAGGGAAAATGTATTGAAGTTCTCACGAGCCGTGTTGCGTGTGATTTCCGCGGCCTTTTTTTTTTTCGCGTTGAATAGCATCGCGTGAAAGGCATGAAATGAACTCCTGAGTGGGGGGGGTGTGGGGGTGATCTGGTAGTCTGGGCTTGCCAATTTATTACTCGCACTAACGAAAATGATATAGCCACGAAATTAACGGTTTCGGGAAATAAATTGCAGCAAAATTACATCGGGCTAAAAATAGTTGAGTAATTGGAAGTTTTAGTCGCTAAATTTGCGTGTTTTTGAACAAAAATACGCTATACTCGCAAAATAGCAAGTTTAAGAGATAAATATTCGCGAAATTTCACGGTGTGTGTGTGGGTGGAGGGGGAGTGAATTGCGAGGTTCATTGGACGCAAAACCATGATTTTGATACATCGAGGAATCAATAGCCACACAATAGAAGTTTCAGGGCCAAATAGTCCATAAATCAGCAACGAAATTGGGCGTTTCGGAGGAGATAAATAGCAAAAACAGTTTCGGAGGATAATTAGTTGCGAAAATGCCTTTGTCTCCATGATTATGGAGCAATTCCAACGGAATCAAATTTCGTGGATATGACACGCCAGATGCCACGGGATTTGACGTCCTCCAAATTAAAAAAATCCAGGGAATCGGCTCATTCTAGAAGGCAATTTCACGGGTCTGGCTCCTTTCAAATACAAAATGATTGCAAGAGTAGTGGCCAGCATCCAGGCGCGGATCCAGAGTCGTCTTAAAAGGAGGGGGCCATGACTCCAATCGGCCCCAAAACGATGAAAATTTATAAAAATGGATAAAACCGCGTATTTTGAGGTTTATCGACGCAGGAAATTAACAACGTTCCACTCAAAAATGGCAATTTCCTCATAAAATTGACTATTCCCTTATGAAACTGACGATTTACTCATTAAATTGACACGTTTAAAACTGAAAATTTTCTCATAAAATCAACCATTAGTCCATAATCTTAAGAATTCCCTCTGAAATTGACAATTTCTTCGTGAAACTGACAAGTTTTTTCATGAATGGACAATTTTTGACTTAAAATTTCCCTTGGTGAGGTCGTTTTGTAAAAAGTTTCCCCATTGACGTGGCCTTAAAATTGGCGATTCGCGTGAGTGTTTCCCCGAATGTTGCGTTTTACCCACAGTGGGGGCATTCTGTGTAAATTGCTCTTTGAACGCGAAAATTCGCGTAAATATTGCCTATAGACCGTGCAGTTTTGCAGGATTTTGACCTTAATGATCATCAGAATGAGGCCTTACGCTTAAATATCGTTACTGGAAAGGCAAAGTATCGTAAGCGCCACTTGGCCAACTTTACAGGAGATGCATTTTTCGTTTAGGACAACTTAATGTCGTCTGATTCTCTTGAAAATTTGTGTACGTGACCCTAGTGATTCATTTTAATTATTTTCATAATTTCAAAACTTTCTACCGTGAGCAAGATACTTTTTAAACATGTTTTGTCGCTTACGATCGAACATGGGAAATCAATTTCTGTTATTTGGTGGATACGATTTAGGGGGTTACGTTTACTGAATCAGCTCACTGTCGCTTACGTTTTCCCGTGGAGGGTTAAACTCATTTAAAAATTTAAACAAATAGTCGTTTTGTTGTTATGTGGACTATGTCAAGTCATAAAAACAAAACATAATTGAACGCATTACACGCCCTATTTTAAGAATGACAACAGTAAAGTCACCAATTTTGGCGTGCATCGAAAGTTATCAATGATAGCGACCTAGTTTTGGTTGCATTTTTGTTGTATAAATACGTGCTGGACAGAATGAGTTTCATTGACCTCATCCGAGAATTTACATGTTTTTCAAGCGCCAGAAGATAGTACTTGCTATTCCAGTCCCAAAAACACGGTTTTATTGTGCACTTTTGGTCTTAACCTATAAGACTATAGTGAGATTTGTAAGATTCCACGTTGAAAAATACGTAAGAAATAACAGTAACGTCGGTATACCCTTGAAATGTTCATCAAATTTAAAACTGTCGCAACTTTATGGGTGAAAACAAGTATTTTTAGTACTATAGATCGACAAGTTTCTTATGGACAGTAAGAAGTGGTAAATTCAGTTAACTTCCTAAACGCATGGTCCTAGAACCGTCTGGAAATTTGGTCCCTCAGGGTCCATTAGAAACTTGTCAAGTTATAATTCACATGACGCGGAAATTATTGGCCCTCTATCGTCTTGATTTTGCTTTCATTCGACCAAATCAATCACCAGCATTCACAAATACGTCAGGAACCACCATTCTATTTCTATCAAACATCTCAAATTTAGGCATTTTTACAAATTTTCCCCTTCTCTGCAATAACTCGGCACTCGTCGGATCTAGTATTCTACTTTAATATGAAATTTTTGAACCAATTCTCCGGGCTGGACGAGTTTTACCCGCTTGGAGCCTTTCATAAAAAAGTTTCTTGACTGCACTATAAGGCTCGGTGCACACGAGCGTTTTTCTAACGCAAGATAAGGCGTTATAGACCGAGAGCTGGCGACAGTCCCATTCAACCGGAAGAACATAGTCACGAAAGGTATGCAAAATGATGGCATTTGACCCCCTATATACGAATCCGGAAGTCTGCCATGCTGTATCTGGGGCACAGAGGGGAAATGATTAACCAGAGTAACATAGTCCTGAAACTAGTCTCATTCGAAAGGTTTTATGGAGCTGATTACGAATATGATCTTCTGCCGCCGTCTGCCTGGGGCATTTGCCCTCAGTGGCTCGCCAAACTCACGAAATTCAGTAAACTTTAATTAACCGGAAGAACATAGTCCTTAAAACTGGTCTTATTCGAAACGATCTATGAAGATTATTACAAATATAATCGTCTGCCGGTGTATGCCTGGGGCATTCGCCCTCGATGGCCAGTCAAACTTCCTAAATCAGGGATATTAATTAACCTGAAAAACTAAGTCCGGAATATTGCCTTATGGGACAGGTTTCACGTGGCTGAATACGAAAGTGACCGTCTGCCGGTGTCTGTCTGGGGCACTTGCCCTCAGTGAATTATCAAACTGCACAGAGGGAAAATGATTAACCGGAAGAAAATAGTCGTGATGCTAGTCTCATTCGAAAGGTTTTATGAAGCTGATTACAAATATGATCGTCCGCCACCGTCTGCCTGGGGCATTTGCCCCCTGTGGCTGACCAAACTCACAAATCTTGGTAAATTTTAATTAACCGGAAGAACAGAGTCCTTAATTGAAATTTTCCAAATTTCCCGGCCAGACAACCATATTCGTAATCAGCTCCATAAAACCTTTCGAATTAGACTAGAATCACGACTATGTTACTCTGGTTAATCATTTCCCCTCTGTGCAGTTTTGCGAGCCACAGAGGGCAAATGCCCCATGCAGGCGGTGGCAGACGATCGTATTCGTAATCAGCTCCATAAAACCTTTCGAATTAGGATCGCAACTCAAGGCCCTCACTATCTTCTTCCGAAGCACTGACGTCATAGCCCCAAGCTATTTCATATCGAAAAAACGATAAAACGCCATTTTTGAGGGAAATTGTAGACGCCACGAAATTAATCGTAAACGACAGTAATTTTGGTGCATACGATCCCAAGCGGTAGTCTCATGCAGGCGCAGATCCAGTGGGGGGGGGGGGGGCGCGCATGGAATGGAAAAATATCTATTGAAATTGAGTAAAAATAAGGACTGTGAATCTGACGAACTATTGAAATATCCGGCATCTTCTCTATGTTCCAACACTTCTGCTCGTGTGGTCGAACGCTCTGATTCTGATTCACTTCCATCCGGATCTACTGAGCGTCCCCTTCCCTCCCATTCAATAACGCAACAGCTCTCTATCAACTCGACGGCTCCATCAACGTCATTCTCGTCTGATGAATTACCGGATGTGGGTGAGTACATCGGTGCAATTCACGAAATGACAGATTTCATTAAGCATAAATTATTGAAAAAACACCTGGAAATCGCCTGGATTTCAATATCCTTATTCTCTTCATTCTAAACGAGGCAGAGAAGAGAAACGCCGACCAAATGAAAGTCATTTTAAGCAGTTCCCTTGGCTAGTTTTCTCAAAGAAATTACAGGGCCTATTCTGCAAATTTTGTGCAATTTTTTCTTACGACTTGCTAGTAGGTGGGAAGAACACTGTGCCTTTGAAAAAACTCGTAACGAGATGGAGATCTCACTTTACATGGTTCTCACCAGTATCATAAAAATGCGCTTCAAGCTGGCAACGAATTCCTCAGAATTTTCGGAAATCCTCAGGCCAATATCAGAAACATGGTTTCTGTGATAAAAGGAAGGCACAAGTTATCGAAAATCGAGAACGTCTTGTTCCGATTATAAAATCTTTGATTTTCCTCGGTCAGCAAAACATCACGTTACAAGGACACAGAGATGATGGTGCTTTAAATGACAACGGAAGTGATCAGGAAGAGAGACTCGCGTCCAACGATGGTAATTTTCGAGCGTTACTCTGGTTCCGAATTGAAAGTGGAGATACCCAGTTGGAAAACCATCTGACGTGAACTGAGTCCAATGCTACTTACATTAGCAAGACAACTGCTAATGAGCTTCTGAATTCGTGTGGTGAGGAAATTCCAAGTATATACACTGAATCGACAGATTAACGCAGCAAAATATTACTCCGTAATTTTTTATGAGACAACGGATGTCTCACAAATATCTCAACTTAGCGTTAGTATTCGCTGTGTGACAGGAGATAGAGTAAGGGAAGACTTTGTCGGATTCATTGATCTGCTCAGTTTGAATTATGGTGACGGAACCGGCGCAACTGAGTTATCTGAGTCAACTATTAGTGGTACACTACTAGGTGATTCCTTAGTGAGGCAATTGTAAAAGTTTGGAACTCAACCTCAATTACTGTGTCGGAATCGGTTGCGACGGCTGCAGTGTGAACATGTCCGAAATTAAAGGTGCAGCAACGAAAATAAAAGAACAAGCTACCCACGCCGAACTCACGCCCTGCCAAAACCACGCTCTAAACCTTTGTCTATCCAAAGCCAACAAAGTAAAGGCTGTGAGAAACTTATTTGGAACTGTTCGTGAAATAGTGACCTTTTTTAACGCCTCTGCCAAGCGAACCTTTGTTCTTAAAAAACATTTGGGCCATAAACTCACTGGGCTTTGTGAAACTCGTTGGGTCGAACGACATGACTGTATAGTCAAATTTCTCGAAGACTTCCCTCAGATCGTCCGTGCCCTTGGCGAAGTATCTTCCTGGTTTCACCTCCAAACCGCATCCAAAGCAAATTGTTTGCTTAAATCAGTGAGTGATTCTTCATTCATAATAACATTAGTCTGCGTTTCCGACGTTTTGTGCGTCACCAGAAGCCTAAGCGTTGTGCTGCAGGATTCAACCTTGGATTTTTGGACCTAGGGAAAACTATGCAGTTACGCCATCTGATCCGTCTGCATACTGGAGGAAAAGTATTTACATTCCAGTCTTGGACAACGTTATTGCCGACATGAAGATCCGTTTCAGCAAAGAAACCATAAATTGTTTCTGCTTAAATTTCTTAATGCCACGAAATTTCGTTAATATTGAAGACCCTCCGGCGTTGAAAGAGAAGCTACTGCCTATATGTGCCAAGTATCACCCATTACTTGAATTCACCGATTCTTTCTCGACGCGCAACAGACTTTTCAACGAAATGATATTAGCTCAAAGACATTTCAAAGAAAACTCTGATTTTACCGGGAAAAAATGTGCCCATGAAATTTTCGAACTCTTGGATGGAAATTCGTTCCTCATTTTGAAGTCACTACTGCACATACTGGCCACATTACCTGTGTCAGTAGCAACAGCAGAGCGCAGCTTTTCTTCGTTGAGAAGAATAAAAACATGGCTTCGTTCCAGAATGAGTGAGGAACGCCTCAATTCTCTCGCCCTCCTAAATATTCATCGGGACATCAACATCGACCCAGAAGCTGTCATCACACGATTTGCCAAATCAAAACGAAGAAGATTAGATTTTGTAATAGATTGATTATTGCTTTCACGCTTCCTTTCAATTATTTTCTGCTAAGGGTTGAGGCTATGAACCGTGCTGTTTTGAATTTTAAATTAAAATGTTTTGCTGGCTCTGTTTTTAAGACGTGGTACGTTTCCACAGCTAAGGCGCGTCTACATAAGACGCGAGAAATCGTGGGCAGTACCCAAGAAAAAAAATACACAACCCATGGCTTAACAGTATTTCTGATCATTGCTATTGACTACTGCACTGCGTTCTGGGTTCTGTAATGCGTCCTGTCCACGCGTTTTCGCATCTTATACGAATGGGCCTTAAGAGTATATATACTAACTATATACATATACAAACTTTGAGGTGGGACCTCTGCATATTTTTAAATGCGCCCTCCCTATGGAAAAATCCTGGATACGCGCCTGGTCTCATGTCGTTTACGTTCGGCTGAGAGGGTGGATACGATGTTTTAGATGGCGCTTACGTTTTCCCGTCCAAATTTCAAAGCTAAAAAAAAATAGTTTTAACCCCATTTTGGCTTATTTTGTTGTTCTATGTACATGTACGTGCCATAGAATCTAAAAACCCCAAAAACTCAAATTGACGAAAATTGGCGCTTACGATACTTTGCCTTTCCAGTAACGATATTGGCTTGGATGTGACTTTTTGCTCTGAAATGGGGAATTTTTCATGTTGATGACGCTTTTAATTGTTACGTTCTGCGTGAATTATTTCCCGTTTTCGGGTCCAAATAGATAACGCCATTTTTTATGAAATCGGCAATTCCTCATACTATTTGCGAGTTGTGCGTGAGTGTCCCCCCCCCCCCAATGTTCTAGCGTTTTGTCCACAAAATGGGGCATTTCGCGTAAATTTTGACCTTGGCTAAGCATTTCGCGCATCAATTTCTTGGATTTGGCTCACTAAAAAAGCAACTTCGGTGACTTTCGTTGCCGGATAACCATCACTTATTTCGCTGCAATTCAGAGACCGATCATTGGCATTGGGCCACCCGGTGAAATTGGTTTTTCACCGGGCGTTTGAGGTTTGAGTTACAGGGAGGGAAATACCACTTTTTCTTACTGGTAACGCGAAATATAGTAAGTTTCATAACGAGAGAGGAAAGTGGAACTTCACCCGACGCGCATGCAAAGTTCCACTTCCTTCTCTCGTTGTCAAATGCATAATGTATACTATTACTGGCGACAAAATTCCCGAAATTGATTGTTCAGTGAGCTGAATCCGAGAAATTCATTTTACAGTGAGCCATCAGACTCATGAAAATGTTTTTCTTCTGCGAGAAAAAATCCGCGAAATTATGTTTCTTAAGCTGCATTTTACATTTGAGAGTTTTTAGCTCTCGAGAGTGCACTCGAGAACATAACTCGCCAGTCTAAACGGGCCAGAGAGTTCTCCCCCCCCCCCGCCCTCCAGCCAGCCCGTAACTGGCACTCTCAGAGAGTTCAACTCTCGAGATTTACTCTCACGTGTAATAGTATCATTAGAGAGTGAAATTCGATAAATTGTTTTTTGATGAGTCAAACCTGCGAAAATGGTTTTACATCCCGTCCCGCACACTCAAGTCCTGTCCCGCGCGGAATTTCCCGCATGCACTGCGCGGGACAAAAAAGTACATGATCAAATGGACATTCGTGAAGGGGGGGGGATACCCCTCGTCTTTTGGCGAATGCCGAAAATTAATTATGTGGAGGAGAATTTCGACAAAACGACGATATAGTTCCCCACCTCAACACTTGGAAACCTCAAACCACGAGATTTTTCTACACAAGCGAACAAGTTCTCACCCCCCCTCCACCAAATTGTGCTAGATTGGGCTAAAAGCCCGTTACACAAGCTCTATGTTTGCGTTGTGTGGAGTCTATGCAACTATTCGAAGTAATTCCTTCGAAAAATGAAGCATTTTGATTGGTTGCAAAGACACCACACAATGAAAACTTTAGAGCTTGTGAACGGGCCCAATGGCGGAACAACACCTTTCGGGGCCCGGGGCGAAAATCTCTGGGAGGCCCTTTAGTTTTAATTTCCAATTATACTAGGAATATACTTTTTAGCCGCGTTGAAGTACATATTTTTTCCAATTTTAGCCGCGAATTATCTCATTTTCTTAATGTTAGCTGCAAATCGGCGCTTTTTATAAGCTCTTAGCCGAGAACCTGCCTCAAGAATCAGCAAATTAGGTAGCGTTTGAGTGCTCTCTCCCAATTTTATCCGCAAATTAACAATTTGTCTAAATTTAGGCTGTGAATTCACGCTTTTCTCCACAACAATTTGTGTTATTCTCTATTTATTACCCGCGAATTAGCGCGTTTTCTCAATTTGAGTCCCAAATTTGCCCCATGAATCACCGAGTTGGCATTTTATCAATATCAGCTGTGAATCAGCGTTTTTCTCCCAAGTTTAGCAACAAATTAGCACACTTTCTCATTTTTATCTGCGAATTAGCTCATTATCTCATTTTTAGCTGCAAATCGGTGCTTATTATAAACTCCTAGCCATGAATTTACCGCAAGAATCTCAAAAGTAGAGGTAGCGGTTGAGTGATTTGTCCAAATTGTATCCACAAAGTAGCGTTTTTCTCCATTTTTAACGCCAATTCGTGTTTTTCTAAATTTTACCCTTGAATTAGCGATTTTTATTTTACAGTTTTAGCCGCTTGAACCAGCGCTTTTTCTCTATTTTGTTCCCGAAGTTGCCCAAGAATCTACGAGTTGGCTTTTTCTCAATTTTAGCTGTGAATTAGCCTTTTTACCTTCAATTTTAGCTGCGAATTATAGCGTTTTTTCTGGTTTTTATCCGTAAAATTGGAATTTTTCATATCTTAGTTGTTAATTAAAGTTTTCTTCCACTTTTAGACGCGAATTCGCGTTTTTCTCAAATTTTAAAGCTGCCAAATTGTAACACTTTATCATAACATCGTGTTTCTCTATTTTTAGACTAAAATTCGCGTTGTTCTCTTTTTTTATCCATGAATTAGCGTTTTTCTCCGTTTTAGCGCTTTTCCTCAATTTCAGCCCCGAAGTTCCCCCCCCCCCGTCACCAAGAATAGGCGAGTTGGCGTTTTTTCATTTTCACCTGTTGATTAGCGTTTTTTCTATCTCAATTTTATCAGTAAATGAGCATATTTTCCTAATTTTAGCTGCAATTTTTAGCGTTTTTTCTCGATTTTATCCGGATAATCGTAATTTTTCGTACCTTAGCTGAGTTTTCCTCCACCTTTTTTTTAGACGCGAATTCGCGTTTTTCTCTTTTTCACCCTTTGGAATTAGCGCTTTTCTCAGTTTTAGCTGCGTGAATTAGCGCTTTTTCCTATAATTTCAGTCCCGATTTGGCCCCAACAATTCTAGTGCGAGAGCCCAACTGATGAAAAATCTGGGTCATTATTTGATCGTGTCTGGCACCTGCGCAGGACGTTTTCTACGGTCTAGCAGATGACACTTGTGAGATCGCCAGAAATTTTCCGTGGGACAGGGGCTCACAACAGAGTCAGCTGTTGGCAAACATACCTTTGGGCTGCTTGAAAACGGGTGGCAAGTGTAAAAATTGGTTCTTCGCAAACAATAAACTAGAAAACTACCACCGTCATTCAATTTCGAATGAAGCCCTGGCTATTAGTAGTCAGTAGTAGTGTCTTATGGCGGATTTATTCAGTTTTTTTTTCCAACAAAACGTCCAAATTTATAAGCTATAATCCTGTATTCCGGGATAGTTCCCTGTAGTGGAAACAGATAAGGTGAATTTGTCGCTGGCGAACCAAAGTAGCTCATTTCGAGGGTGAAAGTCAGTTTTTCTTGGTCAGTCCTCCGAATTTAGAAGCGAAACATTCAAGTCGCTCTAATACAATCCGTTTCTCAGCCAAAAACAGTTTCTCAGAGCCCCTGAAATCGTCACTTTTGGCGACTTTTTGGTTCTCCAACTGAAAATCCAAGTTCAGCTGTGACAGACATCCAATCTTTTATGCTCGGTTGCTCGGTGGTTTGGTTCACCAGAACGTCCAGATTGGTTTTTTGTGGGTCTGGTTGCCCAATACTCACGTATATCATCAATTTTTAAATTTCTGAATTTTAAACGTGAAACATCCTCCAGAATTAGTCGAATCTGACAACTATGGTCACCGTCATTAAAGCCCTGAATTGCCAGTTTCGTTGACGGTTGTGAAGTTGGAACGTTGTGCCCGGAGAAAATACAAATTTTCGCCTTACAATGCCTTGGATTAACCGGCCCAGAAACCGTGTAGTGGACGTACTTTTGGAGCAAAACAGTTGGCCTACAAGAAAAAAAAAAAAGTTTGTGTCGTATAGCGAACCGCGTGCGATAACGAAAATCCTGGTGACTGGTGAGCTTTTATTGAAAATCAGCAACGATTTCATACTCTGTATTTAACCAAACTATGAATTTAAGTTAATCGTTTAGCGTCCTTGAGTCACGCACGTGTTACGCCCCACCCCCTCCCATCACACACTTTATTGATTGTTGAAAAAACGCTTTAAAATGCTGTCAGTTCCCAGAAAAATTAACTAACAGCGTATTTTTAATAATTATTTAGATGAATAAATAAAGTAAAGTTGCCTGTATCAGCGCCTCGTGTCTTCATCTTATGGGTTTGAGGTAGAAGAAGTGAAGGTGGGGTGGAGGGGGGAAGGAGGTCCAATACCCTCGCGGCTTTTACAACCGCTATTTTATAACAACGGCGACAATCGAGTCCTCCCCCCCCCCCCCCAGTGTAACCGGCCGCCACGTGGGGCCAGCTGACAAGTCACCGCGTTTTATTCAGCTTTTATAACGCAAGCGGGTGCGCGTTGCGGAGTTCGTGATCCGCGAAAAAAGAATCGCGATCCACCCCCTCCCCCCCGTCCCTTTTATCAACCAACCTTTTTTTTAAAGCGAAAAACCGTTGAGCAGAATGAGAACCGACACAAGCGGTTTTTGATTAAAGCGGAAAGAGGTGGTTGGTGGTTGTTGGGGGAAGGGGGGTTGATATGGAAAACTCCGCTATCTCGGTGTATGGCAACGCCACACAGAGGCAATGACCGCGGTTCACTTTCTTTTGGGGAACTTGATGTTGTTCTGTGTTGGTGGTTGGGGTGGGGGGTATTTCAAGGTATTTGAACGTTCTTAAAATGCCCCACCCCACCCCTCTCACTTCATGTATCATTGAATAAAGTCCCTAAATTCCAGGCAATTTATCTAGAATGGGAGGACGGGGAAAACTGAATCATTCTAGACTGTCGGCGGAACACCGGTGTCTGACAGAAGGCGTTGTTGTGAGGGTTACTTTGGGGGGAAGGGGGAAAGGCATAAAAATTGGAACTTTCCCAAAGAAACGTTTTGACGTGAAACCCCCCTCCCCACCACGTATTCACTGCGTCACTCAATCGTCAAAGACGGACTTCCCTGAAAGATTTGAAGAAGGAAAACAAAAATAAAAACCAATTCTTTGAAAGCGAAGACTTGTGTACCTACTTAAATCCTTGAAATAAAATCACTAACGAGAAAACAAAAATAAGCCACCAGATCGCGTGGTTTATTATTTTGGTTTCTGGACAGGTTGGAGCTGAACAACTCAGCGATAAAAATGAGACTTACGAACTAAAAATACTCGTTATTTCGATATTGTTTAAAGCCAAATTTAAGGATCACTGATTTATTGTTGTGGGGAGGGGGAGGGGGCAGTCTCTTTTCTACACTACCAGACGTTTAAAGACGCTGTAGTAGTGTGAGTCCATTTTACATTACAAGAGAGGCAGCCGGATTTTATGCTAATTCGAATTGTTCATTCTTATTAGAATTATATCCTACGAATGATGATCTCATTCGTTCACAACCCTCTTCGCCCATCCACTTTATCCAATTCACGTTGGAATAAAATTGTCTCTGGAGGATATTCAAGGGGGAATTACGGTGATTCGCAGGAAAGGAGCTTAGGTGAATTCAAATATAGAGAGGGGCTGCAAATAAAAAAAAAAACAAACTCTCAGACGCTAATTCAGACTGTTTATATTTCTCTACGAGTTCTCATGGTAAAAACCACTGCGTCCGTCGTCTTTTTTAAACAACCAATAGGCAGTTTCTTTTCAGTGACCGCACGTTTTAATTTTTTTTAGCTAAACAAATCTCAAATCTTTCAGAACTTTTTTGGAATTTGAAGATGGATGAGAGGGAAGAGCAAGAAATTCATACATTTTGGTGGGTGTGATCCTCTACCTCTAACCGTAATTTATTCTTTTCCACGAAAAAAAAATCCCTGATGGCGCCTATAGAGCGCTAATTGAGCATTTTTTATTTTTTACTTGTTGGCTTTGAAAAAAATAAAAAATAAAAGCAAACATTGGAAAAACACTGTGGTGAAATAGAGACGGACCGAGACAGGCACTCGTGTTTCCAAATCAACGGTAACAATATTAGCAATGTAGTGGCTATTCCCTTGATGTACGGTGAAAACTTCGCGCTTCTCTATTAACACGTAACGTTTATTCAATTTTTGACAAGACGAGACGCCCCCCCCCCCTTCCACACATTCACCGCTAAACCACGAAATAAAGTTTCGACAAACCTATGAACTGTCGGGCGACTGGGCGAGTTTGAATTTGCATTGAGATCGTTGCACTAGGAACTCCTCAATTGTCTGCACTATAATTCTTTACATTTCACGAATGAATGAGAATCGTGCTTCTGGGTGGGTGAGTGGAGTAAAATGGGTTCATTCCAGGATTGAAGAATTCAATTCGAAGCTTCTTCAGCTGTCCCTTTACGATGCTTTTTCGCTTTACGAAGATTCGGGGCCAGTGGCGCACCGATGAAGGGACGAAATGAACTAAAAGTAATAGTGGACAGGCTCTAAACCAATCCATTGCCAAAATATAAGTGATAAGCCCTGATTCTCGGTTAAAATTGAGAATATGAGCCCATCCACATCAGCTAAAATTGAGAAAACGCTAATTCGAGGGTAAAATTTTTAAAAAACATATAAATCATGACTCAAATTGAGGGGGAAAAAACGTCAATTCTGAGCTAAAAGTGGGAAAACGCTAGCTTTTGGCAGGGGCGTAACCCACCTTTGATCTAGGGGTGGGCAGCTTCACTGAAGAAAAAAAAAAAAGTCAGATTCACCCGAATGCCTATTGCAGGCATTCGAGGGGGTGAGTCCCCAGAAAGAGGACTCGGTTCGACCCCACAAACTGAATTACCACAGATAAAGGATCGTGAACCGTCAAACCCTAACATCTCTGCTGGAAAAACTGTCATTGTTGCATTCTATTCCGGATTTTCCGTCGGATGACAATTTTTTTTTCCCCCACTTTAACTAAACTTGGCATTTTCGTCTTCTGGGGTGGTAATTGCGGTAATTCAGTCCCCCAAACTGGACTATTCCGCCGTAGAGACGAATGGATCAGTGTCAGCAACTCGCCAGGAAGCTGTCAAAAGTTATAGTCTTCAACAAGCGCGTAGACCAGTGGAAAAATTAACGTCCAGGCGAGCGTCCTCCTCGTTCTGATCGGCAGGGACTCATTACAGATTTTCATGTCATGATCAGTCCAGGACAATGACATCCGGTCACTTCATATGGAATCTCCACCGTCCCAACCATGGCACAGGGCAATTCCGACTTCCTCAGACGCTCAACATAAACCTGCGATCTCAACAGAATGGCCTGCATCTTCTCCGCATTGGCAGAGAGCAAATTGTTCGCAGCCCATTCCAGCTAACGATACATTTTCTGAAGAACGTATCGCTGAGATATACAACAAAAGATCGACCGCATACAAATATTAACTACACGAGGCCATCACTCTTGGCAGATCAGACACTGTGACAGAAAAGCTAGGAGGCCCTAGCACCGATCCCTGTGGGACACCACACAGCGTGTGGTCGCCACTCAAAGGATCTCTAACATGCTGCATCCTCTCAGTAAGATAGAGGACACTCCCCCCCCCCCCCAGAGACTTTCATGGAAGCCAACTTACGAATAAGTGCCCGGCTACAATCAATCAGCACCAGGGTCGTGACCATACGATCGTCAACAGCCCTCCGAACGTCATCCTGGACTTTAAGTAAAGCTGTCTGGGTATTGTAACCCCTCTGAAATCCCTACTGCAATGAATCCATCATTCCCCAAAAGAATAGGTCATGGTCAGTACTCAATGGAGCCTCACTCTGGCCAAAGGAGGAAAAAATCCTGCTCAAGCCTGAACCCACAATAAGGACCAGCCAGCAGCAAACACCATTCCCACGAAACGTAGGGTCAAAAGGAATTAAATTCAGGTACAGTAAGCCAAACAACGTGGTCAGAAAGCTACGATCCGCACTCTCCCTCAACATACTCACATTGAAGTCCCCAATCAGCAATCAACACGAACCGAGAATACCTATTAGGCACCAAAAGATGCAGCACATCGGCGATCTCGGCCAGACCCACAATGAGGAGGGCGATAACAATTACCCCCAAAAATCGACGGGACCCCCACCGGTACATCCCCCAACGTTCGCAACTCCACAAATACGAGCTCGGAACCACTCAGCCCACTATCTTCTCACAGAGGACGACTGTGCAAGACTCACAGACAACTCACCTTTAACATAAAAATAAGAACGCCCCCGCCTGTACGTCTAAGGCCCACACGCCATCGCCATCGCTAACCCAAGAGCTTCCCAGGTTCTTAAGCTCACGAGCATGGTTTTATAATTTTCTAAAGAAAGGCGTGAGGCCCTCATTAAGGTAAAATGGCAATAACGGTTCTCCCATTCCGATATCCCTCGTCGAAAAGTCCCGTTTCACCTTCCTTTGGGCAAGAAGGTCCTTAATTTTTTTATTGGTGAAAGTGACCACAATCAGCGCCGTCCCTGAAGCGCTCGTCGACCCTCATCCTCCCACGCTGCCGCACCCTGAAGACGCTCTCCACATTTCTCGGAGAAAGCTTCACACACCCAGAGCATCAGCAATACGCGCAACCGTCTCTTGCAAATTTTGGACGCTTTTTTTTCCTGATCGAAATCCCGCAAGTGCTGCGAATCAAGACGTAGCTTTGAGCTCCCCGTTCTCTCGTCGCAGCGAAGAATTGTCCGCCTCCAGCCTCTCAAACCTTATTGCACAGCGCTGCCAACCGCCTCTCCGGAAGCCGCCCGTGTGGAAAGACGCCCGCAGGGACAGAGACCTCCATAAGGCCAGATATCAATCGAAAGTCTGAAGCAACGACGCAAGGAACCCGAGAACTGATCACGAAGGCCACGCCAGGGCCGGATCATAGGGAGGGGGGTATACCTTATTTCGTGTCACGTAATTTAGAGGGCTCCTCTACACGCACCGCCAGGAACGCACAAACGAAGCCGCGGCAGCCATAGTGAGTTATGCAATAGCAGGATCAGTGGCGAACCTTCACCGATCTGGGCCCGAAGTGGACATCTCCATGAGTCCCCTGATCATCCTTTGTTCGGTCAAATTGCTGAATTCAAGGATTTGGTTTTTCCAAAAAATATAATTTCGTGATTTGGCACTTTTTAAGAAACAATTTCGCGAATTTGGCGCTTCCAAAAACAATTTTATGCCTGTAGCTCTTTCAACCCAAGTATGGATGTTTACTTGATCGCTTAATGACCGCTTTTTTCCCAATTTTAGCCGCGAAAATTGAGCTTTTCCCTAATTTCAGCAGTGAATTAGAATTTTAGCGGATAGTTGACGCTTTTTCTAAATTTTTTCCGCGTATGAACGACTTTTCCAGCTTTTAAATATGAATTAGCGCTTTTCTCAACTTAAGTCGCGGATTGGCCAGAACTACACACGAGAGGTTTTTCTCAATTTTGCCCAGGAAGCTGGATCAGAAACCACGAATTAACGCGTTTCTCAATTTTAGCCACGAATGAGCGCTTTTTCTCAATTTTAGCCGAGAATATTGGAGTTTTCAAAACGTTCAGCCGCGTAAGCCTGGCAGAACAGCGAAAAGTGAGCGTGGCTTCTCAATTTCAGACGTAGACTTGCCCGTAAGCTTTTCCAGAGAAAAGAAATGCGCAGATGGGACTCGAAAGGCTATTGCCGACGACCCTTAGGGGGCGTTTTTGGCTGGGAATGGTTAAAATGAATACCATGTGTGGGTTGAATACCACTCACTTAAGCCCTCCCTGCGGGTTTAGTGAAAATTGCCAAAATTTAAAATTGCACGTAATCGCGTATCTTTAGAGTTTTCGACCCGGGAAATGAAAATGAGGATGTTTCACATGAGGTCGAACACATAGATATACGAGTATAAAAACGTGAAAAAAAAATTAAATTGTGCTAGAAACCTTTTTTTTTTAATTAATAAAAATAGGAAATTTGGGTTCCCGCTAGACGTCATGAATGCGTACTCTGTCCTCACTTCTTGGACGGTGCAACATGATTATTAGTCAAGGTGCCGCATATTTCCCCCTGCCGATCGGTCGGGAGGGGTGGAGACTGACGTCACCAGCAGTCTTTTGCTCCCGACTGCTCACCCTAGAGCAGCAGAGCAAGTTAATTTTGAAATTTAAGTTTATGTTTTTTCAAAAATCACAACCCAATAACAATTAACAATGTACTGGGTCCAGCGCAAAGGCGGTTGGGACTGCTCGTGACGTAGGTGAAGGCGTCCTAGTGTGCTACACGAGACGGGGCAACAATGTGTATTACTGATATCACCGGAGAGAATATACAAAAATCAAGGTGTGGGAATTATTCGGAAGATATGTGTCCCGGGTCCATAAAATAAACTGAAGATAATGGAAATAATTGCGACCGAGACGCCTTCACGGGAGCAGCATTGATGACGTAGTTTGCGGGCGAGGTCGCCGGGGGGTGCAGCCCGCGTAACTGCAAACGTCAATTCAAATTATTGGATGGAGTTTTTTACGAACGGAAAACAACAGTGGCGGATCTAGGATTTTATCTTGGGAGGGGTTCCATCACAAATTTGATAAACTCTTTCTTCTTTTGAAACAATGTTCTAGCCATTAGCATAAGGAGAATTAGTAAGTTCCGGGCCTAATTTTTAAAGTGATCATGATGCCCGCGGGGTATAGGCATCCCACGATTGCGCTCTAACGAACAACTGCAAAATGGTGACATTTTTGAGGCAAACATCAGCGAAGTTGAGAGCTTCCTGTCAGAAACTCACGGTACTGCACCGTTTCACGATTTCGCGAATTTGAAAGTTTCGGGGATTTTTTAGTTTAGTGAACGCGAACCTAGACAATGGTGTCTAGGTCTAGGAGCCGCAAAGTCTCAGCATTTTTAGGAGAAATTGGAAGTTTCCTAGGTTTTTTTAGCAACTGGCTTTCCTGGCTTAAATTAGGCAATTTCCTCGGCTTAATTCAACGGAATCACCAAAAGTTTGAAGCCATTTGGTCTGACCAACCACGACAGCGTCCATGGCCTCACGAATAGCCGATAGCACGAATAGCCAGATTATAAGCGTCAAGCATTGTGTTTAAAATTTCTGGTCCTACAGCCCCGGAGATCATGATGAATACCCAAAAGATTGGAAGTTCCATGGCCTAATATCCACGGCAATGCGACTTTCCTGTCTTAATTCCCTCAAAAATGGAAGTTTAGGGCATTAATTATATTAATTTTAGCAAAACTGCAAGTTTTGGGGCCTTTTACCTGGCAGCGTAACTCTGGCTAACCGGTCTTAGAGCAAAGCCTGACAAATTCCCACAGTTTCCTGACTGGATATCCACGCGATGACCGATGGACATTTATGGGTTTTAATTTCGGTGAATTTACCAGTTTAGAGTTTTTATAATACAAGCAAATTAATGCGTTTCCTCTATTCTAGCTGCGAACAAGCGGAGTTTGTCAAATTGCTCCGTAAACTAGCGTTCGTTTCCATTTTAGAAGGGAATGAACGATTTTTCTCAATTTTAGCCTGGAATTAGCGCGCGGTCTTTCTCAGTTTTAGCCATGAATTAGTTTGTCGTATCAAATGTATCCGACAAATAAGCGTTTCCCCCTCAATTTCAGTTGCGTGTTTCCGACTTTTCTCCATTTCAGCCCAGAATTAGCGTTTTTCTTCACTTGGTCATGTGGATTAGCGATTTTTCATCTCTATTGCCGCAAATTAGCGCTATTTCTCAATTTTACCCGCGAGATATTCCCTAGTTTCAATTTCGAATTATTTTTTCAATTTTACCCGCGAGTTACCGCTCTCAGCCCCGAATTAGTGGGCCTCCTAATCACGAATTACCTTTCGTTTTTCTCCATTTTACAGCTGTGAATGAGAGTTTCTTGTCAACTTATGCCGCGAAATAACGCATTTCTACAATTATAGCAGCGAATAAGCTTTTTTCCTCAATTTTAATGAGGAATAAGCGGTTTGTCTCTGTTGTTTTAGCTGTGAGAGAGCGTGTTTCCGCGGCGTAGCGTTTTCCTCAATTTTGGCAGCGCTTTTTTTTTTACTACTTTTGTCGTGACTTAACACTATTTCTCACTGTAGCCACCAATTGTTTTCTTAATTTTACCGGGGTGAACTGCGAATTAGTGGATTTTCTAAAAATTGATCCACGAATCAGCGACTTCCTTTATTTCACTTGCTATGGTACGCGCTTTTTGCCGCGAATTGAACCTTATCTCTATTTTCAGCCGCGGGCAAGCGTTTAATTCCCATTTTAGGTGGGAAGTAATTAGCAGTTATCTTATTTGTAACCGTAAATTAGGAGGTTCTCTAAATTTTCGCCACGAATTAGTGATTTTTTCATGTTATCTATATGTGAATTAGCGCTTTTACTCAATTTCAGTCCCGATGTTACCTCGAAAAACCGCTGGAATGGGCGTTTTTTCAATATTAGTTGAGGCTTCTGAGTGATTGGTTGAAACCCCCAAAACCCTCCCCGTAAATCCGCCACTGTGAAAACGATATAAGCTCTATTTTAGCGTACTACATCATAAAAAAATACATTTTCCCCAAAGTCTCGGCCTGTGAAACTTCCTCGTTGTCAGATGGGGCCTAAAGCGCTATCCAAGCCGGTACAAAATGTTCTATTCACATGCATGAAACTTGGAAATCCTTATTTTGCCATGTTTAAGCCAGGGGCGTCGGTACGGGGGGGGGGAATATGGGGGAGCACTAGTACCATAACGAAGAGCCCCATAAAATCGCCAAAAATGAGCGTTTCACATTGAAGTTAGGTTGAACAGATTTTCTGGAAATGAAGCAGCCCGGAAAGGTCCGAGTACGTCCAGCTTTTTCCTTGGACTTCAGACGGGGGGGGGGGGGTTCCGCCCCGAACCCTCTATCAGACAAAAATCAGTAATATTCTTGGCTATAGCTGCTCGTGGTCTCGCGATGCAACTTCCAGACTAAAATTAATAAAAAAAAATCGCTGATTCGCGGTACATGGAGGCCATTCTTCAATTAAATTGTGGAAATCAACGCAAAAGTGTTAGATTTGGGCAAACCACGCGGTTAAAGCTGAAAAAACACACTATAATATTGACAAATAAAAGACGCTTTCAGGTTAAAATTGGACAAAAATGGCAAATGGCGCACTGAAATGGCGTAAAATCGCCTATTCGTGTATGAAAAAGGGAATAGGATGCTGAATGGCCGCACAAAAACGCTATTTCACAGCTGAAATTGGGAAAAATCGCTAATTTGCAATTTGCAGATATACAGTTGTGGAAAAACATTAATTCGCGAATACAAAATGAAGAAAATCACTAATTCGTGGCAAAAATTGAAAAAAAAAAACACAAATTAGCGCAGCTAAAGTTAAGAAAAACGTTAATTTTCAGTTCAAATTGGGGAAAAGTGCTAATTCTCAGTTGAAAATGGAAAAAGTTGCTAATTTGCAGCTTAAATTGAGTCAAACGCCAGATTCTTGGCAAAAATTGACAAAACTCGGTAGGTAATGCACGGTTGGAAACGCTACCACGCTGCTAAAAGTTTAGAAAAAGCGAAAATTCGCTGCTAAAATTGAGAAACATCACTAATTCTCGAATTAAGTGTCGTGAAATTTAAAATTTAAAAATGACGATTTTTTGACAGAAATGGTTAGATAGATGTAAATTTTTTGGTTTGAAAAAAAAAATATGCATTTATAATTTAAATTCGCACCTTCTGAATGCATTTTTGTGGCTAAAGTTCAGAAAAATGGCAAATTCACTCAGGGCTAGATAAAAATGAAAAATTCGCCAATCTAAAGCTAAAATTGCGCCAAACGTCAATTTGTGACTGAAATTAAGAAAATTCGCTAATTCACAGGTTTGAAACGCTACGACGCGTCACCGCTACAATTTAAAAAAAGCGCAACTTTTCAGGCTGAAATTGAAAAAAAAAGCGCCAATTTATGGCAATAGGCGAAGAAACCGCTATAATTCGCGAGTAAACTGAGAAAAATGGCACATTCATTGCGTAATGGTGAACCAAAAAAATCCTAATTCGTGAAAAGTCCCCCTTTTTTGCGGCTAATATTGTGGAAAACACTTAAGAAAAACGATAATTTCCAGCTAAAACTGAGAAAAGTGCTAATCCCCTGGTAAAAAATTTAAAAAATCGCTAATTTGCTACTAAAATTGAGGAAAACGCCAAAACTCGTGGATAATTAGGAAACATCGCTCACGGGATATAAACGATGCTTTGCTGTTAAAGTTGAGAAAATGCGCAAATTCGTGACCATGGAGAGGGGTGGGGCAAAACTGCTAATCTGCGGCCGAATTTGAGAAGAACGATACACTCGGACAAAATTGAGAAAAGCGCTAATTTGCGGATAGAGTCCAAAAATCGCCCTTAACTGAGAGATTGAGGCTATGATGAGGCCAGCAACATGTCCTGATTCAAGAGTGTGCTGGCTGGGTGGAATGATGACTAGAATGTGAAATTACCCCCCTCTCCTCACCCTTGCGAGATTTCAATCTGACCCCCTCTCCCCACGCCACTGCCTGTGTGTTGCGAAATACGTGAAATTTAGACTTGGAAAAGAGCTCGACCCACGAAATGGCTGTTTTAAGGCCCCCCCTCGATTCCATGATTTGATTGAGTCAACACCACAATATTGTCTTTTTATGGAGTCAATCCTACGAAATTATACCTTTTTGAGTGAATGAAACCCACAGAGTTGGGTTCTGTGAGTGTTGAATCTGCGAAATTTGAACTCAGAAAGTTATTAACCGCGTAAATGTCTGTTTTAAAGGACCCAATTCCTCGAATTGATTCAGTCAATATGAAAGTCATTTTTGGGAGAGTCAATTATACGGAATTGGCTTTTCCAGCGAGGAAAGTCAGTGAAATAGGTTACTGTGAGCGTCAAATTCGCTGAATTTTGGTTTTGAATTGGATAAACTCGCGAAGTTTACTTTTAAAGAAGCCAATCCTTCGTAATTTGCTTGTTGAGCGAACGAAAACCACGAAATTTGGTTCTGCAAGGGCCAAATCCACAAATTTTTTACATGAAAAGCGCTCAACACGCTAAAGTGCTGTTTTTTAAGGACTCAATCTCGTGGATAGACTGAGTCAATCACGCAAAATTGGCATTTTATAGAGTCAATCTTACGAAATTGGGGGTTTAATCACGTTGCGTGAGCGCCAACTCAGCAAACTCTGACTTTTGAATGTTCCGAACCTACAGAATTCACATTTCAATAGCCAAATCCGCGAAAAATGGGTTTAATGGGATTGGAATCGGCAAATTTCGGAAAACGCCAAAACTCGTTGATAATTAAGAAACATCGCTCACGGGATAAAAACTATACTTTGCTGCTCAAGTTGAGAAAATGCGCAAATTCGTGACCATGGGAGAGGGTGGGGCAAAACTGCTAATCTGCGGCCGAATTTGAGAAGAACGATACACTCGGCCAAAATTGGAAAAAGCGCTAATTTGCGGGTAGAGTCCAAAAATCGCCCTTGACTAAGACACTTCCCGTTTTTTGTAGCTCCTTGATGAGACCGTGCATTTATCAAATTTATATTGATTCACATAGGCAACATTGTGAGACAACAAAAAGAGATAATGACTACGTACTGTC